>JAZHEH010002656.1:0-648359 GCA_036589455.1 Ateles fusciceps
CACCAGACTAAAAGCGCAAAGGGTATTACATAACACCCACATTGTCTCATACTATGCCTGTAAGAGCACATTTTTAAATGATTGGAACTCACTAAACTGCATTATTGCATTTTAGGGGGCCATTATTCTCTAAAAATGAATGCCCTGACATAGCATGCTGATGTTTTAGGAGGCCTTTGAAAATAGGAAGAAAGTTGTCCACAGGACGACTATCACCAAGCCAAGCACACTACCCTATAGGTGGAATTATCAAAGGAACAATTACCCACAGATAAATAAGTGACTTAGACCAAAGAGACAGAGGAATTTGATGTGAGTCCCACTTTTCTTGAATAAACCATTAATAGACTCTTCATCCTTCCCTGCCACCAGCATGTCTCATTATACCCAATAGTGTATTGCTACGAAGTTTCTGTGCTTTCTTATGATTTAAGGTCACCTTCTTTCCTAGTCTTGATCCGAAGACCCTTCTGAAGTTTACCTAATTTTCTGGACTTCTGACTCTTCTTTTCAGCCCATTTATTTTATACCACTTCATTTCCCCAGCCTCTTTCTATAACAGCATATGGGTGATGGTTGCTGCATATTTTAAAGACTACAGCTGTCTAAGTCTTTGTGACCTACTCTTATAAAGATCAAGAGCCTGTATTAATTCCTTCTTCTTTGGGTAGAAACATCCAACAGGGCACATAGCTTACAATAGAAATCTGCGGTTAAAATCCCAGCTTCAACTTTCTTTTCTCTCTACTGCTTGTTAACTTAATGGATTTAGGCCAGCCACTTCCCCTCTCCAGCTTTAGTTCTATTCTATGTAAAATGTGGGACTTGGACTAAGTTGGTGACCTTATTCACTGTATAAGAGCCACTTCGGATCTATTCTATTGTATTGTATTCTAGTCATAAAAAATAAAACATTTACAAGCTGGTCACAGCCCATTAAATTGATTTCATGACCACTAGTGAGTCAAAATCAGCAGTTTGAGAAGCAAGGGGCCAGATAATATCTGAAGTCCTTTCCAGTTCTTAACTGGATGACTACAAGCCAATGACACAGCCCCTATCAGTGTGCATCAGAAAATTGTTGCAGGCCCTTGTGTTTGGCTCTTTGTGGTTTAAGATTATGAGAAACCTCTGACAAAATTAGTAAAAGCCCACTTAGTTGGCAGCTGAAGTCGAATTCCTGCAGAAGCACGTGTCTTGCAGAGACCAGGCTCCCGTACCTGACTGTGGACCCAGGCTGGCCACCTCCCACCCAGTAGCACCTTCTTCTTCTTTCAAATCACAAGTTCAACTATTATTGAAGTTATTTCCAAGCCTTCACCCAGAATCATGCTAAGAAGCTAACACAAATGTATGAATTGACCATTTAAAATATCTCTCGGTAAAATTTTTGCATTGGGTGTAAATATCTAAGTAATTCATGTGGATATCCTCTCTCAGGTAGGTGTGGCCAGCTGATTACTTATTCTCAGGGAGTTGGAGCAGCAGGAGGTAATGGGCTGGAAACTGGAGGTAATCCCATTTGCCGGGGTAGGCTAGCTATGGAAAACTGACCAGGCTGTGGGTACCGAGAGAGCAGCTTCCTGCTACTTCCTGCTGTGGGTGAAGGGCAGCCTTTAAAGGGTAAGACGGTGCTGTCCATTCTAGCAAACATTGGCCACAGTGGACAGTCCAGGAGAGAGCTATGCACCAGGAAGGTGCCAGCTGGACAGTAGTCAGGCGTCCAGTAAAGCAGCGATGAGCAGGCTGTCAGTAGACATCAGGGTCCCACTAGTGGGTGGTTCAGGAACCTGGAGAAGCCCCCTGGCCCTGAGAAAGGAGTCTACGTGGTACAGCAGGGTTTCTGGGGGGAGGGGTCTGGGGGACAAATCAGGGATTGACACTCAGTTCTAAGACTCACAGCATCATGTGAGGCCCAGGACTCAGAAGCCAGACCTAATCTCCGATGTCAGTCAGGGAAGAAAGGTCCATTGTGGTTGGAACAGATCCATGCCAGGAGGCCGAGTCTCACGATGTGAGGCTGGAGGTTGTTCCTGCTTCTCGGGCCAAGGCCGGGCCTGCAGGTGAGGGATGTAGCACCTGGCTGAAAAGAGAGAGGACTGCAGCGGCTGGAGGATCAGCCACAGATTTTCCATTTTGCGTTCCTTGATATTCATATCCAAAATCTATGAAGGAGAGCTGTATATCACGTTCAAGGTGGAAGGGAACTAACTCATTCCTCATCAGCAGCTTCAAATATGGCATCAATACCTTCTTAATCCTCTAAGTGACAGTTCTGCACAGATGTGTTCCCAATCAACAGAAGGTCTCAATGAAAGTTGCATAAAAAATCTATTTTGATCTAATACCTTCAAATAATAAATTCCATATTTAATTGAAGTGTACCTGCAACAATTCCAAGTTGTTCAACCCAAAATGCATGAGAGAGTTATGTAAAAGAGTCGTGAATCACTGTGACATTTGTCAAGGCATTCTCCCATCTGCAAGTAGGTCCAGAAAGCACATGGCTTTACGCACATATCTTTTGTCAAGAACTTTGCACAGATAGTCTCAAAATGTGCACACATTAATCCAACTCTTATGGCTCTTCACTCTGATTGAGAATGCAAATAGCATTCCTATTCTATCTAAAAAGAAGAATGACAAACCATCTTTGATTTTGTAATCTAAAAGAAATTATTACTAAACTTGAAGAAGCAATGAGTTCCCAATTCACTTAGCACTTCAAGTTCCTCTTTCATCACTATTTCGCGAGCAGAGGAACTTTTTCCAAACAAGTTCTTAGAAATCATTGCATGATTAAAAACCAGTTCTAATCTTGTTACTCACATAGGGCAAAAGGTAAAGGAATCTAAGTGTCTAAAACCAAATTAACTCCAGATACTAGTGTGAACTTTCCAACAACAAAAGTCGTACACCACCACCACACACACGTTTGAAATTCTACTACATTGTGAATGCTCGATGTTCGCCTTTACATTGGAACATATTCTCCTTCCTTCCTTAGGATTTTTAAATCTTTTAAAGTTTGGATTGTTTACTCTGCATTCCAATTACTCCTGATGAGTCTTATGTGTAACATTGCTGTAGCTATGCACACAAAGTAATTCCTTAGCAAGGCCCCGCCAAGTTTTATGATGCCTGCTTGCCTAGGGCAGATAATGTAAACTTAACCAGGAAAATAAGTTCTTTGATTATTCTCTGCATCTCAAGACCCTGCTCCTAACAACTTCTCCTCCAACTCACCCTCAAGCTGCAAGAATTTCACAATCCACTCTATGAAGTTTTTCCACCCTGAGTAAGGCTGTCAGTTTATTGGCCTATTTATAAAGGTCTGACTCTCTGACATGTTCTCCAGGCTCCCCACATTAACTACTAAGGAGGCACTTTTTGCAGATTTTTTTGTGGGGGGGGGCTTGGCTTAAAGAGGAACCCATTAGCCTTTGCCCTGAATCTATGGCTGGTGAATGGCCTGTCATAGCACATGAGTTCGATGTGGTGATTGTGGTCTTTTGTGTTAAAACACCCACCAGCACCTCTTGATACTACTCAGCCTACTGGAGATGTGGGCATCCAGGATTGAACTAAAACTACTGCACTTTACAACAGGGCTACTTCAGGAAGGAAATCCAGGTCCTCCCGGGCTTGCGCTGCCTCCATCTTTTCCAGTGCTAATGTAATGCCTGGTACATATTCACCACAAATAGGCAACTGTTCAATGGCTCTTCCATTTGCCTTTGACGATTGCTTGTAACTCTTCAAGTTATCTTCTTCATCTCACTGCCAGACCACAGCTTGTGACTGATGATTGACATGGCCACGAGGTTCTTCCAAAAGACTCCAGCCTAAAGATTGTTGGCTGCTTTTCCCAAAGGCTTAGGCTTCTCTGCTAGAGTGCCGGTTCTTGGAGCATCCCATGAGCGAGAAGCCTCAGATCTTCATCCTCCTCTGCATAGGAGCCCACAAGGATGATTTATCTCCAATCTGGAATGTACATTTAGCCTCCTGAGTTCTACCCTGCTCAAAATCCATACCTGTTCATGAGCACCAGGGCTTCAGAGCCCTAGAACCCACAGCTAGCACCCACAGGAGAAAGGTTTCATAAGAGTAGGTGGGATGGGTCTTCATGCCTCTACAACCTGGCCGGCAGGAGGAACGCTCTGACCCATGGTTTCAGGGTAGATGGTCTCCCACTTCCCGGTTAGATCTAGGTATTGAGAATAGCATGAAGGACATTTGGCTGGAGGACATTATTTTATTGTGTTAAAATACACATAACATAAAATGTACTATCCTGTTTCTCATTGTATAGCTCAGTTACATTAAGTACCTTCACACTGTTGTGCAACCATCATCATCGTTCACATCTGGAAATTTGTTTCATCTTGCAAAGCTGAAATTCTGTCCCCATTAAACATTAGCTCTCCATTCCCTCCTCCCCCAGGCCCTGACAACCACCATTTTACCTTGTGTCTCTGCAAATTTGACTACTTTAAGTACTTCAGTAAGGTGGAATCATGTGGTATTTTTCCTTTTGTAACTAGTTTATTTCACTTAGCATAATATCCTCAAGGTTAATCCATGTTGTAGTACATGAGAGAACGTACTGCCTTTTTAAGGCTGAATTATATTCCACTGTATGCATATTCTGCCTTTCGTTTATTCATTTGTCTGGAGGTGGATAAGTGTGTTGCTTCCAGCATTTAGCTACTGTGAATAATGCTGCTTGAATGTGGATATGCAAATACCTCTTCGAGACCCTTCTTTTAATCCTTTTGGGTATATATGCAGAGGTGGAATTGCCAGATCACAGGGTAAATCTATTTTTAGCTTTCTGAAGTCATACTGTTTTCCATAGTAACCATACCATTTCACATTTGGAGGGCGTTTTATAGCAATGCTTTATTGTCCCCTTTTCACCATGATTATGTGGCCATTACTTCTTGTTTTCCAACCTTGAGAGTGAACTCAGGTGAAATTTACACTTCCCTTTGTGTTCTGGATCCCAACCGGTGAAGGTGAACCACACATTTCTGATTGGAATGTACGACCCCAGTGACTTTGCCTCTAAATTTCTTTCGGCTAGGCCAGTGAGTGCATTTTTAACTAAACCAGCCCTATTATCAACAAATGCTTGCACTGCACCATAAATTCAGTTCGCTTTCATAAATTCCTAGTAGCCCCACCCGGAGCTCCTTCTCCTCTTATCTCATTCCTCGCTGCCAAACCCTTTACAATTTATATGTCTGCTTTTCGGTTCTGACTTTAGCCCCCTCCAAGTTTCCTCTTTCCCACCAGCTCACTGTGGCCTTTGTGTCTCACATAAATTTTGTCTTCTGTGTCTGGAACTCTTGCTGACTTCTGCTTCCTTGTTCCCTGGGTCTCCACAGTTCCTTCTCTTCCTGGAACTGACCCTTCAATCTCTGGGCTTCCTACCTCGAGTAATGTCAAAATCCTGCTCTTGCAATTGGTGGCTTATCAATTTTTTTTCCTCTGGGTTTCTTTCCTACAGTCTTTCCACTGTTTCACAGGGCATGCATTCCTGCTTCATGACTGTTCATGACATGCTGAATTCCCCTCTTATACCCCACAGGCTCTGCACTGAGTGTTTGCTCGCTGGGAAAGGTTAGCTGGCACTATACCTACCCAGAAAAGGAGAGAGGGCAGGTGGCCTGTGGGAAAAGAGTGTATCCAGCCACATATGCATGGGAGAAGGTTCAGAGGCTTTGGCTGAGCTAGAAAGAGGAAGAGTAGAGGCCAAGCGTGTGCTAGGAAAATGTGATGTTTGGGGGACAAGTAGAGAGGACAGCCTCGGCAGTGGCAGGAGATGAGACAGACCTCAGGACTGGTGCTGAGGAGGTGGGTCATTTGGAGAAAGTTGTGCAGGTACAGAGAGGAGAAGGGATGCAGGGGGGAGGACGGGATTGATTTTTAAAAACAAGCGAAAAGCATTCTAATAGCACAGGTGAGAGATGATAGTGATTTAGATGATCAGAAATGGAAGGAAAAGAAGGAGAATTTTATAGAGAAAATGTCCCGTAGCGGCTGGGTGTGGTGGCTCATGCCTATAATTCCAGCACAGTGGAAGGCTAAGGCAGGCAGATTGCTTGAGCCCAGGAGTTTGAGACACCCTGGGCAATATAGTGAAACCACATCTCCACAAAAAATACAAAAATTAGCTGGGTGTGGTGGCATGTGCGCCTGTTGTCCCAGGTACTTTGGAGGCTGAGATGGGAGGATTGCTTGAGCCAGAGAGGTGAAGGCTGTAGTGAGCTAAGATCATGCCACTGTACTCCTGTTTCAAAAAAAAAAAAGAAAGAAAGAAAGAAAAGAAAATTTCCCATAGGAAAAATGCATCAAGTCATTGATTGTAACGAATAAGAGATGAGTCAACATTAATCACTGATGCTGACTTCAAATTCTGGAGACAAAATGGTGATTCCACTATAACTAGGAGGTTGAACAGGACAAAGACAAAGATAGTTTTAGCTTTGTCTTAATGAGTTGGTGCTTGTCTTCATCTCTTCAGGCTGTTGTAACAAAAATGCCATCGACTGGGTGGCTTATGAACAACAGAAATTTATTTCTCATAGTCCTGGGGACTGGGAAGTCCAAAATCAAGGCACCGACGGATTCATTGTCTGGTGAGGACTCACTTTCTGGTGCATAGATGGTGCCTTCTTGCCGCGCCCTCATGTGGTGATGAGAAGTGAAAGCTCCCTAGGGCCTCCTTTACAAGAGCACTAATCCTATTCAAGAGAGTTCTGCCCTCATGACTATTTGTCCCCCCAAAGTCCCCACCTTCTAATACTGTCATCTGGGGGTTTAAGATTTCAACATATGAATTTGTGGGGGGTCGGGTGGACACAAACATTCAGACCATGGCAGAGGTGCTAAGGAGACATTGGGTCCAAGGTGACTTAGGAATGAAGCACTCAGAGGATCAGGAAGCTGTGTTAGGAAGGGGAGAGGAATGGGAGCTCTAGGGTATGCCTGGAATCTGGAATCCCCCACCTCCCATCCTCCAACAGTTGAGTGGGGTGTTTCCCACAGTATGTCCTTGAGACCATCGTTTCCACTGACAGTAATAATTGTTACATGGGAAATAGCAAAAGGAACACAGGTTTCTTCAGTGTAGGATAACTCCAAACCTTTCATGCAGCAATGTCCTTCGACAATCTCCAAGTGAGAAATTTAGGATGCAGTGTTTGACCACAGAACTTTCTTTCCCCCCCAGAGTATCTCTTGGGACTAGGATACAGAGAACAGGCTTTGAGAGAAAACACTGATCTAATAAATACCAGCATTTTACTCCTAAAGAATTCTCCATAAAAAGCAACCATTGATAGAAATAGTTTACTTCACTATTGTGAATTATCAACATTACAACCAGTAATTACTAATTACCTCCATTTGGAGTCAATGTTTTGGGGGATGTTTTTATTCTGCAGTGCTATGGAGAGGCTGGAAACGCACTGCTGCCTGCGTTGCTTGTTTATTTATTTCCTTTTCTCCCCAATGTTCTCTCATTCCCCTTCCCATCCCCAGTAGTCAACCATTCCAATTGTGCTTAATGTGCTTTTTTTCACATGCTCTTGCAAACTGTGCATTATCATTTTGTGGGGATTATCTTTAGCTTATGCCAATAGTAATGTTGTAGATCTCGTTCCATTCCTTCGTTTTCTCATGTAGCACTGTGCTTTCAAGTTCCAGCACAGGGTTCCCATTGATTCTGCTGCTTCTCGTGGCCACCTGACACTCCACGGATGCCTGTGCCTACTTCACCTGTGCACTGTCCCAGGAGGAGATGCCCAGTGGCCCTCAGCAAGCAACCCTGCAGTGGCCATCCTTTTATGGGACTTTTATGCACCTGTGGGAGGACTCTATGGGCTATCCATCTTGCCCTGTGAGTGTACGTATATATATATATATATATATATATATATATATATATATTTATTTATATACGTATATATATCTTTGTTTCCTAAGGCCACTTACATATTAATTGCTAATAATCTGAAAGCGTTTTCCATCACTCATTGTGGATTATATACCTCCGATATAGTATCTCCTGTGGTCATCCCACTAACATCCCAGAGAGTTTGGCCAGGCTGGTTGCATTATCCGCAATCATACAGAAACATGAGTGACTAAGATAAGAAGGGCATGTGGCTCGGAAGAGGTGTGAGCAGGGTTGCACAGGTTCTTCCTATTAATCCAATGCTGTTTCCACTCCACTGGCTCTTCTTGCTATTTCTTCAACATTCCAAACAGTACTGGCTTTGGATGTTTGCCCTAACAATATGTAACATAAGTATTTGTTTCTTGACCTGCTTTCTTGATAGAATGCGAACTCCGCAAGGATAGGGACTTGCTCTCTTGTTGGTGCTGCTATTCTCAGTGCCTAGAATGGTACCTGGCACATAATAGATGCTCAGTAAGTATTTGTTGCATGAACGAAAGAATCATCTCTAAGTACATGTCTTTCATGTCAGATTTGTCCCCCAAGGAAACTTCAAACTGGAAGGTCTTGTTATTTGGCTAATTTTGATGATGGTATTATTTTATTGGAGACAAATGAAAGGAATTAGGGGGAGAATCTCATATTAAAATAGAGGGTTGGATAAGGGGAGTTTATACTGTTTCCCCATCAGTGATTTTTATGCTCTATCAATTCAGTAGTTAGCCCATCAAAATACAAAATTGAATTACACCATGTAAGGCCACCTTGGGATCCAGAGGATAAACAGAGAAGTAAAGGACATGTTCTCCTGATGCACTAGCTGGCTCCACCCACCCAAGTCATTCATTGGGTTCTTATTGGGCCACTGTCTCATATCCTATTCCCGAAGGGCTGCTACCTCCCATAACCTTATCCTTAGGATCAACTTATGGTACCAGAAAGAGCACTGAATTAGTAGCCAGATCTGGGTTCTGGTCTTAGCTCAGCTATCCCTACTCATGGGACTAGAATGAATGAGTCATTTACTGTTTTCTTACCTTTAAAAAATACTAGTGGCCGGGAATGCTGGCTCACACCTGTAATCCCAGCACTTTGGGAGGCCATGGCTGGCAGATCACGAGGTCAGGAGTTTGAGACTAGCCTCACCAACATGGTGAAACCCTGTCTCTACTTAAAATACAAAAACTAGCCGGGCGTGTTGGTGGGTGCCTGTAATCCCAGCTACTCAGGAGACTGAGGCAGGAGAATTGCTTGAACCCAGGAGGTGGAGGTTGGTGAGCTGAGCTGAGATCGGGCCGCTGCACTCCAGCCTGAGCGACATAGCAAGACTCTGTCTCAAAAAAATAAAACCCACAAACTTGAGTGCCTGCCTATCTCACAGGTCTCACATGAGACTCAAAGAAACTCTCAGCGCTGTCCCAGGGTAGACTGTCCAAGTATCAGGGATTCCAACTGGGATTCCACTACTCCTTGGGCCTCGGGTTCAGAAGTGTTCTTGCAGCCAGCCTGCATCTTGGGGAGACTGCCGACTTCAGGAGCCCCATACCTCGCCAGCTCGGGGGTGAGCTTCTTGAGTCCTGCACATGGGTCCCCTCACGCTCATGTCTTCGGGAAATCCTCCTCCTGGATAAGGGGAGTCAGCACACATCCTCCAGTCATCTCCCCTCTTTGGGCCTCATTTCCTAGCTATGAAATGAGGGGGGTTGGGCTAGAATGATCATCTTGAAGCTTCCCTCCATCTCTAAAGTATTATGATCAGTGCTTTATTATTTTTCCCTGCGTCTGGTTTCTCTCCCACTGTGCTGAAATTCTTTTGCCACTAAATTTTCCCTTTTTTTCAGAGTTGCACATCTGGGCTTTTTAGAACCTAGCCCTGGACAGCACATTCTTCCCATGGCACTGGGGTTCCTCCCCTGGCCTCATTGTCTTTTCAGAACTGACGTTAGCTTTTTCCCAGCCCCTGTATTCCTGTACTAAGCCCACACATCATTTGGGGAGAGGTGATTTTGCCGTATATTCTCACAAATATATGTCCTGCACATATTCTATGAAATAGACACAAACACACACGCACAGCTCCCTTCAGTACCCCAGAATATGCATTCCTGGGCATAACGCGTGGGCAAAAAACATTCAGGGACAGCCAAATGACTATTTTAATGTTCCTTTGTCCCTGCAGGGCCATCTAACTATTTATTTAGTAGCTTGATGCTGTTTGCATCAACAACTTTGCCTTATAGGCTGTTCGTCACGTTTATGATTCTTACTGTGAAAAAATGGCTCGCCTAACATCTGTTCTGAATTTGTTTTTTCTTTATTTTTATTTATCTGTTCCCTATTGAATTACATTTGCACCAAGGACAGTAACTTGAATTGGAATCTTCAGTGTCCTTCAGGATTTCTGCACACTTCAATACATCTCTTAATTACTCTTTTTTGTTACGAGATATACATATATACCCATGCTCACACGGGCAGATTGGTTTGTAGCTTACCTCTGCCTGTCGCCCTCTGGGGAGTAAGTTTTATTAACTGAATAAATTAAATGGGTGGGTATATTCAATAGAGTAGGGAGGTTTATCATGATAGGTTTCTTTCAGATATTTTTCCCCTTTGCTACCCAGTTCTCTCCGTTAGCCATAGCTCTGTTTTGGAGAAAGCTTTATTGTAGCTTGACAGAGCCATAACTCACCAGGATGAGAAGACCACTTCATCTTATAGATGAAGAAGTGGGGGCCAGGGGAGAGGCTGTCTTCCTGCCTGCTTCCAGAACGGCTGGAGAATAGCTGCCCCAGTACCATTCTTGAGAAGCAGAGCACGGCTTGACCCTGCATCTTCTGGCTGCCAAGCCCGGGGGCTTTCCTTAGCAGCAGGAGGCCTCCTGGGGCTACAGTGCCACCATCCACACACCACACCATAGCTGCAGACCCAGTCCTTTGCAGAGCAAGCATTTTGCATGTTTTCCATGGGTGAGGCTGGGGTGGGGTGGTTAGGAAAGTGTGCAGAAGATGGTGTGGGGAGAGGGGGCAGGGCATGGAAGATCACAATGGGGTCTCTTTCTGCTTGTGGACTCTCCTGGTGGAGCTGGTTCTCTGGCCTCCCTCAGGCTGGCTCATGGACCTGAGCCCTCCTTAACCCCCTGCTGTCATCACTTAGAAACCAACCTAGGGACCAACCAGGCATATTCCCAGCAGTAGGCAAGAAAGTCCCTAAAGAAGGGCAGTGAGATCTGCTTTTTTCCCCTGATACTTGGGCAATCTACCAGGTATAGACACAGTAACCCAGGTTTTCAAGGGATTGGCCCAAATTCACTATGTTGTAATTCGAAATGCAGTGCTCTTTCTACCAGTAGTTCTCCATTCTTTCTGGGAGGCATGCCCCTCTTCGTCCTTTTGACCTTTCCCACACTCTTTGGGGTCTATGTCCATGTCTTCCAATGGCACGAAGACAGAAGGGACGGTTTCCCCATGTCTTGAAGTGCTCACTGCTGGCCCTGCTCCAGATGTTGTCCACTCAACAGATATTTCAGTCTTTGCTACGCATACAGCATGGAGCTCATGGCAGTGGGAGAGACTACCCATCCCCTCCAGAAAATGTATCACTCATATCTCTTTTCCCAAAGAAAGCTGACATCTAATTGAGAAAAACCCAGACGTGGGCCAAGTTGCTCAAGAATGCCAGGTAGTAAAGTGGCTGACTTCTAAAAGAGACGCACAGGAAACCCAGTCAATGAACTGGGTAGAATCGTGGACCAGTGAAGGCAGAGAAGGCTTCTAGGAGGAAGTAGGTCTTGAAGAATGAAGAAGGGGGAAGTGAGGGGGAAAGAATGTTTCACTCAGTAAAAACAGTCAGAGAAAAGCCCTTGAGGTGGGAATGTTTGGGGGAAATGGAAGTTGCAGCTGGAGAGGGAGACACAGATGGACTGGCTGGTCATCATCACATACTGGAAGCCTGCATTGCCCGGCTGAAGACATGTTTGTTATCCTTGCTAATGGCCTTTGAGCTGCTTAAAGCCATGTCTTCCAGGTCAGTTTCTAGAGATGGGATTCGGGGTGCAAGATGTTTATTAGGGATCCATGCCTGTGAAGGGAAGGAGGAGAAAGCCGTCAGTCACTCCCCAGCAGGACAAAATGCCAACTCTCTGTGTTCCTACCCAGCCCAGCCACTGGATGTGGGCTTTCCCAGGAAGGGGATGACCCCAGTGCCATGGCTCTCTGCAGCTGAGGCTGGACCTGAAAGGAGCTGAGAGCTGGAGGCACTCTGCTATCACAGTCTTGGCTGCTGGAAGGCAAGTCCTTCCCAGAAGGGGGGATCTGGACAACACGTCTTGATATCATCACATCATGGGAACTGTGGTTCAAATGAAGTCTTTGGCGGCATCACCGGGTTGAAGTGGGAGGTGATCTGAGGGTTCCATATGCTCAGCTTCCCCACAAAGGACTCTTTGCCCCGCTAGACCTGAGACTGGCTGGGGCCAGCCACAAAGGCAGGCCCATGGCTGACAGAGCCAGCAGGGCACCTCTGCAGGGGGCACCTCTCCGCGGTGGTGGGAATGAAATAGAGCAGGGGATAAAGTTTTAAATAATGACCAGGGGCTGGGTGAATTTTGGAAGCAAGATAAATGTGGATACAGAGAAAAAAATATTCTGAGGTTTCAAGTCTGGCTTCAGAGTCAAAACCGCCTTCTCCCAGGATGAGCAACAGGGGAAGCCAGGAGGATGAAATGATTTCCCAGTCCTGGAAAGGCATCTCAAAACCATCCTTCCATTTGCTCCTAGGGCGAGGAGCTCTGCTGGCTTCTCGGGGATGCACGGACAGATAAGACGGGCTTTGTCCTCGGAGAACTTGCAGAGCAATCAGGAGCTTATCAATGAACAGAGGGTGACGCGGGTCAGTAAAGGAAAGGACCAAGTGCCATGGAAAACTGCAAGGAGCGAAGGGTCCACAAAGCCTCCACAAAGAAGGGACAGGTCACCCGACTGTCTGAAGTTTTCCAAACTAACAAGAGGGCAGCCGGCACTTTAGAGGGTAAATATGTGCAGAGATCGCGCAGGGGGGAATACTGCACATCTGAGGAACCATAAATAACTTTTTCCACAGCAAGCGTGAAAGGCTGTGGTTCCCAAAGTGTGTGCTGAGGCACCCCAGGGTGCCACAGTGAACCCACAGGGGCTTCCTGGGCACGGTATTTTCAATATTAGTAACAAATACAGCAACATCTGTCAGGCACTGTAGAAACTGCTTTCAATTTATGTGTATTATTTCTTCAGATGTCCACTAAGTTGCTAGCATATGTATGCTTATAAAGTTGTTTGAACTTATCTACTTAGAAATGAGATTGTGGGGTTCTTTTGGCCTGGGGAGCACTATGAAGAAATTACTGAGTCACTAAGGGCATCTTGAACTGAGAACATTTGGAAATGCTGGTATAAGAGGAATGGGGCAAGGAGGGGAAGTCAGGAGCTCCTGAAGGGCCCCCCAGTTGCTTACAAGTGAAGAAGCTTAAACTTGTTTCACACGATGGAGAACTGCTAGAGATTTCTAGGGAACAGAATGACACAGTCTGCGTCTGTTTTACAAAGGTCAATTGGCCTTGGTGGGAGGGTTGGTTTGGAGACAGACAGCTTCATTGGGAGCTCCTCAGCGGTCCAGGTGAGAGAGACAGGGCCTGAAGCCAGCTGGCATTGGAGGTGGGAGCTGGAGTACGGCACACTGCGTTGACATCATGGAACTCCCATGGCATACTTTACACCGTCATGAATACGAGACATCAAAGATAAGAAGACAAGATGTGTTTCTGCCACTTACAAACAAGCAGAAAGACAGGAAGAAGATTACAATTATGAGAGAACCACTAGGAGTTAATCAGGCTAGAAAGGGGAGCTGTTCCAGGCAAGGCAGGGGGAAGAGCACGTGCAAAGGCATGGGAGTGAGAGATCATGGAGGGTTTCCATTGGTTGGATCAGGATTGGCTCTTGGGTGGGGCGGGGATGGGAAATAGGGAGGCACAAGGCCAAAGAACAAAGCAAGGAGCAGGGTGTGAAGGGCATCATGTGCCACATGGTGAAGACTCCCCAAGGACTTGATCTTGGCAAACCATTGAAAGGTTTTCAGTAAAGAAGCAGCATACTCAGATTTGCATTTTACCAAGTCCTAGGTGGATAAACGAAGTTGGGGCCCACGTGTGGACAAGCAGCAGGCCAGAATGATGGAGACATGAACCTCTGAGTTGGAGGTCCAAAGTCTGGCCAGGAAGCAAGGGACCGGGGATTGTGCCAGCCTGAAAAGGGCAAAAGAAAGTTGCTGGACAGGCCCTATGAACCCCTGAAAGGGAAGGGGCTGCGAAAGGGCTGGTTCGGTCCATTGATCTCTGCAGGGCTCTATGAATTCAGGGTCCAACCCCAGGCATGAGTGCCCTGAGGGTAACGTGGGCAGATGATGCAGGACCCTTCCCAGAGTAACAGACAGGCACCCTGGGAAAGGAACTCCAGACTCCACAGCCTGTGACTTCCACTGGATCCTCAAGAAAACGCTCCTTTGTAGCCGAGTCTGCTCTGCCATTCAGCTGACTCAAGCCTCTTGCTCTAATGGCAGATGGGAGAGCTGACCCAAAAGGGAAAGAGCCAAGCAGGGACAGAGCCCCAGGACTCTGGGACTCTGCTTTCCCCACGGCACCCTGCGGGCTGCCCAGCCCTGGAAGGGCACCTGTAAGTCAAATGCCCAGGTACTCCCAGTACTGGACTTCTCCTTAGCCTTCTCTGAACTTGCTGGAAGTTGAGCGTCTCAGACACTCAAAACTGTGATCTGCAGTATCATCTACCCCTTCCCCACTGAGCCTCCTGCCACTTCCGCACGGACATTCCACGCCAAAGGTCAGACTTGAGGGCAGGACAGCAGCTACCCTGTTAGCATCCTCAGTCTGCTGGAAAATCAAACTGTCACCAAGACAGGAAGTTCTCAGATGTGTGGCTTTTAGCAGTTGTCAGAGAAGCTGAGAGCCCTCATCATTTCTACCTGAGAGTCAGAAAGCTCAACGTGCGTGCCTGTCTGTCTGTTGCTTCTGCTGAAGTAGGGGGTGTTGGGCTCCCATCAGGGGCCTCCTGATGCCCCCGTGGGTTACTTCCTTGCTCAGCTTCCTCGCCCCTGACCAAGTGGCAGCAGAAGGGTGTGTCCTACCTGCTGGGGCGTGCGGCGGGGAACGGGCCCTCACCTCTCATGGGAAGGTGACCATGACCAGCATTTTCATTAAACTTCACTGTTTGGACAAACTATTCTCATCTGACCTCATAACAGTCTCTTTAATCAAAGAAACAGGCTCAAGAAGGTTGATTTGCTCAAGGCAATACAGCTGTTAAATTACAGGACATGGCCTTGAGCCTGAGTTCCTAAGACTGTCTAACACCTGCAGCTGTGGCACTACCAACCGCCCCTCTGCCTCTGACAGTCTCAGGGGACTGATCCAGTGACAAATTCTCCCTCTCCTCTTTTCTCATTGTAGAAGTCACGTACGCTCATTATAAAACACTGAACGTTCAAGAAATAGATAAGATGAAAAGGACAAGTGCCCCATAATTTCCTGCTCCGGATCTATGCCCTTTGAGCACGGCCCAGAATGAGGCCTGACACAGAGTATGTGCTCAATAAATGCCTTCTGAAGGGACTAGTTAATAGAAAGACTGTTATTTATTCACAGAGCTCCCCATACTATTTTACAATGAGCTTTTCCATTCAGCCGTGTAATTTGGACATTTTTTCATGTCGGTGTCTGTAGGTGACCCCCTGCCCACCACCACCAAGAACAGTCTATAGCTCAGTCACCCCTGACAGGGGCAGGCCTTCTGGAACGAGCCCAGACAGCCCCCAGGCTAATCCCAACAGTGTATTCTACTTAAGTTCCGAGAAGGTGGCTCTGAACTATTTTGGTTGAACTGACTGGTCAGTTTAAAAAAAAGAGAGAAAACCGCTAACTAAACAAGTCAAACAAGTGGTTATTTTTGTCTACACAATGCTTCACTGATTTGCCTACATTTTCCCTTCAACCAGGTGCTTTGGAGTTGAATAAGTGAATTCTTAGTTGCATAACTAAGTACAGATGAATAACTGGTTAAGAATTTCTTGCCTGGAAAGTAGTCTGTATGTAAGTTTGGATTAGAGCGAACCAAGGCCTTACCTCCTTAATTGGGCTGGGGTTTTCTGGTCCATTAAGCAAGAATATGCTCTAAATCTCCACCTTTAAAAGCCACAGTCTGCACAGCTGGGAGCCTGACTGCTTTCCCTCGCACATTTACCCAGCACTGGAGCAGGTTCAAAGACAGGCCACCTGAGGAAAGAGCAGCCACTGGAACAGGTGACAACATGCTTACCACCAAGGGCCTGGGCTGGGGTCAAGTCCTTGTCTTGGGCAAGTAACTTTGCCTCTCAAAGTCTCAGTTTCTTATTCTGAAAAGTGGATAAAATAATGGCCTCATCCATTTTCTGTGAGAATTACATGAGAAAATACACGTCATGCACTTAGAATGAAGCCTGGCCAATAGTAAACACTCAAAATAAATGCTAATGATCGTTGTTGTTAACCTCGAAGGTTTGGAGAAGACTCTACAACCTCCGCAAATATTTCACTGGTACGAGAAGTTTCTTTGCACCCTATAGGAAGTGGACCTAAAATTCAAACACCCCACATTTTAATTTCCTTTTGAGTTTATAGGAAGCATAGGATTTATGGTTACAGTAAACTAAAGTGATGACTTGTTTTTCACTCCCATATTTCAGCCATGGCTCAGAGAGTTTCGGAAGTTTGTGGGTGGAATGGTTTTCTCTGTGAGTGGTATGGCTGGATGACCAGATCCCACCTGCTAAGCTCTGTTTCGCATTGTTTTCCAGGACTCACACTATCTTAGGGAGCAGGAGGACACTGCCTCACATTCACACCATTGTGAAATACCAAGATCAGACCCTTCTAGGTGAAGTAAGCTCTGAAAGGCAGAATGGCACTGGGAATTCACAAGGTTGAGATGAAAAAGGGGCACTGGCTGGGCACAGTGGCTCACGCCTGTAATCCCAGTACTTTGGGAGGCCGAGGCAGGAGGATTGCCTGAGCTCAGGAGTTTGCAACCAGCCTGGGCAACACAGTGAAACCCTGTCTCTACTTAAAAAATAAAAAACATTAGCTGGTTGTGATGGTGTGTGCCTGTAGTCCCAGCTGCTCCAGAGGCTGAGGCAGGAGAATCGCTTGAACCTGGGAGGCGGAGGTGGCAGCTGCAGTGAGCTGAGATTGCACCACTGCACTCCAGCCTGGGTGACACAGCAAGATTCCATCTCAAAAAAAAAAAAAAGAAAGAAAGAAAGAAAGTAAAAGAAAAAATGGTACCATATTAGTTAGGACTTCCTGGTTTCGGATGATGGGAAACCCAACTCAAACTAACTTTAGCACAAACTAACTAATGTAAGCTAGGAGGATGGAATGAAGAGCTGCAGGAGGAAAGCTTGGACTCAATCTTGTGCTTCTCCGGCAGTCTGTCTATCTGAAATCTCTGCTGGTCTCCATTAGCTCCTTCTGCAGACAGGCTCTCTTCATGTGGTAGAAAAATGGTCACCATCAGCCCTTAGTTAATATAGTCTCAGTTTAGCAGCTCCAGGAGAAAGTCAGAGCTTTTCACCCCAGCCTCCATGTAGAAATCCCAATGAAGGCTTTATACTGGCCTGGAGTGGGCCACGTATCCATCCCTTGGACCAGTCACTGTTGCCAAGGAGATGAGATACTAGGATTGTCCATGCCTGAGTGGTGAGCCCACCCCCATGACCAGAGGGGCAGGGTTCTATCATTGAGAGTTCCTTCAGAACTGCATGGAATGGGGGAGGGTGGTTCCCCAAGACGTAGTGGACAGACAGAACGGGAGCCATCCCAGGCACCCAAAAGGAAAGCTATGTGTGCCTAAGACACACTTCCCTTACATTTTTTCTCTATTAAGGTCTTTTCAGAAGCTCCTCAAACTACAGATGAGCATTTTTATAAATATAAATTCACAAGATAACACAATTTACATGTAAAATGGGACCAGTTTTCTCACGAGGTTCATAAACCAGCTCTGAAGCAATTCTAAAGGAATTGTTGCAAAATTGTTTTTAGCATTAGCAATATTACTACAAAAAAAAAAAAAAGCAGGAAGACTCCCAAGGTGACTACTTGGAAGGACAATTTTCATTTGAAGGCAGAAATATTTTTTTGTTTCTTTAAAAAATCTAGATTATGTGTAAGATTATTTTGATAATAACTAAATCAATACAAATATATTACCAAAAGATATTTGTGCCCTACAGTGTAATTGCTTTCCATTTAGATCTAAGAATTTAGGGAAATGAGAATGGGTGTGAACTTTAGTTAAATATAGAGCAGGTTTTTATCCAATCAGATTGGGTCCCCAGTCTGGTTATAGTTAGTCACATCAGGATCCCCTGGGAGCTTGTTAAAATAGGAGGTGCCTGGGTCCCACCCCAGAGACTCTGGTCTGGTAGGTCTGGGTATGGCCAGGCATGATTATTTCTGAATGCTCCACTGCTGGTTTTGACAAGCCCTCGAGGCTGGAAACTATGACCCTAGGACAGCATTTCCCAGGGTATGGAAAGAGTCCTCTTGCTTCAGAATCTGAGAGTTGGTTAAAATGCAGATTCCTGGGCTCCACCCAGGCCTGCTAGATTAGTCTTGGTGGGGAGTAGGGCTGTGAATCTAGAGTTTTTTAAGCTTTCCAGTGACATTTTTAAAAAAACTTTTAATTTTGAAATAATTATAGATGGACAGGAAGTTAAAAATTATGTACAGAGAAGTCCTATGTGCCCATTACCCAGCTTCCCCCAATGTTAACCTCTTGTGTAACTATAGTATAGTATCAAAACCAGGAGATGACCCTGGTACAACCCCACAGTGCTTATCATATTTTTTCCAGGTTTATATGTGCTCGTGTGTGTGTGTGTGTGTAGTTCTATGCAATTGTATCACCTGTGTAGATTTGTTTATACCCCCCACCACAACCAAGATAAAGACTGTCCTATGACCATAGGCTCTCTAGAGCTACCCTTATATAGCCACACTCACCCATCACCACCTCTATCCCTAACCCCTGGCAACCACTAATCTGTTCTCCATCTCTATAATTTTATTTTAAGAATGTTATGTAAACAGAATCGTATGTAGCATGTAATCTAATGAGACTTTTTTCAGTCACAAAATTCCCTTGAGATTCATCCAAATTATTGCATTTATCAATAGTTTGTTCTTTTTTAAATTGCTGCATAGTATTCTGTTGTATAAATGTACTACAGTTTGTTAACCCATCTACCCATCGAAGAACATTTGAATTGTTTTCAGTTTTTGCCTGTGGTAAACAAAGCTGCTGTGACTGTTCATGTACATGTTTTCTGTGAATGTAAATTTTCATGTCTCTGGGACAGGTGTTCAAAAGTACAATTGCTGGGTCATATCATAAGTACATGGTTAGTTATATAAGAAATCGTCAAAGTGGCTTTACGGTTTTACCTTCACATCAACAACTTATAAACGATCCATTTTCTCCACATGTTCACCAGCCTTTGATGTTATCACTATTCTTTTAAAATTTTAGCCATTCTGATAGATGTGAAATGATATCTCATTGTGGTTTAATTTGCACTTCACCAATGGCTAATAATGCTAAACATCTTTTCATGTGTTTAATTGCCATCCGTACATTCTCTTTAGTGAAATGTCTGTTCATATCTTTTGCCCATTTTCTATTTTATTTTTCCATAAGTTATTGGGGTACAGGTGGTATTTGGTTATGTGAGTAAGTTCTTTAGTGGTGACTTATGAGATTTTGGTGCACCCATCACCCAAGCAGTATACACTGCGCGCCCCTCTCCCTCTTCCCCCACAAGTCCCCAAAGTCCATTGTTCATTCTTATGCCTTTGCATCCTCATAGCTTAGCTCCCACACATCAGTGATAACATACAATGTTTGGTTTTCCATTCCTGAGTTACTTCACTCAGAATAATAATCTCCACTCTCATCCAAGTCACTGAAAATGCTGTTAATTCATTCCTTTTTTATGGCTGCATAGTATTCCAATGATATGTATATAGAGATATAGATATCACAGTTTCTTTATACACTCATGGACATTTGGGTTGGATCCATGATTTTGCAATTGCAAATTGTGCTGCTATGAACATGCATGTGCAAGTATCTTTTTCAGATAATGACTTCTTTTCCTCTGGGTAGATACCCAATAGTGAGATTGCTGGATCAAATGGTAATTCTACTCTTAGTTCTTTAAGGAATCTCCACACTGTTTTCCACAGTGGCTGTACTAGTTTACATTCCCACCAGCAGTGTAGAAGTGTTCCCTAATCACCTCATCCATGCCAACATCTACTGTTGTTTTTTTGTTTGTTTGTTTTTGGATTATGGCCATTCTTGCAGGAGTACGGTGGTATCGCATTGTGGTTTTGATTTGCATTTCCCTGATCATTAGTGATGCTGAGCATTTTTTCATATGTTTATTGGCCATTTGTATGTCTTCTTTTGAGAATTGTCTAATTCATGTCTTTTTAGCCCACTTTTTGATGGGATTGTTTGTTTTTTTCTTACTGATTTGTTTGAGTTCATTCTAGATCCTGGATATTAGTCCTTTGTCAGATGTATAGATTGTGAAGATTTTCTCCTACTCTGTGGGTTGTCTGTTTACTCTGTTGACAGTTCATTTTACCGTGCAAAAGCTCTTTAGTTTAATTAGGTCCTAGTGATTTATTTTTGTTTTTATTGCATTTTCTTTTGGGTTCTTGGTCATGAAATCCTTGCCTAAGCCAATGTCTAGAAGGGTTTTTCTAATATTATCTTCTAGAATTTTTATAGTTTCAGGTCTTAGGTTTAAGTCTTTAATCCATCTTGAGTTGATTTTTATATAAGGTGAGAAGTGAGGATCCAGTTTCATTCTCCTACAGGTGGCAAGCCAATTATCCCAGCACCATTTGTGAAAAGGGTGTTCTTTCCTTACTTTATGTTTTTGTTTGCTTTGTTGAAGATCAGTTGGTTGTAAATCTTTGAGTTTATTTCTGGGTTTTCTATTCTGTTCCATTGGTTTATGTACCTATTTTGATACCAGCATCATGCTGTTTTGACGACTATGGCCTTATAGTATAATTTGAAATCAGGTAGTATGATGCCTCTAGATTTGTTTTGTTGCTGTTGTTGTTTGTTTGTTTTTGCTTAGTCTTTCTTTGGCTATGCGGGCTCTTTTTCAGTTCCTTATGAATTTTAGAATTATTTTTTCTAATTCTGTGAAGAATGATGGTGGTATTTTGATGGGGATTGCATTGAATTTGTAGATTACTTTTGGCAGTATGGGCATTTTCACAGTATTGACTTGACCCATCCATGAACATGGGATGTGTTTCCATTTGTTTGTGTGATCTATGATTTCTTTAGCAGTGTTTTGTAGTTTTTCTTGTAGAGTTCTTTCTACTCTTTGGTTAGGTATATTCCTAAGTATTTTTATTTATTTATTTTTTTGCAGCTATTGTAGAAGGGGTTGAGTTCTTGATTTGATTCTCTGCTTGGTTGCTGTTTGTATATAAAAGAGCTACTGATTTGTGTACATTAATCTTGTATCTGGAAACTTTGCTGAATTTTTTATCAGTTCTCAGGAGCTTTCTGGAGGAGTCCTTAGGGTTTTCAATGTAAACGACTGTATTGTCAGCAAACAGTGACAGTTTTACTTCCTCTCTAGTGATTCAGATACCCTTTATTTCTTTCTCTTGTTTGATTGTTCTGGCTAAGACTTCCAGTACTATGTTGAAGAGGAGTGGTGAGAGTCGGCATCCTTGTCTTGTTCCAGTTCCCAGAGGGAATGCATTCAACTTTTCTCCATTCAGTATTATGCTGGCTGTGGGTTTGTCATAGATGGCCTTTATTATATTAAGGTATGTCCCTTGTATGCCGATTTTGCTGAGAGTTTTAATCATAAAGGGATGCTGGATTTTGTCAAATGCTTTTTTTGCATCTATTGAGATGATCACATGATTTTTGTTTTTAATTCTGTTTATGTGGTGTATTACATTTATTGACTTGCATATGTTAAACCATGCCTACATCTCTGGTATGAAACCCACTTGATCATGGTGGATTATCTTTTTGATATGTTGTTGTATTTGGTTAGCTAGTATTTTGTTAAGAATTTTAGCATCTATGTTCATCAAGAATATCGGTCTGTGGTTTTCTTTTTTGGTTGCATCCTTTCCTGGTTTGGGTTTTAGGGTGATGTTGGCTTCATAGGATGAGTTGGGGAGGGTTCCTCCTTTTTCTATCTTGTGGAATAGTGTCAAAAGTATTGGTACCCATTCTTCTTGGAACATCTGGTAGAATTCTGCTGTGAATCCAGATGCAAATCCTTTGTCAGGTATGTAATTTGCAAATATTGTCTCCTAGCTGGTAGCATGTCTTTTCATCTTCTTAACAGTGTCTTTGAAAGAGCAAATATTTTTCATTTTGATCAAGTTCAACTTTTTGATTTTTGTCTTGTATTGATTATGTTTTACTGTCAAGTCTAAGAACTTTTGTCAAGCTCTAAATTTCAAAGATTTCCTCTTTTGTTTTTCTAAGTTTTATAGTTTCACATTCTACATTTAAGTCTGTGGTCCATATTGAGTTCATTTTTTGCATAAGTTGTGAGGTTCATATTATGCCTATGTATGTCAGTATGTCAATTGCTCTAGCATCTTTTTTTTTTTTTTTTTTTTGAGACAGAATCTCACTCTGTCTCCCAGGGTGCAGTGCAGTGGCATGATTTTGGCTCACTGCAACCTCCACCTCCCAGGTTCAAGCACTTTTACTGCCTCAGCCTCCCAAGTAGCTGGGACTACAGGCACGTGCCACCATGCCCAGATACTTTTTTGTATTTTTAGTAGAGATGGCATTTCACCATGTTGGCCAGGCTGGTCTCAAACGCCAGACCTCAAGTTATCCACCTGCCTCGGCCTCCCAAAGTGCTGGATTACAGGAATGACCCACCATGCCAGGCCTACTCTAGCATCTTTTGTTGAAAAACATACCTTTCCTGAACTGAATTGCTTTTGTGTCTTTATTAAAATTATCAGTTGAGCTTATATATGTGGGTCTGCTTCTGGGTTCACTATTTTGTCCCATTGATCTATGTGTTTGTCTTTCTGCCAATACCACCCAGTCTTGATGACTATAGCCAAGTCTTGGGATCTAGTAGACTGATTCTTTCCACTTCATTCTTTTTCAAAATTGAGTTAGTTATTTTAAGTTCTTTGCCTTTTCATATAAGCTTTGGAATAAGTTTGTCTACACCTACAAATATCCTTGCTGAAACTTTGATTGGGGTTGCATTAAACCTGTATGCCAGTTTTTCGAGAACTGATATCTTTACATTGTGGAGTCTTCCAATTCATGAACATGATATGTTTCTCCATTTACTTAGGTCTTCTTTTATTTCTTTCATCAACATTGTAAATTGCATTGTGTTTTCATTTGGTTTACATATGTTCATTGTTAGCATGTAGAAATGCTATTTTTTTTTTTTTTTTTTTTTTTGGTATGCTGATCTGGAATCCTGCAACCTTGCTGAACTCACTTATTAGTTCTAAGATTGTTTTGAAATGTCTTAGTATTTTCTCTGTAGATATCATGTCATCTCAAATTAGGGACAATTGTATTTATTCTTTTCAGCCTATATGCTTTTCATTTATTTTTCTTGCCTTATTGCACTGGCTAGAACTTCCAATACTATGTCAAATAAGAGTAGTAGGAGAGGACATCCTCGCCTTGTTTCCCATCTTAAGGAAAAGCATTCAGTCTTTCCAATTAAGTATGATGTTAGCTGTAGGGTTTTTGTAGATGCTGTTTATCAAGCTGGGGAACTTTCTCTCTATTCCCGAGAGTTTTTATCATAAACAAGTGCTGGAGTTTGCCAAATGCTTTCTCATGTCAACTGATAAAATCACATAATTTTTTATTTTTTAGGCAGTTAATATAGTGAATTATGTTTATTGATTTGAAAATATTGAATCAGCCTTGGACACCTAGAATAAATACCCCTTGGTTTTGGTATATAAGTCTTTTATATATTGCTAGATTTGATTTGTTGAAATTTTTTGTGTTTAAGCTCATGATGGATACTGGTCTATAGTTTTCTTGTACTATCTTTGGTTGATTTTGGTATCAGAGTAAACCTGTCTTCATAAATTGAGTTGTAAAGTGTTCCTTCCTCTTTTATCTCCTGGAAGATATTGTACAATTAGTGTTAATTCTTCTTTAAATATTTGGTAGAATTCTCTATTGAAACCATCCTGGCCTAGAGATGTCTTTTTCAGGAAATTTAAAATCATGAATTCAAATAAAAAATTATTAATTCAAGAAGTAGATGTGAAAAAAGAAAAAAATTATGAATAAATTCTAAAATTTAATTAAAATTATTCAATGTTTTGTGGTTGTAAGATTATTTGGATTGTCTAATTCATCTTGGTTGAGTTTTAGTAGTTTGTCATTTTCATAGCATTGGTCAATTTCTTTCCAGTTTTTAAATGTATTAGTCTAAAGTTGTTTGTAGCAGTCCCTTAACCTTTTAATGGCTGCAGTATTTGTAATGATATCCCATTTCATTCCTTATATTGGTGGTTTGTTTCTTCTCTCTTTTATCTTTGTTAGTCTTGCTCGAGGTTTATCAATTTTATTGATGTTTTTCAAAGAACCAGTTTTTTGTTCATGAATTTTTCTGTTTTTTTTTGTTTTTTTTGTTTTCAGGTTCATTGAGTTCTGCACTTATTTTTTATTATTTCCTTCCCTGTGCCTGATAAGGTTTTTTCCTAGTGCTTATGTAAATACACATATGTAATTTATCACAACCTCTGAGTATGAATGCCTTACCATTTTGAGTGATGTATAGAAATCTTACTTCCATTTTGATCCTTTGAGCCTCCTTACTTTTTCAATATAATTGTCTTAAGTATTTCCTCTAAGTTATTGAGTATTACATCATATGATGGTGTAATTTTTGGTTTAACCATCAAGTATGATTTAAGAGACTCTTGCGAAGGATAGTGTGTTATTTTTATCCATTTCATTGTCCTTCTTTCCTTTCTGAAGTTCTAAACTTTCTTCTGTTATCATCTACCTTTCCTTTCTGTTTGGAGAATGTTCTTCAGCCGTTCTTTAAGAGTAAATATGTGAGTGACAAAATCTCTTAGTTTTCCTTCATCAGAGAATGCCATTATTTCCACTTTTCTCCTGAAGGATACTTTCACCAAATAGATGACTTGTGATTGACAGTTATTTCCTTTTAGCACTTGAAAAATGTGCCACTTTATTCTGGCTTCCATGGTTCCTGTTAAAAAAACTGCTGTCCTTTGAACTGGTGTTCCCAATAGATAATACATCATTTCTCTCTGGCTGTTTTCAAGATGTTTTTCTTTCTTTTTTAGTTTCAGAAGTTTAACTATGATGTATCTTGGCATGAATTTCCTTGGGTTCATCAAGTTGAGATTCACTCACCTTCTTGAATCTGTAGGTTTATGTCTTTTGTGAAATTGGAGAAATTTTCAGCTGTTATTTCTTCAAGCCAAGGTGACTTTTAAGCACATTGTAAATTTGAGAAACATTGCTATGGAGTGGGGTTGAGAGATCCGAGGACTTCTCAAATTGCATACAAAATGCTCTAAGTGTCCATAGCTTTCACTAGATTCTCAAAAGACCCTATGACCCTCACCATAAATTTTATAAAAGCATTGGTTTATGGACTTACTGAGTTGTTTTTTGTTTTCTTGGTTAAAATCAGTAAAAACAAACAACACACAAAAACTAGTTAGTATTCTTTTCTTTCTTTGTACCACATCTGTTGAATTCCTGTTTCCCAAAGATTTTCCTGACAATTTTGGAAAATATGATGACTCAGGTAAATATTTTCCAAGTGCCTAATGCATGACAGACAAATATTTTTTATTGTTTTTCATAGTTGATGAGAAAAAAAAGTTAAAAATATTAATGTCATTTGGGTTTATGAAAAGTTCTTAGTAAATAAGTGCCAGAGTAAAATTAGCTGCTTTTCCGTGTGACTTACCCCTTTAAAATCTGTTTCTTACTGCTCTGAGCTGGATACACCAGTGATCAGATTACATCCCTGAAAGTATAATTTCATACACTGAAAACATGTCATTATACAGTGGGCCGCTTGTCATCACTCTGGCTTGCTTTGTGTAGTTGGTAGGCGGGCACTCGTGGTTCCCCCAAGCAGGCTTGTTCCTGGCCCAACTGCTCAGGCTGATTCCTCCAGCCAGCACACCCTTGCCTCCTTTGTCACCCCTTCTTCCTGGACCAACTCTTGCCATCTTCCAGAACTCAGCTTGGGAAGCACCACCTCTGGGAAGCCTTCGCTCTCTCTCCTTTAGGCACTGAGGGTGTGCCTCCAGGGTCACTCATGCCTGCCAGAACATGTTAATTGCCTAACTGACTCACCCGTCAGATGGTCAGACCCTTGGACACTGTGACTGGGTCTTGATTGCTTTTGTGCCCCCGGTACTTTCATAAATATAATATGACATGTATTTAAGCACTATCTCTGGTTAGAGTTCATGCCACCAGTTGACTGGCTGAGCCTTTCATCTATATCTTCGTTATTGTCATTAAGCATCTGTTGAGGGCTGGCCACAGAGGTTCATGCCTATAATCCCAGCACATTGGGAAGCCGAGATGGGGGGATCACTTGAGGTCAGGAGTTCAAGGCCAGCCTGGCCACCAAAGTGAAACCCTGTCTCTACTAAAATAGGTCTTACTGCTGGACCTATGAACCCCTTATTATTGCATTTATATGTATAGCTCTGTCTTTCCTATTAGGCTGTAACGAGCTCCTTGGGGCAGGGAGTGTGTCTTATTCCACTCAGCATCTCCAGGGACTGGTGCAAGCTGGTATTCCATGAGTGCTGATGGAAAAAAATTTGATGTTAGATCATCACAGCTATATGGTTGCTCATGATGGGTACATGCATTTCCTCATTGTCTCCACACCTTTACTTCCTAGTTATCTTTCATCCCTCATTCTGAGCCACTGTGAATTCTTTTCTGGAAAGGAGACATGGGTAAATGTAACACATTTTAAAGTATGTTTTATTCCTCCCAGGTACTATCTTGGTCGTCGGATGTTTATTGTTATTTCCGAGCCGGACATGATCAAGCAGGTGTTAGTCGAGAACTTCAGTAACTTTACCAACAGAATGGTACGTTAGTTTTGTTTCTGCATATATATGAATGGGAATCGTTCTGAGGTGGAGGCACTGCATGTCAGATTGAGTGGGGATGCAATCAGGCCTCTGATCAGGTTTATGTCAGCTCCACTCAAAACTGAGCTCCTCAGCGAACTCAGGTTTTCAAAAGAGATCTATGGGACTGGTACAAAAGAGTGGCATTTACATTTAAGAAATGCTTCAAGAAAGCTAAAGCTGAAGGGAAGTTGAGGCTATTAAAAAGCAAGTAAGTCAAAGTGCATGGACCACCAAGCCACGTCCAAGCAAGCAGCAAAGGCACTCCCAGGAACCTGCCACAGTGCTTGAGACTGCCCGAGCCCCTGAGACACGAGACAGCACTTACCAACCGGTGTCTCCATATTCCTCCCATGCCACCAGGACATGTGATCCTGAGAGCTGACCTGAAAGAGGTTTGGCGTGCTAGGGGCAGACATACTCGATGCACATGTTCAAGCAGAGGGGACCAAATAACATTGCCCTCAGCTTTGGTCAATTTCTCCTCCAAGCCATTTGCCTGCCCTTCCTAATTTCTTTCGTATCCCGTCACCCACTCCTCCACCCAGACTAGGTCCAGGGACCCAAACTCCATAGTATGGTTCCAATTTCCTTCCTCTTCCACTCAGCACAGGATTAAGGCTTCAGGACTAAGTTCAAGTTCCCCAGACTATATTTAAGGGCACTTGTGACTTAAATCCATTGTCCCTGCTCTGCCCGGTCTCTCACCACTCCCCAATTCCAGGGGTCACTCCAGCCTCTCCCTGCTCACCCTCACCTGCTCTGGAGAGGCCTGACCTCCTCTGCCTTGGTCACGCTGACACTGCCCCAGAATTGAAGGCAGCGTAACAGTGGGGCTCATATTTATTATGATGTGTGTTTGAGCACATTCTTTTTTTTATTTTTTATTTTGGAGAGAGGGTGTTGTTCTGTCACCCTACTCAGGCTGGAGTGCAGTGGTGTGATCAGAGCTCACTGCAGCCTCAAACTCCTGGGCTCAAGTGATCCTCCCGCCTCAACCTCCTAGGTAGCTGGAACTGCATGTGTGTGCCACCATGCCCAGCTAATTTTTTAAAAAAGTATTTGGCAGAGATGGGGTCTTACTATGTCGTCCAGGTTGGTCTCGAGCTTCTGGCCTCAAGGGATCTTCTCACCTTGGCCTCCCAAGGTGCTGGGATTACAGCCCTGAGCCACTGTACCTGGCCACATTTCTTAACTTAAAAAAGAGCTGATGCAGCTCTTTAAAAATATCATGGAAAGTGGAGCTGAATCAACATGACTCAGCAGAAATGGTCACGGTCAGTGGCAGAACTTCTTATTCTTGGCCTCCTCTCAAGGCCTGGAGTTGGGGGATATGATCCACCTTACTGGGCTGTTTCAAAGCCAGATGGGGTCATGCATATAACCTCTCCCTCTACACAGTACTTGGCAGGTGACACATTAGTGCTTCTCACAAGAAAACCCTCCACCCCTTCCACACCCATCCAAACTCTTGCTATTCTTCAAGACACTCCTCAGATACTGCCTCCTCCAGGAAGCCTTCCCTGCCTCCAACCCCATCCACTTTTCCCCTTCCCTGAACTCTGACAGCACTCACCATGTGCGTCACTCATTGTCACAGTTGATCCCCTTGTGCCTTCCACTATTTACAGTAAAGGAGGATGTGGCTTTCACTCTAGCTTGATTATTAGCTCTTTAAGGCCAAGAACTGCATCTTGTACTTCTTTTTTATACCCCATGACATAAACACGTATTGACTCTTCAGCATCCAATATATTCTTGTTCCAACTGAACGGAATCTCCATCAACTTGACATTCTTCCCAGAAGAAGGAGGTATTACTTGAACCTGGAGTTGCAATATAGTCTTCTTCGTCTCGGTCATTCACGAACATGTGAAAAGACCCATTGTAGGTGAGATCTCCAGGAAACCCCAGTGTTTATACTTTTCCATCTGCGAGTGTATCCACTTATCTTTAGCTTTGTTTATGGTCTTTAAGCCAATTCCATAGCCGTGATAAAACAACCCTTAGTGACTCAATTTTTTAAAAACAGTCGTTAAAGTGGAATTTTTTCACAGGTTTTTGAAAGTCAAATTAAATTGGGTTCTGTGGTTCCCCTCTTATCCATATGCTTATTTATCTGCTCAGAGAACTCAAGGAGATTAGTGAGACGTGATTTCTCCTTACTGACACCACGCTGCCTTCCCTCTAATAGGCCATGTTTACTTAAGCATTCAGCGATTCAGCTTTATTGTACATTCACTGGGTAAACATTAAACGCTTACTCCATGCAAGCTGTTACCAAACGGTCCCTTGTGATACAGAAAATACCTCGGCATATTAGTTTGATAAATTAAGTGAAAAGGAACTTAAATAATGCATGCTCTCATTCTCCAACAGGGAGAGCCCATCTCTGCTCACAAATCCAGGCTTGAGTTACGTTGAGTTTTGTCCCTGGACAGGCTGGTGGAGAAGGGCCCTGAGGTGGGAAGCTGGGTTTAGCTCTGAAATTTGACATGAGCTGTAAACATCCCGGGAGGGATCCACAGAGCGTATTGGCTGGAGGTGGGGGTGATGTGCCAGGGCGCTCCCTGACATACATGCACATCCAACAAATGTGTGAATTCAGAAATCATCCTGTGAAATATTCTTTTCCAAACTCCAGAACACTGGCTGGAGCAGACTATGAGTTGGATCTGGAGCAGCGGTTCTTACGTCATGCTTTCCCGTTCACCTTTTCTGGGGCACTGGAGTCTGTGTAATGCCTCTGCTTCATCTTGCTCATTTTCCACGTGGACCTTGTAGTTCTCTATCAGTGTCCTCAGTGCTTCCTGAAACTGCTCCATGATGGTGCAACCACAGCTTATCATTAAACCCAAATCAATTTTCTTGGCATTTCTAGAAGCTCCATCATCCTGGTATGCCAGGACTTGGATGTTTTTATTTAGATATTTTCAAGGAGTTCTTCTTTGCTATCAGGTACAGTACCTAATGAAGCCGTGGGGCAGCTCTTTTTAAAATATCTGTGGAAAGTGGAGCTGAGTCCACATGACTCAGCAGAAATGGCCACAACCAGAGGCAGAACTTCTTGTTCTTGGCCTCCTATCAAGGCCTGGAGTCTGGGGAGCTGTGGGAAGGGTGATAAGAGGTAGGTCGGTCTTTGGCCCGTGTTAGCTTTGTCTGGTCAGATGGGGTCATGACAGGGAGGTGTTGAAACACTAAGTCGACTGCCTTGGAGATGTGGGTTCTGTCTGGAGTGGCAGCGTGGAGTGCCATCCCTCAGGTCCTCATGAGCAACACAGAGGTCGCCTCTCCAGGCACAGGTCGGCCCATACCACTGACACACAAGAGTCACATCCAAAGTCATGTGATGGGCGCGGTGGGCAGTTTTATCTGGAACCATCGATACCCAGCACCCTGGCTGCCCCAGGTTCAGCCTCTCAGGGGCTGCTTCCCTCACTCTCCTTCACTGCTTCTACAGCCATGAACATTGCAGAATGAGTCACCGTGAAACCACAAACTCCTTGGCACTGGTGAAGATGACTAAAGTTACAGGCAAATTAGTCACTGGAAACCTTCCTGTCCTCTGTATCTGCAGCAGCCTCTCATTCAGGGAAGTAAAGAGCGTATCGGCTCATTGCAGAGCTAATTGGCAAGGAAAGCTCAATTCAAGGCTACAGGTGGGTCAGATCCCCCCTTGTGGGGGCCACAGGGACCCACCTGCTGGCATCCGTTGAGGAGAGAAGGGGCCTTAGCAGGCCTACCATAAAACCGTACCCACTTGAACTCGTTCCTACACCTGTGACCAGTACCTCTCCACTGACGGCTTTTGAAAACTTGTTCACCTGGAGTTCCTGGTTCTCTTTCCCTTAAATCAAACATTGAGTAAATGAAGACACTCAGATTTTCAAACATGTGCAGGAGGATTTAAGTTGTGAAAGTAGTTGTGCATGACCTAGGGAAGCACTCCCAGCTTCAGTCAAACCTTGCCAACTTTTTCTAGCTGTGAATTTCTTGAGAAAGGTCAACTCACATTACAGGTCTATGGCTCTGAGCAAGCCAGACGTTCTTCCTGCAAGCGCAAACAGACTGCAGAAAGCAGAAACCAGAAACAGGTGTGCAACCTCATTTGCCTGCCCCTCTCTATTTTGAGGCCTCTTTGTTTTATGTGACCTCTCTCTCCTTCTCTGCCCCAATCTCCTTCTAACACCCATTTTCTTCTGTTAATTTCCCCCTCTTCTAAGCCAGAGCCCAGCAGTATGGTGAAAGGTCTTTGCTGTTCACAGGAAACCCTCCAGCCTGAACTGGAAGCTTCTTGGTGCAGGATGGGCTGCCCGTTGGAATTCCCAGGTGACAGCCACAATGTGATACTTGTTCCCTGCGGGTCTCCCATTTCACCTGCTTTGCTAATGTCTGCACATCGCCACGTCCTGGAAAAGCGAGATCCATGGAATTACTTTTAATCAGTAAAACACACTGAGCTTCATTTCCAACATGGTAGCTAAGTTTGAATTCTAACATCTTGAAAAGTACCGAGTGTCTTGTGATGCCTTGGGAACGCAGGCATAGCATTAAGTGGTATTGATTCTCAATGTTCAAATGTACTTCTCTCTGCCTTGCAGAGTTTTTTCTAAAATTTCAAGACCTTGTTGAAAATGATTTCATATTTTTGTGTCTTACTAGATAGACTCTTGGTTCAGCAGGAAGCTATCTTTATTTATTTTTTTACAAAAAGAAATTAGTAAAAGCTTGCTCTGATATTTATGTCTTCTTGCCCTCATTTTTGTGGTGGCAGAAGTAGAAATAAGTGTGTAAACCAAGAGATTAATATAAAAATAATTTAGGCATGAGAATAGAGAAACCATAAAGTCAATTCTTGTCTCTCAGTGGATATATTCCAGAATATTCCATGGAAGTCAAGTCACTGAGTCCTGACCCTCCCTGTCTTTCTCTGCCCCAATCTCCTTCTTATGACATTCCCTTTCTTCTTCCCATTTCCCTTCTTCTAAGCCATAGCCCAGCAGTATGGTGAAAGGCCTTCGATTTTAGTTTAAAGAAATGAAATCAGATTCCAGATTTGCTACCTATTAGCTGAGTGACTTTCAGACAATCCGTTAACCTCCTGATTCTCAGTTTCCTCCTGTGTAAAATACATTAGACTAGCTAATGCCTAAGATTTGTTTGGTGCCCAGTTCATGTGGCTGTTGGCAGCCACAGGGGGCCACAGAGTCCCACCAGTGTCCCACAGAGCCACCTGGAGCTTCAGGTGCAGGGAACAAGGTCCCTCTTAGGCCCCCTCAGGAAAATTTCTTCTTGTAGCCAAGTGTGTCAAGTGCGGTATCAGGGATGCCCTGGTCCTTCTTGAACACTGCTTCTGGCCAGAAAGAATGCTGAGATATGTTGGAGAATTTCCTCTGAAGGTAAGAGTTAACAAGCCCTTGGATTCCCTTCCCTGCTTAGGAGGGACCCTTGCTGCCGGCTATGGGCTGATAGAAGCACAGGTCCACACGTGGTTTCCTCCTCCTTCCCAGTGGATAAAATGCTGGAACCTGTCAGGCAGGACTGCCGTAATTAGAAGAGGCCCCTTTCCAGCAGCTGAAGCTGACTAGGCAGATAGAGCCCGAATTTGTTTTTAGCCACTACATGCCCCTGAGCTGCCCCCTTGAGCTGTGGACATATCTCACAACCTCACCTGGAGGCCATTCTCTCAGATCAGTCACACTCTCATGCAAAGAGAGGGGAAGATGATGTCATCTCTATGGCCACCTTCTACCGGCAGAGGGGATGAATGAAAACCGACATGTAGAATAATAAGACCGCTACTGTTTTTATTTTTGGTATTTTTTTATATTTTAATTTTTATTTATACTTTATTATTATTTTTTGAGACAGTCTCACTCTGTTGCCCAGGCTGGAGTGCAGTGGCACGATCTTGGCTCACTGCAACCTTCGCCTCCCGGATTCAAGTGATTCTCCTGCCTCAGCCTCCTGAGTAGCTGGGATTTCAGGCACGGGCCATGACGCCTGGCTAATTTTTGTGTTTTTAGTAGAGACAGGGTTTCACCATGCTGGTCAGGCTGGTCTCGAACTCCTGACCTCAGGTGATCCGCCTGCCTCGGCCTCCCAAAGTGCTGGGATTACAGGTGTGAGCCACTGCGCCTGGCCTTACTCTATTTTTAGTAAAAGGAACACTTTTACTATTTCAAACCACTAAAATATAAGGCCTAGTTGGTTCCAATGTTTGTACAGCTTGATAGCAATAGACATAAACTGAAAACAGCTTCCAGTATAGAATTGGGGGGTTATCCAGGTGACAGAGTTCTTGTGTCTCAGTTGATTATAATGTAACGGGGAGGGGGGGGCAGTGCCAGGTGTTTCACATCTCCAGGTGGGAAGGGAACAACCTGCACAGTGATTGTCCCCATCTGTGCCTGGTTGTGTGGGAATTAGAAACAATGTTCGTAACAGTGGTAACTAGTCTTTGTGACCATGGTCCTCTTTTTGATATGAATATTTTTGCAGCCTACTTGGCATAAACAAGTTGGCTCTACTCACATTACAACCACTGAGGTATAACACTATCTCCTGGACTCCTTAGAAGCACCTCGCTGTGTTCAGCTGGCCCCTCAGCCCTGTGTGGCTGTTTCAGAACTGCTGACCGCCCTGTCAACGCATCACAGAGATCATCTAGATCTTGAGTCCATGTTCTTGCATGTTTCAGAACACAAGAAAAGTTTTTGGCTGCAACTTCATATTCTATCACGCCTCTCATCCCTTTCCCCCAATGATACATGAGCGTGGTTACAGCAGAAATGCGTTCTATGCATTTGCAACACTCTGGAAGGAGCTGGTGGTTGAGAATCACTGGGTTGGCCCATGAGAAACCTTCAGTAAGTGACTGCTGTCTTCATGCAACCACGGAATACTGAGGTCTTGGTTTTCCTCAATAACCTGCTCCTCGGAACTATGTGAGTCTTCGGAGTTTTGTGGGTTTTGTTGTTGTTGTTGTTGTTGTTGTTGCCCAGGCTGGCGTGCAATGGCGCTATCTCAGCTCACCACAACCTCTGCCTCCCGGGTTCAAGCAATTCTCCTGCCTCAGCCTCCCAAGTAGCTGGAACTACAGACATGCACCACTACTTTGGGATAATTTTGTATTTTTAGTGAAGACGGGGTCTCTCCATGTTGGTCAGGCTGGTTTTGAACTCCCGACGTCAGGTGATCTGCCTGCCTCAGCCCCCAAAGTATTGGGATTACAGGTGTGAGCCACCGTGCCCATCCTTGTCTTCAAAGTTTAAAGTTGATGACCAGCTGGCCTAATAAGAAGTCAGACTCTAAGAGAGCTTGACTGAAGAGACAAATGTGCTCATCTGTCCAAGGGAATATTAGCAGTTGAGCCATGAGGCCACAGCTAAGCCAGTGCTGCTTCTCAGGGCAGTGTTTCCTAATTGCTGGAGAATGACCCAAGAGTTGAAGAAATAATGTGAAAAGTACTATGTTTGCTGTAAGATGGACAAGTGTTGATGATAGGCCACCCCACTACCACCCTCCATTCTTAATCTTGATAGTGCCAGTGCTAGTACAGCACCTGGAACACAGTAGGTGCTCCATAAATATTTACAGCATAATCACAGACACACCATTGAGATCTGAGCTCGCACAGCCCTAAACAGAAAGTGCAGCAGACCCAGCTCAAGGTCACTGAAAATAGGAGCCATTCAGCCTGCTGCGGGATTGCCAAGGAAGGCCAGAGACTGTGTTCTTGACAAATTCTGTGTGGAGTTCATCCACATCTTCCTAAATGCCCAAGGCATGGCTATTTGGAGCGGAGCAAGTAAAGACAGCAAGGGGCCCCTCTGCTGGGTTTTCTGTCCCCCCTCTGGCTGCCAGCATGAATCCACCCTTTGAAGAGGGGCAGAAGGGGCAAAGTTAAACCACATCTTCCTCTCTTACCTGTAGTCACCCTCTCTAATGACTTTTCACTCTCTCTGGTCACCTTCTCCTTCTTACCACTTTTAGGAGGTGGGCACCAAAGGGCCCCTAAAAAGCAGCCACCCCTTGAGGGAGGAGACATGATCACAAAATGTCACCCTTTGACATCCTAATGGGAGTCCATGTTAAAAAGGAAGCTTTTTTTTTTTTTGAGACAGAGTCTTGCTCTGTCACCAGGCGCCAGGCTGGAGAGCAGTGGCACGATCTTGACTCACTGCAACCTCCGCCTCCCATGTTCAAGCAATTCTCCTGCCTCAGCCTCCCGAGTAGCTGGGATTACAGGCGCTCACCACCACGCCCAGCTAATTTTTGTATTTTTAGTAGGGACGGGGTTTCATCATGTTGGCCAGGATGGTCTCAATCTCTTGACCTCGTGATCCGCCCGCCTCGGCCTCCCAAAGTGCTAGGATTACAGGCGTGAGCCACCGTGCCTGGCCAAAAAGGAAGCTTTTAACCTGGTCTCAGAGGACACTTGCAAGAGATCCCAAGGAAGGCAGTGTGATCATCCCAAGTCAAGCGACAACCTAACATAAGCCTGTGAGAGAGAGACTGCAATCCACCCAGCGGTATAAATTCTCCTGGTTATTCTAGTTCTTTTGGTTCCATATATATGTTTACAGGAATTAGCTTATCAATTTTAAAAATGTTTGTTAATTTTTAATTTTGTAAGTATATTGTAGGTGTATATATTTATGGAGTGTATGAGATATTTTGATAAAGGCATGCAATGTGTAATAATCCCATCAGGGTAAATGGGGTCCATCATCTCAAGCATTTTTTCTTTCTTTGTGTTACAAACAATCCAATTATAATCTTTTGTTTTTTATGTTTATTTTTTTTGGCCTGTCTTATGATACTGATCTTTTGGTTATTTTAAAACATACAGTTAAATTATTACTGACCACAGTCACCCTGTTGTGCTGTCAAATACTAGATCTTATTCATTTTTTCTATTTTTTTTTCCACCTATTAACCATCCCCACCTCCCCTGACATCCCCTCACTACTCTTCCCAGCCCCTGGTAACCATCATTTTACTCTCTGTCTCCATGAGTTCAATTGTTTTAATTGTTACCTCCTGCAAATAAGTGAGAACATGCCATGTTTGCCCTTCTGTGCCTGGCTTATTTCATTTAACATAATGACCTCAGTTCTATCCATGTTGCTGCAAATGACAGGATTTTATTCTTTTTTATGGCTGAATTGTACTCCCGTTGTATATGTGCACCACGTTTTCTTTATCCAGTTTTCTGTTAATGGACACTTGGGTGCTTCCAAGTCTTGGCTCTTGTGAATAGTGCTGCAATAAACATGGGCATGCAGATATCTCTTTGACACACTGATTTCCTTTCTTTGGGGTATATACCCAGCAGTGGGATTGCTGGATCATATGGTAGCTCTATTTTTAGTTCTTTGAGGAGCCTCCAAACTGTTCTCCATAGTGATGGTCCTAATTCACATTTGCACCAACAGTGTATGAGGGTTTCCTTTTCTCCACCTCCTTGGCAGCATGTGTTAATTGCCTGTCTTTTTGATATAAGTCATTTTAACTGGGGTGAGATGATATCTCATTGTAGTTTTGATTTGCATTTCTCTGATGACCAGTGAGTTGAGCACCTTTTCATATGCCTGTTTGCCATGTGGATGTCTTCTTTTGAAAAAAAAAAATGTCTATTCAGATCTTTTGCACATTTTTAAATAGGATTATTAGATTTTTTTCCTGTAGAGTTTGAACTCCTTATATATTCTGGTTATTGTTCCCTTGCCACATGGGTAGTTCGCACATATTTTCTCCATACTGTGGCTTGTCTCTTCACGTTGTTGACTGTTTCCTTTGCTGTGCAGAAGCTTTTTAACTTGATGTGATCTCATTTGTTCATTTTTGCTTTGGTTGCCTGTGCCTGTGAGGTGTTACTCAAGAAATCTGCTCAGTTCAATGTCCTGGAGATTTTCTCAAGTGTTTTCTTTTATTAGTTTCATAGTTCGAGGACTCAGATTTAAGTCTTTATTCCATTTTGATTCAATTTTTGTATATGGTGAGAGATAGGGGTCTAGTCTCATTCTTCTTCATATGGATATCCACTTTTCCCCAGCACCATTTTTTGAAGAGACTGTTGTTTTCTCAATGTTTGTTCTCGGGACCTTTGTCAAAATGAGTTCACTGTAGATGTATGGATTTGTTTGTGGGTTTTCTATTCCATTGGTCTATGTATCTGGTTTTATGCCAGAGCCATGCAATTTTAGTTACTGTAGCTCCAGTTTTGTTCATTTTGCTCAGGATGGATTTGGCTATTCTGGGTCTTTTGTGGTTCCATATATATTTTAGGATTGTTTTTTCTATGTTTGTGAGAAATGTCACTCTTTTGATAGAGATTGCATTCAATCTGTAGATTGCTTTGGATAATACAAACATTTTAACAGTATTGATTCTTCCAATTCATGAACATGGAATATCTTTCCATTTTTTTTTAATCTTCAATTTGTTATATCAGTGTTTTAAGGTTTTCATTGTAGAGATCTTTTAATTCTTTGGTAAAGTTAATTCCTATGTATTTCGTTTTATTTGTAGTTATTGTAAATGGGGTTGCTGTCTCGATTTATTTTTCAGATTGTTCACTGTTGGCATATAGAAATGCTACTGATTTTGTATGTTGATTTTGTATCCTGCAACTACTGAATTCATTTACGAGATCTAATAGCTTTTTGATGGAGTCTTTAGGTTTCTCTAAATATAAGATCATATCATCTGCAAACAAAGATAATTTGACTTCTTCTTTTCCAATTTGGATAACTTCATTTCAGTCTCTTGTCTGATTACTCTAGCTAGACTTCCAGTACTATGTTGAATACCAGTGGTGAAAGTGGGCATCCTTGTCACATTCCAGATCTTGGAGGAAAGGCTTTCAGTTCTTCACCATTCCATAGGATACGAGCTGTGGGACTGTTGTAAATGACTTGTATTATGTTGATTGATGTTCCTTCTATGCCTGTTTTTTAGGGGTTTTATTATGAAGGGACATTGAATTTTATCAAAAGCTTTGTTAGCATCAATTGAAATGATCATATGGTTTTTGTCCTTCATTCCACTGATATGATGTATCACATTGATTGATTTGTATATGTTGAGCCATCCTTGCATCCCAGTGATAAATCCCACTTGGTCATGATGAATGATCTTTTTAATGTATTGTTGAATTCGGTTTGCTAGTATTTTGTTAAGGATTTTTGCATCAATGTTCATCAGGGATATTGGTCTGTAGTTTTTTGTTTTTTTTGATGTGTCTTTGTCTGGTTTTGATATTAGGGTATGCTGGCCTCATGGAATGACTTCGGAAGTATTCCCGTCTCCTCTCTTTTTTGGAATCGTTTGAGTAGAATTAGTATTAGTTCCTCTTTAAATGTTTGATAAAATTCAGCAATGAATCCATGGTGTTCTGGGCTTTTCTTTGCCAGGAGACTTTTTATTACAGCTTTGATTTCATGACTTGTTATTGATCTATTCAGGTTTTGGATTAATGATTCAATCTTGATAGGTTGTATGTGTCTAGGAATTTATTTCTTCTAGATTTCCCAATTTATTGGCATACAGTTGCTCATAGTAGCCGCTAATGATCCTTTGAGTATCAGTTACAATGTCTCTTTTTTCATCTTTGATTGTATTTACTCGAATCTTCTTTCTTTTTTTTCTGGCTAAAGGTTTGTCGATTTTGTTTATCTTTTCAAAAAAACTATTTTGTTTCATTGATCTTTTGTATTGCTTTCTTCATTTCAATTTCATTTATTTCTGCTCTGATCTTTATTCTTTCTTTTTTATTTTTTTATTTTTATTTTATTATTTTTTTATATAAAAAAATTTTTAAATATGGAACGCTTCATGAATTTGCATGTCATCCTTGCACAGGGGCCATGCTAATCTTCTCTGTATCGTTCCAATTTTAGTATACATGCTGCCAAAGCGAGCACTCTTTTTTCTTTTTTTTTTTTTTTTTTTTTTTTTACTAACTTTGGCTTTGGTTTGCTCTTGCTTTTCTAGTTTTTTAAGATGTATCATTAAATTTTTTATTTGAAGTTTTTCTACTTTTGTGATGTAGGCACTTATAGCTATAAATCTTCCTCCTAGTACTGCTTTTGCTGTATCCCATTGGTTTTGGTACACTGTGTTTCATTATCATTCATTTCCAGAAATTCAGTTTCCCTCTTAATCTCTTCATTGACACAGTGGTCTTTCAGTAGCTCTAATTTCTTCATTAACACAATGGTCATTCAGTAGCACTGTTTAATTTCTGCCATTCAGTAGCACTGTTTGTATAGTTTGCAAAATTCCTCTTATTATTAATTTCTAGTTTATTTTTTGTTTGTTTGTTTGTTTTTGAGACAGTCTCGCTCTGTCACCCAGGCTAGAGTGCAGTGGCATTGTTTCAGCTCACTGCAACCTCTGCCTCTCGGGTTCAAGCAATTCTCATGCCTCAGCCACCCAAGTAACTGGGATTACAGACGTGCACCCACCAACACACCCAGCTATCAACTGTTTTCTCTTTTCTTTTCTTTTCTTTTTTTTCTTTGGTAGAGACACAGTTTCACCATCTTGGCCAGGCTGGTCTCAAACTTCTCAGGTGCTCTGCCTGCCTCGGCCAAAGTGCTGGGATTACAGGCATGAGAGAGATACACTTTTGTGTATCTATTGTATGTTTTTAGATCTGAAGTTATTCTAAGGCTTGCAAATAATCTTATAACCCATTATTTTAAACTGATGACAACTTAACACTGATTGCATAAACAAACCAAAATAAAACTAATAAAAACTCTACACTTTAACGTCATCTGCCCACTTTTTAACTTTTTCTTGTTTCTATTTATATCTTACTGTACTGTCTGTGTCTTAAAAAGTTGTTGTAGTTATTATTTTCAATTGGTTTATCTTTTCATCTTTCTACTTAAGATATGAGTAGTTTACACAACACAATTACAGTACTGTAATAAACTTGTTAAGTTTTGAAGAATTGACATCATAACAATATTGAATTTTCTAAACTATGAATGTGGAACCTCTAATTATTTGGGTCTTTTAAATTTGTCTTAGCAATATTTTGTAGTTCCAGACTAGAGGTCTTTTGTACATCCTTAGTCAAATGTATTTCTAGGTATTTAATAGTTTTACTGTTATTGTAAGTTATATTTTCAAAGTTTCATTTTCCAGTAGTTTGTTGCCCATATGTAGAAATAAATTTTTTATATATTAAGTTTGTATCCAACAACCTTTTTAAGCTCAATATTAAATCTAAAAGTTTATTTATAGATGTTTCTCAAATTTGCTGTTATACAATCATGTCATATACAAATAAATAGTTTTACTTCTTCCATTCCAATTTTTTTATATTTCTTTTATTTTTTATTTTTAAATTTACATCATAGTATTATACTTTACCCTTCTTTCCAACTTTATTTTAGGTTCAGTGGGTACATGCGTAGGTTTGTTACGTGGGTAAATTGCATGTTGCTGATGTTTGGTGTACAGATTATTTTGTCACCGAGGTCATAAGCATAGTATTAGGATAGTCATTTTTCCATCCTCACCCTCCATTCTCAAGTAAGCTCCAGTGTCCATTATTCCCTTCTTTGTGTCCATGTGTTCTCAGTGTTTAGCTCCCACTTATAAGTGAAAAAATGTGGTATTTGGTTTTCTGTTCCTGTATTAATTCACTTAGGATAATGGCCTCCAGCTTCATCCATGTTGCAGCAAAGGACATGATCTTGTGCTTTTTCAGGACTACATAGTATGTCATGGTGTATCTGTACGACATTTTCTTTTTTTTTTTAATTGTACTTTAGGTTCTGGGGTACATGTGCAAATCATGCGGGGATTGTTGCATAGGTACATACTTGGCAAGGCGGTTTGCTGCTTCCGTCCCCCCCATCACCTGTATCTGGCATTTCTCCCCCCCTGTTATCCCTCTCTGCCCTTCCCACCTCCTGCTGTCCCTCCCCTAACCCCCAACAGAGCCTAGTGTGTGATGCTCCCCCTCCCTGTGTCCATGTGTTCTCATTATTCAATACCCGCCTATGAGTGAGAACATGCAGTGTTTGATTTTCTGTTCTTGTGTCAGTTTGCTGAGAATGATGGTTTCCAGATTAATCCATGTCCCTACAAAGAACACCAACTCATTGTTTTTATGGCCGCATAGTATTCCATGGTGTATATGTGCCACATTTTCTTTGTCCAGTCTATCATCAATGGGCATTTGGGTTGGTTCCAGGTCTTTGCTATTATAAACAGTGCTGCAGTGAATATACATGTGCATGTGTCTTTATAATAGAATCATTTATAATTCTTTGGGTATATACCCAGTAATGGGATTGCTGGGTCAAATGGAATTTCTATTTCTAGATCCTTGAGGAATTGCCACACTGTCTTCCACAATGGTTGAACTAATTTACATTCCCAACAATAGATGCTGGAGAGGATGTGGAGAAATAGGAACAAGGTTCCTATTTCTCCACATCCTCTCCAGCATCTGTTGTCTCCAGATTTTTTAATGATCGCCATTCTAACTGGTATGAGCTGGTACCTCAGTGTGGTTTTGATTTGCATTTCTCTAATGACCAGTGATGATGAGCATTTTTTCATACGTTTGTTGGCCTCATATATGTCTTCTTTTGTAAAGTGTCTGTTCATATCCTTCGTCCACTTTTGAATGGGTTTGTTTTTTTCTTGTAAATCTGTTTTAGTTCTTTGTAGATTCTGGATATTAGCCTTTTGTCAGATGAGTAGATTGCAAAAATTTTTTCCCATTCTTTTTGTTGTTGGTTCACTCTAATGATTGTTTCTTTTGCTGTACAGAAGCTCTGAAGTTTAATTAGATCCCACTTGTCTATTTTGGCTTTTGTTGCCATCGCTTTTGGTGTTCTAGTCATGAAGTCCTTGCCTATGCCTATGTCCTGAATGGTTTTGCCTAGGTTTTCTTCTAGGGTTTTTATGGTGTTAGGTCTTACAAATTTTATTTATTTTTCTTGCCTATTCACCTCTCTATGATGTTAAATAGAAGTATAATAATGGACATATTTGTCTTGTTTCCAGCCTCATAAAGTGTTAACTATTTCACTCTTGCATATAATGTTAACTGCAGGTGTTTTTGTAAATATCATTTTTACGTGAAGGAAGTCTCCTTATATTCATAGTTCACTGAAAGTTATTATCATGAATGGGTGTCAGTTTTTATCCATTTTTTTCTGCATAATTTGAGATTGTATTTGTTGTTCTCATTTATTCTGTTAATGCAACAAATTACACTGATTTTCAAAGTTATATTCTTGGAATAAGTCCCACTTGGTCTTGATGAATTATTCTCATAATTTATCAGAGTTATATTAGCTAATATTTAGTTTAGGACTTTTGTGTCTATGTTCATGAGTGATATTGACCTATAATTTTTCTTTCTTGTAAGTCTTTATCTGGTTTGGTGCTCAGTTTATGCTGGCTCATGAGATGATCCAGATTAATGTTAAATTGTGACTCTGTGCACATTAATATTCTCAGCTGTGATTTCTGCAAATCAGTAGTTCATTATGAAAATAACAAATAAAATGTTCAATTGGACTGGGATAAGTGTAGAAACCTGTAAGTCTCTTTTTGATTCCAGATTAATAGAGTTTTATTTGTCTTCGGTGTTCTGTCGGCCATGAAACCACCAAGCTGAAATTACTTACCAACCCATTGCTTCCCCTCCTTCCCTGTAAGAATGTCCTTGGAAATCACAAAATGTTTTGTTTCCCACATCTATAGATCTGTGTCTGTTGGGGGGAAAAAAGAATGAGTTTGACATTACTTATCAGTGAACTTGCTCCTAAGATCACTTTTTTAAAAAATATTTTTTAAATGGGAGTAAGCTGTTATCTGCACAAAGCCCTTGGAGCCAAGTCCAGTCAATGGGGCTTCCCTCAGGAGATGTTCTCTAAGCTTCATTCATGAAGGTGAATAGGAGTTAGCAGGCAAAGGAGAAAGGAGGTTGGAGAGGGACCTAGAGTTTTAGAGAAAGAAAAAAACAGCTCATGAGAGTCCTTCTCATGGTCAAGGGTCTAATGGAATAATGCGACGTCATCTCAACACTACATGCCAAGGACTGTCCTGAATGCTGTAAACATATTAACTGCAATCATCATTCCAATTGCTCAGTCCAAAACTCTTGGAGTCATCCTTGACTCCCGTCTTTCTCTCTCCCACCCCATATCCAATCCATCAGGAAATCCTGTTGACTCTACCTTCAAAGCATGCCAGACTGATCGTTTCTCCCCATATCTGTGTCCAGCTCCCTGGCCTGAGCCTCCATCCCCGCTCTCATCTGGCCACTGTGCTTCCTCCTGATGTCTCTCCTTGCCTCTATCCTGGCTCCTCACAGTTGACTCTCAACACCAAAGCAGTGATATTCCTTAAACAGAAGTCAGCTCAAGATATATCTGTTCAAAACTCTGCTGTGACTTCCTGTGTCATGTGGAGTAAAAATTCTACCAAAGTCCTGGAACCCCTCCATACACAGGCCCCCGTGCCCTCTCTCGCCTGCCTCCATCCCTCCCCTCCAGTCATGCCACGTCCTTGAGGGTCCTCACACACATGATGCCTTTGCTGCAATGGTTCTCATGCCTTCCAAAGCCCTAGCTTCTTCAAGGCTTTGCTCAAATCTCACCTGTGCAGGAGCCCAGTGCCAAGTGACCGATTTAATACCATGCCTCGCCCCATCCCACTGTACCATCCCGTGTATTTCTCCTGCTTATTGTCTACCTTCTTCCACTAGAATGCAAGCTCTGTGAGGACAGGGAGCTTCATTTTGTTCACAGATGTATCTTCAGCACTTAAGTCAGGGCCTAGCACATACCAGGCACTGAATAAATGTTTGTGAAGTGAGTGAAGCCTCACAACTATCCTAAGAGATCTGTAGTGTCATTATCCCCCACTTTACAGATTGAGAACCTGTAGAGAGGTCAAACCAGAGAGGTCAGCTCTCAGAGTCACATAGGGCCAAGATTTGAACCCAGGTGTCTGACTCTAGAGGCAATGTTCTTACCATTGCATTATCCTGCCAAGCCCAGAGTAGCAAATGCAACCCGAGCTTCCAGAAAGCCGTGTGACTTCAGACCATGTAAAGGATTGGGAAATTAAGGAACTCCTTCAGGCTTTGGGTTCAGAAACGGGTGGGGGAACTGGCCAGTGCATACCAGACCTCATAAACCAAGTAGGGAGTTTGCACAAGGACAGGGCTAGATTTGTGCTTGAGAAAGATTCCACCAACTACAGGGTGGAGTACGGATGGGTGTGACAAGGCTGCGGGCAGGGAAATCAGTTAGGGGCTGAGATAATGGTGACCTCAGCCAGGGTGGCTGAGGGGATGGAGAGAGATGGCCAATCAAAGAGAGATTTAATAGTTGTGACTGATAGGATTTTAGTTGAGAGAGAAAACAACTCCCAGGTTTGAGATTTGGGTTAGTTTCAGTTTTTCAAACTTTTTTGACTAAGATCTACCATAAGAAACACATTCACATTTTGACACAGAATACACACACATACACATACATACACACATTTATATACACACACACATACATGCACACACACACATATCCACACATGCATACACACATATACACACATACCCACATACATACACACACAGACACATACACACATACATACACACATACATACACACACATACATATATACACATACACACATACCTATACATACACATGCACACACATCCATATACACACACACATCCATATACACACACACACACACACACACACACACATCTTGAACAAATTCAACAACCACAAAATACTTCCCTTGATGTTAAATACTCCTCTGTGTTTTCTAATCTGTCTATCTCTTGTCTCTTTCTCTTCTTTTTTAAAATGCTGTTTGCCACTCACGGCATTGATTTCATGACTGGTCATGGCCTGCAGTCTGGAAGCCCCTGACCAGAGAGTGATTGGGGGCTTGGGACACAGCCAGACTGACAGACAGGAGCCTAGAAAGCAGTGTCCCTTGACCTCCTTTCTGCAGTCCCCTTCCTTCACGACACACATAGTCTGGCTCCCATCGCACTTGCCAGTCTTGTTACTCATTGAATTAGTCCATTTTCACACTGCTGATAAAGACATACCCAGGACTGGACAATTTACAAAAGAAAGAAGTTTAATGGACTCACAGTATCACGTGGCTGGAGAGGCCTCCCAAACATGGCAGAAAGTGAAAGACATGTCTCACATGGCAGCAGACAAGAGAAGAGGACTTGTGTAGGGAAACTCCCCCTTTATAAAATCATCAGATATTGTGAGTCTTATTCACTACCATGACAACAGCATAGGAAACCCATCCCCCATGATTCAGTTACCTCTCACCAGGTCCCTCCCACCACACATGGGAATTGTGGGAGCTGCAATTCAAAATGAGATTTGGGTGGGAACACAGCCAAACCATATCACTCATTACTTTGAGGAAAATCCTTTGTCCCTTTCAAGGCATCTCCCAGTAAATCTAATCAATAAACTTATATAGACAGGCAGGAGGCGAGGAGGGGGCATGGAAGCTATTGTTTAATAGTCACAGAGTTTCACTTTTGCAAGATGAAGAAAGTTCTGTGGAGGAATGCTGGTGATAATAGCACAACCATGTGAGTGTACTTAATACCACCCAATTGTACTCTTAAAAACAGTTAAGATGATCACCAGGCATGGTGGCTCACACCTGTAATCCCAGCACTTTTGTAGGCCAAGGTGGGCAGATCATGAGGTCGGGACATCGAGACCATCCTGGCTAACACAGTGAAACCCTGTCTCTACTAAAAATACAAAAAAATTAGCCAGGCGTGGTAGCATGCACTGTAGTCCCAGCTACTCAGGAGGCTGAGGTGGGAGAATAGCTTAAACCCAGGAAGCAGAGGTTGCAGTGAGCCGAGATGGCGCCACTGCATTCCAGCCTGGGTGACAGAGTAAGACTCTGTCTCAAAAAAAAAAAAAAGATTAAGATGGTGAATTTTATGTTATGTGTATTTTGCCACAATTTTTTTTTTTTATAAAGACGGGGTTTCACCATATTGGTCAGGCTGGTCTTGAACCTCTGACCTCAGGTGATCCGCCCGCCTTGGCCTCCAAAGTGCTTGGATTACAGGCGTGAGCCACCACGCCCGGCCTGCCACAATTTTTTAAATCAATGTGTAGGCAGACTAATAGGAAAAAAAAGTGTCTGGAGTGATGTTCTGGACATGAAGTCTCAGGATTGAAAGAGTTCTTGGAAAGCTTTTAGACCAAACTCGTCTGCATGCTCAAGCCTTGGGTACCGGATTTCCAAGAAATGGAACAGTCTCCAAGGGTGTGGAGCTCATCGCTCAAGGCAGGTTACCTTATCTTTGAATTATTTTGCCTGTTGACTATTGGGATAGTTCTTTAGATGAGCTGAAATTTTCTCCATAGCTTCCTCTATTAAACCCAGTTTCACTTCTGAGGGTCACAAAAACAACCTAAATTTCCTTTCCCATGCAGTGTGCATTCAACGAATATTTATTGGGCACGTACCTAAGTACCACTATCTGATCTTCCAAATTTTCTCTTTTCCAGTTAAAAATTCCAAAATCTGACAACTATTTCATATATGACATGATTCAATGTCCCTTCACCATCTGACTGCTCTTTTGAAATGATCAATATCCTCTTATTGTGGGGCATCTAGAAATGAAAAGAGGCCAGGCACAGTGGCTCATCCCTGTAATCCCAGCACTTTGGGAGACTAAGGTGGGAGGGTTGCTTGAGGCCAGGAGTTCAAGACCAGCCTGGTGAACATAGTGAGACACCATTTTTTTCTTTCTTTTTTTTTTTTTTTTTGAGATGGAATCTCGCACTGTCACCTGGGCTAGAGTGCAGTGGCGTGATCTTGGCTCACTGCAACCTCTGCCTTCTGGGTTCAAGTGATTCTCCTGCCTCAGCCTCCAGAGTAGCTGGGATTACAGATGCCTGCCATCACGCCTGGCTAATATTTTGTATTCTTAGTAGAGTCAGAGTTTCACTATGTTGGCCAGGCTGGCCTCGAACTCCTGACCTTATGATCCACCCACCTCAGCCTCCCAAAGTGTTGGGATTACAGGCATGAGCCACCACGCCCAGCCCCAGTGAGACACCATTTCTCCAAAAAGCTTAAAAATTAGTTGGACATGGTGGTATGTGCCTCTAGTCCCAACCACTCTCCTGAGAGGTAGGATCGCTTGAGCCCAGAAGTTAGGGGTTCCAATGAGCCATGATCATACCACTGCACTACCGCCTGGGTGACAGAGCAAGACCCTGTTTTAAAAAATAAAATAAAATAAAATGTTTTCAGAAATAAAAATGTCACAATAACCAATAGCTCCAAATGATTTCATCAAAAATGGAGGATTCTAATGGAATTTCCAGGCCCACAGGAGGACAGTGCCATGGTAGGCTGGTCAGAAAGATACTTGTAGGCCATGCTGACATATCATAAGGAGGGCTAAATTTGTCTTTCAGGTGCAAAACAAAAAATAGCATAAACTTGCCCTTAAGTCTGAAGGATAGATACAAGATCCAGTCAGTCTTCACTCTTAGCTCTAATTTATTCTGTCTCATCAGAACCACATAAACCATCATCCCACTTTCCTTGGAGGTCAATGCTTTATTCCATGCAGTGCAGCATAGGACTTCGTCTTGCCACTACATAAATACACATAATGTATGATTTCCTCTTTCAACTCTGGAACCTAAACAAATGGCTTGTGTTCCCCCAATTCCATAAAACCATAATTCTGTTGAGTGGCCCTGGCACTCCTAAAGAATTTCTTTCTAAATATAGAGAGGTATTCCTCTGCAGAAAAAATATCCCAGCATCTTGGTTCTAATATATAATTAACTCCCCTCTAGATACTTTGCAGTTACGTTTTATAGCTTATTTTGAGTGTTCATATTTTATCAGAAAATTATAATTTTCCTCTAAATAGGAGTTTTTACAAGGCTTTTGAATTCTGATGACTGGCTTCATGTTTCAGCTATAATTAAAACAGTGAAAAGAAATAGCGTCACCATGTATCACACGTGGTTCTGAGACTGCTTGGTCACCCAACCCCCTGTCTCCCCCACACCCTGCAACCTGCAGGCAGGGGGACACTCTGACCAATGGTGGGGGCTCCATTTTTGACCGCTTAGTGGGACAGCTGGTTTTAGAAAGAAACAGAATGGCCTGGGAAGAAGGGACGAGAAGACCGAAGTTCTCACCTCAGAGAAGTCTCCCGACCATGTTCCCCACCCATGTCCCTCCTTGTCCTATTTTCCCTCCAGGAAATATACTTGCTCCAAGAAATACACTTTCTCTCCAGGAAAATTCACTTTCCATCTAGTTGTTAGCTTATGAGTTTACTCTCTGCCTCCCCCTCTAGACCGCCTACTCCATGAGGGTCAAAGCAAAGTCTCTTTCATTCAACGTGGTATAGACAACTTCTTGAACCCTGTATTAGTTTACTAGGCTACTATACCAGCCAACCATAGACTGGGGGTTTAAACAATAGAAATTGATTTTCCCACAGTGCTGGAGACCGGAAGCCTGAAGTCAAGGTGTCAGCAGTGTTGGTTTCTCCTGAGGCCTCTCTTCGACTTGTACATGGCTGTCTTCTGCCTGTATCCTCACATGGTCTTCCTTCTGTATGTGTCTGTGTCCTAATCTCCTCTTCCAAAAAGTACACCAGTCATGTTGGATTAGGGCCCACCCTAATGGCCTTATTTTACCTTAATTACCTCTTTTTTTGAGACAGATTCTCGGTCTGTAGCCCAGGCTAGAGTGCAGTGGCGCAATCTCAGCTCACTGCAACCTCTGCCTCCCAGGTTTGAGCAATTCTTCCTGCCTAAGCCTCCCGAGTAGCTGGGATTACAGGTGCAAGACAGCATGCCCGGCTAATTTTTGTATTTTTAGTAGAGGGGGTTTTGCCGTGTTGGCCAAGCTGGTCTCCAACTCCTGACCTCAGGTGATCTGCTTGCCTCGGCCTCCCAAAGTGCTGCGATTATAGGCGTGAGCCACCACACCCAGCCTTAATTATCTCTTTAAAGACCATATCTCCAAATCAGCCATCCCTCAGTATCCTGTGGGATTGGTTCCAGGACCTGCCCTTGCTCAGGACACCAGAATCTGTGGATGCTTACGTTTCCGATATAAAATGGCATAGTATTTGCATATAACCTGTGCACATCCTTCTCTATGCTTTAAATCGGCTCTAGATTACTTATAATACCTAATACAATACCTATGCATCACTTCATTTACATGGATTCAGTGTAGTTCTCTGTACGGGGGCACTTCAAGTTTTGCTTTTCAGAACTTGGTGGAATTTTTTCTGCATATTTTTGATCCATGACTGGTTGAATCCACAGATGCAGATCGCCCAGATATAGAAGGTCGACTGCACAGTCACATTCTGAGGTCAGGATTTAAACCTATGAAGTTGGAGGTTGGGGAGCCGAATTCAGCCCATAACACAATGTTAGTCTGTCAACTGATGTTTGCTGACTGAGAAAAGAATGAATGACTGATAGAACATTTTGGCAGGCATGCTCTTGGAAGCAGCTATCCCGACACATGCTTCTGAAGCCCTCTCCTCTTTTCCCCCTTCCCCCCTCCCTCCACCCGTACAGCAAGGGCCCAGACCAGTGAGTCTGTCAACTCCAGACGCATCCTAACCAATTCAGTCACACAAAACCCTGTGCCACCAAGTTCAGACATGAAACCAATTCCCAGGAAAGGCTAGGCCATCTCCAGGAAGCCTGCCTTGTTTATCTGCAGGGAACCCCTGCTCAGCGGGGGGGATTGCAGAACACACACACAGAAGCCACTGGGTTGTCTTTACGATGGTGACCGCATCGTAGCGGGGTACAACTGAGCTTCCAGAGCTTGCCCGTTTGCTCCCTCTGGGCTCTGGCCATGGATATTCCTATCGTGGCCTGCAAGCCTTTCTATTCTTCCTCTGTATCCTTGCAAGAGAAACCTCCTAAGTTGTTGGTCATCGATGTACTTTAACCAGGGTGTTTGTCATGGACCTGTATTGCCACCAAGGTGGCTTTGGCTAGTCCTGACCCTCTGCTTACTACTTCCCAACAGGCATCGGGTTTGGAGTTCAAGTCGGTAGCCAACAGCGTTCTGTTTTTACGTGACAAAAGGTGGGAAGAGGTCAGAGGCGCCCTGATGTCTGTTTTCAGTCCTGAAAAGCTGAACGAGGTAAGACATGAGGAATTCAAACTTTCTTCTCTTACGGAGCAGGTGTCTTTTCTCCAAATCATGATGGAGAGCCAGTTCATGTTGCATCACTTGCCCAGGTGACATATCAAAAGGCCTTGCCCACTGTGACCTTCAGGCCTCTCTGTTATGCAGAAAGCACCGGACACTGTGCTGAGTGTTTTTCGTTTCTTCAGCCTCCCACATCCCCGGTTGCCATAAATGAATTGCGAATCAACAAATACCAGAGGGCATTTGTCTGTGTCCAGAGACAGAGCTGGAGGCGCTTTGGGGACCCCAGGAGAAAACTGTAACAGTGTCTGGTGGATTTTCATGTATAATGGATCACCTGGGGATGTGGCTACAATGCAGACTTTGATTCAATAGGGCCAGGGTGGCCTGAGAATCTGCATTTACAACACCCTGCCAGGTAATTTTGTTGTTTCCAGACAATGAACCACACTTTACACAGCAAGAAGCTAGAGAACAGCATGAAACAAAGGTGGGCTACCAATCATGTCTTAAATAGGGAGGTGATGGCAGTGAATGACTGGGCAGCAGTGGGCCATCATGGCAGGCAGGAACACCCAGGTTCACCTCTCGACCAAGTTCAAGGGAAGGGCAGGCTCCACAAGATGCTGCCAACTCTCGGCCCTGGACACTCTCCTTTCCCTGCTCAATGACCCACTCTTCTCTATCAGCTGTGCACCCAAAACCTGGTGCTTGTATGGCCTCCAGACCAGTTTCTCACACACCAGATCCTGACTGCTGTGTTTCGTTTCTCGGCCTGACAGCCCCTCCATTGCTGGTCTGGCTTTGGTGTTTGCTGGGAGAGAGAACTTGAGCCCTTCTGATGTGAAGTGATTAGGGGGCTTCTTCAGTTCCAGTCTCAGGTACACAGACATCTCTAGAGCAAGAGAACTTCCAAAGCTTGGCTGGGGTGCCCTGGGCTTCCGCCATCCACCCTGTCTGGATGTTCCAGAGTAGCCTGTCTTCAGTTCAATAAATGAAAGCTACTTTTAGCTTAAGCTCAAGATGCTCGCCCATATGGTCCTGATTGAATTCCTATAAATCTTCCGAAGTCCCCCAGACGAGGAGGGGGTTCCACACCTCATAATATCCAATTAGACTCACTCAGAAACTAGTGATCCCTCCCGTATCCAATGAGGTTTGATTCGCATTTCCATGGGTAGCCGTTCGTGTTTGGGGGCAGAGCCTGTCTCTGTTTGCAGCTGCAGCGCACGCTCACACAGCTCAGTCAGGTTCCAAGGGTTGCCTGTTTAGACTAACACACTGCCTCTTCACCACATTCCTGCAAGATAAATACTATCATCCTTATTATTACAATCCCATTTTGCAGAGGAGGATACTAGGCACAGAGAGATTAAGTAGCGGGCTCCAAGCTAGTAAGCAGCAGAGCCCAAATTAGAGTCCAGCTCCAGCGCGCTCTTCGCGTCTCTGTCTCACTGCTTGTTACCTACGTGTGATTTTCCAGTGGTGCTTGGAGGCCACCTAGGACTGTCTGGAGGGTGCAGGAAGGGGAAGTGTAGCGAATGGGGCCTCAGTGGAAAGCTGGGGGTGGGTCAGAAGCAACACTTCTCTATTTTCTGCCTAAGTTTGGAACAACTGAGGTATGGAAACAGGTTTTAGGCAAAGGAAATATAATTTTCTCTTTTCTTACTGGTAAAGTGATTTGAAAAATAGAGCCCACATCTGATCACATGGGCTTGCTATGCTAATACTTCACCAGAATGGGACCATTGCAGGAGGGCGGCAGATGCCATCGGGGCTGGCCCACGGCTCACACATGCTCAGTTCCTTCCTCCCAGACTGGCTCTGATACAGCGTAAAGAGCAGGAGACGGACAGTGACTCAGATGCAGCCGTCAGCAACTGCAGCCCGCTGGGATCACCTGGGGCAGGCTTTGAAAACTGTTCCTGCCTGGGTCCCACACCTAGAAATTCTGATTCAGTTGGTTTGCTGTGATATGCAGCCTGGGTTTGAGGACCTTTCTTCAGGCTCCCCAGCTGACTGTCATGTAAAGCCAGTATTGGGAACCACTGCCAGTAGAAGTTTGCCACAAGGACACGCGAGGAGGGGGGGCACCTGCTTCCACTGTGGCAATTAGCTCTGCTCACATGGATCTGTGTTATCTATTGAGGATTCACGGGAGAATGTGAAGGAAGGGGCTGCTTCCTAAAGTTAGAAACCACTGCTTTAAACCATCCAGACAAGCTGCATAGAGTGTGCCCCTTTATCACATCCAGCCACTAAAAGGTTGACTTAGCCAAGAGAAGGCCAGGGGAAGAGAGGAGAAGTCGACGATCCTAGGGCTGGTGTCACTAGTGTGTGTATGTCTTTATTCAAAAGCAATGGCTTCCCAGCACTGTAGACGTAGAAAGAACCTCATGTGTGACCAAGAAATTGGTGAAGAGTATCTGAGAAAAGAAGAAAAGAGAAAGAAAGAAAAGTAAGCAAGGAAAGGAAACTAAGATTTAGCAGTCCTGGGCTATGGTTCTTTGATAGAGGATTTTATCATGGTCTAGATTCCTTTAACCTCTTACAGGGGATACTCCAGAAAGTGATTCATTGTCGTTTCCCAAGCAAATTCAGTGCTCTTGGGGTCCAGTCTTCTTCCTCTAGTCCAGAAATCAAATGCATAGTGCCTGAATTAATTGCAGAAAATAGAGTTCCTCAATATATCCACAGCATTAAGATGCCGAGAGAAGCCAGGTGCGGTGGCTTACACCTGAAATCTCAGCACTCTGGGAGGCGGAGGTGGGAGGACCACCTGAGGTCAGCAGTTTGAGACTAGCCTGACCATCATGGTGAAACCCCATCTTTACTAAAACTACAAAAAGTAGCCGGGAATAGTGGCACACACCTGTAACCCCAGCTCAGGAGGCAGAGACAGGAGAATCGCTTGAACCCAGGAGGCAGAGGTTGCAGTGAGCCAAGATCACACCATTGCACTCCAGCCCTTATCTCAAAAAAAAAAAAAAAAAAAAAAAAGATGCCATAGGTAAGAAGGATTTCATAGACCTCATTTATTTACCATGCACTATCAATAAACTTGAAATTCCATTGAAAGGTATTTTTTTCTACTCCATATAATTCAATTTAGGTTCTTGGGTTTCCATCTGAAAGAATTCCATCCCAGAGGCAGGAGAGTTCACTTTTTCCCCACCTCTGGGGATTTTAGACCTGGCAAGTTGAAATTTACTGGGAGGCCCCTAAGGAGAACCTTCAAGACAAAGATGGCTGTGCAGATGGAGCTCAGGTGGGAGGGGGGAGAAAGATGGTCTTCAAAGCACAGACACGTGCAGCATATGTGTTAGATATGGTTCTGGGGGAGAACCATACTTAAGGGAGGAGCAGAGGATAAACCTATAAAGAAGACTCAGGAAGAGCAGCCTGAAATGGAAACCAGCAGAATGTGGAAGGGGAAAGCATTTCAAAGAGGAAGGAGCAGCCAGAGGTGTTAAATGCTGCTCACATGGAAAGAAACATGAGGACGAAAAAGTGCACAGCAAAGATAATATTTCTGAAATGTGAAACCAATGTATATCTGTTTCACGCTCCATAGATCGTGTTCCCTGTCATTTTCCCTCACCCACGGAATCACTGGCACCCACTGCTCCTGACGGTGCCTCCAAGTAAGATAGTAGATGCCATCCAGAACAAGGAAGTAGTTGCTCAATTTTGAACTGTACGTTAGCAAGCTTTATTAGGAGAGGAAAGAGCTTTCCAAATCCAAAAGCAGCTTCCCTTTGCATATGAAGAGCAGGGGGTTTGATGCTCTAAGCCAGACACAGGAAATGACAAGGGGGGCTGCTTCTAGGCCATGGAAGATGGGTGGAGGGGACAAAATGAGGAGTGTCCTATCTTCTTCCCCAAAACCTCCTGGTTTCTGGGTGCTTCCTCAACCTTTAATCTCCCAGCTGCCTTTGTTCGCTAGGTCACTGGTTCTCAAACTTTGTGGGACCAAGGGCTACATGAGAATCACCTAAGACCCTTGATAAAAATACATAATTCCAGCCACCCCAAGATTTAGAGAATCAGAATTTCTAAGGGTAACTGAGAATTCACATGTCATGAGGTCCCTAGAGATTCCACTGAGAGCCAGTGGAAACCCTTGGTGCTGTGAGTGTTCCTGCTGGTCCCCCTCCCCCGAGCATCTCAGACTGACTGTATCTCCAGGCTCGAAGGACCTGGCCTCAGAACCCCCATCTCCTCACTGCTTTCTTTTTCTCTGTGGAACTATCACCAGCTAGCGTCCCATTTTGTTTACCTGTTTATTGTATGTCTCCTTCTGCTAGATGGATGCTTCAGGAGGACAAAAGCTTTTTGCTTTTTTATGTTCTTTATTGTTAACTGCACACACTAGGTACATAGTAGACATTCGGGAACAATTAATGAATGGATGGATGAAGAATCGAAGAACCAAGAAGCTTGCTACCTATTTTACCTAAGGATACATGATGAAACTAAGCCAAAAAAAAAAAAAAAAAAAAAATGAAACGAAAATAATTTTATCAAGAAAAAATTAAATAAGAGGATATAGCAAGCTGGCTTTTCCTTTAGAGAGTCACAGATATATATATATATATATGTATATATATACACATTCACAAAGTCACAGACACAAAGAAGAAAATGAGTCATGGAGACAGAAGACAGCTCAGACACTCTGAGCCACAGATAATCAGCTGTGGGTACCTGAGTCAGTTTTCCTGGAAATAGCTTTGAAATACCAGCGTCTCTAGTCCTTTCTGAATTTGTAAGTAGCCTTTAGACTTTCGTTACCAAACATCAGAGTTTATTCTTGAAATAAAGGTTTGTTTTCCCTTGGAATTCTGAGGCTTTCTCCTTTAGGACCTTGGCAGCCTAAGTCCCTCTCTACCTGAGTCCTTAAGTATGGTTAATAGTCGAAAGCTGTGGATGGTGTTGTCTTCATTTATGTGGATATTAGGTTGTCTCAGTCAATCATGCTTGAAAGTTGCTTTAAAATCAGTCTTATATCATGAAGCCATATTTGTATTTAAAATAAAATTGGTTTTTTGTCTTATGTCGTACCAGGGATAACATAGACAGACAGAGAACCAGGGCAGAAGTGATGGATGCATCCCCCCAGTCATGAAAAGAGAATATTGGAATCATAGCTGATGACAGACAAGTTACTGGGATTTATAGTAAAGGATGGCTGAGCATTCCTGGAGAGACAACTGATTTTTTGTTGTTGTTAGGGAATATTTTGCCTCATTAACTGGCCAGAGTTTTCACTCCATCCCCCCAAGGAATTGATGTTTTAAAAAGCACAACTGTAGATTTAGATTTTCACAGTCTTTTATAGATTCTTTACCAAAGACTGTTAGTGAGTAGTAACCCTGGGATTGTGTAAAACTTTATTATGGATCAGGGAATAAACAGGTTTAATTTCAGGCAATAAAACTGGGGCTAAATTAGTACTTCTCTGAGGGAAAATGTATAAATAATGTGCTCCTCTGGAGACCCAGACTTAGCACTAGCTTTGTTTTTAAATTTTATAACTCATCTGAAAGAGGGAGAACATAGTGGAATCTATATATTTGTATATTCCTCTAAGCTGTTCTGATTTGAAAGATGTCAAATCAATAGGAATAACTTTCTGAGACTCTTGTAAGACTGTGTAAGTCAGCACAAAAGTGGCAGGTAACCTTCAGTGTAAGCAAGAATAAAAGAATACATTTAGGAGAAAGGCATCTAAACTGTACTTATATGAAGATGAACTTCAAGGTATGAATTACTGCCAGGGAAAAGGATTTGAAATATGGAGGACCGAAAAGGCCCCATAGTCAAATAATTTGGTGAAATATTACAAACTATATTCTTCAAGATTCACCGTGCACCTGAGCATAGGAAAGGCTTGAGAAAGACCTGCAGTAAAGAAATCTGCTTAACTTTGTTTATTCTGGGCTCAAATCGGTTTTCAAAAGGAGAGAACATGGGTTGTTAACTTCATGGTTGGCTACTGAGAGAAATGAGTCTCTTGAGCAATTACCCTTTGCAGGTAGCTTCCATGAGGAACCCAATTTTTGAGTGCTTCTAGCAGAGACTAAGCTTCAAATTGCATGAACCAGTCCAATATGGCAGCTTGTATGTTCTCCATCCTGAAAGCCCAATATAAATGATGGGCTTTCTTCACTCACCCAGATAACTAAGAGCTGATGGTACCCCACTGAGCAGATATGGTAGATAATGAATCTTTATGGATGAGAGCCTAAGGATGTATGTGTCACTCAGGAGTGAACGAGCCAATCATGTTGCTGTGCATGGGGACTCAGTTAAAGAAAAGTCAGATAAACTGGGAGGCTGGTATCTCGCCCAGCACTGATGCAGCTCTCTGCCTAATTTTTCACTTTTCATCCAGATGTTTCCTGTCAAGAAGGCACAGTCAATAATGTATGAATCTTAAAGGCAGAGGCAGATGTGGTTATTATTCCCTGTAGGCCTTTCCTGACTTGGAGAAGACATGTTACTCAAGAATGACTACAATTTTAAAAAATTTAAGTTGATATAGCCAGCTTATGAGTAAATGCATGGCTACAATCATTTCAGTGCAAAAGTTTTTTCAGAATTACAGTCATCAGCACAGTTTAGTTTGGCCTTTAAATTTTCCCCGTAAACTCTTTGGACAGTCACATACAAGGGCTTCTAAAGCAGAACACAGCTTCCCAATAACATTAGAGCAAGCAGCCTTCTCTAGGCAGCATCCGTTTCCAACAGTCTATTTTTAATATTTGCTTTTATTTCTTAAGCCTCCCGAACAATAAAAATGAACATCATTACAATCAAGTGTGGCTGCAGTCATCAATACTTGAGAGTCCAAAAATACATTGGCCTTGCCTGACCAGTTGCCCATTTTCCAGAATATCGGGGTATTTATCTAGCAGCGAGAGGCCATTATCCTGAGACACAGTCGTGTTCCACTGACACCTAATCTCCTAATTAAAATCAGTATAATGATGGACTGTTTAAATTCTGGTTTAAATGTTCCTTTTCCATTTGCATTTAAAAGAAAACACACTCCTCATCATGGGCACCCCATCCTGGGTTATAATTTGGCTTTCCTTTGCCAGAATTATAACGTCACTCTGACTTGCCACTGGTTAAATCTAAAAGAGCATCTAAATGTGCCTCAAAGCTTGGCTGTTGCTTGGCAACGCCAGCAGCCACCTCCTCATTGGGGTGACTTCTAATTGGTCACAACTCTTGACAGGAGCCACTGACTTATTAGAAATGACACTTGATTATTCACCTAGATGGCTAGACCTGATATTTAGCAGCAGGAAATTTTGCATAAAAATGAGTTGTGGATGTTTTTAATATCTGGGTAGCTTTTAGCGATGGTGTAGTGGAAGAAGGAAGTATCAAGTTTCATTAGTGGGAATTTATTTTTCATTTATTGGTCACAAGTTTAGAGCACTTGAAGGTATTCATTTTTTTCCCTTTTTTAAAAACTAGCAATGTATTTACACCCCCAGCAACTGACCCTTACTTATTCAAAAAAACCCCCTCCTGACATCAGCCCCAAAATATTGCCCACAGGTCCACCAAGGGCCAAATCAGATGAAATGTTCAATTCATAAAGGTTAACAAATATTTATTAGTTCCTATTTTTAAGGAATTTATAAGGTAGAGAGCAACAAGATACATAAATCACTGCATTATTACCAATCATGGAAGGCGGAGGCAGACCTTGGGTCCTGTTTTGAGTGTCAGAAATCGCTGTGGCAGGGGAGGGAGCAGTGAGTAGCACTGGAATTGAGCCCTGAAGATGTTGCTGTTTTGACAGAGGGAGAAGGTGCATTGCAGGTGGAATGAGCTGCAGGAATCAAGCGTCTGGACAGAAAAGTACAGGGTGTGTTCAGGGAATAGGGGAGTACAAATTGGCTGGAACACAGCGTACATGTAAGGGATCAGTGAGAGAGAAAACTGGAAAAGTAGGTTGAGGCACATAGAGTTCACTGCTCTGTGCCGAGGGAGTGTTTGGTGGGCACTTCACTGGAGCTCAAGGAGCTATTAAATACTTGAAAGTGAGGGAGTGACCTGCTCAGAACTCTGTGTTAGGAAAAAGGGTTTCAGCTGTTTAGCCTCCAAGCCAGCCATTCCCCAGACCCACGGGGCAAATCTTTCTGGAGCAGATGAGGGGAAGGGGCAGGCTCCCACGGGCCATGTTAGGCCATCAAGGCAGTGGTGTCCACTGTGGCTCTTTTCTGACTCCTTCTTCATGTGTGGATCCACAAACCACCCAGGCTATGCACCATCAACACCTGGGGATTATTTCCATTTAGATGGACAGGGTTATGCAAAAGAGACCCTCTCCTTCCCCTCTCTCTGTGTGGGAAATATGTTTTCCCCAGCAGTCAGCATTGTCCAGACTTTCAGGAACTCCCTTAAAGATGGTGGGGTTTTTCTTTTCAAGTTTACGACATCAGATCTGCATAGAATGACCTAGAAGTGAATAAACTAAGAAGGAAAGGAAATGTGGAGGCAGATTTTGGTGGGAAAGCAACAAGCCAGGAGTCAGGAGGTCTGGGGTTCTACTTCTCATTTTAGCACAAAAATAACCAGATTCTGCCCTTTAGGTCCCTATGTATTCTGAGGTTGATGTGTCAGAGAGGTGACAAAGGCTTTCTTAGGAATGGGATGTGTTGTTGAAAGTACAAGGACCAACGATCTGACACTTTCCTGCCCGGAGCTAGAAATTTGGCTGCTCTCTCCGTGGCCTCAAGCAACTGCCTCAACCTGATGCTTTGTGACCTCCTTGGAATCCTCGAATATCAGTGGAAAGGGACATAATCGCTCATTACAATCAGCCTTTCATTTAGGGGTGAGGATGAGGACCCATGTTCAGAGAGATTCAAATGCCACACCCAAAGCAACACATAGAACCAGCAGGAGTCTCCGCTTTCTCATTCAGAGCAAACCACACTGTATTCATGCAAAGAGACAGTGCCTCAGTCTGTTCATTCCTTGGGTACCTTCTATGTCAAGGCTCTCAAAGAACATTTGGTCAACCAGTCATCACACAGTCATTTCTAGAAAATCAACAGAATGAGGTGCACTGTGCCCATTCCTGATGTAACAAATACCAAAACTTCATTAATCTGTGACAACATACAATAGTTACCACAAAAGAGTGACATTGAGAGTGTATTAGTTGTCTATTGCTGTGTAATAAAATTATCCCAAAACATAGTGGCCTAAAACAAACCTTTGTTAGCTCATTGTTTCTGTGGGTCAGGAATCCTGGCATGGCTTAGCTGAGTCCCTCTGGATCAAGGTCTCTTGGAGTAGTAGTCAAACTGCTGGCCTGGGCTGTAGTCTCATCCAAAGGCTTGACTGGCGGAGATCTGCTTCTAAGCTTCATCACAGGGTTATGGGCAGGATTCAATTCTTAATGGAGTCTGGAAGATAAGAATCTTATACTGTGTCTTTCAGTCAGTGGGGGATCTACAAAGGTTTCAGCAAAGCATCACTGAAATAACAAGTATTTTTGGAAGACCTGGCCAGGCATGGTGGTTCATGCCTGTAATCCCAGAACTTCAAGAGACCAAGGCGGGAGGGTGGCTTGAACCCAGGAGTTTGAGACCAACTTGAGCAACATAAGGAGACCCTATTTCTACAAAACATTTTTAAAAAATTAGCCAGCTGCGGTTGTGTGTGTCTGTAGTCCCAGCTATTAATACTTGAGGGCCAGAGATGGGAAGTTGACTTGAGCCCAGGAGGGCAAGAATGCAGTGAGCTGTAATCACACCACTGCACTCCAGCCTCGGTGACAGAGAGAGACCCTGTCTCAAAAGAGAAGAAAAGATCCCAGGAGGCTCTTTCAAAAAACTTTCTTTAGTACACCTGGATATCAGGCACCGTCAAAGTCCTAAGACTATGAAGATGCGTCAGCTATGGTCTTTTTTCTCAAGAAGCAAGATGACAACCATATTCCAGGTGACAGGTAGCAACACCTGAACTAGGAGGTGACTGAGGAGATAAAGATGAAGGAACAGGTGCAAGAAAAGCAGCAGTGTTAAATGATGAGGCAAGAACAGACGGCTCTAATAGGAGTTGTCCCTGAGGAACAAGAAAAGAGGAGAGAATGATTCCAGTAATCCAAACCAGCCTGCAAGGATGGACCCCTCCAGAGGACAGCTACCACGTTTGCACCACTCCCTGACTTCCTTGCCAAATGTTTTACATATTTTGTTTCTAATCTTTGTCACAACTCTGCGAGGGAGGTATCATTTCCATTTTTGCAGATGAAGAACTAGACTCAGTGAGATTAGGCAACATAACCAAGATCACACAGCTATGAAGTGCTGGGAGAGGAAACCTACTAATTTGCAGCGCCTTTGAGTATTTGCTGTGCTTGGGGCAAGTATTCTCCAACAAGGTCAGAATCTTACACTCAAGGAAGGAAACTCAGTGATGAGATTCTGGGGGTCACCAAAAAGCAGAGGAGAAGAAGACCTTTGAGCAGAAGCTCTCAGCCCTTCTTGGTCATTACTTTCTTTCCCCACTCATTAGGCCCTTCCTCCTTTTAGAATTCACTCTGTTGCCCTCTGTCTGCACCTTGACTCCAAATTTCACAGACACAGTTGGTAGAAAATCCGTTAAAAAAAAAACAACTGGTGCCCATCAGTGATGGACTGAATAAAGAAAATGTGGTACATATACACCATGGAATACTATGCAGCCATAAAAAGGAACTAGATGATGTCCTTTGCAGGCACATGGATGGATCTGGAAGCCATTGTCCTCAGCAAACTAACACAGGAACAGAAAACCAAACACCACATGTTCTCACATACAAGTGGGGAGCTGAACAATGAGATCACATGAACACAGGGTAGGGAACAACACACACTGGGGCCTGTCAGGGGTGGGGTGGGGAGGAGGGAGAGCATCAGGATAAATAGGTAATACATGTGGGGCTTAAAACCTAGGTGATAGGTTGATAGGTCAGCAAACAGCATGGCACACATTTACCTATGTAAGGAACCTGCATGTCCTGCACATGTATCCCAGAACTTAAAATATTTAAAAACTGGGTACTTTAATTATATCATAATCTCCAGGTTATGCAGAACCTTTCTTCCTTGGGGAATTTCCTTTCCAGGCTGGGGATGGTGATTTCCCCTGAATGGTTACCACTGGTTACCAGAGAGCTGCTCAGCCTCACACTCAGCATCACCTCTAATAGGGACAACCAATGTGAGAGGCGAGAGAAACAAAATGGGAAACTTTCTCCCCTAGTTTGGCTGCTGAACTGTTAACCCTGTGTTAGTCAGCTTGGGCTGTCACAACCAAATACCATTGAGTGGGCAACTTAAACAACCCACATGTTTTTTTTAAAGACAGTCTTGCTTTGTTGCCCAGGCCGGAGTGCAGTGGCATGATCTCGGCTCACTGCAATCTCCATCTCCCAGGTTCAAGCAATTCTTCTGCCTCAGACTCCTGAGTAACTGGGATTACAGGCACCTGCCACCAGGTGGGGTTTTTGTATTTTTAGTAGAGATGGGGTTTCACCATGTTGGCCAGACTGGTCTTGAACTCCTGACCTCAAGTGATCCGCCTGCCTTGGCCTCCCAAAGTGCTGGGATTACAGGCATGAGCCACTGTGCCCAGCCCAGACATGTATTTTCCCACAGTTTTGGAGGCTGGATACCAGCGTTGTTGGTTTCCAGTGAGGCCTCTCTTTCTGATTTGTGGGTAGCTACCATCTTGCTCTGTGCTCATAAGATGTGTTCTTTGTGCATGAGAGAGATAGAGAGGGAGAGAGAGAGAATAAGCATACATGCTCTAGTGTCTCTTCTTATAAGGACACCAGTCCTGTTGGATCAGGGCCCTATCCTTGTGACTTTATTTAACCTAAATTACTTCCTTAGAAGCCCTATCTCCAAATACAGCTCCACTGGGAGTTGGGGCTTCAATGTATGAATTTCAAAGCGACCCAAACATTCAGTCTATAAGAATACCAATAAATCACTTTTGTTTTGTTTTGTTTTCGTTTTTGTAATAAATTACTTTTTAAAAACCGAATAACATTAATATTTTATCTGATTATAAGTGTAATACATATGCATTGTGAAAAATTTGGAATCAAACAAAAATAAAAATCATTCATTATCCCATGAAGAAGATGAAATGTAACAACCAAATGAGTCTTTTAGTAAGATCTGAGTGATAATAGCATTGTGTATTCATCTGTGTGTGTGTGTGTGCACATGCCATGTTTGCCTGCTTGTTCAGAAATCTAGGAGAAGAACTGCAGGGTTTGTGGATTGTATAAAGATTATGCAAGCCCATCAAAGAGAGCTTTTGTTTGTATGCAACTCATGTAAAAGTAAATATTCCATAACTGCTGTATAAAATGCAAAGAAGAAAACCTGAAATGATGGCTATTGGCCAACATACAGATTATGCTCCGCTGTCTTATAATATTTTCTCTGCATTGCTTTTTAAAACATTTTTCATATTACATGCCCCATCTCATATCACATTAACCCAAATAAAAATGTCATTATCCATTCAGTTCAACAGCCAGCCAGCAGAGTATAGCAGAAAATTACAGTCACGCCAGGCAGCAACAAAGGATTCTAGTCAAAAGCACGTAAAAGACCCGATGGTGGGCAGCTGGCCTGAGCTCCCTTTTGCACTGTCCAGGAATATGTTTGGATTCAGAATGAGTGGACCCTTCTTTATACACAGGGCATGCCTCTGAAGAGTTGTGTGTAAATCACATTTTATGTTGCATCTCTTTTGTTCTGTTAAGAAAGCTTCAAGCTTGGTATCTAAAGAGACTTTCTTTCAAACTGTGTGTGTCTGCATATATATGTGTGTGCGTATATATATATATATACTCACACACATATATATATATCATGCTACTATTCCTCCAAAATAAATCTAAAAGGAATTTTATTAAACTAGGGTTCACTTGTACCGCTCAACTTATTAAGATAATTGAAGGAAGATAGCCAGTAAAGCTAGTCATACTAGTCATAAAAATGTTAAATCAAGATAGTCATACTTATTTTCTTTTTTGAGTCAACTTCCAGATAAGTAGATGAGGTAAATCACATTTCTGTTTCTGCAAATCATTTGACAGTCTTCCCCAGCTGACTCATCGGTAAAGTGGTGCCTGGCTGAGTATTTACTTAGGTTCATGTACAGGTAGGCCAAGAGCCAAAAACAGTGATGATGCATGATTCTGTGGCTACGTAAAATAGCTGTCCAGTGGAGGGCCACACCAGCAGCACCCGGGCCTGTCTACAGACCGAAGAACCGAAGGAAGCCTTAGAAGGCACACTTACTAAATTTCACATAGAACGAAGAAAGAATAGCCAGTATTTCAGGTGACGGGATTTTTTTTTTTTTTTTTTTGAGATAGAGTCTCTCTTTGTCACCCAGGCTGGAATGCAGTGGTACAATCTTGGCTCACTGCAACCCCCACCTCCCAGGATCAAGCGATTCTCCTGCCTTAGCCTCCTGAGTAGCTGGGATTACAGGCTCCTGCCACCATGCCCAGCTAATTTTTCTATTTTTAGTAGAGATGGGTTTCACTATGTTGGCCAGGCTGGTTTCAAACTCCTGACCTCAAGTGATCCACCTGCCTTGGACCCCCAAAGTGCTGGGATTACAGACATGAGCCAGCACTCCTGGCCAGGTGATGGGATTTTAATGAGCGAGTACATCTCTTGCTCTCCCAGTGTTAAAACACCCCAGCACTCTAAGCCCTGCAGCTTTATGAACAGCAAATCCATTTTCCCAAAATGGCCCTCCCTCCATGAGCCTTGGCAACAAGGGACTCGTGGGTCTCAGATGCTCTGTCATCTCCCCACTTAAATGTGTTACGCTCTGAACGTTCTGCTCCTTGAGCTGTTGTTCAGCTGTCCATGTGCTGTCCAGGCCACTGTCCCTTCCTTGGTTACTGCCTCCACATGGCAGCCTTCATGGAGCCAACTCAGCTGTGATCTACAGAACCCCCTCACCCTCAATCTGCAGGATCTACTCCTTCAGCAGAGGAGTTGGGCCCCCAGTGACACAATTCTTTCCTTACACCCAGAGCATGTGGGTCTGACTCGGAGGAAGCTGCAGAGGGGGAGGAGGGGTCCTATAAAATTGCATGTTCTCCCAACATCCCGCCAATAGCCACCCAGCTGCCCACTCTACCAGTTGTCTCCAGCCATCAGAATATTCCAGAGAAGTTAAGAGATCGTTCTGCTCAGAACACATAGCAGAGCAGCAACTAAAGCCTTTCTGATGGATGAGCCCTAAAAAAATCAAAAAAGCAATTGTACATGGTTATCATTCATGGAAAAAGAATGCGGTTTTCATTAACCTGAACCTCAAATATTTGCCTGCATTGTCTTCTAAAAAAAGTCAGTGTAAACCTGGTGTTGCGATTGATGTGTAGGGTACAGATCTCAGGAAGTGATTAATTTACCATATACCATCCATACCTGAAATAGTGTGACCCACTTCTGAGGCCACCTTTAGGAGTAACCCTGATAAAGAAGAGACCAGTAAGGCAGGAGAGGCATGTGCAAGCCATGTGGTTCAGCCCCTATGGAACAGATGGGGAACCGTTGTCTACGAGAAGATGGGGAGCGGATAGGCACTTGTGGTCTGAGTGTTGGGTGCACTGTCACAAAGAAGAGAAGAGAGGTGAAACCAGCAAAAGATTGTTAGATGAAGTCAGATTTTGCCTCGGTACAATAACACACCTTTTGACAAGCAGATTAACTTTATAACTTTTCCCAGTGCCTCAAGACTTTAAAAGGAAAGAGTGGGTATTACATAATCAGTACAGTTCAATTATTTGTCCATTCTCTTAACAAATAATTACTATGTGCCAGATGCTGTTCTAGGTACTGAAATTATAAAAATGAAAAAAAAAAAAAGACTAAAATCTCCCTGACCTCGAGAACTCAATATTCTTGTGTCAAAATCACAAAATCTCAACATAGGTTACGTTTGATGTCTTTTGCGAGGAATGCTCAGAACGACGTGTTAGAGCACGTTGCTGTAACTGTGATGCTATTCTAGAATGGGCACCGAGTAAAATGATTCTGCTCGGTATTTTCAGCTTGGCCTTTTAATCATGCAAAAGAGAATAAAAGGTCACATGGGTGCCCAGCAGGCTCCACAAAGAATTCCACCCACCCATTTGTTGAAGCTGAGTGGTATCTATGTGAATCTTCATTATACCATTCTGCCTTTCTGTGTAGGTTAGAAATTTTCTATCATAAAAGTAATTTCCTATTAAAAAAAAGAAACCCAAAAATTACTCTGTGTGGGCATAGGAGGCATCTTGAACTCAAGGGTTTCCCAGTATTTGAAAGCTCAGTGGCTTAAGCACAAATGAATAACCATCCATCAGAAATGCTCTATAAATAATTTCTGTGTTAAATAAGAAGTTGAAATGAATGACCTTAGGTTCCTTTGGATACTGAGATTCAATATTCTAGTGAAAGATCTAAAATACAGTTGGAACAAACAAGCATAGACTTGGCTTAATTCCAGAGATAGTGCATATGGATTGGGCTCTACTTACTAACTAATGCTAACCAAATGTCATGAAACCGAGTACTGATTCTCAGTTTTGTCTAAGCACTTAATGATCATTTTCATAATTATTTCACTGTATTCACTGTAAATCTGTTCTTTTTTGTTTCCAAAGATAAAAAATGCTTAAGCTAAAATAGATGTTTAAAGCTATTGTATTTTGTGAATATGAATATTTTATGAATATTTTAGGATCTTCCTCTTGAATCTTAGCCGTGTGAAAAATATCTTCCAAACAGTGTTCATTTTCACAGAAAGCACCACATATAACCTCTTCATCTGCAGCCAATTTAGGTGTACTCCCGGCATGGTGCCCTAATTACACCTTTGTTATCCATTATCAGATGGCTCCCCTCATCAGCCAAGCCTGCGACCTTCTCCTGGCTCATTTAAAACGCTATGGAGATTCTGGGGACGCATTCGACATCCAGAGGTAAGGCTGCTGCATTACAGATGAGAATCGCATTTTTAAATCGCTGCTTCTTGTAACTGTCCATAATTGCTGGACAATTACCTTGGGACTAGCAAACTGTGGGAATGCTAGAAGCTCATAAAAGCATGGATGGACTGACTAATAAGAAGAAAAGAAACCCACTTCACATGGGAAAGAAATGTGAGCAGAGCCGGGGGACGTGCGGCCTGTTGAATCTGTGGATGGATCCACCCTCTGACCTCCACAGAACCAGGCACAAGCAGGACAGGCCTGGGAGGAACAGGGCCCAGGGGGGAAGAAGGTTCAGGCATTTTCACTTCAAGAAAAATCGTGCTGCACCTCAGCCCAGAAGCCATGACTTAATGGTGGACACCAAATTTAAATAACTGATTATCTGGCTTTTCATCATTTTATAACTAAAAGGTTTTTATTAAAAAAAAAAAATACCTTTAGTCTAAGCTTGTCCAACCCACAGCCTGTGGGCCACAAGCAGCCTAGGGCGGCGTTAATGCGGTCCAACACAAATTTGTAAACTTTCTTAAAACATTGTGAGTTTTTTTTTGCGATTTTCCTTTTCTCATCAGCTATCGTTAGTGCTACTGTATTTTATGTGTGGCCCAAGACAATTCTTCTTCTTCCATCGTGGCCTAGGCAAGCCAAGAGACTGGCCACCTTTGCTTTAGTCATTTTATGCCAAATCATGGCTTACAGCAGATAAAAAATAAAGTGGGATGGTGAATCAGCCAGAAATGGACTCAATATTATCATTGCTAATAAAATAATAGCATAATCATCACCTACACTGGTATTGCACCAGTTTACACAGTCTTTTCATCCACATTTTCTCTGATTATTATAGGATGGGTGAGTTGGCTAAAGATAAGGTGGCCTCATCAGCTATAAAAGCAAAGTAAATAGCCCTTAAGACCCTTAAATCTTCAACCGTCAAGATCAGATGAAATCAGTCAGTAGTCTTATTCTTGTTTTCACTCTAGCAGGGAAATGTGCAATCAATTGTAGAAATGTTTTCAATAAAAGCATTCAGAATTGAAAAAGTCATCTGGAAATGTCATGTATTCCTTCATGATAAGTTAGTGGTTATAGAACTTACGTACAAGAGGAGTTAAGTGTGTGCCTACATTGAGAACAAAAATAGGCCTTTTAATTATAAAAAGATATTAATAACCCAGTTTTTAGCTTTTTGGAAAAGAATTTAATCCAACTACTCCTATAAGATAAGAAAAAGGAATAATTTGAGTTTCAAATGGCCTTTTGGGGGGACAGGTTTCCTATAGCCTAAAAGGTTAAATTTTCTGGAGCTCCTGGCAGACACGTTTCCTTCTGTTTGTTTCTAAAGTGCGTTGTGTGTTTTCTGTAATAATATACAGATGTTCGTTAAGCCTGCCTTAAAGTTTGTCCTGTATTTATTTGAGTGTGAAGAGCCCTTGCTTTTTGTTTGTTGCTGTTAAGAAAATGGTAAAATCATTAAGACGAAGAAGGAGACAAAGTTAGTAAAACTCAATAATTAGGTTGTTAATCCATCAGTGACAATTTGATGTCTATCAATTAATCATTAGATTCTTGCCTGGGCTGGACTGTGCAGAGCTTTGGGTAAAGCATGTTGGCATTGGGTCACCTGTCTGCTCTCCGTCCCAGGGAGGAAAATGTAAAGTGTCCCTCTCAGTACTTGGCTGTGTTCTGGTCGACCACGGCTGCCTGAAGCCCAAAGGTGGAAGAGGCGGTGCCCTCCTTCTCTCCTTGGTCGTTGTTTAGACAAGCTGGCTGCCAGGTCTTCGTGTCTCCTCCCATGCTCTGCTGTCGCTGCTCAGAGTGTCCCCCTCTCCCTCCACCTCACCACAGATCTGCAGAAGCTCCTCTGCTGGGCACATCTGCAGGGCGAGGCGAGCCACTGTAGGCAGATCCTCTGGAGGGGACATTGCGGGTAGCCCCTGCTAGAGTTCTTTCAAATCCCTGTGTTCCCATCTGCCGTAGGTGCTACTGCTGTTACACCACAGACGTGGTTGCCAGCGTCGCCTCGGCACCCCGGTGGACTCCCAGCAGGCCCCTGAGGATCCCTTTGTGAAACACTGCAAGCGTTTCTTCGAATTCTGCATCCCTAGACCTATCCTGGTTTTACTCTGTAAGTGCGGCTGCAGCCCAGGGAGGTGCAATGACCCTAGTAAATTGGGCAGACCCCATGACACCTAGGGCGGCTTTTGGGGCTCTGCCCCTGCCACTGGGAAAGGGACTCGGGGTGTTCCCCTGCAGAGGCTTTGTCTTATGGAGCCACCAGTTTCCTCTTGTCACTCGCCTAGGGCCACTTATTACCAATGCCGTACGTAACCCTGGCATTGGCAATAAGTGACCCCACCGCCATGGTAAGAACAGTGGGGGACACACCGTGTGACCCCACCGCCATGGTAAGAACAGTGGGGGACACACCGTGTTAGGCACTGGGTGTGCATTGCCTTGCTTAGCCTCCCCATGAGAAATCACCCCATGTAATCACCCCATGAGAAAAATATTCTTGTCCCCATTTCTCAGGTGACCAAGAAAGGGTGAGCTGAGACCGGAACCCAAAGCCTTTCATTTCCTAGGGCATATTTCTTTCCTCCACCAAAATCCTTTCCACAAGACCTCTCCACTTGAAGCCCAACACATAGAAATCCTGTGTGGTGGATGAGTGGTTGGCTACCCATTGCTACGGGGACCAGTCTCTTCATTTTATTTTAATTGCTGATGTGAGGTTTTGCCCTCTGGCCAGTTCTACTATCTTCTTGCTTTTATGGGAACATTGACGTGTTGTCGTGATTGTTACTGATTATTGCCATGATTTCTTGCCATCCTGCTGGGCTGGCAAATTCCATTCATTCCTTGACCAGTTTCATTCCCGTTTCTGAGCCAATGTCCATGGGAGCCCCTGTTGCCCCTACCAGCTCTACCCTGAAATCATGAGCAGAGTCACTGAGTGTCTAGCAGTCTCTACCTTCACCCTTTCCGCCACTTCTGGAGGCTGCCCAGGCTGTGTCTGCCCCTTGTGCCTCGACCACAGCCCAGGCCTGTGGGGCAGGTGGCTCCGTTGTGCCATCCCTTCTACTCCTCCTCTCTGCCTCTGCAGAGCCCTCCTGCTGCCATGTCATGTTGGTTTGAGCTCTGGCTCTTGAAAATGGGCCTGCGCATTCTGAGAGTGCGTGTGTCTGGAGCTGTTCTCCCCAGCCCAGTTCCTGTAGAGCCCAATGCAGGGTGCACCCACCATGGAAACCAAGAAGGTGAACCCAGCCAGCGCCCCTCTCCAGGGGAGGTGAAGGGTCCCTGATGCTGGCAGCCCAGTCCCCCAACACATGGCAGCAAGGGCCCATGTTGTACGTGGGGCCCGGCAAGGGAGGCACCCACAGCAGTGGCTCCTGGGAGCAATCCAGGAGGTCACTGGGGACAGTTATCCAGAGGAAAAAAAATTCAAAGGACCAGAAAGTTTATAAAAAGTAAATCAGCTTCTACCACTTGCTAAGGCTTGAAACAGCCTGTAATCCTTTCTCTCTTGATGAAGTACAAAGACCTTGGGTTCTCATCCCCAGGACATGAAACATTAATTTATAAGGATGAGCTTGACCTCTAGAGGGCCAGATGGAAGTGCAGACTCGATTAATTGCACAGATGTTTACTGAGTGCTTACTATGTGCCAGGAATGGTGAGGAGTACCGAGAGGGAGCAAGACATCACCCTTGCTCTTAGAAGCAGCAGTGCGGCGGGGAGGGCAGAACTCCAAACGACTCCGATTCCAGGCCTGTGTTTGCTTCCTGGGAACAGGCGTCTAATGGCCCTGGTTTATTATCACCCCCTTCTCAATGCCACTTCTGTTTTTCTCTTTCAAGTATCATTTCCATCCATAATGGTCCCACTGGCCCGGATTTTGCCCAATAAGAACCGAGATGAACTGAATGGCTTTTTTAACAAACTCATTAGGAATGTGATTGCCTTGCGGGACCAGCAAGCTGCCGAAGAGGTAACGTATTTTAATAGGACACAGCCTTGAAATGGGGCCGACTCTGGCATGACTGTCTCTGTTCTTCCTCCTCCCTCCCAACCCTGCACACCACGCCATGCCGTCCTTCAGCAATCCACCATTTAGGGCTTCCAGGGACAGTGGAGAGAACAGAGGAAGGTTGAGGAAGGTCAGACAAGAAAGGGAGGGTGGGAGGCAGAGAGGAGAAGCCTAGAGCAATGTGTGCGTCCTCTGACACGGATGGGTAGAATTAAAGCCGCCCCCAAAACTCACTCTCTAGTGCCAGCATCACCCCAAGCACAGGTGAGAGCAGCCCAGAAGAATTTTCTGGGTAAATGTGCCCACATGCAATTTTCATGAGCATATTCTTTATATTGAAAACCCAGCAAGATGGAGTTTTCCAGTATGTACAGCATGCTTATGAGACAGTTCGGTAGCTGTCAGTCAACCCCGCACTCCCACTCAGCATGGAGGATGTTACTACAGAATTCCTGGTTGAGGGCCCACTGGACTCCTTAGCACGATTCATGTGAGACCCAGCATGTTCTTTCCTCCTTGCGGACCTGCACAATGCTTGGCACATAGTAGGAATCGAGTAAATATTTGTTGATTGAACCTGGCTAAAAATAGAGGAGTTTTCTGTGGGAAGAAAGGTCATTTCAATACTGGATATGCGTATGCATGTGTCAATGTGTGCTTTAAGGGCCTTGTGGCATTAAAGAAAGTTACTAAAAAGGAAAACCAGGGCTGAAATGGCTTTTCCTTAGCTGACTCGTGCAAGATGCAAGTTTAAAAGGGTTGTTTCAAAGACTGGGTGGGTGGCTCAGAGGAATTGGCGAGGTCCAATTGTTAAGGCATTGGCCTGGAACGAAATCCGGGGGTCAATTAGTGGCTTGATAACACTGAGCAGCCTTGGGCAGCGACCGTGTCCTGTGCAGCTTTGCACCCTGAGAACTGTGCAGCAAATGTGTCTAGATCCAGAAGGCACGGGAAGGTATACGCAAGCTCACAGCCCCTCGGCCCATTCCACTGTGAACTCAACTCACATACCCTTGGAGGTGTGGGATGAAGGCAGCTAACTGGTATCCCTGGCCCCGCTCTGAGGCCTAAAAGGACAGAACATTCTGATCCAGGTTCATGCTTCTCAGCAGAGTGAGGATGCAGCCAGGAGGAGGAGGGATAAAGAAAGAACCATTTTTGGCTGGGCGTGGTGGCTCACACCCATAATCGTAGCACTTTGGGAGGCTGAGGTGGGTGGATCACTTGAGGTCATGAGTTCGAGACCAGCCTGACAAACATGGAGAAACCTCATCTCTACTAAAAATATAAAATTAGCCTGGCATGGTGATGCATGCCTATAAGCCCAGCTACTCGGGAGGCTGAGGCAGGGGAATCGCTTGAACCTGGGAGACGGAGGTTTCAGTGAGCCAAGATCGTGCCATTGCACTCCAGCCTTGGCAACAAGAGCGAAATTGCTTCTCAAAAAAAAAAAAAAAAAGATCCATTTTCAACCCTCAGCATTGCTCTGAAGGGCCACCCTTTGAGAGTGTTGTCACATACACACACCACACACACACACACACACACACACTTCCCTAGCCTGACTGTGAAATCAGGCTAAAAATTTTAAAACTGTTGCACTGAATGACTTACTAAGAGGTGAGAGGTTATTAAAGATCCAATTACTGGGATTGCCTAGAGCTTTTCCTTTTATAAACTCTAGTGCTATTTGTTTCAAATAATGAGTTAATCTGAGAAAAACCTCCCAACCACAAATCCAGGACGGCCATGTCAAGACAGAGCTATACGGTTACTAAGAAAACTTGCTTTAAAACCATCTAAAGTCTGTATACATTCCATCAAGCAGATGTGTGTTTGCGCAGTGAAAATGCAGCACAGATGTTAAAAGGTAAATATTTTTCTAAGCTCTAGCCGATGGGTGGATTAGACACCTACATCTATCAGGGTGCGTATTTTTCTTGGATAGGACCATAAACCAGTACCATTTCAGTCCTCAATGGGCAGTGTTCAGATAGCCTCCCTAATGCAGTGTGAATAAAAGAAACCCATCCACACTAATGTTCCTCTCCAGCGCACAGGCCCTAGAGAGTGGCCTTTCCTCTGGCCTCTGTAGCTGGAAGTTAAGACAGATTTCTGCAAGACTCTGACAGCCCTTTAGCAGCCTGTCTGGGCCGGAATAACAGGAAAGGATGCTGGCTGCAGTTTTGCCCATAGAAAAATGTCCGGTATAAGCCAGGCGCAGTGGCTCACGCCTGCAATCCCAGCACTTTGGGAGGCTGAGGCAGGTGGATCACTAAGTCAGAAATTTGAGACCAGCCTGACCAACATGGAGAAACCCCATCTCTACTAAAAATACAAAAATTGGTCAGGTATGATGGCTCATGCCTGTAATCCCAGCTACTCGGGAGGCTGAGGCAGGAGAATTGTTTGAACCTAGGAGGCGGACGTTGCAGTAAGCTGAGATCGCGCCACTGCACTCCAGCCTGGAAACATAGCCAAGGCTCGGGGACTGAAATGGTATCACATGCTGAGGAGTTTCAGAGGGACTGGCTGAGAGGTCTGGGCTGAGAGGTCTGGGTGTGCTCTGGGGTCCTGTGCTGGTGTCCCAGAGCTGAGGGAGCAGAGGATGCTCACTTCCCCTGTGTGCCATCTTGCTCGACCCTGCCCCAGCTCTGCTCCATGGGGAGCAGGGCCAGCAGTGGGACCACACCAGCCACCCAGACATTGACCAAGCAGCAGGATGGAAACTGGGGAATGCCAACGCTTGATGATGCCATTTGAAAATCAGAACAAGCAGGGCCTGGGTGGAATGAGGCCAGCAACTACCCCCGACCCTTCACCATTTTCTCAGCTATGACAACCCAGCAGGCTGATGAGAAGCTGAGGACTTGCTTCCTTAGCCTCAAGGTCTGTGGCGCCCATAGCCTTGACCCTGAGCACTGCTAGGATCCCAGTAGGCACCATCCAAAATCACAAGGCTAGGGTGCAGTAGAGTTGCAAACGTGTCAGCATCCGAGACTCCCGCTCTAAATAGCATGTGCTTGTCATCAAACTCAACACACGCTTCCTCTAATGCATGTACTGCATTACGTTTTTATCTGTTGAGTCATGGATTGCACACCTCACATGTGCTCAGCAGAAAACTAGGCATGGTGTTGAGGGTGGGGTCCCGCCCTGGGTTGCTTAATAATATTCTTATAGAGGAGAAAAAGCAACCACACGTGAAACAACAAGTCTGAAAAGATGGAATCAGACGCTCAGGTGTGTGGCGTAGATTATGAATGCAATTGAAATTCAGAAGCCAGCGAATTGAGAAGATGCTGCCACTGGCACAGTACTGTGAATGAAATTCTAATATTTCCCTGTTGGTGGTTCTGATACTCTCCTTTTGCCATTTTAGTCCCATAAACTTCAGAAAACAGAAATGTGCTGGCTGTCCTTCATGACATCAAAGAGCGTTTCAAAGAAGGATATTCTAGGAATATGCTCTGTTAACACAGAAGCAGTTTAGAAACACTCCCATTGTTACAGTCAGTAGTAGGGAAAATATAAAGAATATGCAAATGACTGATAAAGAGTGTGGGGGAGAGAAGCGCTACTTAAATGGGGGGTAGCGGATTACGGAGAAAAGAGGGAAGCAATGTGAACATCTGATATGAAGGCTAGCGGATTCAGAAGGCAAAGCCTAGAGACTTTGAAGACAGGCATCATCAAACTAGTCCCCTGCCCTCGCCCCCTCCTTTGTTAACTTTCTACCATGTGAGAAAACCTTGTGGCTGCCCATCCAAGCCCTACGTTGCACATAAGTGAGCAGCATAGCACGTGCTTGGTTTTCAATCTAGATGATGTTTTCATTGTTTTATTGTTGGAAAATTAATCACCAACCAACAGTACAAAAATGTATAAAGTAAAAAATAAAAGTCCCCTCCTGGTGATCCCGCCTCCTCCAGCTCGTTGTGAACTGTCGGGTGGGGACATTGCTAAAAATTCTCTATGCATAGACAGATATACATGATCATATATATAGTACATTTGCTGTTTTTTGCAGAAATGAGAGCCACTGTGCATACTGTTGCATGACCTGCTTTGGTTTTTATTTTATTTTATTTTTATTTTAAGACAGAGTCTCGCTGTGTCACCCAGGCTGGAGTGCAGTGGCGCGATAGCTCACTGCAACCTCCGCCTCCCGGGTTCAAGCGATTCTCCTGCCTCAGCCTCCCAAGTAGCTGGGACTACAGACATGCACCAACACGCCTGGCTAATTTTTGTGTGTGTGTATTTTTAGTAGAGACGGGGTTTCACTATGTTGGCCAGTCTGGTCTTGAAATCCTGACTTGTGACGCTCTCGCCTTGGCCTCCCAAAGTGTTGCTTTGTTTTACTTAACAAAGCAGCTCAATGACTTTCAAATCAGCCCCAATAGAATGGCCTCTGCCTTGCTCAGGGCAGCATCCCACACTGCTCTTCACTGCCCCAGAATCTGCCTGACCAGTGCTGTACTGAGGGGGCGTTCAGGTGGCTTCCAGGTTCTCACCGTCCCAGGTAACTCAGCAGTGAGGAACCTTGGTTCACACTGAGCATTTCAAAAGCTACACCCCTCTATCTTCCTCTTTTGCTCTCCAAGAAGCCTCACTCTTAATGACTGACTGCAAGGCCAAAATGTTCATTTTTCTGCTTGTGTCCCTTAGAGGCGGAGAGACTTCCTCCAAATGGTCCTGGATGCCCGACATTCTGCAAGTCCCATGGACGTGCAAGACTTTGACATTGTCAGAGACGTCTTCTCCTTTACCGAGTGCCAGCCGAACCCTTGCCGGCAACAGCAGCCCAGAGCCACGGCCAGGCCTTTGACTGTGGATGAGATTGTGGGCCAGGCCTTCATCTTCCTCATCGCTGGCTATGAAATCGTCACCAACACACTTTCTTTTGCCACCTACCTACTGGCCACCCACCCTGACTGCCAAGAGAAGCTTCTGAGAGAGGTGGACCTTTTTAAGGAGAAACACGTGAGTACAAATTGGGTCTAGTTGCCCATGGGATATCCGTAGGACAATTGATTTTGTGTTTGTGGAAGTGAAACTTATTTTTAATAACTTGCTAATATCACATTCTAAGCTTATAAGATGAAATAGGGTCATTCATTGTTCAGCTTCTCCCGCTGTCTGCATTAGCAAGTGAAATGGAATGTTGAGAACCACCACCACAACAGAAAGGCACATTGTGTGTGTACCTTCACTGTCTAGGGTAGTCCGTGAAGCCAGGCCTGGCTGGAGGAAGCTGCAGAGGCCCAGGAAAGAGTCAGGCCCAAAGGGCAGGGATTGGGAAGGTGTTATAGCTTCCCGGTGTCTGACTTGGAGCTGCCACACAGAGGAAGGCAGGTGTGAGCCAGAAAAAGAGCCACACTGGACGCCGGGCGCGGTGGCTCAGGCCTGTAATCCCGGCACTTTGGGAGGCCGAGGCAGGCGGATCACAAAGTCGAGAGATCGCCACCATCCTGGCCAACATGGTGAAACCCCGTCTCTGCTAAAAATACAAAAATTAGCCAGGTGTGGTGGCACGTGCCTGTAGTCCCAGCTACTCGGGAGGCTGAGGTAGAAGGATCACTTGAACCCAGGAGGCGGAGGTTGCAGTGAGCCGAGACTGCACCGCTGTGCTTCAGCCTGGTGACAGAGCAAGACTCCGTCTCAGAAAAAAAAAAAAAAAAAGCCAAGCTGGAAGGCAGGAGGGGACAAAAGGACAGGCCAAGCTGGAGCCGAACTGAAGACCGGGAGCTGAGGAGAAGGCTCACAAATGGAATACGGGAAGATGGGCCAAATTTGGGCACTTCTACTAGATGAGGCCCCCTTGGTCACTTGTAGCAGATGTAACGAGGGTGTTGAGCAAGGCCACTTTATCACCTCATTTTTTCCTCTGGATGCTTGTATGTGTATAACTTTGACTCATGAGCTGTTAAAGAGGTTCATTTTTAAAATCTGTGCTCTCAAAGGAAAATCACCGCAATGGAATCCTTGCTATTACATTGTGATATAATTGCTACTACATTCATAGTTTTGGAAGGTGGTCTGTTCTGTTACTGGAACCATTAAAAAAAGTTTCAGTTAACCGAAGACTACTTCCCAGGAACTTCTACTTCTTTATCCTACTGGGGAAGTAAAGGCAAAGTTAGTGTCTCTCCTTCACAGCAGTTTTTAAATATTTGAAAACTGCATTCACTGTGTTACTAATTAATTGTCTCAACTTTAGGCTCAACTTGAGCTTATGGTCAACTTCAGGTTCTAAGTAGTTATGACAACTGCCAACCTGGGGCTTTCCAAACCCTGCTTACATAATTGATTTACTGAACCTACACGCAAGAGTTTATAAATCGTTATTACTGTTCAAGTCAGTCAAAATAATTTTGAATCTTGATTCTGCCATCTGTTATATTAGCAATTCCTCCAGCCTCGTGTCATCTGAGACTTACTAAGCATGTCTCCTATTTCATCCAAGTCATTGATTAAAATGTTGAACAGGACAGGACTTCCCTCCAGATTGACATTGATCCATTAATCAATATTCTTTGGGCATGGAATCTCAACAAGCCATGAATCCAAATAATCCTGCCACCCATCTTAATCTGTTTTATACGTAGTGGTGTGTCTATTTGTTCTTAAATTGAGGAAAGGGGAGAGGGAGGGACCAAAGGTGACTGGGCTGCATTAATGCAAAGGAAGTGAAAGCAGCTGGAGGAAGGCAATCTATTAGGATGCATTCAATTGCAGATGACGGAACCCCAACCCAACTGATTTAAGCAAATCAAAAACAACAAGTAAAAACAAGCAAAAAGACTCATAAACGCGTATGTCTGAGTACATTTAATTGAGCAGCTCAGGAATAGACGTGGCTCCAGGCAAATCTTTGTCTAGGTCTCAAACCGGTGCACAGGCCCATTTCTCTCTCCCCCCCCGGTTCTAGGCTGTGCTCTCTTATATCGGCCCCATCCTCTGTCATGCTCTCCCTTCAAAGCCCCACGAAGCCTGTCAAGCGTGTCTGGGACTACGCTCTTCCTTGCTCGTAACCAATGGAGAAGAGAGGGTCTGCGGCCTAAAATTCCCAGCCAGAGTCATGAGGGTCACTCTGACCGGAATGCTTAAGTCACCGCCCATTCTAGAACCAACTCTTGCAGCAAAGGGAATGGGGGCCTTGATAGGGTTACACCAATCAGACTCCAGCCCTAAGTCAATCACGCTCAAGTCACATGACTGAAAACCTTGGGAAGGTGACATCTCAAAGGAAGCTTAGCATGCTATACCAGGAAGGCATTAGAGGGAAGCTCAGCACTCTGGTCTCAGTAAAGCAGAAAGCACGTCAGATTAAGGACTTGAAGCATCTGAAGAGTGCCCAGCAGTTTAGCAGATATGGCAGAGGCTAGGAGACGGGGCAAAAGCTCTAAGAGACAGAAATTATGACCCTCACCTTGCAGGAATTTAATCGCCAATTGAGAAACAATGTCTATGAAACAATATCTCCCTTCCAACCACAGGCCTGCAGGGCAATAGAAGGCAGCAGATAATCAGGTCTAGAATGTGTGGTGTCACTTAGAGAACCACGGGGTCGTAGGAGTCTGTCCCCACCAGCTATAACCATAGTCACATCCAGTTATGTTAATCTGCCGGGAGGACACAGCAAGTGTTTCCATTCAAAGGCCCTCATGCACGCACCCTTTACCTCTGGCACCGCCTTACCTGGCCATGACCTCATGGAGGGTGTCGTCTCACCAAACCCTGGCCTCCTTCAATCCCCCAGCCTGGGAGCAGGGCTTCTCCTCCCAGAGGACCACATATTAGGCCGGGCGAGGTGGCTCACGTCTATAATCCCAGCACTTTGGGAGGCTGAGGTCGGGTGGATCACCTGAGGTCAGGAGTTTGAGACCAGCCTGACCAACATAGTGAAACCCCATCTCTATTAAAAATACAAAATTAGCTGTGTGTGGTGGCGTAATCCCAGCTACTTGGGAGGCTGAGGCAGGAGAATCACTTGAACTCGGGAGACAGAGGTTGCAGTGAGCAAAGAGCACATCATTGCACTCCAACCTGGGCCATAAGAGCAAAACTTGGACTCAAAAAAAAAAAAAAAAAGGACCACATGTTATTATGCGGCTGTATAGAGAATGTTGCAAGGCACTGAGACCCCTCGAGCAAACAAACAGATTACAGCGGGTCAAATTTTTCAAAGTCTCATGTGCATAAAACCATAGGAGAAGACTGCTTAGAATGCATGTTCCACAGTCCTGACCTCAGGGGTTCTGATTCCATAAGTCTGGGCTGGGGCCCAGGAACCTGCATTTTATTTTATTTTTATTTTTTTGAGATTTTGTTTTTTTGTTTCACTCTATTGTCCAGGCTGGAGTGCAGCAGTGCAATTCTGGCCCACAGCAACCTCCGCCTCCCAAGGAACCACATTTTAAATAAATGTTTCCAGTGATTCTGATGCAGGTGGTCCCTGGTTCCACTTTAAGACAGCCTTAGATTCTCAAGGGCTCAGATCCCTCTTCCAAGAACAAAAGCAGGAGCCAAAGCTCTCCTAAGCCAGGCAAGTCCCCAAGGTGATTTTCTTTCTGTGTGTAACAGCTGGGGGTAACAGTCTCTGAAAAATGGGAATATCTAGAGCTGTCTTTTTAAAAACATACATTTTGGTAGTCACAATAATGTTGCTTGCACACCCACTCAATGAATATTGGTAGGTTTTCTTTTTTTCTTTCCTTTCTTTCCTTCTTTTATTTTTTTAATTTTTTTTTTTTTTTTTTTTTTACTATAATCAGAGCTCTGTTAATATGGGCCATCTGTCAGGACATGGAAATGCAGATTAGATGTTCACACGTTAGATATTTTCCTGAAAATATTCCTGAAAATTTGCATGTAAAGTATGACTTGTTATAATTTTCCTGCTGGTTTCCATTCAACAAATATTTCTTGAGTGCCAGTTAATGCCAGACTCTGGGGCTCCAGGCCTACGCACAAGGGTGTTCTGGTCTAGCTCTTCTGTGACATCCTGAGAGCATCCCCAGGCCTCATTAGATGGCCTTCCCTTGTATTTGTCAATGAGATTGCTTAATTTGAGGTCTAGAGTTTCTTCTCCCCGAGCCATTTCTTTCATAGCAATGCACCATGAGAATCTGAGAAGAGCTACATCCCTCCCTCCAAGAAAGAGAAGAGATATGTGTGTGGCATCAGTTCAGACTCTTCTGTGGACAGTGATAGAAAACCCAGTCCGGATTGGCTCAGGGAGCTTACTGACCCCTATAACTGAAAACTCCAGAGGGCAGAGCTACCTTCAGGTGTGGCTTGATGCAGGGGCTCAACCCCTGTCCCTGGGACCTAGGTTGTTCTCTCTCCCCATCCCTTGGCTCCAGTAGCTCTGGGCATACTCCCTTCTCAGGTAGATCTCCCATGGGGGTTTCAAGACAGCTGTGTAACCAGTGTTTTGAACAGTCTGAACTCAGTGAAGTACCAACTTGAAACCATTCGGTGTTTTTTTTCATGTATTTCCTTTAAATGTGCTCTGATGAATCTCCTTTCCCTGTCTGAGATGATACCTTGGACAGATCTTAATGGTTTCTGGTCATTTCGGGGTGCATTAAAAAGTCCAGGCCAGTCTGGTCCAGATGAAAACTCCAGTCTCAAATCCAGTCAGTGCTCTTCTGTTCTCTTAGCTCAGGTCAACCTGTGGCCAACCTGAGGATGCCGCCCTGGAGAGGAGTAGCCTGTTTTTCCCCTCATTCTACTCCTCCTCCACCCCGTTAGGCCCCTTTCTCCTCCAGGGATGGGGCCTGTGAACGGATCCCCCAAATCCTGCCTACTGGGGCTGCCCTCAGTGCCTCCCCTGAGAGGCTTCTGATGTGGGGTAGATGCAAGATGTATTCAGAGGACTCCCAGGTCTGATGTCCTCACTGCGTAACTCCCTGCCAGGGAGACTGGCTCCAGCTACCACCACCAGCTCCTGCCCCAAGGCAGCTAGGTGGAGAATCTTGAGCAGGTTACCAGCTAGATGGCTCCAGCTTCCATGCCTTCCCAGACCATGGGAAATACACCACGGGGCCACACCCACAGTGGCCAACTTCTGCCTGCCCCTTCCTCCCTCTGCCTTGCAATGTCTCTCCAAGTACTTTTCCTTTGCTCAAATAGGCAGAGAGGGCACAGCAGCAATTCTGCTTCATGAGCAGATGGCCAAGGAGAATGCCCCACCTCTATGAGTGACTCTGTTGAAGACCCCGTCCTTGGCTTGGGATTGGGAAGGACCTTCTTCCCTAGGCCAGTGACTCCTTGCTCTAAGTTTTCCTTAAATCCCTCTAATGTCTTTATAGGCAGAGGATGGGGGTAGGAGATAGCAGGTTCAAGTCCAACGGGAAAAAGCTAGAGTCTCTTTCCTGGAAGTATCAGCAAAAGCCTCGCAGCATCTCAGTGACCTCAAGAGAGTCATGCACCCACCCCTCAACCAATCCCTGGACCCCAAGGGAATATGATGCCCTGATTGGCTTAGACCTGGGTCATGTGCCCCACCCCTGGAATTGGTGTCTAGGTGAGGCCTTACCCAAACCACTGATATCTCGAGTGGAGGGGAGGTAGATCCCCAAATCCCTGTTACTAGACGTGGGGTAAATAGCTTCTGGGTAGCCAGGAAACAATGTGTCTGCCCACCCGTGTACATAGAATCCGTGGCCCCTAGATTAGAAGCTCCCACTTCCCAGTTTGCTATTATGTGATCACGCTCACCTTCCCTCTGAGCTTTTAAAATCCAGCTTGCCAAAATAGAAGGCGTAAGTCCGGCAGTGCCTGGAACAGCCTGCTCTTGCGTATTTCTTGCAAATGATGTGGCCCCTTCATCCCGTTTCCTGCGATCTCTGCAGGGCCAGTTGGTCCAGCTCAGCAGTTTTGCCTTATTGCATCCTTCACCATTTGACAAGTGAAAATGTCAGGCATGAAAGTCAATAATTCAGGTGCTCTACTTTTAGCAGTTCCAAACCCCTGGTGCATATAAGGATGCTCAAAGGTCTTCTTCACTTTTGGAGATTGCCTCGATGCACGTTTTAGAACCTGCACATTCTGTCCGGCAGCATCCCAACTCTCATCCCATATGGCCTTGGTTGCCTTTCTTCTTTCAGGGTATAGATTTTGTTCCACCTCCTAAAACAGTTGCGATTTTTTTTTTTTTTTTTTTTTTTTTTTTTTTGAGACAGAGTCTTGTTCTGTCACCCAGGCTGGAGTGCAGTGGCACAATCTCGGCTCACTGCAACCAACCTCCACCTCCCTGGTTCAAGCGATTCTCCTGCCTCAGCCTCCCAAGTAGCTGGGATTACAGATGCATGCCACCATGCCTGGCTAATTTTTACATTTTTAGTAGAGACAGGATTTTGCCATATTGGTCAGGCTGGTCTTGAGCTCCTGGCCTCAAGTGATCCACCCGCCTCAGCCTCCCAAAATGCTGGAATTACAGGCATGAGCCACCATGCCCGGCCTCAATCTACTTTCTAATGCATGCCCCCAGACTGATTCTTTCTGGGCCACACGTGTTTTCTTCCAAATCATCTGGTTTGGGAATTTTAACTGGCCTCCCCCTCCTCTTGTCCCACCGTTAAAATTCAGTTTAAAAGCTCCTTTCTTAAGTCCTCCAATCTCTTGGAGAACTCTATCTTTTCCCATGTTGCCTTGGTCTATGGAGAAGGAAGTACATTGAGTAAATTCAATAGTGGAAAAGTGGGAAAAGCTTTGTACCATTTGTACCACTTGTAAGTAAAGCTGAAAAAAGCACACCATTTATTTAATGAGACCTTTGTTATATAGATGCTTCATTGTGTTCTCATGTAATTTTGAAAAGGATGAGAGAGGGAAAAATAACAACTCTTTTTCATATAAATTGTGTCTGCTATAGCTTTAGAGTTCTATGTTGAAATTACTGACTTTTGATCTGGCTAAACCATTTTCTTTTCTTCTCTTTGGTGCTGGACCGTGCCAGCCAAAATTTATGACCCATTTTCCTTCTGCTTAATTGTTGTGATAAATCTGCTGTGCAGAACCCAGTTGTAAATTTATCACAAACTGGATTGGATTGATATACAGCCTCTCTTTAGGATAATTTGAACACAGTTATGCCATAGAAGGAAGGCCAAATTCTTAAAAATTCTCTTGAAGAGCTGCTTTGTAACCATTGTAAATATCTAATTAAAACACAACTTACTCTTTCTTTTTCTCTTAAGGATAAAAGAACATTCTGTGCTGGTTATTTCAGCTGATTAGCTCATGCTGCTATGTGAGCAAAGTTGAGGATTTGTTCCTTGAAGCAGTCAGGGGATCTCCAAGAAAAAAAGCATATTCCGTGCTTACAAAAAAATAGCCATTTTACCCCCAACTAGCTATTTCATGAATACACATCATTTGTCACAGGGGAAGGGTTGGGCAGGAAAAAAAGTGAATAGCTTAACACAAATTTATCCTCACTATGGAAAAAAAAATGTCTCCCCACGTGGATCTCACGCAGGGAGTAGGGCATGGTTGACTTTGAGATCAAGTAAAAAACTGGAAATGGTTTTTTCCCCCATGGGGAGGGTTTCCTCTCCTTTGCCCAGGTCTGCTGGGGATCGGGCTACCCAACAGTTAGCGAGGAGTAAGTTCAGGAGTTCCCCATCAGTTCAATCCCCCAGCCACACAGGGCTGGGGGTGCTGTCTGAGTCCCCCGCATTCTGACAGACCTCATAACAGCACAACGGGACAACAGAGCATAAAGCTACAGGGACAAGGGAAGAGGGAAACAGAAAACGCCTCACAGCCCTAACGCTGAAATCTAAAACAAAGACAGTGACACTGCAGCATGGGAGAAGTGGCAACAGGCTATGGCACCGGACCGCAGTTAGAGGATGGGAGTCACCTGGAAGTCGTCAAATCTGCAGATTTTGATTCAGCAGATCTGTGACGAGCCTGAGGGGTCTGCATTTCTTTTGTTGTTGTTGTTGTTGTTTTGAATCTCACTCTGTCTCTCACACTGGAGTGCAATGGCACAGTCTCGGCTCACTGCAACCTCTACCTCCCAGGATCAAGTGATTCTCCTGCCTCAGCCTCCCGAGTAGCTGGGATTACAGGGGCACGCCACCACGCCCAGCTAATTTTTGTATTTTTAGTACAGATGGGATTTCACCATGTTAGCCAGGCTGGTCTTGAACTCCTGACCTCAGGTGATCCACCCGTCTCAGCCTCCCAAAGTGCTGGGATTACAGGTGTGAACCACTGTGCCTGGCCAAGAGTCTGCATTTGTAGCCAGCTCCCAGGTGATGCTGATACTGCCGGTCCACGGCCCACCCTATGTACAAGGAGCCAGATTCTGAACCATAAGTGCTGTGTCTCTCACATGTGCTGGATGTAGCAAGTATGTGTTCCTCATAACACTTAAGGTGCTCATGTTCTGCAGCGGTTTACCTTTTGCTAATAAATCTCGGTGGTTTCTCGATTATTCCATATTCATGATGGCACTGAGTTTATTGAGTGATGCAGGAATGACCCAATCCTAATACATTTTAGAAATGTATTAATCCTAAATGAAGCCTAAAGTCATCTATTTCCTTAAATAATTTTCTCCATGGTAGGAGGCTAGGGGGAGCTTTTGAGTTGATTTGAAGTCATTTTCAAAGCAGATGAAGATGGCAGCCTGAGCTTTCTGTCAGGACATGTGTGTAGACTGGAGACCCATCACATTCAATGGTGCCCACCAGGCCAACCCTTTTAAGCAGGGAGCTCCACCTGGCCCCTTAGCTCCCCCTACTCCCCTCTGCCCCTTGGTTATGTGGGAGGCCATGCCAAAGTACTATAGCCAAAGAAAATGTCCCCTGATGCCATTTCCTTGGTGGCCTAGAACAGAATCTGTGCTATTTTCACTAGAGGAATAGGAGCTTCAGCAGGGGACCTTGGAAATATATCCAAGGTCCCCACCTCCTGTCCTTTCTGAAAGCATCTGACCCTGCGAAGTAGCATCCTGACAACTAATATCAGGGCAAAAGAGTCTTCCCAGCCCGCGAAGAGGGGCCTCTCTGGGTATGTCCCTGGAATTCTGTTTTGGAAGTTAGGATTTGTGGTCACTGCTACCAATGCACCAACTCCCAGGACACAGGATACTAGGGACTTCTGTGCCACGTCAGTGGACAACTCAGGAGTTTCCAAAGCAAGGTAACCAATCACTCTGGATCAGGTGGCAGAGCCTTCATTTCTAACTAACCATTTAGCGATTATGCACACAAAATTACTTAGAGATCCAGGCCATCCTGGAGAAACCTGAGGGAAGGTAGGCTGTGCCTCCCAGGGGCCACCTGGGCTGCGAATGGGTGCCAAGACCTTCCTCTACCACTACCCAGGACCCCAGACTCCACATCCCTTGGAGACAGCCAAAGCCCATGCCCACAGTAACCTGTAGGGAAACTGAACCCTCTGCCTGGAGCCTCTCCCAGGAGGCTCAGCGTGGTAGCCAGGAGCTCAGAGACCTGCTCCGCCTCTCCCCCGTCCTCCCTCTCCCTCTCATCGAGCCCCATTTCTCTGTTTTCTTTCCTCTTTCCTCTCTTCATTGTTCACAGCGCTATTTCATCTCCTTCCCCCTCTTCTTCCCTTATTCTTTTTCTGACTCTATTCCCCAGGTTCAGAGAGGCCCAGAATCTTCCCTTGCCTTGCTCCACCTCCTGACCCATTGCCCGTTCCGGCTCCCCTTCCCCCGCTTCCCCCCCACCACAACCCCGGAGCCCCTGGTCATCCCAGAAGCCTGTAAGTGCACGCAGAGGCCAAGGCCCACACGCCTGCAACGGAGATGGCACGGGGGAGGCAAGGCGGAAAGCAGGAAGGACTTGCAAGTGTTTTTTTTCTGGGCTGCCTGGTTTAATCGAGTGCAGCACTTCAGCACTTTGAATTTTTAGCAATTAATACCCCAAGTCCTCCTCCCCGCTGAGTCCCTGCAGAGCAGAGGGGAGGGGCACCTGCAAAGAGATGTCCCTCCTGGGAATGGGCCACGCCAATCAGCGTGTATGGGGTGCCTTTCATGTAGCAAATCGGAGTTGTTCATATTCAATAGCTGGGTCTCTAGAGGGGCCAAGCTTTGCTAAGCAAATAAGCTGGTGGGGTTGGTTCACATCCATCCAGAAAAGCAAGAATGAAAAATAAACTTGGGAAAGTCAACTCCACAGGTGAAGCTCAGCCTTCTGTGGATCCGCTTGGCACGGAGCTAGATTCGCGACTGAATGGCTCATTTATTTAACTATTGCGCACATTATGGGCTCTTAAAACATCAGAAGAATGGGTTTTATTCCCAACAATTAGCTCTTGAAATAAAAGAACAAACACACTTTTTTTTTAACTTCTCCAGACTCTGTTGACCAAAGTCACTTTCACACCAATAGAGTGGAAGCTTCAAAATGGTATCATCTGGTAGGAATTTAAAGACTTCTTGTCCCCAGAAAACCTTTTCTCATCACTAGGCTTACAGTTTTCCATTGGGAGGGCCTGGCTTTGTTTTGACACATGATCTGTTATTAACACTAACACCCACTTGTCTTGGGAGGGGAATATCATCAAGTCCCATCTGGGATGTAAGCCCCACGAACAGGAAGCCTTGTCTGCTGGGTACCTTGGTAGTTTCCAGGGCTGAGCACAGTGCCTGACATGTGAGAAATACGTGTTGAGAAAACTTAGTTCAGTCCTTCTTTTCTAACTGGAGAAGAACTCCAAGCACAGATTTGAGGGGGGATGTGCAGGGAGGCACAGTGGATAAAGCATGTGGGTTACTGCACTGGGCAGGAAGGGGTCGGTGGAGTCAAGGAGAGAAGGGCATTGCCGGGGGGAGATGGAGGCAGGTTGAAGGCAACGCTTGGAGTCCCTGCAGTCCTACAATTGCAGTGCAATTGCCCAGTCATATCATGCCAAGAAAAGGGGGAGAGCCTCAGCCCTTGGCCTCTGAGGGGACCTTTGGGGGACATCTAGGGCGGCTTCCCATCCAGGACAGATATTGGAAAGGTCATGAGGCTGGCCTTGCATGCTGCTGGCAACAAGAAACTTACTAGCCTGTCCCCTGCCGCTGCTATGATCTGCCTCCTCTTTCAGCTCATGGTATTTGAGCATCTACTAAATCAGCAAATTAATAGCTTCTGCCTGGGGGCAACTTCCACACTCCACTAATAGCCAATCACTGGGCACCTCAGAGCCGGGAGAGGAAGGAAAATTGGAAAATCAGTCTAGAATAAGGGACCTTTCCAAAATGTGTGCTTATGGCCCAGACGCTCCTTTCACCCTGGGTTTTCTGGAAAGTCTGTTTTGCCCCAGGACTGTGGACAGCATTATGTTTTGTTTGGTGAGTTTTCTTTTTTTTTTTCTTGTTAGATTATGTTTTATAACTGAATATGGCTTGTGTGAAAGTATCAGCTACCAGAGTCTGTTAGTCCAGGCATATAAATATTCCAGATCAGAAGGGAGGTCTGACTCCCCCTGTGAATTGCAATGCATAAGTTTATAAAGTTAAGCATTTCGAAATCTGTCTTTAAAATTTAAATATTTAGATTGGGTCTCTAGGACACAAAAGGCAATTCCTGTTTCTCACTTAATTTGATTTTTTTTTCTTTTGGTCGCACAAGTTGTTTTTCAAAGCCTCATTCCTTGAATGTTCCCTATAGGAGGAATGTAATTAAACTCCACTGGCCTCCCCCTGCTGGGACCAAACAGGGGCCAGAGCCGTAGGAAGCATCAAACAGATACCCTGCAAAAGAATCCTTATTAGAAAGATGAGAAGAGAAACAACTTCCCTCTAGTTATGAACAAGAAGCTTTAGAAAGCCACCCAGGCTCTTTTTGCAATGGGCTTAGTCTCCAAGACATTTTAATTAGTAACTGAAGACTGGAAGGAAGGGGATAAACTCCTCACCTCCCTCGCTATAGGCAGGAACTTCAGCTGGCTGAGTAACTGGTTCAAGTGGCTGAGAAGGAGGGAGGTCCGAGGGAGGTCCGGAGGGAGGGTGATTCCTGAAAACGAACCGACTTTTTCATGACAGTGGCATAGCTAGATACCCCGCCCCCAGTTGTCACTGTTTTTGTGGTCCTGCTTCTTAAAGGCAGTTCTCACCCCTCACCAGAGGCAGGCACTGCTTCTCTCTGGGACAGTCAGCTGGCACTAGAGCAAAGAAGCTTGTGCTGAGAGATGGCTCCCCCTCACACTGGACCAAGCTGGACTTCTCTCCCACCCAAGAGCATGCTTCCCACCAAGCGAGAAGGTGGAAAGATCCCAGCAGGGAACCCCGAGACCTGGGTGCTAGCGTCAGCCCCACCATGAGAGCACACGGCGGCCCTGAGCTGGCACCCACTGGCAATGTGACGTGGATCACTCACATAATCCCTTCCTTAGTTTTTCTGTCTGTAAAATGGGGATAGTAGCATTATGTAGCTCATAAGGTTGTCACCAAGATTAAGTGAGTTAAGAATACACGTGCAGTGTTTGAACAGCACCAGCATTACAGACGTGTAGCTACTCTCATTCCCCTATCTGTGACTCAGTTGCCTTATCTGTAAAAAAAAAAAAAGATTCGACTAGACCTCTTCTCCACTGTTGATGACGATGATGATGATGATGATAAATTAATGTTTATATACCAGACCCTAAACTAAACAAAAGTTAACTTGATCCTCACAATAGCTGTATGAAGTGGGAGTTATCACCAACCCCATTTCCTTGGTGGGGAAAGAGGCTGGATTAGTCAGGGATCTCCAGAGGAACCGAAGCAGTAGGACAGAGACAGAAAGACATTTATTTTCAGGAATTGGCTCGTGTAATTTATGTAGTGTGGCAAGTGTGATGTCTGTAGGGCAGGCTGGCAGTTTGGACACTCGGGCAGGAGTCAGTGTTGCAGTCTAGACACAGAATTTTTTCTTCTCCAGAAAACCTCAGATTTTGTTCTTAAGTCCTTCCACTGATGGGATGAGGCACGCCCATATTATGGAGGGTAATCTCCTTAAAGTCAGCTGATTTTAAGTGTTAACCATATCTACAGAAGATCTTCACAGCAATCCTGGGATTCATATTTGATTAAATAACTGCACACTACGGCCTAACCAAGTTGACGCAAAAGGCTAACCACGGTAAATAACTTGAGAAGCTAAGGTAATGCCGTAGGATGGGACCTAGGTTGGATTGGCACTCACGTCTCCTGACCCCATAGTGTGTGTTCTTTTCCACCTTTTCTCTAATATTCCATGATTCCATGGTTCTGACACCATTCCTCAGCGCTGTGCTGTTCCCGCCTGACCAAGTGGCTCAGTGGCAGCTCTGGCATTCCTAGAAAGGGGATTTCAGGGCTACCTGCTGGGGAGGGAGGTTGAAGCTGTGTCTGCACTGCTCCTTCACAGGACTGAGAAAATGCCAGTCATCCAGGAGGACTGGGCAGCCCTGTCCTCGCCACAGTGCCCGCACCCTCATTGGTCACCTTTGCAGGCATCATCTGTGACCTGTCATCCAGGCTCTCAGCCCGGAGGACAGTAAGTTTCCCTGGAAGGTCCTGGGCTTGTTGGGGCTTCTCCCACTCTTGCCGTGTCTTTTTCATGGTCCATCCTCTGAGTTTCTGAATTATCTTTCTTCGTGGTCCATGAGGCACAAGATGAAGAGTGCATGGGCTCCCCTGACGTCCCTGCCTCCCTGAAGCTTAACCTACTTAGGAAAGAACATTCCTGAAACAGAGACGTCACTCCCAGGGTTGCTTTCTACCACAACAGACACCCTACTTGGTGCCTTTCTCACTGCCATTTGTAAATGATCTTGTCTCCTTCCTTGTAGAAAGTTTTTCAGCCATTCCAGGCTTTCTCTTTGGGTTCCATCCCTCTGGGATTTTTCACAAATTGCATTCCTTGTAGTTCATTGTCACCGTGTTCCTTGTTAGGGAACACTGAACATGCACCCGAGACATTGGCATGCAGCCCGATTGCCTCCAGCCTCCCCTCTGCTTGTCACCAGAGCTGCCTCCACACAGGGAAGTCGCTCTCCTCCCACTCCAGGGCTTCTGTCAGTGGTCAGGCTTGATGCTGCCGCCAGCCAGCCTTTCACTGCTGCCCAGTGCCATATTCATCTCCATTGAGAAAAGTCCTTGGGAAATGATTGGGAGCCGGGGATCAGCCCCGCACACCATGATCCTAAGATCAGGGAGGCGCTCCCTGCTCTCCCACCTGGAAGGAGATGCGATTAGCCACCCTTACCAAATTCCCAGATTCTCTCACTGAAGCAGGCCAATCCTTGGTTTGAATGGGGATCAACTCAGGGTTATAAAGTAGACGCCAGCCTTCCTATAGGTAGAATCTGACTTCAGACAGCAAGAGACTCTAGAACAGCTTAAACTCCTGTATACGCCTTCTCCTATGCACGCCACCAATCAGACCAAAGGCCACATGCCAACCAAGCCCCAAGAGCAGCCAGGGGTATTTCCATGTCCTCAAAAACTTCCACAAACTGTAGCTGCTTGGGTTCCGTCCCTGGAGATTCTGATTTAGTGGATCTAGAGTGAGGCCTGGGCTTCTTTTTTTTTTGAGATGGAGTCTCGCTCTGTCGCCCAGGCTGGAGTGCAGTGGTGTGATCTCCGCTCACCGCAACCTCTACCTCCTGGGTTCAAGTGATTCTCCTGCCTCAGCCTCCCAAGTAGCTGGGACTATAGGCACGTACCACCACGCCCAGCTAATTTTTGTACTTTTAGTAGAGATGGGAGTTTTACCATGTTGGTCAGGCTGGTCTCAAACTCCTGACCTTGTGATCCGCCCACCTCAGCCTCCCAAAGTGCTGGGATTACAGGTGTGAGCCACCGGGCCTAGAGGCCTGGGCTTCTTAAAAGCCCCAGGGGGATCCTAAGATGCAGCCAGAGGAAGAACGGTTGCCAGGGTCCCATGAGGCACAGATGCAAATGTGAACAGTGACCTTGGGTTGCATTATCAATGGCAGGACTGACTTTATAAACATCCTTACTGGAGCTGCTGTTTGCTTTTTAGAAAAGTCCCTCCTCTGATTATCAAGAAGTTGTGGGTTTTCTGTGATCATGCTGTGGTCAGATCTAGCCCAACCAGGGAGCCAAAAACAAACAAAAAACAAATCTCTGGCCAGCCCCATGAGATGATTGCCCTGGGAACATTCAGCAGACAAGCCTGTTTGAAATCATCTCAGAATCATACCAGACCCAAACCCAAGAGGTCATCTGGTCTGTGCATCGACTCCAGGAGGCTGTATTACTCCATTTCATGCTGCTAATAAAGACTTAACCAAAGACTGTGGAATCTACAAAAGAAAGAGGTTTGATGGACTTACAGTTCGACGTGGCTGGGGGAGGCCTCACAATCATGGCGGAAGGCAAGGAGGAGAAAGTCACATCTTACGTGGATGGTGGCAGGCAAAGAGAGAGCTTGTTTAGGGAAACTCCCATTTTTAAAACCATCAGATCTCATTAGACTTATTCACCATCACAAGAACAACCTGGGAAAGACCTGCCCCCCATGATTCAATCACCTCCCACAACCAACACCTGGGAATTATGGGCGTTACAATTCAAGATGAGATTTGGGTGGGGACACAGCCAAACTGTATCAGAGGGTGAGGCCGCTGTTTCTCCATGCTACCGACAAGGCAGCTGAAGCCTAGGGGCATTCCGTCACAGGCCCACACCTTATCTCCGAATGAAGAGAAAATGCTTCTGGCTGCCCGGGGTGGGGTGGGGTGGGGTGGAGTGCAGAGTCTCTCTCCCCACCACCACCTGCATCCTTTTCCGTTTCTCTGCAAATCTCATTTGATGATTCTCCAGCCTGGCTGCAAATTAAAGATTTGTAGACCTGAGAGATGCTAATGATGGTGACCACCACCACCACCATCGGAACAGTAAACATTTATGGAACACCATAATTATTCAGAACACTTTTTATGTGTTCAATAAATCTGGCCTAACTCTATAAAGAAATAGGCCCTGATAACCAAAAATATTGGATAAATTAAAAGTCTCCTAGAAGCATCTACTGAAAGGATCTCAAGTTCCGTAACACACAGACCATTCAGTGGTGGTGTTTCTGGGCCTGATTCACTGTGGGTCACTTGGACGATGTTGGGAGTATTGCCCACCTCCCAGGGCTCAGTCTGTGGCTTGTGGCCAACTGTTCCTCTCTGGTGTCCGTGTTGGCTATGTTAAGGCCTGCTGCAGAAACATCTCATTTTCAACATGTTTTTCTCAAGCAGTGATCCTGTGGGGGTCAAGTCTTCAATATCAGATAATATTGATAATAATTATGATAGAAGTAATAAGTAGCCAGTCACAGTGGCTCATGCCTGGAATCCCAGCACTTCGGGAGGCAGAGTTTAGGTGGATCACTTGAGCCCAGGAATTCAAGACCAGCCTGGTCAACATGGTGAAAACCCAGTCTCTACTGAAAATACAAAAATTAGCCAGGCATGGTGGTGCACACCTGTAATTCCAGCTACTTAGGAGGCTGAGGCAGGAGAATCACTTGAATTCAGGAGACAGAGGTTGCAGTGAGAAAGAAAGGGAGGGAGGGGAGGGAGAGAAGGATGGATGGGAGGGGAGGGAGAGAGGGAGCAAGGAAGGAAGGAAGGAAGGAAGGAAGGAAAAGAATAAGAATTCCCATTCATTGAACATGTGCTCTGTTCTTGGTGCTCTTGGTGCTATTCCAACACCAATTAGATATTTTCCCCCATTTTAAAGATTAAAGTGGCTGGCGCAGTGGTTTACACCTGCAATCCCAGCACTTTGGGAGGCCAAGGTGGGAGGATCTCTTGAGGCACGGAGTTCGATGTCAGCCTGGGCAACATAGTGAGACCCCTGTCTCTACAAAAAAAAAAAAAAAAAAATCAAAAATCAAAAATTAGCTCAGCCTGGTGGTGCATGTTTGTATTCCCAGCTACTCAGGAGGCCGAGGTGGGAAGATTGCCTGAGGCCAGAATTTGGAGGCTGCAGAGAGCTGTGATGGTGCCACTGCACTCTAGCATGGGCGACAACAGACTTGTCTCAAAAAAAAAAAAAAAAAGAAAAAAGCCTAAAGTGAAATTGAAACTCAGAGAATAAGTGACTTCAAGGTAGAGGCAGGGGCAGGAGCAGAGGCTAGATTTGAATTTGATCCTCTGGCTCCAGAGTTCCTGGGAGTTATCTTGGGAATGACTGCAAGGTCTGAGGTAGATTATTCTAGAAGCAGGTGGTTATCCAAAGTGGAATGGCACACATTGACATATGGTTAGGAATTTTATTTTCTTACCACCACGGGAGCCAGGTCTCTGTCAGGGTGATGAGAAGTTCCCAAAGTCATTTCTCTTCTCTGGGGTGTCTCCTCTCTGTCTGCTGTCACCAAATTTCTAACGACATTAGAGCAGAATAAATGGCATTTTTAACTTTGATCTTCAGCTTTAAGCAACAAAGAAATACTAATAAGTCAAGATGTGTCCATCTTTACCATAAAAAAAAAATTTGCTTCGATAACCAATAAACAGATCAAACAACGTAAAAATAAATAGCAAAAGATGGCAGGGTATGGTGGCTCACGCCTGTAATCTCAGCACTTTGGGAGGCCAAGGCAGGTGAATCACATGAGGTCAGGAGTTTGAGAGCAGGTGAAACACTGCCTCTACTAAAAATACAAAAACTAGCTGGGTGTGGTAGCAGGCACCCGTAATCTCAGCTACTCAGGAGGCTGAGACAGGAGAATTGCTTGAACCTGGAAGGCAGAAGTTGCAGTGAGCCGAGATCGCACCACTGTACTCCATCCTGGGCAACAGAGCAAGACTCCATCTGAAAATAATGATAATAATTAATAAATAGCAAAAGAAAGAAAAAACCCTCAGCTAAGAAGTACACCGTTGTGTTTTTGGGGTTTTTTTTACTTAACACTTGACAAGTTTACATTTTCCTTGTCTGCCCTTGGGTGCCTTAAAATAAAGATCTATGAATATTTCCATGTAACATTGGGTTTTTTCCTCCACGTAAAATCCACATATAAGGAATTCCTCTATTTATCATGTCCCCTGAGTTTCTTCCCTTGGGAATAATTCAAATGTCAAACCTGTCGATTTCTTGCTGTATCTAGTATTTTTCTTCTTGCCCTCAAAATTTAGCTTAAAGAGCACTTCATAAGGGCTGTTCAGGTCCTCAGGGACTCCACGAGGTTTCTGCTGATATGGGCTATAATTCAGCAAAACAAATCCCGCTCATCGAGGGCATCTAAATGGTATCCTGTTAAATTTCCACACGTGCTTTTCTTTTCTAAAGTTAACAGCCTACAACTGGAAGAAGGGGTGAAGCGTCACCCATACCTCCACATATTATTTCCTGTATCAGATTTCAAAGCCCTTGGAGAGGCAAGGCGGTTTCTCTGATGAGCTGTGAATCAGTGCACATCCTCTGAAATGGGAGGTGGCCGTGGCGTAATCCATCCCTACTGGTGCCCCGGACATTTCCAGAAACCAGCACCTCCCTGTCGTCCACATCCGGTCATCAGAGGCCTCTCTCCTCAGCTGGGAGAACCAGGGCCCAAGAAGGAAACAGGTTTCTCTCCCTTGGAATTTGTCTTCCTTTGTCCTTTTCAGAAAGTTGGGAGTCAGCAACCTTAGGAGGAGTTTCATGTCATCTCTCCTCCACCTCCTCCTCTCATTTCCTCCCCTTCTTCTCCTTGGAGTCCTTTCTCAACGTCTCTATTTTCTGTTCTAGATAAACAAATAGGCTCTTACCTGTACAAGCCTCACCTGCCTTCCCCCCTGTCATTTCTGCAGCCTGCCCATTTCCTGAGCTTGGCCTGGCATTCTTCAAAGACTCCTGAGGGCCACCTGGCTTCCTGTCCGCCTCCAGGCTTCACCGCCTGCACCAGAGTGGGAATTGTCAGTGCCCTCAGCAAGATTTTACCCCTCCCTTCCAGAACAAACACCGGCATTTCTTTCACAAGCAGTATTCCACAGTTAAAAATAAAAGTATAAGAGGGAAACCAAAAGTACTGGTGGTGTATTGTTTTCTCTTCAAGAGAATAATCATCACCAATGAAAACAACAACAACAAAAAAAAACTAAGCAAAGCCTGAAGACAGGCTGCAGGCACGGACCTACCGACGGTTCATTGTTATTGTTGTTGTTGTTTTGTTTTGGGGGGTTTTTTTTGAGACACAGGCATGGATCTACCGACGGTTCATTGTTGTTGTTGTTGTTGTTTTGTTTTGGGGTTTTTTTTTGAGACACAGTCTCGCTCTGTCACCCAGGCTGGTGTGCAGTGGCACGATCTCAGCTCTCTGCAACCTCCGCCTCCCGGGTTCAAGCGATTCTCCTGCCTCAGCCTCCTGAGTAGTTGGGATTACAGGCACACACCACCACACCTGGCTAATTTTTGTATTTTTAGTAGAGACGGGGTTTTCACCATGTTGGCCAGGCTGGTCTTGAACTCCTGACCTCAGGTGATCCACCCACCTCAGCCTCCCAAAGTGCTGGGATTACAGGCATGAGCCACTGTGCCTGGCCAGGATGTTCTGAATATTAAACTAGCTGACCAGTGGCCATTGGCTGTGGTGCAGAAAGTAAAGCAGAACGGCTTTTTCCCCTCTGTGTGTGATCGATCACCAAGACGTGGGACAGCACAGAGATTCAAAATACAATGCTTTCCCCTTGCTCCTTGGTCAAGCTCACCTTCCTATTACACAGGGTTGATTGGTAGGAGGCTGCCAACCTCTAGCTGAAAGGCAGAGACAGTCTTCTCTGTTATTTCAGTACCAAGCTGTGTTTCTTGGGCATTAAAATGGAGGAGAAGCAACTCACTGGGACTCACCAGCCACTCACTGGGACCGTTCTTGAGGATTCCAGACAGACCAGAAGTAATTCAGTGAGTCGCTCACAAAGGTCCTGGCCTTGTAGGTTTGTGGCTGCAGCATCCAGGCGAGCCAAAGCGCCACCAAAATGCAGAGAAAAACTCAACAGAAAGATGTCGTTTTTTCCCCTAAATGTCATATACACAATTTTTATTGGAGGGTGATGACAGATAGTGAATAACTTAACATAAATTTGCATAATACAATACAGCTGTTAATTTATGATCATATTAAAACAAAAAGTTTTGTAGTTTGAAGCAGTTAGAAGTCTTAATCTTCTGAAACTTTCCCTCTTGCTTGCTATTTGTTTATGAATTACTTAGGGTTGCTAAATAAAATATAGGTGTCTGGTTAAATTTGAATTTCAGATAGTAAATAATTTTTTAGTATATCTCGTGCAATATTTGGGACATACTTATAGTAAAAAATTGGTCATTGTGTATCTGAAATTCATATTTCACTGAGTCCTTATATTCATATTTTTATTTGATAAATCAGGCAACTCTGTACCTCATAAGCAGCCTAACCTCTCTCTACTGGGTCTTCTCTGGCAGGGCAGAGGGGGGCTGTTTTATGTTGAAAGGCACTTACTGCTGGGACCTTGATATCTTTAGACTGTCAGGGAGGCTGGCTCTCCTAGGAACACTAACAGAGTCAAGAGATCAGACCAGAGAGGTGCCAGTGCAAAGGGGAAACTGAGGTAGGCAGCATGCCTGGGCTTTCCTGACAGCACCAGGGGTATTACAGGTCTCTTTCTCAGATTTTTTGGACTACAACCTCATTATAAGAAATACAATTTGTAATTCAACCCAGAACACACATCCCTTGTAAATGGAACAAAAAGTTTTATGAAACATGTCACCTTCTATGTACAATCTGCTCAACGTCCTGTTCTAGTCAATTTCATTTCTTTAAATGCCGCTCTTAACCCACCAAATTGAATTCATGGATTGAATTCACGGTCCCTGAAGGATCACAGCCCACATGTTGAAAAACACTGGGTTAGAGGGTCACAGTTCAGGAAAATGAATGAAGAGGTTTTTTAAAACTACTTTACAAGGAGGAAATGTATCAGATCCCTTAAGAGCTTTTCCAGGTCAATTTTTGCTCATTTGTGGCCAAACTCGGAATCAAACTTAGGTCTCCCAACTCCCAAGCCTGCGTTTTTTGGTTTCCTTCCGCCACTCTTTCTAGTATCCATTTTCCTGGTCTCCACGTTGTAATACACATTTTGGGATCCACATTGACTTGTTTTATTTGACGTAATTATATTACTTGTATACCATTTCCTTATCACTTCCTATTCTTCTCAAATTTCCATGTTTTATATCATTTCTGATTGGAACCAATTACATCATGGCTTATGGCACACACTTGACCGATATCAATATTTAAACTAAGTCATCTTGGTACGCACCCTCTGATCTTCAGCATACTGCCCCCCCCCCACCCCCAACCTCGGCTCACTATTTTGATGCTTCAGCAGATCTCAGCCATGAACTTTCCATGTGCTTTTACTGGGATTGGCGCCATCAGTGACATTAAGAAAAACATAGAAACATAAAAACATAAGAAAAACTATTATTTGTTGTCATTTCTTCTCCCTAACCTATGAAGTAGTAGGGTATCTGTTATAAAGATTCCCTTCTAGAGTTGAGAAAACAGAGGCTCAGAGAGGCTAAGTGTTTTTCTCAGGGTCACACAGCAAACACAGAACTCCAGTCTTCTTGCTGTGTCTCTTACCCTCTGTCATCAGGACACAGGGACTGCTGAGCTGAGATTCCTGCAGACGAGTAAACTGGCTGGAAGAAAGACACCAACCCAAGAGACCTCCATGTATTTTGTATATTTTTCCCACATTCTCAGTCTAGATTTTCAAGCAACGTACAGAACTTTCTGGAATCTTGTCATCATCCAGTGTACTGTCCTCTGGATCCTCTCCAGGAGCCACCCACTCCACCCACATTTTTTTCTAATTGTCATAAACAGATTTCAAAGAAAGCCATTTTCTCCAGAGCCGTTTCTGGTGATGCTACCGCAGTTCATCCTGGTATGTTTTTATTCGTTTAGCAGTCCATCAGCTTACACAGAGAAGTGGATTGGAGCTCCCCTTCCCTCCCGGGGAACCACTTTCCTTTTGTCTGTCTTGGTCCTTCAGCTGCAGCCTGAGCTGCCAGTGGAGAAAGTTTTCTCCATCCCTTACGCTCAGCACCCCTCAGGGCCAAGGAGACCCACAGACAGCATCGTGCAGGTCCCACAGCCCTCATCACTTGTATCTTCCCCCCACCCTGTGATGGGGTAGGATGAAGATGGCTGGGGGTATGGACTTTGGGGCCCACCTCCCTGGCTCAAAGCTGGCTAGACCCCTTACCCAGCTGTGTGGCCCTGGAGCATGACACAGTTCCCCCTGCGCCTCACTTCTTCGATGGGTAAAGGGGATAATAATAGCATCTGCTCTGTCAGGTGGAGGGCTGGTTAAGTGGAGTTACATACTTAGCACACAGCCTGGCACCCACTTATTTTTTCTTTTGCTACTTTGTTTCAAATCTTCCAATCTTCCTATTATTCCTTTTTTACAGAGCCATGTCAGAAACCTTAGATAAGTGTCCCTTCCATGTGTCCCTTCCACATGTCCCTCCTTGCCCTGCCACAGTGCCTCTGCTCCACCCAGAGCCTCAGCACCTATGTTCTGCCTCCTCAGTAACCAGGGTTCCTCATCTGCCACTCCTGGGTTGCTCCCTCCTTTTGAACTCAGAAGATTTTCTACCCTCCTGCCCCTCCAGCCAGACTTACCTTTTTGATATCCCATTTCCTCAGGACACTATTTTCTCCTAGGGACCAAAAATAAATAAATAAATAAATAAAATTACCAGGATCTGAGGACCTGGGAGGATTTCAGAGATCGCTGGTCAGTCCCAGCAACCAAGGCTCAGGTGCCCTCCCTGGGGTTCTGCTGGAGATCATCCTGCCAGTCACTCCAGGAGCGAGGGACTCACCTCTTCCTAAGGCAAGACCTTCCATTTCACGAGGCTGGACTGCACCAGTGTCCTCCCATTAATTCATTTTCCTATGGCTTCCATCCATGGCTTCAGACTCCGGGACCACATAGCACGGTAGCCGTTTACAAAGTTGAAGGCTATGTCCCTCTGGCTTCTGCAGCTTTTCCTAGTGTGACAGAGTTTCAGGTCCCCTGCCCATCCACCTCCCACCCCTCTAGCCTGACTGTCTGTGTCCCTCTAGAGGGTGACATGCCCTGAATGGCAGCAGACCCTGGTGTGGGCTGATGGTGTGGAGTACAGAGAGGTAGCCGCTGCCCTGATATTGGCTGCTTCCAAAGGCCAAGTGGTCGTTAGTATGTCATTAATAACCCTTTATAGGGTTGTCATCCCTAATTTATCTAAATTTATCTCGATTATTGTAACCCCGTAGACTGATAAGCCCTATAAGTATAAAATACATTGGATGAAAAAGCTACTTCCTATTATTTGTTCTAAAAAATTAACTCCTTCAAGTAATCTGGAGTTTGGTGACCAATTTCCTATTTTACCCTCATCATGTCTTCAGAACTCAGTACTGGTGATTTCACATCTGTTGATAAGATTAATCTTTCCCCTCCACTAGACTGGAAGCTCCCTGTAGGGTGGGACCCACCATAGCATCCCCCAATGCCCAGCATGGAACCAGGGCATCACAGGTGCACTGAGGAATGAGTGAGTGCACTGCTCTTACAGACTAGGGTCCCACTTCCTCTTGTCCAGCTCCATGCCCTCCCCCATAGCATGTGGATCATCAGGGGTCCTAGAACTGAGGTCCTGGTTGGTAGCACCCAGGAGCCTGTTCCCAACATGGCCTCATGGCAGGGCCTGGTCTCTGGGTATGGCATGAGGCGCTGCATGAGCATTCTGTGAACATCTTCAGGGAGAAACCAAATCAAAGTGTTGGCCAGGCCCACCGGAGCAGTGGCCCACCTAAACAGGCTGGCAGGGGGAGGAGCCCCACAGAATGGATATGGGGAGGCCTTAAGAGGTCTGTAGTAGCAGCGGTAGTGAATGTTCGTTGAGTTCTATGCGCCAGCATTATTCTAAGTGCTGACCATGTGACATGCTTTTTGCTGACTACAACTCTGAGGAGGAGGACTAGGATTATGCCCATTTTCTGGGTGAGAAACTGAGGCTGCCAGAGTTACGCTGACTACAGCCACACAGCTGAGAAGTGTGAAACACAAATTCAAACTTGGGCAGTCTGACTCCTGTATGCTTTAAATAATTTTTTTTATTTCCATAGGTCATTGGGGAACAGGTGATATTTGATTACATGAGTATGTTCTTTAGTGGTGATTTGTGAGATTTTGGTGCACGCATCACCCAAGCAGTATACAATGAACCCAACTTACAGTATTTTATCCCTCACCCTCTTCCCACCTTTCCCTACAAAGTCCGTTGTATCAGTCTTACATCTTTGCATCCTCATAGCTTAGCTCCCGCTTATGAGTGAAAACATACAAGGTTTGATTTTCCATTCCTAAGTTACTTCACTTAGAATAATAGTCTCCAGTTCCATCCAGGTTGCTGCAAATGTTATTAACTCATTTCTTTTTATGGCTGAGTAGTATTCCATCATGTATATGGAGTGTGGAGTTCTGGGATCCAGCTTTGGCTTGACCATGTCCAGAGCCAGCCACCCTCCCGCACCTGTTTCCTGTCTGGGGGCACGGGAACCCTCCTGTCCTCCAGGGACCCCAGCTTCCTCATCTCTGCTGGGCAGTCATCTACTACCCCTGGTCCTGAAAGCCCTGAGACCTCTTGTTCTGGAACCCACAAGATCCAGCTCAGCTGTGCCCCCACTCACGGCCGCTCTGGTGGCTTCTCTGCTGCCACCTTCCCCACCTCCAGCACTGTGCTCTCTCTGCCCTCACTACCACCCCCATCTGGTTGCCCAGTCCATGAGTGTGAACTTGACCTCTACCCCTGGCTGCCTGAGCCTATGATCCTGCAAAACCCCTCCAGCCAGCTGGCCTCACCCCTCAGGACTTCTCTGGTGTGGCAGAGACCCTCAGGGATTGCCCCTATTGGCCTCCTGTAACACCTGGAGGGAGCCCGGTGTGTCCCAACCTTCAGGCTAAGCCCCTTGGAGAAGCCTTCCTACGGTGCAGGCAGCGGGGTACAGAGACCGCAGGACATTGCAGGGAGCAGAGACACGAAGACAAAAAAAAATGATTCCTTAAGATCCACGGCCAAAACAAATTGCCGCAATTAACACGTGCCACTGCCATGATCTATGGGCTGAAACGTGGCTGGAGCAAGGCAGAAGCAGAAACCACAGAGAGTGTGCGCTCCTATAAAATGGCAATAAATGGCACGGCTGTGATGGAACTCGTTTCAATTTTGTTCCAAAACCTTGTTTAAGTGCTTTTATTGTTTCTATGTGAAAGAACACAAGTGCTTTTTGAAAATTGCTTCAGCATAAGCTTTACCTTCTCCAGAAAGTCTTTCTGATCCTCCCATCCCTACCCCATGCATGTCCATGACCCCCGTGATGTCCCCACACCGTGTTGCACTTCCCTGTCACCACCGTGGTCCACCAGGCTTCTCCACCCGCAGAGACCGTGCATCACCCACCTCCACCCGCCCCCCCCAGAACAATGCTCTGTACGCAGCAGGCAGCAGGTGACACGGGCCCAATGGAATGGCTTTCAAGGTTAAGGGAGAGGCCATTTGTGTACATCAAGGGGGAGCACGTGGGCTGTCAAGGGAGGCTTGTAGGACAGATGAAATTCTTACTAGAAAGAGTCAGTCTTGATTTCTCAAAAAAATCAATCAATAAAATAAAAGCATAAAGACATAGAAACACATGCACAGAATGGTTTTTCCTGGGAGGCGGGGGAGTGGTGACTTGGCCTCATATGGTCATAATCACCCTTTTGGGGTTTTGTCCCACATTAGAAGAGCAGCCCCGTAACAGAGATAAGAAAACGAAAAAAGGGTAACAAAAGGTGCACAGAGTCAGGACCAGACTGAAGCTCGGGTGGCTCTGTAGCAGGTGGGGCAGGAGAGGCTTTAGCTGGGAGCACTTGGCCCCTGGCCTGGGTACCAGAGGTCGAGGGAGACCTTTCTCAACCCCAAAAGATGGAGTGCGGGTCTCACTTGCAGGGGGAGCCTCCTGGGAATCCCCCCCACGTGGGAAGAAGGATGGCATGGAATGACCTTTCTCTCCCCCGACGCCCAACCAAGGGAGGCGAGCCCTCCATGTCCATTCTGGCAATCTGGCACAAGCAGGGAGGACCTGCCAGTTCTCTCTTGAGAGGCGTGGTGGGGACCACCTACAGGCCAGCTGGCAGCCCCCCTTCACCTGCTCACAACCAGCAGGCCAGAGGGTGAGGCATGGACCAGCATCCGCTGCTTTGGGGGATCATGCAAACTCCAGGTCCACGGAAGATAAGAAATTAGCTATCGAGGCTCCGAGACATGTGCTATCTGCGATTTAGTACATCTCATCCCACCCCCCAAATTTAATTGTTTAAAAAACCTCCCTCCTCAAGAACTTCATTCTCTCGTATGGGAATCCACTCCTCCAGCTCCCAGCAGAGGGGAGGGCCGCTCTTTTCTGTACAAGGCCCCTCACTAGCGGGGGAAGCTCATGGAGCCGTGTCTCTGGGGGACCATCTCTACTTTGTTTTGCCACTGTAGAGGCCACTCTTGGCAAGAAGCCCTTTTCACTAAAAGCCATCAGCTGCAGAAGAAGGCAAAGGGTTGAAATAGCATCAGGTGGAGGAGGCGGCCCTGGAGAGAGGCCTGGTTTCCATCCCAGCTCTCCCACCATCTGCCTGTGGCCTCTACAATCTACCCGAGCCCTGGGGGCCTTCATTTCCTCCATGCAAAGGGAGCTGCCCTCAGAAGCACTTGGCTCAGTTCTTGGCACAGGTAGAGATTAGCTGTGCACAGACCTAGCGGTTTCAAAAGGAGCCATGTAAGGTAGAGAAGCCACTGAAGGCATCTCCCTGTCAGAGTTAAAAGGAAACAGAAAGGCGGGATCGTGTGTCTCCTCCTTTTTTTAAAAAGGGAATTCAGCCGGGCACAGTGCCTCATGCCTATAATCCCAGCACTTTGGGAGGCCGAGGTGTGTGGGTCACCTGAGATAGGGAGTTCGAGACTAGCCTAGCTAACATGGAAAAAAAAAACATCTCTAGTAAAAATTTAAAAAAAAAAAATTTTTTTTAATTAGCTGAGCATGGTAGTACCAGCCTGTAGTCCCAGCTACTGGGGAGGCTGAGGCAGGAGAATCACCTGAACACAGGAGGCAGAGGTTGCAGTGAGTGAGCCAATCCAGCCTGAGCAATAGTCAGACTCAATAAATAAATCAATGGGAAGTCATATCATCACGAGGTTCCCACTCACCCTCATACCTCATCTAACCCTAATAACCTTCCAAAGTCCCCATCTCCAAGTATGTTTATGTTGGGGATTCGGGTTTCAACATATAAACCGGGGGGAGGCCGGACCCACACACTCAGTCCCTTGCACAATGTATCTAAAATTCTAATTTTATTGGGCAAGCCTATACTGCCTGATTGCAAGCAAAGTCCCTGAGGCTGGAGGAATCAAAGTACCCATCAGGGAATACAGGGTATGAAGAAGGCAGAGCTCACTGCTCACATTCATCTCCTGCTGATCCTGTGGCCCTGCTGCCTGGGCCTAGAACAAACCCACTTCTCCACAAGGCCTTGTCTTCCTGAGATTCCCACAGTGCGACCCGAGAAGCCTGCTCCACAATTTCTTATCCATTCAACACTAAAAACCCCATCTGGCTACGGTATTCCTAATTTCTCCTCCTGGATTTGGGGTTAAACCCTTCCGTCTTCAATGCAGTGTAGCAGTGAGCACAGCCCTAGAGCCGTGTCCCCAGGCCTGAAGTCTAACGCTTCCTCTGCCCGCTCATGTACTGTGCAGCTTAGGCAAGTGACTTTACCTCTCTGGGCTGTGGTTTCTCATCCATCCAATGGGAGGGTTGAACTTCTGTAACCTCCAAGTCTCCTCTGCTCTTTTTTTTTTTTTTTGAGACACAGTCTCACTCTGTCACCCAGGCTGAAGTGCAGTGGCTCACTGCAGCCTCCACCTCCCAGGTTCAAGCGATTCTCCTGCCTCAGCCTCCCAAGTAGCTGGGATTATAGGTGTGCATGACCACACCCAGCTAATTTTTTGGGGGGGGTGGGGATGAAGTTTCGTTCTTGTTGCCCAGGCTGGAGTACAATGGCGCGATCTCTGCTCACTGCAATCTCTGCCTTCTGGATTTAAGTGATTCTCCTGCCTCAACCTCCCAAGTAGCTGGTATTACAGGCGTCTGCCACCAACGCTGGATAATTTTTTGTATTTTTAGTAGAGATGGGGTTTTGCCATTTTGGCCAGGTTGGTCTTGAACTCCTGACCTCAAGTGATCTGCCCGCCTCGGCCTCCAAAAGTGCTGGGATTACAGGTGTGAGCCACTGTGCCCAGGTGCTCTTTCCTTTTTACAGTCCTATGACTGGTCTCCCAGTGCTAGCTAAGAGCATTGGTCCAATCTCTTTCTTCTAAGCTGGCCACACAAACGGACCTCAGTTACTCAGCAGCCATGACAATCTGGTACCAGCCACCGTTTAAGCCTCTGGACATCATCCTTGGGCAAGGAGGTTTTCTTTTAGCTCGGGCCTAGCCCTCCCCACTTATATCCTGAACTGTGCAAATGGACTGAGCGGGCAAGAGGGAATTCAGGATGAGCTAAAAAAAAAAAAATCCTGCTGCAATAAATTGCATCACAGTGGAGATCTCTTTCTACCCAGAAAATTCTGAACCCAGACAATGGCTCATTTATTTCAGACAATATTCAATACAACAGAATTCCAGGTCAATAGAAGGATTTTCTGCAGGTTCTTGGAGTTGGTAGGGAAGGGATTTAACCCACAGAGAAAGGAGAGCTGTTCAATTATAGATTCCCAGGCGTGAGGGAGGCCTTATTAATAAATCCTACGGTGATCTGCTGAAAATGCTGCTCCCTCCCTTGGGCGGTATCCCACCTAACGACAGTGGGGGACTGATGCACCCAGGGCCCTGGCCAGGGAGGATGTCTGGGTAAATATTTGGGCAGAGATGGCTGCTGCTGAAATGGTGAGCAGAGCCAGGGAGCAGGGGAAACAGCCCTTTTTCTCCCAGGCCCTCAGACGATACATTTTTATAAACATCCAGGCAGGCAGCCTCTGAAGACTCCTGGGCCCTGCAAACACATCTCGTATTCCACAGTCAGCCGAGACCATGCTCTGAGCATGGGCAGTGAGAGGAGCAGGAAGCAGGAGGGGGCGGGGGAGGGGTCTGGCACCAGCCTTCTAAATTTAACATGCAGTTGCTTTTAGGCCAGTGGATGAAAAAATAAATTCCAGTGCTTAAAGCTCTTATCTTTGTTTACCATTTCCCCAAACAGCTAGTGACCTGCACTCTAACTCTTAGAGTGAATGATCAACGAGCTGCACACAGAGGCGAGGGATGGGGAAGGCAGGCAGGGGCATGGTGAGGGCAAGCTGATGGCCCTCCGCCTTCCCGTGACGTTTATTTGGCCTTGCAGAGTGACCAGATCTGCTAAGGTCACGAGGCTGTCCCTGGGTGGGTGGGGCGTGGTCATGCTGCATCAGACCAGCCCAAAGGTAGAGGGCACCTTGGGGTCCATCGTGTCGCTCTCCTGTTGATGAGAGACCTATGAATATCCTACAGCGACCATTTCAGATGCTCCATAACCTCATGTGAAAAGCTGCAGTGGACCTGGGCTCGCCTATTGCATTGTGAAGTTGTAGTCATTTGAAAGTCCTGCCCCACGTGGAGTCAGAATCTTTCTGGGACTGATGCCATGGGGCCTGGCTCCACCCCCAGCAACTGCATGGCACAGCACAGCCTTCTCCTTGGCCACGGGCTTGCCCTGCGGACCAGTGACGATGCTCTCCCGCCCCCCCTCGGTTTGCTCCGTTCTCCCAGATTCTTTCAGTGGGCCTGGTAGCAGCAGTCTGCCAGCCTCCCCTCACTCCCTCTCACTCAGCCCCTCGATAACTGCTCATCCTGTGACCCCACTGACTTGGTGTCGGCCTTGCCCCTGCCTCAGTTGACAAATACAATGGTGTGTCTTCTTCTTTGTTATTATTATCGTTGTTATTATTGGCAATCATAGCTCATCCTGCCTCCAACTCCTGACTCAAGTGATCCTTCCACCTCGGCCTCCCGAGTAGCTGGGATTACAGGTGCACACCACCGTGTCTGGCAATTTTTTTTTTTTTTGGAGTGATGGGGTTTCACGATGTTGTCCAGGCTGGTCTCCATCTCCTGGCCTCAAGCAGTGCTGCCACCTCGGCCTCCCAAAGTGCTAGGATTACAGGCACGAGCCACCGAGCTGGCCATCCATGGTCTCTCTTAGTCTCAAATCTCTCAGGCACTGCCCAGGCGATCTGAGATGTTGTCCCAGGGTCCCTTACTTTCCAGCTGCCCTGCCACCTTCCCTGGGTGATAGTTAAGGTTCAGTGCTTGGCTCTGTGCTTTTCTTACCCCCCATCCCAGAAGACCCATCCCCCTCTGTACCGACACCATCTCCCCCACTTCTAGGCCAAGTTGCTGACAGTCTCTGCGGGGTCCGGTGGAGGTGGGGGCCTCTAGCACAACCCCAAAAAAGCTGAGCTCCTTCCCCTGGAAGATGCTGCCCCACCCATGTGGTCCTCTTTCTGTCTTTCTCAGCCACCCAGGAATGAAACCAGGGAATCCCTTTCATCTCTCTTCATTCCCTGACCCGTTAAATCCCAGGACTTACCTCCCCTGGTAGAGCTTCCTTTATGACAATGATTCTGAAATCCAGGCTGCATGTGATAATCCCTTGGGGGAGCTTTTAAAACGGTACCAATTCCTGCACCCCAATCCAGACCAATTAAATGAACATGTTTTGGGATGGGGCCCCAGTATCAATAGGGAACAGCCAAGATAGAGAGTTACTGCTTACACGGCTTCTCTCTTTCAGCCTCTTTCCCATTCTGACTACTACTGAGTGCCTCACTTTTGCCTGGACAATTGCAAGAACCTCCTGTCTTTTTGACCTATTTCCCGACTCTTTCTACCCCAGCCGTCCTGCATGTCATTGTCAGATCACACAAAGCCATTTTCAGTATGTTACCTTTACTCATCAAAAACCTTCAACGGCTCCCTATTACCATAATAATAAATCTGTGAATGAACAAATCAATGGTTTCCCAAATACAGAGTAAGTTCTATATGGTGCGGAACCGTATCTTATCCCCGCTCCTTCCCTGCCCCTCACCCCACACACTGCTAAGCAGAGTAAATAGAGGGGAACCAGGATCTGGAGGGTGAGCGAACAAAAGCATTTTCTCTGCAAATTAAATACAGTCCAGTCACTTCCCAGTGCAGAGAAAGTGGGCTAGGTGATTTAACTATCGCTTACTTAGGGGCTTATTTCTTTCAACACCATGTGCAATCAGCTGTGAATGTTCCATATTAATGGAAAACACAGAATCCTAAATATTACCAAACAGCAGATAATTCAAAGACTCGAATCCAGTTGATGCTGAAATGCGTTTTTGCTTATGAGTGCTGAGTGCTTGTGTCTGATAATTGGGGCAATTTTTTAAAATTAGGTAATTAGATGTGTTTTATTTGTTCCTATTTTCCCCTCCCCCAGCCACACACACACACTATATGAATAAATAACTCAGCTCCCAAAACAATACCCTATTTCTTTCCCTCAATCCTTTCCTGGAATAGAGATAGAGGTTAGATTTCAGAACATTAGCAAGAGAGGGAGAAGAAATCGGGGCGGAACCTGCAGTTAAACAGAAGAAACTAGATGTCAACAGGCTGCTTTTCAACTGATTCACTGTTGAAATAGTAGGCAGCATGAACAACCTATTTGTCAAACTGTTTGCAATATCTACTAAAGCTGAACGTACACATCCCTCATGACCCGGCAGTCCTGCTCCTAGATGTACACCCGACAGAAACTTGCACTCTGTTCACCAAAAGCCATAAACATAAACAAGAAGGTTCATAAGGTTTTATTCATAATGGACCCCAACCTGGGAACAACTCAAATGTCCACTGACAAGGAAAAGGATGGATAAATCCAGGCACTCACCCAATGGGGTACCAAACCACGGGGATGAGCACACCGCAGCTACACAACGCGGATGACTGTCACAGACACGAGACTGAGCAAAAGAAGGCAGGCCAGAAAGCCTGCGTGGAAATACGTCCTTTACACGAAGTTCAAAACAAAGAGGCAAAAGTAATCTCTCGTGTTAGAAGTCAAGACAGCGGTTACTCTTGAGGGGAATGTGACTGGGAGGGGCCACGGCGTGCTTCCAAGCGCTGGAAGGTTCTGTCTTGGTCTGGGTGCTGGTTACACAGGAATGCTTACGGTGTGGAAATTCATTGAGCTCTATGCTTGCCATGATGTCATATTTTTCCATATGCGTGTTATTCTTCCATAAAATGTGCAAGAGGAAAGGAGCGGGGGAAGGCTGGGGGAGGGGAAGATAAGCCCAGGTAGGCCTAGGTAATGGAAAAGGCTTGGAATTTGAAGACCTGGATTGAGTTCCAACTCTACCACTGACTGGCCATGCGACCTGGGACACGTTACTTGACCTCTCCAAATCGCTGGGGTTTTTTCATCTATAAAACAGCCAATAAAAGCTGCCCTACCTACCTCACAGTGCGGTTGTGAGGACCAAATGGTATAATGTCTGTAAAATCCATTGGTGAGCAATAAAGTACTTCACGAGGCAAAACACTCTTATTATTTTAGATCTCTGTAGACGACAGTTTCTGCAGAGGGTCAGCACTGTTAGGGAAGCTCAGCTCGGACCCATCATGAAGAGGACGGACACCCCACGGGGTGTGTGTCTGTGTGCACACCGCAGCCTGCTTTATGCTTTTTCATTACATCTCTGCACCTAATCCCTTAATGGCCTGGGCATCAGAGTACAAAAACACCTAGAATAATCCCTGTGTTTTTATGAGATGGGTTCTGTCTCCTTCTGAAGTAGGTATAAATAGATGCTATGTACACTATCCTAATTACTTTTTCTCAAGTATGGATGAATTACAACATCCACATCTGCCAAATTATTGAAACTAGCTTGGATGACTTTCTGGGCATTGGCCAGGGAAGCCAGCAATGTGGATGGAAAGGTTTCTCACCCGCTTCTCGTAACCAAACTTCCATTGTATCTCCCTGCAAGCCTTGAAACTGCTCACTGGACCCACGGAACTCAGACAACAGAGCTATGGGATCTAGAAGGTGAAATGTCAGAGCTCAGAGAACCTCAGCACCCTCCCCAGCCTTGCCATAAGAACTCAGGGCTGGCCAGGCACAGTGGCTCATGCCTATAATCCCAGCACTTTGGGAGGCCGAGGTGGGTGGATCACCTGAGGTCAGGAGTTCAAGACCAGCCCTGACCAACATGTTGAAACCCAGTCTCCACCAAAAATACAAAAATTAGCTGGGCATGGTGGCAGGCACCTGTAATCGCAGCTACTCAGGAGGCTGAGGCGTGAGACTCGCTTGAACTTGGGAGATGGAGGTTGCAGTGAGCCAAGATTGCGCCACTACACTCCAGCCTGGGGGATAGAGCAAGACTCTGTCTCCAAAAAATAAAAAAAGAAGTCAGGGCTCCCCTTGGAAACCAGTTGCAAGGGTGAGGGGCTTTGCCTCTGGTTTATGGTCAGAAGGGCAAAGCGAAGGTCGCCCCATTTTCCACGGATTGGTTTCGTATTACAGTCCCACAGTCCCTGGAGAATCAGAGCGAACGGAAATCTTCATTCTTCATTCGGCTGTATTGCCCCAAGCTGTCCCTGGGCTTAAGGGATTTCCAGCTCCCAATTCCAGAGGGCAAGGGCTAACATCGCTTGGCCCACTTCTTAGTATAAGGCCAAGTCTAGCGACGGCTGTGAAAGTATAAATACCACAGATGCTGCTGTTCCTCCTGCTCTGAGGAACCAAACCGAAGCCACCTACGCTTCTATTTCCTTTAACAAAATACAAAAATGGTAATTTTTCTATTAGGTCCCTGAATCTCCAGGAAAAATCTTTGTGAAAGCAATGACATTTTTCTTTTCTTTTCTCATTTATACTCCAGATTACATCTGCACACACACCCAGTGTGTGGCATATGTGTAGGTGTGTGACTGTGTGTGTGTTTCTAGCTTTCAGAAAAAATGATACACAAAATGATAAATATAGAAAAGAGATTAAATAGGAGAGGGCAGTACTAAGTATTATTTCCTACTTAAAAGATTTATCAATACATTTCCCATAGAGTTAGTCCCCTAAACCATCAGGTTAATCTATTGTATTTAAATATATTTAAATCCAGGCCAAGCGGCTCATACCTGTGATCCCAGTATTTTAGGAGGCTGAGCCTGGAGGATTACTGGAGGCCAGGAGTTCCAAGACCAGCCTGGGCAACATAGTGAGACCCCCCTCCATCTCTACAAAAAAAATAAACAAAAATTAGACAGGCATGGTGGCTTGCACCTGCAGTCCCAGCTACTCTGGAGGCTGAGGCAGGAGGATCGCTGACCCAGGAGTTCAAGGCTGCAGTGAGCCACGGTAGCACCACTGCACTGCAGCCTGCGCCACAGAGCAAGAAAATAAACATACATTGGTTTATAGATCCTAAACTATATGATGGAAAGACTAAGAGACCAAGAATCTTAGAAATACAATTAGAAGTTACTGCCCATTGAAAATCAAATATATATGAAAAAGTCTCCCCAAAAATGAAGAAACTCTGGTTTGAGAATGTAAACCACTAGGTAAATATTCTATTTATTTTCTTTATTTCCATGTTTCCCAATATTTAATTTTCAATCTTCTAAGAGCAGTTATTTAGTTTATAAAAATAAGTCCCAGCTGAAATGAATTTGATAGGATTTTAGAATTTCTTTCTCCCTTAACACATCCTATTAGCGTAGTTCAATACAGAGAGCCGAGCGCCTCATGTTGAAATAAGCTTTGCTGCCACTGAATGTGTTCAGACAGAAATATCACCTGCTTATGAGGTGCCTTCCTGTTGCCACAGACTTCCACTGTCACCTTCTTGTTCACCCTGCTCTGCAAGATGGGTGGGACAGCATTACAGACGAGGGGACCTGCCCATGCTGCTCTGGCGACTGGCCCAAGGCCAGGGCTAGGGTTACAGACCCTGAACAGAACCCTGCCCTTTGCCTCCCTTGTGGGACCCAAGGCCAGGCCAAGGACAGGGGGAGGGGCTGCAGGGGCTTCCTCGTTGGGTGTGGACAGCACCGCTTGATTTTGAGATTTCCCCCAACTCTAATTCTGAGTAATTTGGCCTTTGAAACAGGAGGCAGAGAGAACCCTAGGGGTAGCTTTTCATGTTATCTTTTGGAAACAAAGAAGCTTCAGGTGCTTCCTGGCTTGAAATAAGAGAATATTCTGCTCGGTCCCCCACGTTTTCCTGACACTCCAGGCCCAGCAGACCCGACGCACCCTCAGCAGCTATTGGTAACGTAGGTGCCTGGAGGTGCTGGCAGAGGACCAGGTGTTCCAAGGACCAAAGGCCAAGGCATAGAGTGGGCCAGGCCACGACACAAACACAGCTCAGAGTCCCCATCCTCCTGCCTGCATGGCTGCGTGGACGCTGCTTCTATTTTAAACACGCAGGGCGAGCCAGCCAGTCTTTTCCTCTAAGGAAATGCACTTCCTGGACAGAACTCACCTTTCTCACCGTTTTTCATACATGTCAACTCTACCCTCTGACATCCCCCCCAATTTTTTTTGTTAGTGTTTTCTAGGCACCAAAGAAACATATGCATTTAGCAAAACCACTTTTCAGTCTCATTGCTTGACAGGCCACCGCCTACCTCGTTCCGTGCCCGGCAGCCCTGCTGTGCGCCCCCGCGCTCACACACAGCTGACACGGCCCGAGTGGCTCCCCCAGTGGGATACCTTTGCACCCTCTGTGCCAGCAAGTACCATCTATCCAAGGTTCAGCTCAAATGGCCCCTCTCCTACTGGCCAGTGGACAGACTATTTTTACTTCTTTAAACACCCCTCAGAGTCTTTGCATAGGCTGTTCCACATGCTAGTGTTACACTTGTATTTAGTCTTTTGACATTTCATTCTGGAAAAGTTTAAGATTACAAATTGGAAGGCTAGTTTAGTGTACTCCTGTGTGTCCCAATCACCCAGCTGGAGCAAGGATTCACACATGCCATTCCAGCCTCATTTATTTTCCCACCCTTTCCCCACTTCAGTTATTTTTTAAATCTCAGACGTCAGAGCATGTCATCTGTCAATATTTTAGTACATATCTCTAAAAGATAATAATTCTTTTTTGGGGGGGTGGGGGTGAGAGTCTCGATCCATTGCCCAGGCTGGAATGCAGTGGCACGATCTCGGCTCTCTGCAACCTCCACCTCCCAGGTTCAAGCAATTCTCCTGCCTCAGCCTCCCAAGTAGCTGAGATTATAGGTGCCTACCACGACACCTGGCTGTTTTTACATTTTTAGTAGAGATGGGGTTTCCCCATGTTGCCCAGTCTGGTCTTGAACTCCTGGCCTCAAGTGACACATCTGCCTCAGCCTCCCAAAGTGCTGAGATGACAGGCGTGAGCCACCATGGCTGGCCCGACAAGAACTCTTTTCTAAACGTGACCACAATACCATTAGCAACTAAAACCAAAATGGACGTTCATTCCTTGAGAGCACCAGTAGCCTGTGGGATTCACCGGTTCCCTGGTTGATCCGTATTTCTTTAAGGTTCGTTGCAGCTGCCTCTCAACAAGCCCATCCACTTTACACTGGCTTTTTCTCATTTATCCTAAAAATCTCAGCCTGGATGTTGTCGCTTCCTCCAGGCAGAGTCGCTGATCCCAGATATCTGGGATGTGTGTCCCTCATCTGTTCTCCCATCTCACTCTTATCCATTTGGTTGCATCCTGATAGACTGGAAGCTCCAAGAGCCTGGGTTATGTCCGTGCATTTTAAAGTTACATCTCTTGGGTCTAGCACAGTGCCTGGTGAATCATGCCCACCAATTCCATATGTATTCCCTGTGTATGTAAATGAAGGATCTCCCAAACAGAACTGGTTTTCTACTCCTCATAAGCCCAATCAATAACACTTTACACATCCAGGTAATTATTTGTCTGGGAATCTGTTCCCCCAATGGGCAGAGCCTTCTTGGACCCCTGGCACTCAGTCCAGCACCCGATCCATCCAAGGTGCCCACTGAGGGACTGGCAAATGAACGAGGACACTGCAGAGTAAGTTCTGCATTGACTCTTTGGGTTCACAGGCCTTCCTCTCTGGGCCTCATTTTACTCCTCTCTGTCTTGAAGGATCCTGCGAGGATTTCCAAGGTCCTTTCCCGGGATGGGAAGTCCCCATTACCATGCGCTTGCTGCCCTCTGCTGGCAGGATTTGCTCAGGACCGCTCTGTCCCTGCTGTGTTCCTGAAAGCTGCAAGCAAAGCCAGCCACGGCTGGGTGGACCAGCCGGTAATTGGGATAGGGACTTGAGTTTTGTTTTCTCACTGGTTCGACTAACACGTAAGGTGTGTGCATCTCTCCGCCTCATGTGTCCACTCCTCCAATGTGGAGAAGTGCGAGGGTACTTCTCAGACAGACAGACTGATGCCCCTGACTGCACATTAGGACAGGGGGCTATAAAAGGAGAGCTGGTACCCAGACCCCACCTCAGACCGGCACTGGGGGAGTAGGGCCCAAGCACCCCATCTATATTAAAGATATATAAAAATTTGGCTGCTTCTGACATAGCCACATGTAGAACTGCTGAACCAAGATCTTTACATGCGTATCTTTTTTAGAGATGGAGTTTCACTCTTGTTGCCCAGACTGGAGTGCAGTGGCGTGATCTCAGCTCACTGCAGCCTCCACCTCTGAGGTTCAAGCGATTCTCCTGCCTCAGCCTCCAGAGTAGCTGGGACTACAGGCACCCACCACCATGCCCAGCTACTTTTTTGTATTTTTAGTAGAGATGGGGTTTCATCATGTTGGCCAGCCTGGTCTCAAACTCCTGACCTCAGGTGATCCACCCACATCGGCCTCCCAAAGTGCTGGGATTACAGGCGTGAGCCACTGCGCCCGGCCTACAGGTGTATCTTGATCTAAAAGCTAGAAGCACTGAAAAAAAAAAAAAAAAGCCCGTCTAGGGAAAAAGTAAATAAAGTCTTTGATTTTCTAACACAGAATTCCCTTAGCCTATCTCAAAAAGTTTTCTTTCTTTGACAAACCCTGAAAGCTTACAAGCCATACAGTTTTCTTTGGGGGACCAACACCATTTACCCATTAGGGGTGCTGCTCCCAGATCCAGTTTCCCTTTTGGAGCTATAGTTCTCTGTTTTGGTGTGCCGCAGCTCTGTTTCTTATTTGATATATGTATATTCCTGCATTTAAGATTCATTTGGTTGCATATAACGGGATTCAGAACATCGATAACTTCACCCACAAGGGGGAACTTGTTGGAAGGTACCAAGATGCCACCCACAGGGCTCCCTGCCAGGAGCAGATGGCAAACAGGAACTGGAACCCGATGGGGCACCAAGAAACAGTTCTCTCTGTCCTTTGCCTCGGCTTTGTTGCATACATCTGATTTGTTTCTTCTCTTGAGGCCACCTGGTGTTTGCTGCTCATTAATCCACAAGGCGGAATGTGGCTGACAATGGCTTTCCACTTACCTGTGTTCGACCGCCGTGTGCTGGAGAAAAACTTCTTTTTCTTCGTCCCAGATCCAAATTTCCAGACTGGTCCCTTGGGCCAGTCAATCTTGGCGTGCGGGGCTGGCAACAGGATCTGTGAGGCCGGATGAGAAATGAAAGTGTGATAGCCTTTATTCCCAAAGCGGGGGAAAGTACCCGTCGTGGTACTCAGCAAGCTTCTTCACTTCTTCTGTAGCCTCTTTTTAACTTGTCATGGCGCTTTTTGTTTTCTATTTACTGTCGTTCTAAGTAAAGAAAACTCCAAATTTTAAATTATTAGCAAGCATTTTACCATTCATCTTTATATCAAGCAACGCCGGACTTAAATGTAAATTTCAGTGCTTTTAACTCATATGCAGAATCACTGAAATTACACAATTGGTGTTTTGTGACTTATTGGCCAGAAGAGACAAACATAAACCAAACTCATGAAGATTGGAAGCAGGAAGATAAGGTGCCTCCAGGTTCACCCAAGGGGGGGGTGCTCTTTCAGGCCTGGACATACTAGATGGGCTGAGGGAGTGCAGACCCTTCCAAGCATCCAAGGGCCCTGTCAGCCACCAGACATATGACTGAGACTCAGCCAGGGAGACAGAGTCTAGGGAAGTTGGTCCAGATATCTCCCCTTCCCACAGGCTTTCCCGGCCAGCCACAGCAGACTAACCTCCAAGGACCTCTAAACCTCTGTGCTACGACACACTCAGTGCCTGGGCCGGAAGTGGGCAGAGGCTTACCCCCCATCAAGACACAGCCTCCGGCCAGCCCTGCCACATACACTGTGTGCTGCCAGCCTAGGGTAAGGACGGCCACCACTATGCCCACCCGAGATGCTGCAGGGTGCATGCACCCTATCCTGGCCCTCTGTGTGCCTGTAGCCAGGACCCTGTGAAGTGTGGACAGCAACAGTGGCCATAGGTCAGGGCAGAAAGGGGGAAGCCAGGCAGAGAGCACAGGCAGCTGAGAATGATCATGGGAGGCAGCCACGGCAGTGGCGGGGGTGAGGGGGACTGCATGAGCCAGGCTTCCAAAGCACAGATTCAAAGATAAAGTTATGTCCAGGTACGGTGGCTCACACCTGTAACCCCAGCACTTTGGGAGGCCGAGGCAGGCAGATCACCTGAGGTCGGGAGTTCGAGACCAGCCTGACCAACATGGAGAAACCCCATCTCTACTAAAAATACAAAAAATTAGCCGGGCATGGTGGTGCGTGCCTGTAATCCCAGCTACTTTGGAGGCTGAGGCAGGAGAATTGCTTAAACCCGGGAGGCAGAGGTTCGGGTGAAGCAAGATCACCCCATTGCACTCCAGCCTGGGCAACAAGAGTGAAACTCCATCTTAAAAAAAAAAAAAAAAAAAAAAGATAAAATTATGTCTGGGTGTGGTGGCCCACGCCTGTAACCCCAGCACTTTGGGAGGCCGAGGCAGGCTGGAGTTTGAGACCAGCGTGGCCAACATGGTGAAACTCCATCTCTACTAAAACTACAAAAGTTTGCCAGGCATGGTGCCAGATGCCTGTAATCCCAGCTACTCAGGAGGCTGAGGCAGGAGAATCACTTGAACCTGGGAGATGGAGATTGCAATGAGCTGAGATCACACCACGGCACTTAAGCCTGGGTTAGAGAACAAGACTCAGACTCAAAAAAAAAAAAAGATAAAGTTATAAAGACTTCTCAAACAGCAACCACAGGGCATTAACCCCCAGGCACAAGGTCCTTTCACCGGTCACTTGCTCAACCAGCTGCCCCAGTGACCTGTGATGGGAGTGGGAAGTGTGGGGTTTAGTGATAACCTTCTAAAGGAACAGTTTCCCAGAAATGCAGATGGGAGAGCTTTGGGAAAACCAATCAGACCTTGTTATTTTTATGACAAAGTAGGAATACCACCCTGGCCCTCTAAATTCATAAGCAGGCTCAGACATGAGATTAAACTATATACAATTTCTGCAACTTGACTTACAGGCATCGTTAAACAGCTGCATTTTATTGAATGGCCATACCATAATAGATTAGCTAAGATACTGACTATGGACCTCAAGACTTCACGTGTCCTGGCCCCTGCCCTTCTGCCCCGTCTGACCTGCAGTGCAGTTCTAAGAAGTTCCCGGGAGGCGCTGCTGCGGCTGCTGACCTCTGCCCACCCCGGGAGCTCACTTTGAGAACTGGCTGAGGTCCCAGGCAGGGGGGCCCGTGGCTGCTCCAGGGTTGTGAAGGGCTCCCCCTGCAGATGGAGGAACTAGGCCTCCCAACGCTCGTTCCTGGAAAGTTGGTGGCTTCAGAATGGACTTTCCCTGGAGGCCGGCCTCCTGCTGCTCTGGGAAAAGAGGGAAAGGAAGAAAGCAATCCCCCCACGTTGGGGACTCCTGGATTAGCATTGTCTTAGGTGAAGAAAGTGAGGCCATCACCTACCAACCAGATAACTCATTCCACCTGTGTGGGGGAGAGCGGCAGAGCGGCAATAAGCTTCCTTCACCCTGGGGCGCCCACACCCTGCTCAAGAGCTCGTGGGCACATGTGTTCATCTTCAGGCCAAGGAGGGAGAGCCAGGGAGTGACAGAGCGTCACTCCAGGAGAGTCGCCCAGGGGGTGTTAGGGTCCCCACATCTGCACCCCCTGAAATCTAATATTTTCCAACTCTTCCTAATCTGACTCGTGCAGATGGAATCTCATTCCAGCTTGAATGTTTATCATGGTAATTCATATTTCTGGTGTGTTTTGCCTGTTCGTATCCTTTGACCATTTTTCTAACTAGCTGTCTTTTCCTACTGATTGGTAGTGGCTCTTTGGTTTTTTGTTACTGTTAATCCTTTATAGATGTTGTGAACTTTTTATTTGCTATTTCACTATTTGCCTTTTAACTTCATGATCTGGCAATGACTACCCATGTGACAGGCTCTTTGAGCTTCGGTTTTCTCATCTAAGAGATGGGAAGCAGCTGCCACCCAGGCCTGGTGGAGGAATAAATGAGCCTGTGCTGCCCTTGGCCGGCCACATCATCAGCTCCCAATAAATGCCGGCAACTGTGGCAGCCGCTGCAGTTTATAACCAAACTTCTCTGTATTACCTCAAAGACCCCTGAGCCCCAGGCCAGCACTGTGAGATGTAAGCACAACAGAACACGCTGAGTGCCAATCAGGTGCAATTTGGGTCGTATGGACTTTCCATTTGGTGAGGTTTCTGCTTAAATATTTGCCAGAGTTGGAAACGAGATTGAAATTGAAGGAAAAGACAAGATGCTTTGAGAGTTGGGCTAACCCAAACTTCTCCCTTCGTCACGACCCCTCCGTTAGGCTGTCCCTGAGTTCTGCAGCCTCGAGGAAGGCCTGCCCTATCTGGACATGGTGATTGCTGAGACGCTGAGGATTTACCCACCAGCTTTCAGGTATGCCGCAACCCCCTCTCCAATCCCAGCCTCCATTCCCTACCCCTAACCCCTGCCCCACCTCGAAGGTCAGGGCCCTCCTCCATTAGTTACCACATGTTTCTGGAAGGCAACGCCTGAGTCCTGGGTTCCTTTGTATCCCCAAGGGCACCTCAGGTATCTGGCCAGCTTTCCTATAGGTTAACAACCTTCTCAAAGCTTCACTGGCCTTTTCTTAACAAGGCCTTTCTCCCCAACCCAAGCCGGCCCTTTGTTGGCTTTTGCCATTTCCCCTGCCTGTTCATTCATTCGTTCGTTCATTCATTCATTCAGTAATTGTTTATTGAGCATCTACTCTGTGCCAAGCACTAGGAAATCAGCTGTGTATAAAACAAATAAAAGTCCCTGACCAATCTTGGAGCTGGCATTCCAGTATGGGACTGTCTGAGACTTGGGAGCTCCTCCTGCCATCAGACACCCCCAGCTGTCCCATCCTGGAGCTTCAACACAACTCATCCCCGCAAAAAGCCTCACCACCCCACAAGGCGTCTGCATCAGGCTTGCCTCACCTGGTCCTCCCTGCCCTTCCTCCCCCAGCGCTTTGAGCTGTAACTATGTTCCATGCTATATTCTCGGATGCATGCCTGCCACTCCATGACGTGTCACTAATGTACACATCAACCAGCCGGTCACACCAACCTGGGGGTCCTTTAGAGTAGAACCAAGTATTGTGCTTCTTTTAAACTCTCCCAAACAAGGCACTCCATAGAGAGGGTGTCTTAATTCCTGTCCCCAGATCCTTACAGAGACTGAAATAATAAGTTTCAGGTTCTAGAAACAGAAGCAGCACAAAGCATTAACCGTATGTGATAAATTCCACTCAGCACTTTTATGAATTAATAGATCACATTAACCATATGGAGATACCTTTCACCATTTTTAAAGAGAATATGTAGATGATTTGAGGGTATCTCAAAATGATATTTCAAAACAAAAGCATTACAAAGGATGCAGTTGTGGATATTGTCCGAATGTTCAAGTCCAGAAGCAAATATAGAAACTTCCAGTGGTGTGGTTCGAATCGCATCGTCCTCCAGCACGCAGGGTTTCAGATCTCGCTGTGGAAGCAGGCCAGTCACTCAGAGGCTCTGGGCACCCGCTCCCGATGCCAGCATTACGAACTGATGTGCAGCCCTTCCCTGACTCTTGGGAGCCTCGCACAAACTGTCATCCACTATTCTTTTTCTTTTTTTTTTTTTTTGAGACAGAGTCTTGCTTTGTTACCCAGGCTGGAGTGCAATGATGCAATCTCGGCTCACGGCAACTTCCGCCTCCTGGGTTCAAGCGATTCTCCTGTCTCAGCCTCCCGAGTAGCTGAGATTACAGGTGCCTGTCACCATGCCCAGCTAATTTTTCTTATTTTTAGTAGAGATGGTTTCACCATGTTGGCCAGGCTGGTCTCAAACTCCTGACCTCAGATGATCTGCCCTCGTTGGCATCCCAAAGTGCTGGGATCACAGGCATGAGCCACCACTCCCCGCCTTATTTTTTTCATGATTGATATCCAGCTTTCTTCCAAGGGGATCGTGGGCAGCTGGTGTACATGTTAAAATGAAGTTCAAGATAGAGCATTCAGTGATCAAACTGAACAAAGTCCATTTAAAGGAAAGAAGGCCTTACAGGGCCCCAGAGGTGGCTGATAGCTGGAGTCGAGCCTTGGCTTGGTGACCAGGGCTCCTGGCCAAGAGGGAGGGCAGCCAAGCTGAACAGGTGTGTTCTCCAGCAAGAGGACAGCAAGAGGACTTCCTGGACCTAAACTCAGTCAAGCATCCATCACACAAGACCTTGTACAGATGTCATGTTGAATAACAAAGTGTTTAGGCTCTTCAACATGGAAACGCAGTGGCCAGCTCTCCACTGACCCATTATGAACAGCAGAGCAGAAAAGGAAGTCAGTGCAGGCGGACCAGGAAGCCGGTGATCTCATTTGAGGACCAGACAGAAACTAGAGAACCTGGATGAAGTAGTTAGAAGTCACCAAACGGGTCTAGAGGGCGCGTAGAAGGCGGTCTCGGTCCTGGCCTTGGTTTACTGGTCATCGTGGGTGAGCCCCCACGCTGCTCCTTCCTAGAGATTAAGTGGGGACACACGCCCGCTTGGCTGGCCCCGCAGAAGTGGGTGAGAGGCAGCGAGTGGTATAGGTGGAACTGCAATGCCCACTCAGCTGCGTGCAGCATGAGGTGTGCGGGGAGGAGTTGGGGCACCAGTCAGACAGTGGAATGGCCAGCTTCCATCCAGTATCACTCACCTGCCCCACCCCTGCCCCACGCCTGCCCCACACCCACCCCGCAACCCCCCACACCTCCACACCCATCCCACACCTCCACACCCTCCCCACACCTCCACACCTCCACACCCTCCCCACACCTCCACACCTCCACACCCGCCCCACACCTCCACACCTCCACACCTGCCCCACACCTCCACACCCGCCCCACACCTGCCCCACGCCTACCCCACACCCACCCCACAACCCCCCACACCTCCACACCTGCCCCACACCTGCCCCACAGGCATTTTTTGCCCTATCAGCTCTGCTGGCTTTTCTTCTGACACAACAGAGGCAAGGTGTCACAATTCTCACCTAGACCAGAGGACCATCTGCTTCTGCTCAAAGGATTTGGGGATGAATGTAGGGAGTAGTGAGCCTTTTTGTTTATTTCATCTCAAAAAGCATGTTGACTTTTCCCAAGTGCTGACACAACATAGACTTACTCATAGAAGAAAATCAGAATGGCCCTTGTGGGAAACACAGCAGCCCTGTCTGAGGGCCACTGAGGTGACTCTGGGCTGCTGTGTGGTGTGGCTCCGAAGCCTCTGCTGGTCTCTTACGTGGCTCAGTCTACAGGGAAGGGAAGGCCCTATCTGCCTCCAGGTCCAGGCTGTAAGATGAAAAAGCAGGGTGCCGGGGGAACAGCCTCATCTGGCCCCTTTGGAACTCGGGGTACAGACACAACCCCCAGCTGCCTGCCCTGTTTCAGCGCTAGTGTTTGCTACCAGCTCCAAGCACATATAACTGCATTAGCAGCTTAGGATCCCCATGGGTTCCCGCAGCCCTGGCCTTCTTCTGTTCCTCTCTGTTACATGAAAGGCTCATAATAGAGAGAGGGGGCAGCCAGGAGCCACGAATTACTCTCAGTCTTTTATGGGCAGGAGCAGGGCATAACAGTAATTACTGTAATCATTGCATTTCTTCTAGGATATTTAGGCAAGTCCAATCCTACAGCTTGAAGTAAAATCCAGCATAGAATTTTTAATTATCTATATTGCCAAAATAGCATGTTTATACTTGAAAAAAAAAATCCCGGCCAGGTGCGATGGCTCACACCTGTAATCCCAGCACTTTGGGAGGCCGAGGCCGGCAGATCACTTGGGGTCAGGAGTTTGAGACTAGCCTGGCCAACATGGTGAAACTCCATCTCTTCTAAAAATACAAAAATTAGCTGGGCATGGTGGTGCACGCCTGTAATTCCAGCTACTCGGGAGGCTGAGGCAAGAGAATTGCCTGAACCTGGGAGGCGGAGGTTGCAGTGAGCTGAGATCATGCCACTGCACTCTAGCCTGGTGACAGAGTGAGACTCTGTCTCAAAAAAAAAAAAAATTCTCCTAAACAATGCAGAATAAAAATTTTAAAAAGGCCCCTTGCCATCCTCCATCCCAGTCCCATCCCCTAGAGAAGAGAAGGATAGAAATGTAAGTATTCTTCTAGAAATGTTACGTTACGTTCGTATGTAAGCATAGATAGTCTACCCTTTAAAAGTGAAGCATAAATGAAATTGTGCCATTGCCCTTGGGTAAAACGAACAATCTGATCAAATATTCTCCTCTCTGGGAGAAGAAGCTATCGGTACGGACATACACAACAGAGAACAGATTTTCAAACCCAAACTTCCTTCCCTCACCAGGAATCACTCAGGGAAGCCAAATCCACAAAGACAGAAAGTAGAAGCCTGTCTGTCAGGGACCAGGGAGAGGGGGAGGGAGGGACTTCGTGCTTAGGGTATACAGAATTCCAGTGGGGGAAGAGGAGAAAGTTCTGGAACTCGATGGTGGTGATGGTTGTACAGTGAATGCACTGATACCACAGGACTGCACGCTTAAAATCAGTTCAGATGGTACATTTTATGTGACATCTATTTTACCACAATGAAATAATAAACAGGTGAGCAGACAAGTAACCGAATAAATCCAGCCTCACCAGGACCAATTCTGGTGTTGAAAGGTTCCAGAATTCTCATGGCAGCTCATGGGTGGTTTGAGCCTGTCCTCGTTTGATGCTCTCATGTCCTGTGAGAAGGACTTAAGACTCAGAAGATTGTTCATGGGTTCCAGGCACGTGGGGGGCGGTACAGGAGTGGGAGCCCGTATGCGGGATGCGTTAGGGAAACAGACCTTTGCCAAGTAGGGAGGGTATCTCGAGGCCCAGCCTTGACAGAGGCTATGACTGGTGTCTCCTCCCAACCCCCATGTTACCTGGGATAGGAAATGGCCGGAAGTCTGGAAGGTAGGAGGCAGGAAGCGAGGCTTTGTTTTCTTGCTGTGAGCCAGGTCTGTTGAAGTGGGATAATGCTGAAGTCAGAGAGAAACTTCTCAATGGAAACCTTTAGTCACAGAAGTAATTGGGGAGGGTGTGGGCTGAGAGGTGCGGGGAGGTGAAGAGAAGCTGAGTTTGTAACTCTGCCGTTGACCTAAAAGGCTCTATCTAGTCCTTTAAAATCCCCAATCAACTGTAACCAGAACTTTTTTTTTTCAAGACAGAGTCTCGCTGTATCGCTCAGGTGTGCAGTGGCGCAATCTCAGCTCACTGCAACCTCTGCCTTGGTGGTTCAAGCGATTCTCGTGCCTCAGCCTCCCAAGTAGCTGGGACTACAGACGCATGACACCACGCCTGGCTAATTTTTGTATTTTTAGTAGAAACGGGGTTTCACCATGTTGGCCAGGCTGGTCTCAAACTCTGACTGACTTCAGGTGATCCACCCACCTCCGCCTCCCAAATTGCTGGGATTACAGGCGTGAGCCACCACACCCAGCCACAGCCAGAACTCTTGAGAGCGTATACTCAACACTCAAAGTCCAAAAGTCTACCCAAGTTCAGGAAGATAGCAGTTCTTCAGCTCTCCACCTCGAATTTTGTTTCTAGAAGGTTGCATGTAGGTCTGAAGAGTGACAGCACATTTGTTTAACAGGAACTCAAAGCCAGCAGATCACGAAAGGACACTGAGAAGGTTTGGAGTTTGGGCTACAGAGGTTTAAGGCAGGTGTTTCGTGGCAAGGAATGTTTGGAATTGGTCAAAATGTATGACAAAACAATTTAGGAAGGAGTGGATACAGGCAGGTGAGTTGAAGGGAGTTCTGACAGGTAAGACTGCTGTCTGGTAAGTGAACCGTTTGCTCAAGCAAGCGAACCATCGTCCTGATAGGAAAGCAGTTTGCTCAAAGTAGTTTGCATTCATTTCCTGAAGCCAACAGTGAAGTTATTTCTTGGTTCAGAGACTTATCTTCCTTGGCAAGAATTTTCTGGAGCAGAGAGGAAGTCCCTGACACAGGTGGTCTCAAGGCTCAGCCCAAGAGTTGAGTTGCGTGGTTCCAGGCAGACTTGTTTCCCAGGGTGTCCTGCGGGGCCATAATCAACAACGTACAAGCTTAAGAGAGCCATGCCAGGTTTTCACGCTGCAAGAGAGAGAGATTCAGTGGTGGTTTCTGCAGTCATGGGTGTTCGTTGTAAGAAACAGGTGAGGTGAGGAAGCTAGAACTCTCCTAGGAACCAGGAACAGCTCTCATGGGCAGACCTCACGGAGGAGACCCGAGCTGGGGGGACTGGAAGGTGGGTCAGGTGGTTCAGAAGCTACAGGGGCTTCAGCAGTCAGATTGGGGTGTGATCTCACAGCACCAGGAGCTCTGAACACCGGCCCGATGCTCAACTCTGAATGAGGCTTGACCAGACAAACCTGGAAACTGCATTAATGCCAGCAGCCTCCGACACCCTGACCTGCTCGTGGCCTTAATCTCAAACCCTGGTCCTAAACTACCTCTTACTGTGCATCGCAAGTCACTGCCCGTCTTCCTGGTTTCTGATCTGCTGCCTTCTCCGATTCATGGCCTCACTTCACCCGTTGATTGCCTTTGACTTTCAGCAACAGGTTTCACCAACTAACTGCAACTCCAGCCTCAGCTCTGGAGCCACACAGCCTCAAGCACCTGGGACTTGCCCCAGCTCCAGAGCCCTGTCCTCGGCAGCCATCCTCGGGAAGAAGCAGACAAAACTATGTGTCAGAGACACGGCTCTGGTTGTCATGAGAAGACTGGATTGGAAAGAGGTCAAGGAGAGATGAGAATCTAAATTAAGGAGGACCCTGAAAGGCAGTAAAACTGGAGAGATGGCACCATATGAAAGGCAGTAAAACACGGAGATGGCACCATATTCATCTTCTGATGAATCTGCAGACAGGGGAGGGAGGAGTCCAGGATGGCTTCCGGTTTCTGGCTTGCTCAAGCCTGTGTGGGAAACAGGAGGAGAAGATTTTGACAATCTGCTGCTGCTCAGGCCAACTTTCGAGGATCCTATGGACCATCCAGGGGAGAGGCCGGGTCTGTGGGCAGAAATTAGAACCTGGGGTTCAGGCTGGGGCTGAGGTAGGAGGCTTAGGAGATAATGGAAGTTGAATCTGGGAGTGTGGACAAATCCCTGGAAGCACCAGGATTTAAGAGGATGCAGAAGAGCCAATGAGAGGGAGAAGGAGCGCCAGTGACGGAAGAGGAAACCCACGCAAATAATGTGATTAGAAATCAAGGAAAGAGGCCCGGCACGGTGGCTCACACCTGTAATCCCAGCACTTTGGGAGGCTGAGGCAAGTGGATCACGAGGTCAGGAGTTTGAGATCAGCCTAGCCAAGATGGTAAAACCCTGTCTCTACTAAAAATACAAATATTAGCTGGGTACGGTGGCGGGTACTTATAATCCCAGCTACCAGGGAGACTGAGGCAGGAGAATCGCTTTAACCCAGGAGGCGGAGGTTGCAGTGGGCCGAGATTTCGCCACTGCACTCTAGTACTCTAGTCTGGATGACAGAGCAAGACCTGTCTCAAAAAAAAAAAAAAAAGAAAAGAAAGAAAAAAGAGAAAGAGGAGGAGGAAGAAAAAGGAAAAGGAGAGGAGGACCCAGCATGAACAGCAGGTGAATCTGGGAAAAGGATACACAGGTACCTTACATGCTATTTTTCAACTTTTCTGTAAGTTCAGAATTATTTCCAAATGAAAACAGAAAAAACAAAGAAACATACAAGAGGAAGACAGTCAATGACACAGATGAACCAAGTCAGATGGAAACTGAGGAGTATTCCTCAGTCATGTCCATAAATGGTCTTTGGGGATCTTGGGGACCATCCACGAGAGGGAGGGGACAGATGCCAGGCAGCAGGGCTAGACAGTGAAATGGGAGCAGAGTGGGTGAGAGGGTGAGTGAGGGAGGTTTAAGAGGCTTGACTGTGGATGGGAAGACAGGATGGGCTGTGGTCCAGGAATGACCCTCCAAGACCCCACTATGAAAGCAATCCTTTCAAAGCACTTTGCACCCCAACACAGGGCACAAGAGGGGCCCTTTAGTGCTTGAAAAATGGATGCATGAAGGGATGGATGAGTGAATTTTCATCAAGGACCAAGTGAGCCTAACCTCGGGGCTGCAGGCTCCTAGGCAGTGAGGGTTAATGGGCTGGGGGCTTGGTTACCCTGGGAAGGGGGCTGAGCAGGGGGTCCTCTGTCCCCCAGCCTCATTCCACACACTGCACTGCCTGCCGCCGATCTCCTTCACACTCAGACTCAGCCTGCTCAGCACACCCCGAGCTCTGCTTCTTGTCTTACTCTACATCCCTCCACCCACCCCTCGCCCGCATTTTGTGTTCCCTCAGGTTCACACGGGAGGCGGCTCAGGACTGCGAGGTGCTGGGGCAGCACATTCCCGCAGGCACTGTGCTGGAGATGGCCGTGGGTGCCCTGCACCATGACCCCAAGCACTGGCCAAGCCCTGAGACCTTTGACCCTGAGAGGTGAGTGCTGTCCCTATTAAAAAGCTCTGAGGGGGATGTGAGTGTGGGATCGAAATTTACCAGTGGAGGCGGCAACCGGGAGGTACAGACTTAGCAACATTGTCCCCTGTAGTCAAAAGTTACGGCAATTCAGATAGATGTTTGCAAGGCATGATTTCCAAAGGAAATAATTATACCATTTTTTCAAGTTCCAAAGTGAATCCAGAGATTTAGCATTTCAGCAGCCCTGCATGCAAGGAGCAAGGCAGTTGCAAATGATTGTCTCCCATTCATTCAGGCCGGGACACGATGCACAGGATTGTATTTCAGGTCTGCACTGGAAAGTAACACAACATCATTTCCTGTTTTAAAAATGGGCAGCTTTGCCAAAACAGCAGCTTCAGCAGGTGTCTCCATGAATCTACACTCGTGGGGTCCGCTGGCTCACCCCGGGTCCCCCTCCTCCCAACACCTGGCTTCCGTTCATTGTCTCATTTCATTTCTGGACTCTGTGGTTGGAAACATCTGAGCAGGCGGCCACACCCTGATCCTCATCAGAACCAGTCAGTATCCCCTGTGTGTGAGATCTGGCAAGGGAAGGGCTGGGCTGGCACCAGTTGTGTTTTCACCTTTCATGGCTCCAACTGAATGCAGCCCAACTCTACGACCCAGCCACTGGGAAAGTGTGAGCAATGGGAGCGATGCAGATAATATTCCACAGTGAGCAGCTCCTGAACACGCCGCAGCCACAGGGCTTACAGCCTCATGATAAAGCCCAGAGGCAGTAAGAAGTGAGCTCGCTCTTACAGAAGAGTGAGTGCTATCTAGCTTCACTGTCATGGGCCACACGCGGCAGGCAAATGTGCTATTTGGTGGGGAGATTCAGCAGTTCCGAGGAAGGGCCTCCAGCTGTCCAGGTACTGCAGCTCCCAATGGGTCAAGTGTCCAGTGCTGGGGCCTGCCAAGCAAGTGTGGGCAGGGGGAGGCGCTGCCAGCGTGGCTCAAGAGACTAGCAGGGCAAGCCAGCAGGACATGGCCCCCAGGAAGGGCTGGAGGGTGCGGAGGTGCCTGGTACCCTGCTGAGGAAGTAAGCAGGTGGCGGCTGAGTCATCCTGTGGGAGGGGGAGGTGGTGCCATGGGCCCAGGTGAGGGCTGTGATTGCCGAGCCCTGTGGTTCAGGGATGCTGTGTTTAGACTCTAATTGTGGGTGGCGGTCTGTGGGCTTATTAGCCACGCACTGAATTCCTAAGGAGATGCAGGGAGGGCGCTGTGGACATTGCAGGTGATTCTGTGAATTCAGCTCTGCCAGGGTTGTGCAGGAAGACAGGCGGCCAGGAGCAGAGCGGGACTGAGGCTTGGGAATGAGCAGCCACCAGTTCCCAGAGCCTTCGGGACGTCCTTGTCTCAGATGCAGGGGTGGCTCAGCTGGAGCGCAGGGCTGCAGAGGGGAGGGAGCAGGTGTTCTGAGCCAGCCCTGACCACACAGACTTGCAGGTTCACAGCCGAGGCCCGGCAGCAGCGCCAGCCCTTCACATACCTGCCCTTTGGGGCGGGCCCACGCAGCTGCCTCGGGGTGCGGCTCGGGCTGCTGGAAGTCAAGCTTGACACTGCTCCACGTGCTGCACAAGTTCCGGTTCCAAGCCTGCCCTGAGACCCAGGTGAGGCCCCACTGCTCGGGAGCGGGGTCAGGGGTGGGGGTGGGGGCCACCCCAGTTCTCTGCACCAGAGCTCTGCCTCCGTGAGCGTGGGCGAGGTTCTTAACCTCCCTTGGCCTCAGTTTATTAATCTGTAAAGCAGGGATGATAATAATAACACCCTCTGCCTCTCGACATCCTGTGAGGATTCAGTGAGTTCACACAGCGTTCAGATAAGCCCTGGTGCACTAACCCGAGCACGTGCTAACCATTGTTATTAGTATTGCTCTCTGCACATCAGGGCTGGACCTCACTTTGCTGTAACTCTTCCCTCTTTCACAAGAGCACACAGACAATGGCATTTGCAGTTGTGACATGTGCCTATCTTTGGCTTGGGGGCGGGTGCGTGGCTTGTCCTGCAGAAGCTGGGGACATGTCCTCTGGCCCCTCCTGACCAAGTAAGGTGCTGTGTGATTGGAGGGGGAAGCTGAGGGGTTTCAGCTCCTTGAAGGGTGCCCCAGCTTTGCCTTCCCCCTTCGTGCACTCACATGTCCCCATGGCATCAGCCTGGTCCCTCTCACAGGTGGTGACACAGACTCTTCCTAACACCACAGGCTTTCATTCCTGAGGTCCTCAACTGGTGCACACACCCTGTCCTCACCCAGAGGGCTGGGTTCTCCTGAAATGCGGCCCCACCCACTTTCCAGCCCTGTTTCCCTCACCCATCACACACTCCAGAACCAGCAGACCAATTCCTCAACAGCAGGTCAGGAGCTTATATGCGCCCCCACCTCACGCTGACAGCAATCCTACAGAGTAGGTGTTAATATTCCCATTCTTCAGATGAGGAACCAAAGCTCAGAGAGGTTAAATAACTTGCCTAAGGCCACACAGTTGGACTGCAGGCTTCGTGATGGCAGGGACCCAGCCTGTCATACTCATTATTGGACTTTCCAGTATCTAGCTTGATGCCAGGCGCATGGCAGGTGCTCACTTATTCATTCAACAAACATTAATGAACAAATGGATGAGCAGCCAGAGATTAAGGAAACGGGGGTCCTCACCCAGGTCCTGTTCACTCCCAAGTTCTCCTTCCTTCCTGACATCCGGCTGCGTCTCTGCACAGCGTTAGCTATTCCCTGCCCATCCTGACCATTGCTGTCCCCTGCACCTATCATGCTGGTCCTGCCACCCAGAACCCTCTGTTCAGCTGCAGACCTGAAGAGGTGGGCATAGGAAAGCATAAGGACACAGTGGCAGCGACAATTCTAGATTAAGACAGGCAATGCCTCTGACAGAGAACCTGGGCCCGGCTGCTGGTCCTGAAGGAATCATGAGCTTGGTTAGAGGGAACAGTCTGAGGTACTGAAAGTGAACGTGTCCACACACTCTGGGCTGGAGAGAGGCAGGGGCAGATCGGCAGCGCAAGCCACACTAAGTGAGGTCAAAGGGCAGACAGAGGAGCAGCCCCACAGCCTCGGGACTTCCACGTGTGTGGGGCTTGTCTCCTTTCCCCATGATCTGGATGTACAGTACAGCAGCCAGACCAGTCTCCTAGAACGCTGCTTACGCCTGGCACTCCCCGGCTTAAGAACCAGCCATGCGTCCCAGAGCCTGCTGGATCCAGGGAGAATGCATTCTGAATTCGAGACAAGGCTGAGCCCATTCTGCATTCCCCACCCCAACTTCCCACTCCGAGAGGGCTCCCTGTTGGTCCATGTCTGCTCAGACAAGTGCTGGGAACTGCAGCTGTTTCATGTGCCTTTGAGGGCTGTGGTTCCCACAGGAGACAAGTGCAGGCCCAAGCCCTGAGACCCTGGAGACTCAGCTGTGAAGGCTTGCATTAGCCATTGGGTCATTGTTTCACTCACAGCTCCAGAGGAAACCCGACTTCTTGAGTAATCCTTTGGCTTTTCTTTGAAGCCCCCAGTCCACCACCGGCTCTGCCTTTTAAGGTGGACATAAGGAAGCTTTCTGGATGTCAGCGAGGCCAGACCCCAGCACGCATGAGCAGGAACAGAAGGAAGCTGCTCTCCCCAGAGCCCCTCGGGCAGAGGGCATTGTTCAGTTACTGGCCGGGACTGGGGAGATGAGGATCGGCAGGGATGGCTAGAGTCACTGCAAGATAGGTTTGGGGCTTTGCTCTCTGCTTTCTTCTTGTGTGACCTTGGACAAGGGACTTGGCCTTCCTGAACCTCCAAGTCTTCATTAGTACAGTGGAACGCTACTATCTCTTTGACAAATATTTTAATTTTCTCTATTTTAGGTACCGCTGCAGCTAGAATCCAAATCTGCCCTAGGTCCAAAAAATGGTGTCTATATCAAGATTGTACCCCGCTGACACAGAAGGCTGCCAGGGGGAGGGAGGGTACCCCCAAATTCAAAAAAGCCCTGAGTGTGGAAATTCAGATTTTTGGGAAAATGTCACTGAAGTGATTGAGAGTGTCCTGGCGTGCAAGGATAAAAGAGGTTATCTAAGTAACATTTCCTAAATGCTTAATAAACGTTTGTTGCACTTGGTTTTGACATTGCCAATGGGGTTTGCACCAGTGATCTCTCTAAATGAAGGATTGCTGATAAATAAGTGAAAATGTAGTTTTGATAAAACAACCGAGAATGTGAGGTTTTAAAGGAAGTCCCACGCTCATGCTGAAAGGAACGCATGGCGCAGGGCACAGGAGGACACCCAGGTAAGCCTGTCCAGATGGCATCAGCTAGCGGCTCTTCCAGCTTCTCATGCAATGCGGAGTTTTAGAGAATGACATTTATCAGAAGTTTAACCTCAAAAGTGGCGCCAAAGCTTTCTTATGCTTTGATCCTAGGTAGGGTAGTACCAACTTTATAGTCAAGTTTCAATCGACAGAAAAGTGAGTCTGAAAAATGATATGCTTTTTAAGAACACCGTATCTTCATTTTGATCAAAGAATCAAAATATAGAGGGAACTTTTTGTAAAAGTAATTACTGTACTGCTAAGCAGCTCACATTCAACGAAGCACTTGCAAGGTGAATCTCAAGCTCTGCCACCAGAGGCTGTGCACTCGAGGTTGCTGGGAAGAGCAGCCTCACCTCCCTGTGCCTCAGGGGCCTCTTCTGTAAAATAAGGAGGCTGGCCTCCATCAAAGACCTCTTCCTCTTCTAGTTGACACCTGAGCAGCTGTAAGGGACTGAATGTTGTTTAGAGAATGATCTTGCAGAAATCCATAAGCCCTTTAGGTGACACCCAGACACTGGCGACCCACCTTTAGAAACTTCAGGCCATTGTAAGAGAGCTGGCGGGCTGGGTTTCCACATATTCACTGCTGAGAACACTGCCTCCACTGTTTGATCCTCTCCATCCCCTTCAGCCCCAAGCACCCACTGGGTCAGGCCTCGACTGCCTGTCCTCCTGGAGGTGCAGGGCTGTCCTGTGGCCTCCTCACACCCTTGTAGCCACCACCTGCCCTTCGCCATCACCTGGCCCCTCTGCAATGCTCAGCCTGGGACTCAGACTCACTGGAGAAAACCATCCACTCCTGGGGAGCTGTCTGACTCCCTGCCTGTCCCACAATCCCTGACCTCCCCACAGCCACTGCCACCATAGAACCTCAGCCTGCAGACAGGACCAATGGAGCACTCAGCTCCCTGCTTGGAGCACAGCCCCACAACTGGAGCCCACTCTTGGGCCCTCTGCCCCCACCCCCCAGCCCATCAGCTCCATCTGGCTTCCCTCACCTTCCCAGCTCAGGTGGTCACCACCTTCAGACATAGTGGTAGAGGCTTCCTCATGTGCTGGGGTCACTGGACTCCAGTCCTATTTTGTGTAAACCCACCAACCCCACCTCTGCTTAAATCCCACTGTTCATGTCCAACACCAGCTATCACAGGCCTGGTCCTCCAAAAAACCTTGCTAGATTCCCAACTTGGTCTGAGGGACTGTATTAACGTCTCTTCCCAGGTCCACAAGGGGTATGGTTTCATAAGCAGAAATTAGAAATTTTCCAGCGATATGACCAACCTGCCTTCTTTCACATCTCCATCCGGGAGCCTAGAGTCCTTTGTCTAACTTTCGTGAGCGTGGGAAAGGTAGGCTGCCCAGGTGAGCTCCCTTTGTTTAAAAAGCCCACAAAAAGCTATGGGAGGACTGTGAGCCTGGCAGCCAATCTGATATCAAAGTCAAAGATCAATCACTCCAGCGGAAGTTTGAAGGAACTCCTCTCATGGGACAAGAACTTGAATGGGGCAGGAATAACTCCCAGATTAAAAGTTCCCCTGTCCCTCACCTGTGCGGACTCCATCTCTGGATCCCCTCCCACGACAGCGTGGGAGCTCCCTCTCTCTCTGCCTAATTAAGCACTTTTCTGCAAAACTCTTTGGGTCTCGTATTGAATCGAGCCCACTGCACCTCCAGGCCTCTTGCTGAATTCCTGGGGCAGGGGGAGGCCAAGAACCTGGAACACCCGGTTACAGGTCCTCACAAAAATTCTGGGCAATCCCACACACGCACACCTATTTCCCGGACCCTACCACCTCCTGGCACCAAACATCTTGAGAGTCACGGTCGTTTCAACCCCTTCCCATCACGACGCCCACCCCTTCTGCACTGGCAGGAACAGCCCCATCCCCATCATCAGGCAATCTGGCCACATGGCTCCCACTCTCCCTAGAACTGCTGGTGTAAGGAGTTGCTCTTCCTAACCTGCTTTCTCCCAGGTCACCCAGTCATGGCTGCCACAGTCTTCACAGCTCAGTGGACTTTTCTGGAGCATTTGAGCACCTCCCACTGGATCCTTCTGGCCACTCTCCCCATCTACACCCCCAATGAATGAGTTCTGTTCCCTGAGTCTCCCCAGCTCCCAGATGGTTTGGAAGCATAGAATCAGTTCACTTACATGTGAGACCTTAACAACAGACATGCAACTGATTTAATGGTTTCCTCTGACACCTCTTTGCCCTCTGCCCAACTACACCATAGCAGGACCAATGACTTAATGAAGAAGCAATGAATGAAATGGCAGGATCAGTCAGGCTGTGAGGGAAATTTGGAGGGGGTCTGAAAATCATACCAGAGGCAACCATGTGGCTGACCCAGCTGGTGAGTGAAGCTGTGTTGTCCTTGCTGTTTCTCTGGTCATTTAACTTGGCTCTCCTCCGGCTTGATTACACTTGCCTATGTAAGGTTTCAGATCACTCCAAAGATGGAAAAATGGATTCACTCACCTTGGACCTGCGAAATACAGGCAAGCCAACTGAAGCCCGAGCAGCAAGTCACCAGTAGGCACATGTCCTCAGTAAACTGGAGGCTGGGCAAGAAGCAGGCATGAGGACCAAGCCGAGATGGCTGACAGCCTGGTGACACCAGCGGCCCTGCCAGCCCCTCTGCCAGCAGGACCAGAACCAGCCGATGCCCAGTAAGGGATGCTCTTGTAAACTGCCGTATGTGGGGAACATACACAACACACTCCCCACATGCACAGCACACGGCCCAACGGTGAACCTGGGTCTTATGGGGCCTAACATATGAATTGAAGGAAAGAGAATAAAGATATGTAACATTTGCAAATTTTATCAAAACCTACAACCATGTGACCATATTGCTGGAGCCTGGGGAGGGGGTCCAGCAAGTGAGGGGCCCTGAACCTTCAACTTCATTGTCTTCACAATAAATCCACACATAGCTCACCACGCCCAGTGACATGAGCTCTGTCACCCCCCAAAATTCCAATGTTGAAATCCTCACCCCCTGAGGTGATGATATTTAAAGTAGAGGTGATTAGACTATCAGGCCAGAGCCCTCACAAACAGGATTCAGTGCCTTCTAAAAGAGGCCCTTCCACCATGTGGGGTTACAGTGAGAAGACACTGAATCTATGTGGAAGCAGGAGGCTGGACTTTCTGGCTGTAAACCTGGGAGATAAACATCTGCTGTTTATGAGCCACCAGTCAATGGTGTTTTGTTACAGCAGCCCAAATGAACAGAGGCAATCCCTGACTCTCAGAAAAACGCCTGGCACCCAGCAGGTGCTCAATCAATAGACGCAGAAAAATGAGCTTCAGTCTTCATCCACTGCAGATAAATATTCTTTTATTTCCACACTCTTTGTGACATTTGTGGCACAGGTATTCAATCTCACAGGGATGTTAAAACCCACACTCGGAGGGTATCCAGTGTGCTTAGGAGTCGTGGATTTGGACACTGACAGGCCAAGCCTAAGGGTCCTTGGGGACGCTACTCCTCCAGGTCACCTGCCAGGTAGATGGGCTTCCTTGGGCAACGGGCGGTCCTACCAGGACAAGGGGAACTAGCAGGGACTCGATGGCACCACACAGCAGCCACCTGTTCTGACAATGTGACACAGGCCAACAAATGCCCAGGAGAAGCCACAGCAGCGCTGCCTGGGTTGGTGCCAGAGCAACAGGCAGAAGTGACTGTGCTGCCCCTGGCTGTCCTCCCATGGTGGCTACTATGTCATTCTGATAAAAAGTAAAACTAAGATGCCATGAGACTGAAAATCCGAATCACTGCAGAGACACCTTCTTAAAATTAAAACAAATCCATAAAATTGTGTCTAGAAACTCTGCCCGGTGCCAATAAGCAGTAAAGTCAACAAAGAGTAAAAAATAAAACTTCAACAACATTATTAAAAATCAAAACTGGACTCGACTACAATCACTTCTGGTTAGTCCACTAGTGAGCCCAAAAGTGACTTAAAAGTAAAAATCATTATTAGCGAGAGATTAAGAACGTAACTTCATTGAGAAGTCAATGTTAAACGAATAGTTCATTAAAAGTTTCCTGTTTAAAAAGAAAAGAAAGGCCCAAACAACCATTTCAAGGCAGAGCAGGTGAAAGGCCCGGAACACTCCGGTGCGCTCACTGTCGGTTGCTCAACAGGGGAACCCAAGGCCATCAGGATGGAGGGCGTCACCGAGGGCTTGGAGGAGGTGGTGTACTGGATGAGATACTCTGGGTAGACTTGATGCTTCTCAAAGATCACAAAGATGGAGGGGTCGGATACGCTGTTCACGCAGCTATCATAGAAGGCATTGCTCTGGCCCTCCTTGTTTGGGGGGCGGACAAAGGAGGCATTGCCCCTGACGAACTCGCCCACGAGCACCCGGGCCAGGAACATCGTGTGGGTCTGTGTGTCGGATTTGCTGTAGTGGTGAGAATATGCAGCATCGCGGGCAAAGTAGCTTCCTGAAATGATACACGAGGGTTCAGCTGGGCGCCTGGTGGAAGGGCCCGCAGCCAGGAAGGGTCAACCCACTGTGGACAGCATCCTGGTGACACAAAACACCAGGGGCCTCTACTCTTCCGCCCCCAACATCTCCCGCCTTCCCTCCCTCTGTGCCATGTCTCCACTCTCCCTCATGAAGACACATACATTGATGACACCAACATCTTTCTGAGTGGCAGGATCTGAGGAGTTGCCAAACTGAGACAGCAAACTCCTTTCAAATTCCAGATCTGCCCCACAAAACCTAAATGCCTCTAGACACATCACTACTTAATCCACCAAACCTGTTTCCTCAGGCAGAAAATGGGCATGTTCAGCCCAACCTTGCAGGGTTGGCATGGAAAATAAATGAGATCCCATATATAAAAACAGTCTGTAGACCCTGGCAGCCCAATGCATAGAATTACGAGCCCTGTCAAATGGGAACCTGAGGTGGAAGCTGCCACCTATACATTCAAATTCACAAGTCTACCACTGGCTGCTGTCCATCTTGACTCAACACCTTCGCTACATCAGACGGAAACTGACTAAGGACTGATGGGCCTGGAACATGGGCTGCTGAACATGGAACATCAGAAGAGAACCTTCTGATACTCTTCTGAGGAAGGACTAAGGGTGATCTTCTGCAAGGGGGCAAATGTTTTTCATGCATTATCGTCAAAGTGCAGAAAATGTTCTCAACTTGGTAAGCATATGGTGCTTCCAGAAGATAATGTTCTGTTCTTGGGATGTGTTAAAGGGTGAAAGGAGACAATACATGCCACCTACCTGAAAATGGTTCTGAGAAAGAGACAGAGAAGTGGCAACATGTTAAAACCAATGACTCCAGGTAAAATTTACCCAAGAGCTTAATATTATTCTTGCAACTTTCTTGAATTTGGAATTATTTCCAAAGAAATATTTTAAAACTTCCTTTGGAAAATTTAAAAATAAGAGACAAGAAAACACTCAGATAACTCACATGATAGCTAGAATACAAGTTTACATGAGTATCTCTGAGGGTTTCTGGTTTCTATTCTAAGGAAATCAATAGTAAAGGCACAGTCAGGGAGTTGATCAGGGCTGGGAAGGTATCCCCCTCTCCTCTCCCATCTCTGTCACCATCTCCCAGGGCCTCTGCTCCACAGGGAAGCAGCACCCCAGCCTAGGCAGCCCACCCTGCCCATACCTGAGGCCAAGCTCCTGGCCGTGCCCGGAGGAGCGACGGCAAAGGTGCGGCTGGTAGCCATGCCCAGGTACCACCGTGCATGGAGTTTGAACCCGCTCATCAACTCAGGCTGGTCCCCTTATGCCCTCTCAGTCTGTTCCCAGGCAGGGGCGAAGCAACATGGGTTCTGCTGGTGGAGACTGGTCTTGCCTTACCCTTGCCGTAAGAAGTGCCGTGAAGACCACAGACCCGCCAGTCAAAGTTCTGCTGGCAGATGGCGTCCACGAACATGGCACTGGTGCCGTGGAACAGCTGCCGCTCGTCCACGGCCTTCCCTCCGTTCTGCTTCTGCATCTGTCCTTTTTGCCTAGAATCGCAAAAGAATGTGTGCTGGGGGCAGAGTGTGCCAGCCACCAAATACAACTGGCCTGATGCAAAAAAAAAACAGATTTTGCCAAAATTCCAAGTGTCCTGAGACCAGGAGACACAGGTCACAGGCTACCCTGGCTACAGGTTCCAGCCACAAGCCACGGAGTGGGAAAGAAGGGGGACCGTGGGAGCTGGGTGAAAACCTTCCTTCCACAGCTCCAGACTGCTGCGGCTCCCTGAACTCCAAAAGCAGAGCAGCCCTTGGAAAGTGGGCACCATTTCCCCCAACCCCGCCCCCACCTTGCTCCTGGGTGGAGCTGAGCTCTGGGATGCTGTAGGAGTTTTGAAGACACTGGTCAAAGGGTGCCCATCCCTCTCCCCCTCTCCCGTTCCCAGACTTCATCACTGTGCACAGAGTGCACACTGCCCCAACCCCATGTACGGACAGGTCAGCAAGACCCAGCCTGCCTGGTGACCTGTTGTGGGATTCTTCCCCCACACAGACAAGTGACTGGGTGCCCAAGGACCAGCCAGTCCTCATGCATGAACCTGAGACCCCTGCTCTCCAGCCACAGCCTTATGTTCCTGGGGCTAAGTGTGTGGTGGGCTGTACCAACCCATCCCATTGGTCTCTGGGAAGGCAGCATGTACAAGTGAGAGTGCTGGCTTTGCCACCACTCATGAACAGGATTAGGTGGTATGCTCCAGGAAGCCTCGGTGCCCTCATCTCTACAATGGAATGTGCCACCACACTGCCCTGGGGGAGCGGATGAAGGAGCGCAGACACAGCTCCCAGCACACAGCAGTCCTAACTGCCACTCTGCTTTTCCTGGAGGCCCGGGCCACATGTGGCAGGCAGCCAGCGGTGTGAAGGGACAGACCCACCAGCCCACCAAGAGCGAGCCCCAACGCACCACTGGTAGACTTGCCAGAGAGCCAGGTTCTGCACTCGCTCAATCTTCTGAACAAAGTAGAAAGGCAGCGTGCAGTTAAAGAGGTTCCAGACCATCTGATACTCTTCCGAGGAAGAACTAAGGGTGATCTTCTGCAAGGGGCAAATGTTTTTCATGCATTATCGTCAAAGTGCGGAATAGAACTCAACCCCTTCCCAAGGCTTCTTTAAATAGTAGAACTGCAGAAGCACAAATGCCCAGAGAGCAATGGCCCATTCCCATCTCCCCCGATCATGTGGTCTCTCCAGGAACAGGAGACAGTAAGTCCTCATGGAACGTCGTCAATAGGTTCTTGGAAACTGCAACTTTAAGTAAAACAACAAACTGCATGCCATAGGAACTTAACTCTTGTTTATGTCAATTAGCATATGGGAAATTGGTTTCATTAGACAGTATGTTGTTTCACGTTAAGTCAGTTTCCAAGAACGTATTCATGATGTGGGGGGATTTACTATGTTTGCAAATTGTAGTCACTTTCCTCCTCATTACTGTGAAACCAATATAAAGGACAGACACGTGATGCTTAAGCCACTGTCCTGGGTATCCCCTGGATGTCCCTGCTCTTTGTCCCACACAGGCCGAAGACACAGGTTGGACTACATTGTCTAAGGACCACAGAGTTGTTGAATGGACAAACGTGTCTAACCCGTTCAGGTCCTTAGCACTTCTTGCCTACACTGTTGGCATCTGCATGTGCCTTGTACAAGCTCAGTAACTTCTCCCAGGACAGGGAACATCATGTTGGGAAGCTGAGTTGCACAGTGCTCAGCAGCCAGCCGGCAGACGTCAGCCCAGGTGCCTCATGCAGATGGGCAGCATCAGATGTTAGTCTGCTTACTCTCCTGTACTCGGCACAGTCCCCACTGGTTAGAGTCCCTCAACAAGCTGCTGAATTGACTGTCCATTCTCCTGTCTGCTAGTCGTAAATGCCTTCCCTTCTGACAGTAACACCCCCTCCAAATGTCCATCGGACTCAGGTCCTCCCCAGGCTTCTTTTCCTTTTCTCACTTAGTAAAATTGGAATTTATTGGTTAAGCCCAGCCCATAAGCTCCTTATTTCTGCCCCTTCCAGCAAATTTCACATCTCATCCTCCTCCCTCCACAAGACATCCCCTCCCTCAGAGCTACAGCCATCTCTCCTGGGTGGTAAAAAAACAAAACCCTCTGAAAAAAAAAGCAAAAACAAAAATAAAGCCCACATCTGTCACTGCCCTCCTGCCCGCCCCAGTGACCCCCAACCTTATAGCTTCTTCAGTGTTCAGGAACAGCACAGTCTGCTCACACGCACCCACCTCTACAGAACACCTTCCTGTCCAGCCCCAGGCACATGTGTCGCGTACCTGAAAGCCTGGGTCTGGCAGGGCAGAGGAGTCCCAATAGTCTGGGATGTTCTTTGGGCCTGGAAACTTGGTATTGCTACAAAATGTAAACAAAAACATGTAGACATTTTATTCTTATACAAAGCAAATCTACCAGAGGTGGTCTCTGCTAGCCAATGTCACCAGTCTTGAGTCTCAGCATCTCATCTTTTAGGAGCAGGTAGAAGGCAAGGAAGCATGTTCACACAGTATTCACAACCTGAGAGCACTTTCATCTTTGCCTATGTAGCAAACTCCAGACAGTTCTGAGACATCTATTTCTCACCTGTGTCCCAACTACCACGCAAAAGGGAGAAAAGGGATGGAGCGTGTAGTTAAAGGGGCACACACAGGGCCATAAACCTTTACCCACAATTCTGAAAGTCTAAGAGCTCTAAAGACATTTTTAAGGCCTCAATGAGATACAATTAACATTTTAAAACTTGTTTTATATAGCTCAGGAAAAGCAGGGGAAAAAAAGAAATAAAACATTTTTTAAAAAACATAAAAGTGATGTCAAAACTCATTTGGCAGTAGAAATTTGACTTTAGTAAGAGGCCACTGTGGTCTGTATCTGTCCTCCTTGAACTGACTATGCATATTCTTTACTGCAGAAATACTAATGTGCTAAAATACAGTGTCACATGATACAGGCATCACATTATCTTTCTAAAAATAAATAAAAGCAGTTCAAAAGACATATGGCTAAAGGGTTCAGGAACAAGGGCTGTGAAACTATAACTACAAATCATTCCTATTAAGTTTCAGAACACACTGTTCTTTCTAAATAGACCTACCTTCTGTTTCTGCTGGCATGAAACACATACCTTCATCCTAAGCCTCAAAGAACTCTCACAAACAACTTTCCCAGGAAAATGACACAGTTCAGAAATAACAAAGCAAGGTCCTACCAGCAAGAATCAGCCAAAAACAGACACACGAAGACTGAAGATGCTGCAATTATCAGACAGATTACAAAACAATTATTCTTCCTATGTTTAAAGAAAAAAAAAAAGACAAACTTTAAAAATATATGCAAGGAACAGGAAACTATAAAAAGACCTGGAAGATCTAAAAAAGAACCATATAGAACTTACAGAAATGATAAGTATAATCCTAATAACAAAAGTGCAATGGACAGGCTTAATCCAGCAGATTAAACCAGCTGGAGAGAGAATCAGTGAGCTGAAAGGTATGTGAAATGAAATTGTCCAGAATGTGGCCCACAGAAACAAGAAAATGGAAAATGCGGGAAAGAGGTTGAGACATGGAGAACAGTGAGAAGGTCCCACTGGAATATGATCAGAACCTAAGGGAAGCTCTAGGAAGGAGAGATAACAGAGTGGAGGTGATTTTCAAAGAGAACTGAGATGCACCGATCCACAGCTTAAGAAGCCCACAGAATCTCAACCATGATTAATAAAAGCGCATACCTAGACACACTTTAGTGAGGATGCGCAACTCAAGACAAACAGAAGCTCTTAAAAGCAGCCAAAGGGAAAAAGAGCGATTACTGTCGAAGAAGTGCCCATTAGACCAACAGGACTCCACTGATAGTGGAAGCCAGAAGACACTGGAGTGATCATCATCAATGATCCAAGAGAAAATCTCTACAACCCAAAATTCTATACCCAGTGAAAATGTCTTTCAAGATTCAGGGAAAAATAAGTACCTATTGGCCAGGGGCAGTGACCCACGCCTGTAATCCCAGCACTTTGCGTGGCCAAGTGGGCAGATCACTTGAGATCAGGAGTTCAAAACCAACCTGACCAACATCATGAAACCCCATCTCCACTAAAAATACAAAAATTAGCCGAGCACAGTGGTGCACGCCTGCAGTTCCAACTACTCAGGAGGCTGAGACAGGAGAATTGCTTGAACTCAGGAGGCAGAGGTTGCAGTGAGTCAAGATCAGCCACTGTACTCCAGCCTGGGCAACAGAGTGAGACTCCATCTCAAAATAAATAAATAAATAAATATTAAGACAAACTAAAAACAGAGTTTTCCAACAAATCTTCATCAAAGGCAGGTTTGTCCAACCTGCAACCCGCAGACTGCATGTGACCTAGGATAGCTCTGAATGAGACCCAACACAAATTTGTAAACTTTCTTAAAACATGAGATTTTTTTGCTTTTTTTTTTTTTTAAGCTCAGCTATCTTTAGTGGTAGTGTATTTTATGTGTGGTCCAATTATTTTTCTTCTAATGTGGCCCTGATCTAAGGTAATCTGAAAGGACAAAGTGATGAAATTTTGAGTAAATTTAATGAAACCTTCAGAGTATAAAATAACAATGCCTCTTAAGGTTTAAAAAATGTTGAGAGGATGTGGAGAAACAGCAATACTTTTACACTGTTGGTGGGAGTATAAATTAGTTCAACCATTGTGGAAGACGGGGCGATTCCTCAAGGATCTAGAAATAGAAATTCCATTTGACTCAGCAATCCCATTACTCGGTACATACCCAGAGGATTATAAATCGTTCTATTATAAAGACACATGCACACGTATGCTCACTGTGGCACTGTTTACAATAGCAAAGACCTGGAACCAACCCAAATGCCCATCAATGATAGACTGGACAAAGAAAATGTGGCACATATACACCACGGAATACTACGAAGCCATAGAAAATGATGAGTTTGTGTCCTTTGTAGAGACATGGATGAATCTGGAAACCATCATTCTCAGCAAACTGACAAAGAACAGAAAATCAAACACCGCATGTTGTCACTTATAGGTGGGTGTTGAACATGAGAACACATGGACACAGGGAGAGAAGCATCACACACTGGGGTCTGTTGGGGGGGGGGGGGTCTAGGAGAGGGGGCAGCAGGGGGTGGGGAGGGTGGGGAGGGATAACATGGGGAGAAATGCCAGATACAGGTGATGGGGGGATGGAGGCAGCAAACTACCTTGCCATGTATGTACCTATGCAACAATCCTGCATGATCTGCACATGTACCCTAGAACCTAAAGTACAATTTAAAAAAAAATAATTTTAAAAAATGTTGAGAGGAAGGCAAATGGAAAAAAAGATATGAGGGCAAAGATACTGATTTACTTGTACATAAGTGAAGAACGTGTAGTTCCTACCATAGCCTTAAAAATACATATATATGTATAATATATATATATATATAAATATATAAAAGAAGGTAAGAAAAGAAAAATAAGACCCAATCACATGAATGAAACATTTTCATGGAGGATGGGCAATATGGTGAAATCCTGTCTCTACAGAAAATAAAATTAGCTGGGCATGGTGGCATATGCCTGTGGTCCCAGCTACTTGGAAGGCTGAGGTGGAGGGTTGCAGTGAGCTGTGATCATGCCACTGCATTCCATCCTGGGGTGACAGAGTGACCCAGGATATTTATTTGTAGACAAATAACTTTTACATGACACTCCTGTATTATAACTTCTGAATATGGACATCATATTTTAAGACTCCATTAACTGTGTAAATGGAAAAGTTGCTTCTGAAAGTGCTCGACCCTCAGATTCCCAGTTGTCCATGCAGACCCAAGCAGACTTCCGTACTGGAGGTAATGACAGCCAGCTGCTGGCACATGGTCGGAGGGAAGAACTGAACACTTGGTCTGTGGGAACAGTGTGTGACTCCGCTTACAGGAGTGAGAGGAGGAGACTCTCAAGCACTCATAGCTTAGTCTGAATCACTTTTGGTTTGGACATTTGGCATCTTCTTGTGGTCCCCTGAAAACGAAATGAGAATGACAACGAGAGATCTACTCTCAGAAAGCAGACAGACTTTTCCAAACCTTGTCTAGGGTAGGCTCTGGATAGGAAAAGAATAAAATATGACTTCCAGAAACAGGAGGGTCATAATCAACCAAAATTCCAAATCCAGAATCAGTAAGAGACTGGTACATTTAACTAAAATAAGAAATATATCTTTATGGTAAAATACTTCATAGGCAAAGTCAAAAGGCAAACAACAAACTAAGAGAAAATATTTGCCATTTATATAACAAAACGAGGGCCAAGCTCCACAATAGATAAAAGGCTCTTGATATTTAAGAAAAAGACCAGGAAGTTGATAGAGAAACGGATAAAAAGACCAACAGTCCACAGAAAAAGAAGCAAAAATAGTACTTACATGATAGAAAAAATACTCAACCTCACTCCTAAGGGAAAGCAAAATGAGGTCCACTGATCCATCTTTGACCCCTGAGAACTGCAAAAGCCCAAGAGCTTGACAACTCACTCTGTCACATCTCATGCATCCTGGGGGCTGTGCATGATTCAAGCCCATGGAAAGGAACTTGCTTTACTTTCTAGGACTCTGACCTAATAGTCTACCTCCAAAATTTGTTTTAACAAACAAAAAAAATAGAGATGAGGTCTCACTATGTTGCCCAGGTTGGTCTCAAACTCCTGGGCTCAAGCGATCCTTCCATCTTGGCCTCCCAAAGTGCTGGGATTACAGGTGTGCACCACTGCGCCCAGCCATATCTCCAAAATTTGAAACAGCACATCAAATGGTTCGTCACAGCACTCTATTTTGTAATAGCAAAAGACTGAAAACAACACAAACACCCATGAAAAAGGGACAAATTAAATAAATGATGACACATACATGTTATGAGAACCGAGAAGGAAGAAACAGATTGAGGAAGTTAATGAATTGAAACAAAGTGATTATCAGGATCTATTTTTAAGTGAAAAAAAAAAAAGGTCTAGAACAGTATAGATAGCATGTTCCCTTTTGTGCAAGAAAAGAAGAGAAGAAAATACTTTTACATGTGTGTATGCAAATGCTTATTTTTTCAAAGAGAAACATAAAAAGAGAAACCAGAAAGTAATGTTACCCACAGTGGGAACAGGTGGAGATAACAGGGAAGAAGTTACAGACTACTGAGGATCCATTTTATATAGTTTTGACTTTTAATCACAAAGGTTTTACACAGTCAAAAACAGTAATAATCATTATTATTTATTTTTGGATTTGGCTATGAAAAAAATTTAAAAAAATTAAAAAAATAATAATTATTATTATTTTGAGACAGGGTCTCACTGTGTCACCCAGGCTGGAGTGCAGTGGCATGATCTCAGCTCACTACAGTCTCTACCTCCCTGGGCTCAGGTGTCCCTCCCACCTCAGCCTCCTGAGTAGCTGGTGCTACATGTGCATGCCACCACACCTGGGTAATTTTTGTATTTTTTATAGAGATGGTGTCTCACCATGTTGCCCAGGCTGGTCTCGAACTCCTGGGCTCAAGCAATCTACCCTCCTCAGCCTCTCAAAGTGTTGGGATTACAGTTGTGTCACTGCACCCAGCCCAAAAATAAATTTTAATTTAAAAAGGAAAAAAGTAAGGCACATTCCCAGGAAATTACTTTGCTGGATCTGACTCACAAGGCAGTTCCGTGGACTGGTAATACCTTTCTCCTCTATCTTGCACCAAACTCTTTTAAAAATGACCTTTGCATCCTTCACAAAACAAAAGAACCAACAGAGATACTGTGAGTTCTCCATAAAATAGACGCAAGTCAGACCTCTGAAGCAAACAGAAGGTGTAACAAAGTCAGCTAACAGCAACATTGTTTAAAGTCTCAGCACTGGCTGTAGCAAACCCAAGCTGTATGGGCACTGTGGTCCCTCTCCACCACGCAGGCCACCTTCTCCCACAATATGGCTGTGTGGTTTGGAAAACACTGACCCCTTCCTCTCAGATCCAATCCCATCCCACCTCCCCACACCTAAAATAACACCAGTGGTTGAGATGCGGTCTGATCAGTGCAAAGCACAAGAATTTCCCCTCATCTGCGATAGAGGTTTCTTTCCTCCCTCCTAGGGGCTGACAGGCCACAAGCTAACCTGGTGGCTCCTGGCAGCCATCTTGTGACTGAAACTCACCCTGATAAAGCTCACCCATTAGTGACTGCAATATCTGTTCTTAGAATTTTGGTATTCTGTGATATTCAAATACTGAATTACGTGGGTTTTCAATGGTGTAATTCTATCATTATTTCATTATTTCAACATTTAAAAAATTCTAGTCTATGACTCAATGATTTCATGGAAAAGACAAACTGAGGTGTTGGCTTCAAGTCTAGACTCGCCTTCAGAGTCCGTCTTTTCCATGGAATCACTGCGGATCACAACAGGCAGCCTTCTAATTATGCATCACAAAGCTTCCACTCGCAGGGTAATTCCCACTCTGGTCCAACTAGCAGAAGACAAAACAGTAACAGAGTGCAGGAGCTCTTCTCTGTACAAGCCAACAAGCACCCGAGTGCTGTCTGAGGCAGGCTTTCTGTGGCCGCTGCAGAGCACACCCCAGCTGATTACATGCTAAGTACCATGCCCCTCATTGCCACCTACCAGGTTTGCATGGTCGTCACATCCTGGGGAGACACATATTTGGGTCTGCGACAAACCTTTTTAGTTGTGCCATAGACCAGGTTTTTCTGAACGAACGCTGAAAAAAACATAACCAGTGAAAAAATATACATATACATATACATACACACAGGATGGCAATGTTTTATAAACACAAATTAGACAGATTTGAAAGCTTATCCAAATGTGTGAAGCCCAGAATCAGTCTGTTAAAAAAATAAGGCCATTTTACACATTTCAAATATTCATAAAGAAAATAGGTATCCTTAGGAGGCTGGGTTTAATGAATAGAGGAATGATTAGCAATTGACATATCAATTATACATGAGTGCTTTTAAATTGTTGCTTCCAATCTTGTTTAAACCATTATTTTGCTTAGCAATTTTTCCCAGCATGGATATAAAAAAGCCTCAGCCCAGCCTGAGACTAAACTACCACGTTTTGAGTTAGTGGAATTCAGAGTGAATATAAGTTTTATGACTTTTTTTAGTTAAACTATGGCAGTATTCATCAACCTTTCTACACCAATAACATCTTTAATAAACAAATGTCTTGCTTCCCCACCCTCAAGAATCCCATATTCAACCTGAGGATTTGGAGTTGGGAGAACTGACCCCTCAAGTTGAAAAATGACAAATACCTAGAAGTGTTTGTCATGTCCCTGCCTGCCAGAAACACCCTCTCAAGTCTTACTTTTTTTTTTTTTTTTAAGAGATGGGGTCTTACTTTGCTGCCCAAGTGGACCTTGAACTCACTGGCTCAAGTAATCCTCCCACCTCAGCCTCCCAAGTAGCTGGGACTACAGTGTGTGACACCATGCCCAGCTAATTTTATTTTCATTTAAAAAACATTTTAATATGTCCAGAATTAGCCTTATTGCACTTGAGCATAAACTGTATGGCTATCCAAGTGTGTGTCTCTTACGCTGCAGCCCAGATGGTCATCATTCCTGGAGGTCCACCCACATTCTCATTCAGAGCCCATGATCCAGATGCAGCAACCATGACCCTTTCTGTTACCCACTACTCACCTGCCCATCAAGACCATTCTCACTGGCAAATTTAAATGGATGATACTGGTCTACTGGCCAACTGTGATGAATCTTAAATGCCTTTCACTGGTGAAATTAAAAGTGAGCCAAGATATGTGGACTGGCTAAATGTGTGTTAGACACATTCTTCTATGGACAGAGTAAATTACCCTTCTATGGACAGAATAAAGTGAGGCCTTTTCCCTAATTTACCCTTCCAGAGGATACCCTAGGCTATGGCCTGCCTTTGGGAGATTCTGCCCCGCCTGAAACCAGCTAACAGGATGCTAGAATTCTGCCTCTGGAATCCTGGCATTTGCCTTGAGTAAATGATTTGTGACAAGAATCCCTAAAAGGACAGAACTGAACTGTCCCTGAAATTTCAGAACAAGTCATTTGGGCTATTTTGTGTTTTAAATGTACTTGCTTCCTCATAAATAGATAACGTGTGTGGCAGTTTGCTCTGAGACTTGCTTTATACTTAGCAGTCAAGTTGTGGGGGAAGAAGCCAATTCATCTCAAACTTCTTTTGTGGATTCTGTTATTTACCTACCAAAAAAAAAAAAAAATTGTGCCCACTCAAATGGACTCAAATTGGCTGTGGTCAGTCTGCAGGAATCATAAACTGCACTGTGCTCTTCCCCATCCCTATCATGAGGTTCTGTTATGTCCCCAGGGCGTGGCCCAGGTTGCGAATGATAAAGGTGGTATATGACATTTGTGACATATCTGTTTTGATATTTTCCAGATATTTCAAAGAAAAATTTCAGATTGCTGTCAACAGCAGTCAGATGTGTGCTTGCCACACAGCCCCTACCTCCAGGGCAGTCCTCATTTGATTACTGTGTATGCTTTCACTGTCCCCTTTCATGCACTGGTGTATGTCAGGCCGTGGAAAGCAAACCAGACCACATATGGCTGGCACTCTCCAGCAGAGGCAGTTCGCACTCTAGAGGAGAAGAAACTTCTCTGTAAAGGCATGTCAAGGGGGCAGTGATCTACCTTAAGCAAAACCACAAGTGCCACAAAACCACAAGCAAAACCAAGGCCAGAAACAGGCAGCCAAAGTAGTTTTAGGATGATTCACCAGACACTTCGCGACACTCCACATAGAATAAAGGTCTGCAAAAATAAAGAAAACCATAAACTGTTTAAAGGAAGGCCACTTACTCCCTTATAAAATGCTGAACATTCAGAAGGACTCCGGGTTTAAAATGTGAAATACAGGCAAAATGGAACTGAATAAAGCTGGACCAATATACTCATGTGGAAATGGCTTAAGAGAAACTACAGTAAAACTTAAAAAATTCTCACAAATCAGCCACTTGGAGGAATTGGCCAAAGGGTGGCCTATTTCTGTCTGTTAAGGCAACCAGGACAAAACGTTTCAGCCCCAGCCTCAGGACACCATGAGTGCATGAAAATCTGTTTCCCAGGGACTTTTAACTACTCTGTGTCCTGCCCTGCGTTAGACTCATCAATGTCAAAGTCGCCTATAGAAAAGATGGCAGCAGTCAGGTGCGGTGGCTCAGGCGTGAAATCCCAGCACTTGGGAGGCTGAGGCAGGAAGATCACTTGAGGACAGGAATTCAAGACCTGGCCAACATGGTTAAACCTTATCTCCACTAAACATACAAAAAATTAGCCAGATGTGGTGGCTCATGCCCATAATACCAGCTACTGGGGAGGCTGAGGCACAAGAATCGGTTGAACCCAGGAGGCAGAGGTTGCAGTGAGCTGAGATCATGCCATTGCACTCCAGCCTGGGCGACAAAGTAAGACTCCGTCTCAAAAAGAGATGGCAGCAGCACTGCCACAGCAGGCAGTGAAAAGCAGACGCTGCACAGCGGAGCTGCTGGGACACCTGTGAGGGACTAAGGTTAGTCCTAGGACACAGCAGGACAACCACACTGCATGCATGCTGACCCTGCTTGTCCTCCACACTTGGGGCTCCTGCTCCTCCTGGGGTCCATCCTCCTCACATCCTCGATGCAGCTCTTCCTCAACTGCACAGGGCCAGTGTCATCTGTTTCCGGGTCTGTCTCCCCCTTCTACACGGGTGTACCTTGCTTTTCTTTCCTGTACCCACCCAGGCCCTCGGTGTATACACAGAGCTCCTCCAGGGTTAAGGTGGAGGGACAGAGCCAACACAGACAGGCTCTGCGGGGTGAGGGCAGGGGCAGAGGATACCTTTGAAGTCTAACTCGTAGTTGTGCTTTCCAGCCTGGAACTTCAGGGTGGCTGCCTGGCTGGCAGACCCCGGTGCGCAGTAGGCCAGGTAGGCCTTCTCCACGTCGCTACTGCTGACAGAGGTCACGGGGTGCGCTGTACCCTGTGAGGGAAAGCCAGACACTTTATGAAGGCAAGAACTTGCGGTGATGAGGAAAAAAGCTGGTGGCACCCACGCCACATTTCAGACATGCTCACGGTGGACAGTGACCGTCTCCTGAAGCTGCCCTAGCAAACACAAGGCAGTAAATATGGGTCCTGCCAAGCAGGATGACAGGGATGGGAACAACAGAAGGGAGGGCGCTCAAGTCACATAGGACAGAGGACTCGGCAGCCGCTCAAATGCCGGTGGAAGAGCAATAGTGACTTCCTGAGTGCTGCCTGACTGAGCAGCCCGGGCCAGGCTGCTCTTACCTGTCTATCCATGGTTCCACCATCCTGAATCAGAGTTCGGTCCTCTTCCTTGTGGTTTTCTTTTTCTGGTCCCTAGGAGCATTGTTCTATTTTTTTAATTACCCATTTCAATTCCTCTCCTACAATTACCTACAGGAAATCTCATACCTTGGGTCGGACTGAGTTTAAATTCTGGCTCCCAAACCTGCTGGCTCTATAAGTTTGGCGAGTTATCTTAACCTCCCTGAGCCTCCGTTATCTCAAGCTTGTAATGTGAATAATAATAATACTTAGGCCATATTCATCCCTTTACACAGCAGGACTATGTCATCCCCACAGAGCTGGAGAAATTATTTAAGTAGGGCATGCAAAGCACTTAGTACAGTGCCCAGAACAAAACATACTCAATAAATGTTACTATCATCACTGTTCTTATTAAATTTGACATTATGTTGACAACTAAAATCAAAGTGATTGAACCTGTAACTAACTCCCTCTATCCCTGTCGATTTTCCTATTCCCCCTACTGCTACCATCCTAGTCCTCCTAGGTCACAAGCTTTAGGTGTTACCAGCTGAACAATAAGTGAGACAAGATTCACCCATGCCTCTGGGCAACTGAGCCCAGCAATGGAGGATAGGAACAAAAAGTATGCAGACCTTTCAACGTGTCAAACACAAGGTCCCACACAGGTCTCATGGATGCTCTAGACTCGGAGTAGGGCAACTATGAATGACCAAGGAAGGGTCAGACCCGAGCAAAGGCTTCTTGGAAGAAAAAGACACCTGAGCCAGGCCCAAGCCCAAGGGATGACAGTGAGTTGGCCCCATGAGGGCCATGAGGGGGTGGGTGTAAGAGGTATAATGGTTTGTAAAGCAGCCTCCTAGTTTACAGTGTCATACTGGTGCCTAAGTTTCTCTCTCTCAACTCTGTCCTCCTTCAAAACCAAACCATTAGACTAGAGTCTGGGAGGAAAAGGATGTGACATAAAAATCCATTTCAGACAACAAGGAGAAAGGGAAAGAAAACAATCCTTCCCCTTTGGGCCTGAGGAAATGAAGTGGGGGAGTCAGCGAAACAGAGAGGAGAAGCAGCAGTCAGAGGCAGGCATCCTGCCCCCGCCCCAGGCCTCTAGTCAAAATCGCTGCAGATGGGTGGTCACAGCTGGAGGGAAGATACAGGTGGATGAGCAGAAAGCAAAAAGCAAAGGATTTTTTGCCCCCAGTGGGGAGGTTTGGAAGGAGAAACTAACAATGGCAGCCACATTATGTGTCAGGCTGAGAAAGGTCTGAGGCACCAGTGAGATGTGGAAGGAATGACAGATTCCCACGTGTCCTGTGGCAGGACCAGCAGGTATCTCTTTTGACGTGAGATGTTGGAGTACTTCCTGGGCTCAGACAGAAAAAACTTAGCTTTTCTGGGAATCAAGAGAAAACTGTTTTGAAGCGGCAATTAGCAGAAAACTAAAAAAGAAACCCAAATGTGGGGTTACACCAGAAACGTGTAGGAAAGGGAGGACGAGAAGAACCAGATCATCCTAGGCTGTCCAGCCTGAAGCCGCCAGGCCTACATGTGTTTCTACGCCCCACCACCACGTGGTGTATCAATAACATCCACACACTGTTCCTCCCCAGAGATTCTCAAACTGCTTGCGATGAGTTTCTGCACTGCCACAAAGGAGGAGGAGCACAGGAGAGAAAGGGGGAAGCTCCAGGTGTTGGTTGGCTGGAGAAAGGCCCCACTCCCAGAGCTGTGACAATTAGGTCTGAAAACACCACCAGGGAACCCTACTTTTGCATGGGTTGCCCAGAGCCCTGTGTCATCTCATTCAGCAACCAGGGGTCTCCCCTAAGAGCCAGACAGATCCCCTAACAAAATGAAAGTGATGGTCACATGTGCTAAGTGCCTTGCGCCTGCCAACTGTCTCTCCATCTCGTCACAAGGAAAGCCGGGATTCACAGAGTGTGATGGGGCAGCTGTCCTCTCCCCCTCCTCCATGCCAGCCCACAGCCTCTTCCCCTCACGCTCTGACCAAACCCAGAGAGCCTACCTGGACGAGGCCCACAGGGCAGGTCAGAGAGAGTCCCAGGCCGCCCATGAGAGGGAGACAGATAGGAAAGGTAGGCAGGGCAGAGCAGCAAGCAAGGAGAGGCTGGTTCTGGCAAGAGGGGGAGCAGGTGAGCAGAGGGGAGAGGAAGGAGTGCGAGGCAGCGAGGCCATCGCTGAGAGTGACCATCTCCAGCTGACCAACAGACGCTGTCAGCAACACCCTCCCGCTTCCAACAGCCAATGTCTATTTCCTGAGGACCAGCTATGCATCATTCTACACAAAGGATACAATGGGGCAAAAGAAAGACAAAAGTCCCTGCCCTCATGGAGCTTAAAGTGTCACCAGAGGAAAAAGGCATCTGAGTGCAGTTAAGAGCAAGAAACTAAAGCTTCATTGTAGCCTCTTACAACCCAGAAGATCACAAATACCTATCAGTTTTCATTTTGGAGAGGCGTGTTCTTTATCAATGGTGCCTTCCCTAAAGTTATATATTTTTTTGAGACAGAATCTCACTCTTTTGCCCAGGCTGGGGTACAGTGGTGTGATCTCTGCTCACTGCAACCTCTGCCTCCTAGGTTCACGTGATTCTCATTCATACCTCAGTCTCCCAAGTAGTTGGGACCACAGGTGTGTGCCACCATGTCTGGCCAATTTTTGTATTTTTAGTAGAGACAGGGTTTCACCACATTGGCCAGGCTGGTCTTGAACTCCTGACCTCAAGTGATCCACCCGCCTCGGCCTCCCAAAGGGCTGGGATTATAAGCGTGAGCCACCGTGCCCAGCCTAAACTTGTACTTCTATTATGTGAGCAGGGGACTGCCTTTAATCTGACCCATCCACAAACACCTGTGAATTAACTGACAGCAACTAGTTTTCGTTATTTGACTTGAATTCCAAATCTATATATGATATAAATCAATTTTCTTATATTTGCCTACTTTCTCTAAAGTTGCAGAAATGGCAGACAACCGGTGTGAAAAGCCTTTACCTCTACACCACAGCTACACAAACACACTTGCACACACAGGCACCAGCTCTGGGGTTAAGTTACCTGTTCAACAAGAGAAGCATCTTTCTATCCCATTTAATCAAACCAATGAAGAAACTTGATCGCATCACAAATTTGTCATTCAGTTCTCATGAGCCAACAGATGGAAGCTCTTCCAAGACGAAAGCTCATACAAATAAACTCCAACTTATCTATTTTGCCATAATTCTCCCAAAGCAAGTGAGCCACACTGGGACCTGGGGATCCTCGGCTCTCTCAGGGATGCCCCGGGCAACAATACCGGGCTCTTGTTTGGCTCCTCCTTTACAGATCCTTAGGACAAAACACTCATCCTCTTTCCATCACACTTACCTGTCTTCCATATTCCTGCCAAGAACCAAACTCATCACTCCAGTACCAAATCCACTCAGTGGTGAGGATGAAGTGTGGTGGTTTGGTAACAGAGGAGGCCGTGGAGAGGCGGCGAGCCTGGGTAGCACCGAAAGTCATGGAGTTAAAGTTCAGACAATTGATGTGAACGGCACCCGGTGACTCAGGGCACAGGATCCTACAAAAGAAAACAGAAGCAGGCTCAAAATCCCACCAGCCAAGCAGACACAGTCCCTTGGCTTGAGAACAACACAGCTGGGAGGCGCAAATAGTACATGTGACATGCGCATTTTAGAAAAAGTTTCCAGAGGTAGGGGAAACTGCTTTTTCAGATCAGTTTTGAGGTATAAAAGTATCAAAATCAAGATAATGTGGAAGACTGGTTATGATGAAAACCCCTCTCAGTACAAAATGCAGAAGATGCTGGTTAAAACATTTTTTTTTTAAATGCATTGCTGAGCTGGCAAGAAACAGAAGTCCTTACAAGCCAAAAATAACAATAGTTAACACATACTGTTTATTGTGTGAACCAGACCCTGTATTAAGTGTTTTATAGGTATTAGGAGATGACATTTTCAAAACCCTATGAGATTGAGACTATTATCTCCACTTCACAGATGGGAAAACAGCAGCTCAGGAAGGTGAAGAAAGCCGTTCAAGGTCAAACAGCTAGTCAGTGGGACAGCTGGCCTTTCAGGTGGGCAGCTGGGCTGCACAGCCTGCACCTGAGCTACCAGGACACACTCCCTTTCGAAACGCAGCACTGCCTGAAGACCAAAGGGAAGGTAGGAAACTGGAGGGGGGGCGGTGGTGAGAGCCAGGAGCTATCCCAGGGCAGTGTCGATGAGTAATGACAGGGAGCCTGGGCTTTAGCCACAACGGGGAAACAGGAAACAAATGTGGGGTCTGAGTAAAGCAGGAGGCTGAATCTCAAAAGAGGTATCTCTGTGTAAAACCAGGACCCTAAAAGATGACTCACCTTAGTAAAGGGGGACTGGAGAGGGGGACTTGCCTTTCGAAGACATCTGGCAAGGAAACCTGCCTATATTAATGTTGGTTCTGGATAAAGGAGGAAAAAATGCCTCTGAGAACTCATAAATCATTCAAGCCTCACAGAAATTTTAGCTTGATTCACATTTTGTGAGAATTAGCTGCAAAGACAACCCAGGGTAGCAGTTCTCATAGAAGCAAACACAAATCCCCTCTGGAGGAACTGACCTTCAACTCAGGCCTCAAAAGAATTTCTGAAGAAATTTCCATCAAACATGAGGTCAAAATCAAGTAAGTTACAAAATGTGGAAACAGAGACACTATGAGCAAAAGTCAGCAAAAACAAAATCAGACCACCATGAACTACTAACATCAGTATTCTCAGATGCAAATACATGTGATGTTTTTTCAAAAGGAATTGAGCATCAAAAATATGAGTAAGAATCAAGAGACTATCAAAATTGGGTAAATTTAAAGAAAAAAATAGAGCTTTTACTTTTTTCATTATTATTTTCTTTCTCCTCCCACTCCCTCCAAAACTTTTTTTCTCTTTTCCTTTTTTATTTATTTATTTATTTATTTTAATTTTTTATTTTTTGAGACAGAGTCTCACCCTGTCACCCGGGCTGGAGTGTGGTAGCACAATCTCAGCTCACTGCAATCTCCAGCTCCTGGATTCAAGCGATTCTCCTGCCTCAGCCTCCCAAGGAGTAGCTGGGGTAACAGGCATGCACCACCACATCCAGCTAATTTTCATATTTTTTTGTACAAACAGAGTTTCGCCGTGTTGGCCACACTGGTCTTGAACTCCTGGCCTCAAGCCATCCACCCTCCTCAACCTCCCAAAGTGCTGGGATTATAGGTGTGAGCCACCGTGCCTGGCCTTAGAACTTTTAAAAGTAAGTAAATTAATTGAAACTTTAAAATCATACTTTGATAGGACACACTGCATCTCAGAAGAGGGTGAACTAATGAACTGAGAGCCTGAGGGGGAAGAAATCCAGCAGAGTTTAGAAAGAGAATAAAAGAGAAGTTAGAAGACATAAAAGTGAGAAGACCTCACCATATATCTAATGAGAATTCCAGAGAAGGAATACTTAAGGAGATCATGGCTGAGGAACTCAGAAAGCACAACAAAATATGAATAGCATAGATTTTTAAAATCCACACACAGATATTAGTGAAACTGCACAGCACCAAAGAATGACAAGATATTAAAAGCCACTGGAGAGAAGAAACAGACTATCTTACTATCCTGGACTGAACTGTGTCCCCAAGAAGATTTGTTAAAGGTCTAACCCCTGGTACCTGTGAATGTGATCTCATTTGGAAACAGGGTCTTTGCAGATGTGATCAAGTTAAGATGACATCATATTGGACTCGAGTGGGCCCTGATCCAAAACTGATGTCATTTTAAGACAAGGGAAATTTGAATACAGACACACGGGAGAATGCCCCGTAACAACAGAGGCTGAGACTGGAGTGATGTGTCTACAAGCCAAGGTATGCCAAGGATTTCTAAGCATCAGAATCCTGGACGAGGCAAGAAAGGATCTGCCTATAAAACCTTCAGACAGATCATGACCCTGGTAACACCTTCAGTTTGGACTTCTAGCCTCCAGAACTGTGAGAAAATAAATGTGTGTTGTTTTAAGCCATCGAGTTCGTGGTAATTTGTTATAGCAGCCCTAAGAAATGAACTAACACCGCCTCGATTTAGGCTGATAGCTAACTTCTAAGCAGAAGCAATGGAATCCAGACAACAATGAAATAATCTTTGAAGAGTTGAGAGAGAATACCCAGTAAACCTATCTTTCAAGAACGAGAAGTAAATAAAAACTCTTTCTGACTAACAAAAAACACAATTACCTCCAGACTCTCACTAAAGCAACCTCCAACAGAGGAACTTAAAGAAGGAAAATGATAAACAAGGAGAAGTGTGAGCAAAGGAATGGTGAGTAAGAAACAAAATGATAATTGTGTAAGTTTAAATAAATACTGACTGCCTAAAACAATATGAATTTCTAACCTCTGAAATTAAAAATATTATAGCAGTAATACATACAGTGCATTTTTTTTTTTTAATAGAGACAAGATCTAGCTGTCACCCAGACTGGAGTGCAGTGACACAATCACAGCTCACTGCAGCCTCAAACTCCTGGGCTCAAGTGGAGTTCCCTCTGCAGCTTCCAGAGTAGCTGGGACTACAAGCATGCACCACCATGCTCAGCTAATTTTTAAAAAAATGTTCTGTAAAGACAGGTTCTATGTTGCCCAGGCTAGTCGTGGATTCCTAGCTTCTAGCAATTCGCCCACTTCAGCCTCCCAAAGCACTGAGATAACAGGCATGAGCTGCTGCCCTTGACCCACATCTTATGTGCCTGGCACTGTTCTGAGTGTTTTATGTATATTAACTATTTAATTCTCAAAATAACCTGACGATGTAGATATCATTATTTTATCTACTTATCATATAGTAAAACTGAGGTAAAATGAGGTTAAATAATCTGGTCAAATGCATATAATTAGTAAATAAGTCTGAATGAAACTAGTCAGAATGCAAGTGTCCAAGGTTCCTTCACTGTTTGAGAGAATGACAAGAGGCACTGATTAGCCTAAGATGTTACACTGAAAGTCTGCTAAGATAAAGAGTCTGTTTACGTTTCCAGGGCAGCCACTGAAAAAATACAAATTCAGTATATAATTTCCAAACAAAGGAGAAAAAGCCAAATGAGGAAAAAAATCTAAGAGAAGATCAAAAAGAGAAAAGAAATATACAAAAAGCAGATCACAACGACAATTACGATGAGTGGCAGATATAAATCCAGATCCACCCATTACTGGCCATTTGCGCTTCCTCTGCCGGGAAGTATCTGTCCTTACAGTTTGCCCATTTTGAGGGTGGAGAATCTGAGTGAAAGAAGCCAGACACAACAGTACATACCGTGTGGTTCTATTTATATGAGGTTCAAGAAAAGGCAAGACAGAGGTCTCTGGTGACAGAGGTCAGCACAGTGGTGAACGATGGGAGTGAGCACTGACTGGAAGGAGGCATGAGGAGATGGGGTAAGGCAAATGATCTGTATCTCAATCAGAATGCTAGCTACATAAGTGTATGCATTTGTCAAAACTCACTGAACTGTATGCTTAATGTCTGGGCTCTTCACTGTGTGTAAATTTTGCCTCAAAAATAAAGACTAGGGTTGGTATGTGAGCCGTTTAATCCTCCTAACGGGAGTAATTGGTTTCACATACTTTACCAATAGCAATTGCACATAATTGCACTCTGAGTGCAAATTTATTTTATACACTCAAAAAGTAGGCTCTAATTCTCTTCTTGGCAACATATTTCAGCAAGCTCAATGCAAAATATGTTAAGTATTTGAAAAGAAGGCTATCTGGGATTTCCCTATTTCCTCTGAATTGAGGGAAAATACTAGGACATGACTGGAAAAATCAAAAAAGTTAAAGGTTAAACCATAAACAGCAGTTCAGCAGTATGGCTATATAGGCCAAAGGCTAAAATTTCACAAACAGAAATGATCACCTCTCACTTTTCGGTAACAATGAGTACATATGTACATGATCAATTCCAGCACCAAATCATTGAGAACTTAATACTTGGTCTTGGTACCATCTTCTCATTTCCCCATTGCTCCTCTCTGGAAGGAGAGAGAAGTGGGAGAACAGAGCCACCAAAAGCAAAACTGCCTTCACTGCACACAGAAGGCCAGGCACAAAGCAGAGACAAGACACAGATTTCCTACCTTTCTACTCTGGGATTGCAGTACTTCTCTTCAATAAGCTCCATTTTGTCCAAATCCTTCCATTTGCCTCCATCCAAGAATTGCCATCGATACGGCAAATGGAAATGAACTCTATTGCATTTATCTAAAATAAAAGCATAAAGGAGTAAGATAGCTTGGCAATACATAGCATGCCCTAGCCTTGTGGTTGTCAACAGGTGTGGTCCTGCCCACTGACCTGGGAACATTCTGGAAATGTGTGGTGGAGTCTGTTTTCAGTGCATTCCTGCCTGAGCATTGAGATATGGAAACACTTTTTGTATTTTATTATGTACATTCCTGTGATTTAAATGTCTGTCCCTTCTAAAACTCATGTTACAACCTAATCCCCAATGTGATAGGATTGAGAGGTAAGGCCTTTAAGAGGTGACTGGGTCATAGATGAATGGAGTAATGGGTGTATGGGTTACCATGAGAGTGAAACTGGTGGCTTTATAAGAGGAAGCAAGCCCTGAGCTAGCATGGTCAGCCCCCTTGCCATGTGATGCCCTGCAGCACCTCAGGCCTCTGCAGTCCTACCAGCAAGAAGGTGCTCATCAGATGCAGGCCCTTGACCCTCAACTTCTCAGCCTCCATAAGGTAAGACATAAATTCCTTTTCTTTATAAATTATCCAGTTTCAGGTATTCAGTTATAAGCAACAGAAAATGGACTAAGACATACATCTTCCTTATGTCTCAGGTTTTACCAGGATCTTACTATTTTTTTTTGTTTTTTGAGACAGGGTCTCACTCTGTCACCCAGGCTGGGGCGTAGTGGCACAATCATGGCTCACTGCAGCCTCAACCTCCCAGGCTCAGCCTCCTGAGTAGCTGAGATTATGGGTGTGCAACACCACCCAGCTAATTTTTGTATTTTTTGTAGAGACAAGTTTTCACCATGTAGGCCAGGCTGGTCTTGAACTCCTGGCCTCAAGTGATCCACCCACCATGACCTCCCAAAGTGCTGGGATTACAAACATGAGCCACCACACCTGGTAATGTTTTAGAAATACGTATGTTGGTGGTTTATATCATCTATGAATGTTATTTAATGAGAGTAAGATGCTGATCACAAGAAGGTCAAAGGTCTCATCAATGCAGGGGGCAGTGTGACTGCTCAATATCACTCTCCATGTGGCAGGTGGATGGGCAGAGATCACATCAAAGATGGAGCCAGATTCATCTCTACCAGAAATCCAACCCAACCCCAACACATCCAACTGAAGGCAGGTCAGCAGCATGGTTACAGGCTTCTTGGTCTCTTCTGGCTAACAACATGCTCACTCCTTCCTCGACACACTCCCACCAACATCCACACAATGGCCCAGACCTACGGCTTCCAGTGAGCTGCTCCCCTCACCATCCCCATTTTCTTCCTGGGCAGCCAGATCCTTACTTCTCCCATCACTCCAAGCACATGCTGCCTGCCCTGCCTTTGCTGGTGCCTGCCACCACCTGGAACGCTGCCCACATCTCTGCCTACCTGTCAACAGCCTATGTGAGGTTCTGCTACATCCACACAGAGGAGCGTCAGGAGAGGACAGGGAGAAGGAGAGAAAAAGAATGAGAAGCTCTTTGCACTGTGACATGCGGTTACCTCCAAGATATATGCTTTAAGGCAGAAAGACAGAGAACAAGGTGCAGAATGCCTGTATTTGGGTAAAAAATAGAAAAAAAATAAGATTAGAGATACTCTGACTAAACACACACATATGCACATTATTTCTTGCAGAGGGAAGTTGGTAGCTGGAGATAAAGTTATGAGCGAAGACTTCTGTCATTTTGGCATGTTTTGAACTTTGAACCACAAGAAGATATAATGTATTCCAAAAAAAATTACACATCGAATTAAGTGAAAAAAGATAAAAAGCCAAGCTAGTGTGCCTGTGTAAGAAGGAAACTGAACAGACACACACCCTTGTATAGTTATAAATTCTTGATGGGAGGATATTCAAGGAATGGATAATTACGGCTGTTTCTTGGAGGGGGACCTGAGTTCTGGAGAAAACAGGTGTGAGGGGGAACTTATTTCTTACTGAGCATCCTTTGGACGTTTTAAATTCATATTTCAAAATAATAATGAAACTAGCTAATTTGATACTTGAAAAAAATTAAAATTTTCTAAAATTGTGGGTATTCTTTCGGGCACATCTCAATGCCACTTCTCTCCCAGGCTCTGCAAAAGCACCATGGTAGGGGAAGTACCATGGAGGAGGGTGGGAGGCTGCCTGGGCTTGTCATAGACCAGGCATGGGGCCAAGCAGACAGGGCAGAAGAGAGTGCCAGGCTGAGAGGACTGAGGGAACAAGGCAGGGACACTCAAGCAAGGAAACTCTCCTCTAAGTTCAACAAGGCTGGACACAGCCACACCGGGGACTGACGTTCTCCTGACTTGTCCCATCTGAACATGGACAGCTCACTGGGTCAGGGAACCTCTTGGACTCTCTCAACTGGGTGTGTACACAACAGGTAACTAAAGGGCTGGGCCAGAGGAGATAAGACCATAGCTATGGTCCAAGGTCATGACAAACCAGAGTTCCTGTTCTCTCCCTGGAAGACACTACAGGAAATGATCAGGGATGAGAGCAGAAGGCCTCCCCAGGGCATCCCAGTATTCAGATGCTATACCTACAAACCCCAGGCACAGGTGAACTATGAACAGCCTGGGACAGACTCTCCCTGCAAGCAGGCACATCCTGGGGAAAGTATACTCCGTAGGGCCCTCCAGGCTGATGCCTCCCCCGGGAAGGACATGTGGGCCAGGGGAAGGCACTATAATCAAACAGCAGGCCTGAGGCTTCCGTTCTGAATCAAAGCTGAGCTACAGACCACACTGTTCACAGCTGGAAGGTGTCCAGGAAAGGAGACACTACACAGGCCACTGCAGCCTGGTGAGAGCCTAGTCCCACTGTAGCGGTAGAGACATAAGGTCCCTTCCCTTGTCCTGGTCTTCCTGTCCCCTTTCTCAACTTCTTTTTCTTCCTTCTAATGTTCCCCACCTCACTCTGGAATTCCAGGATCTAGGCTTTCTAGGAGATGAGTCACAGAAATCAAATAAATTTGGCAGACAAAACACCACATCCACCCCTGTCCTTCCTCCCTATTGTCCTTGAAATAACAGGCCAGAGAGAAGAATAAATCCAAAAGCACCGGAAAACAATAAAAAGAGCAGATAAATGTTCTGCTCTTGTCTGCAGCTGATCCAGGCAGAATGGTTTTGGCACCCATAGAGTGGAAAGTTTGCTCAAATTTAATTTTTAATTTTTCTGGCAGATCGTATAAACTAACCAATCAAGATGTCTAGTGTTGGCTACTGTTTGTGCTGTTCATCACTGGTGTTCTTCAAAAGACCAGAACTATTCAAGAATTGCTAAAACTATGGAGCAATGAGAATCAAATCGATATAAAAAGAAGAGAAAAATGCAGACAAAATATGCAGAAGACAGCACAGAAGTAGAAAAGATCTGGGGTCATCACAGATTCAGAGTCACATGAAACAGGAGCAAGAAAGATACCCAGGCCAATCCCAGTGAGAATAATGGGAGCCCCACCATAGGTACTCCCTTGCCCTGATTTGCTTGTGTGAAGCAAGTTGCTGTGTGCTTCCCAGTTAAACTAAGTGTGAATATAAGGGTTAGAGCCAGAGAAAAGCAAATGAGACGATCACCAAAGCCCCCGCCCCAGTTCTAGACTGCATGCCAGCTGCCCACTCCACCAAGCAAGGTCTTCTGCCTCTTCCCCACCATCACTAGAATGAGGGCCTGGAATCCAAATCAGCCCTGTGGAAATCAACCAATAGGCATATGGGATTCTCAAGCACCAATGTGACAGACAACCAAGAATCACTCAACACATGAGGAAAACAATTTGAAGAGAGGCAGCAACTCACACAGAAGCAGCGATACCTAAGGAGAGAATAATCACTGTTAAGGTAACAAGCGTTCACAGCTAGATTTTAACCTACAAGCCTAGCCTCTAAAACCTCTAGGAAAAAACTATAGGAGAAACATTTTATAGGTTTAGAATAGGCAACTATTTTTAGGATACAAAAAACACAAACCATAAAAGAAAAAAAATATTATCTGGACATCACTATTAAAATACCTGTTCTTCAAAATACATTAGAAAGGAAATAAACATGATGGGGAGGGATAACATGGGGAGAAATGCTAGATATGGTATGCACCTAAAGTTAAATAAATAAATTAAAAAAACAAAAAGAAATAAACATGAAAGACTGGGAGCATCTATCTTCAATATAAATCATATGCAAAACACAACTCAATAGTAAGAGATCAAATAACCCAATAAAACTGGGTATAACAGTCACAAAAGACCAATATTGTATGATTCCATTTATATGAAATATCCAAGCAAATCTACAGAGATGGAACCTCCATCTGTAGTCATCAGAAGCCGGGGGGGGAGGGAAGAATGGCAGTTGACTGCTAATGAGGATGGGGTTACTCTGAGGCTGTTGAAATGTTTTCATATTGCCTATAATGATGACTGCCCAATTCTGTGTTAATATTACATAGATAAGTAGACTTCAAAAAGTTCATGGAAAATTGAAGTAAAAGATAAAAATAAAACTATAAACTTTATTTCTCAACGTAAGCTCCATGGGTAGACTAAATGGCTGGTATCATCTTTTACACTTTCGTCCTGAACACTTTTGTAAAAGATGGTACCAGCCATTTAGTCTATCCATGAAGAACTGAGGGTCCTAGAAATTTAACCATGTCCATTCAGTCTTTTTTATATTTTTAACTGAAGAAAAATGGGTGCCCTTTAAAAATTTTTTTTATTTTTTTAAGATAGAGTTTCACTCTTGTTGCCCAGGCTGGAGTGCAATGGCAGGGTCTCGGCTCACTGCAACCTCTGCCTCCCGCATCCAAGCGACTCTTCTGCCTCATCCTGTGATTACAGGCATGTGCCACCACACCCGGCTAATTTTTGTATTTTTAGTAGAGACGGGGTTTCAACATGTTGGCCAGGCAGGTCTCAAACTCCTGACCTCAAGTGATCCATCTGCCTCAACCTCTCAAAGTGCTGGGATTACAGGCATGAGCCACCACGCCTGGCCTAAAGATTTTTTAAGATTAGAAAACGAAAAGAACTCAGAAAGAGCAAAATCAGGACTGTAAGGTGGTGCCTAAAGATTTCTCATTGAAACTCTTGCAAAATTTCCCTTGATTGATATGGAATGAGCAAGAGCCTTGTGGTGGTAGAGAAGGACGCTCTGGTGAAGCTTTCCCTGGCATTTTACTGCTAACGCTTTGGCTTTCTCAAAACACTCTCATAATAAACAGATGTTATTGCTCTTTGGCCCTCTAGAAAGCCAACAAGCAAAATGCCTCGGCCATCCCAAAAAACTGTTGCTGTGACTTCTGCTCTTGACCACTGCTGTGACTGGGCTACTTTCCTGTTGGGAGCCACTGCTTTGTGCTTTGTCTTCAGGATCCTACTGGTGAAGACATGTTCCATCTTCTGTTATGATTCTTCAGATAAATGTTTCAGGATCTTCATTGCACTTGTTTAAAATTTCCATTGAAAGTTCTGCTCTTGTCTGCAGCTGATCCAGGCAGAATGGTTTTGGCACCCATAGAGTGGAAAGTTTGCTCAAATTTAATTTTTAATTTTTCTGGCAGATCATATAAACTGAACCAATCAAGATGTCTAGTGTTGGCTACTGTTTGTGCTGTTCATCACTGGTCTTCTTCAATTAAGGAACAAACAAAATTAAATTCTTCCTCACAAACTGACGTGGATGGCTCCATCTTTACCATTCTCTCATCCTTTCTTAAAATGACTTACTCATTTATAAACTGATTTCTTTGGGACATTGTCCTCATAAACTTTTTTGTAAAGCATCAATGATTTTGTCATTCTTCCACCCAAGATTCACCATAAATTTGATATTTTTTCTTGCTTCAACTGCAACAAAATTTATGTTGCTTTGATAGGGGCTCTTTCCAAACTGATGTCTTATCCTTCTTAGTGCCTCAAACTAGACCCTGTTCAGATATGTTATTACAAGTTAGTATGAATTTATTTTGATGCAAAAAGTTTAATTTTTTCATAATATGCATTTTCCATGAACTTTCTGAAGACCCCTTTTGTGTGTGTGTAAAGCTTTTATATAAAAAAAAAAGGCAAAAGATCTGAGTAGATACTTCACAGAAAATACACAAATGCCCAAAAAGTACATATAAATAAATGTTAAACATCATTAATCATCAGGGAAATGCAAATTAAAACCGCAATGAGACATCATCACTCGCTGATCAGAATGGCTAAAATTTAAAAGACAATGCCAAGTGTTAGCAAGAATATACAATAACTGAAACTCTCATACATTGCTGGTGGGAACATAAAATATTATTACCTATTTTGGAAGACAGTTCGGCAGTTTCTTACAAAATCGACCACATGCCATAATCCAGCAACTATGTCTAGGTCTTTACCCAAGAGAAATGAAAACATATATCCACATGAAAACTTGTACATATTAATAGAAGTTTTATTTGTAAATGCCAAAACCTGGCAACAACCCAAATGTTCATCAACATACGAATGGATAAACAAATTGCAGTCAATCATGCAATGGAATACTACTGGGCAATAAAAAGAAACAAATGATCGATATGCCAGCATGACTGAATCTCAAAAACATGCTGATGAGAGAAGCCAGGCACAAGAGAACACACTGTATGAGTCTATTTATGTGAAATTCTAGAAAACGCAAATCTACTGTACTGGGACAAAAGTAGATCAGGGACTTCCTGGGGGTGACAAACTAGAGGGTGAGGATTAATTATAAAGGGGCATAAAACAATGTTTTTGGAGGGGAGGGAATTGTTCCATATCTTGATCGTAGAGATGGTTACATGAGCATATATACTTACCGAAACTCAGAACTATACATTTAAAATGGGTACACTTTATCATGTGTAAACTATAGCTCAATAATATTGCTTTTAAAGAATACATATATATGTATATATATATATGACACATAATCTTTAACCTATCATTCCATTCCTTGGAATCTATCTATGGAAATACATATACATACTTGAATGCTCAATGGAACATCATTATAATCAAATATTACACATTTGTTTTTAAAATGACGTGGACTTTCACATACCGACATGGAAAAAAATCTCTAAGACACAATGTCAAGATGCAGGTTGAATAATAACATTATCACATGCTCCCATCTGTTTAAAAATATGTAAAGCAAATATCACAACCACACAGGAAGTGTTTAGCTTTGGGCAAGGACGAAGGGACTTCTTGCCTCATTCTGTATGACTGAACTCTCTTACAGAGTGAAAGTTTTCATAAATTGCTTGGGTAAGTTTTAAAAACTGAAAATGAAACAAGAAGTTTTGGTGGTTGTTTTTTAAGGGGAGTCACCAAATTTGAGAACGAACCTTCTTCGGTCAAAGTTCAGGACAGCATTTAAGAAGAAAACAAAGGTTTAGTGAAAATACAGACACACACATGCATACCAGAATTGCTGCTTCTGATAAAAGATGACTGGATTGTTCACTGGATCAACACAGAAGAAACGCCCAATTTAAACAACCACTCATCCTCTAAGAGCTAATACAATTGTTTCCGTCTCAATGAGTCCTTCCCAGTTTCTAAGGCAGCTCTCAGCCTATCATCACCCTTATCTTTGTTCCCACCAGACTAAGCACTTCCCTGTCCTGTGCAGGTCTGTGACCTCATGCTAAGTTGACCAAGGCTCAATACTTACTCATTTGGTGCATGAACCCCAGTTATGTTCCCAAAAATCATCCGCATTTGATTTCTGAAAACTCAAAGAGTTGCTACCATCTTCTACTGCCCAACAAAAGAGCTGCAGAATTGGCCAAAGTGCCAAGCCCTCATCCTCTCTGGATGGGGAAGGGGTTTGGGAGGGGGGTGACTTCAGAGCATAGCTCTGGGAATGACAAGCAGTTGTCCCTCCTACAAGTGGGATGAAGGAGCCTCCTCCAACTTACCTTGAAAGCCACAACTTTTCCGGATATGGTACAAACAGATCTGATCACTCTCCTCCTGGCTAAGAGTGTTTGGGGACACAGAACCTGAACTGTCTTTTCTTTCTGCAAAGAAACACCACAAAGATATGTCAGCTTCTGATATGGGGTCAAAGTAGTTCAAGGTACAAAGGAGACTTAAAGAGGATTCATTCAGCTCTCTGCACAAAACAAAAGTGGGCAAGGTGAGCTCACAAAGCCCTATGGTGTTTGGGGTGAAAGTGCTGCTATACAGGTGGATCCTCTACTTTGTAGGGACAGGCTGGGAGCCTGAGGCCATGCAGCTGCTTGCCAAATCCAGGACTTCATGAAGGGACTCCTTTCTCAACTCTGGCTGTCCACCCAATTCACTAAGAGACCCATTTAAAAATACAAGTGCCCAATTCTGCCCTAGACTCGATTCCACCCCAGAATGACTGAATCAGATCCTCCAGGGGTGAAGCGTGGGGACACTTTTGTAATAAGGGGAGAACCACTGTCTTACATGTTGAGGCATCTTACAATTCCTTCTATGCCTAAGGTTGTGATGACCCTCAAGGGCAAATAGAGGGCTACTTTTTATAAACTAGATTTGAGCCTATATAGCAAATATTCATTAATGAGCTATCATAATTGGGTACTTATGCCAAGAAAAGAGTAATAAATAGAAAATCCACATTTCAAAATGAAGCCTCCTTAATTAATTTGCGGTTAATTATCAGGATCTTAATATAAAAAGGGCACATAAATCCTTTCTAGTTTACCTTTACTAGCACCGTGCCAATGAGTCTTTACCTATGACATTTACCCTCACCTGGCTACCCCCAAATGAGCACATAAAATTACTTTGCAATCCCTATTTAGTGTCACCTGTCATTTTGTTATTCATCTTCCCTTTTCTTTGTTTAAGCCCCTGAGATACTTCACAAGCTGGGCCTCCAAATCTAGGCCTGTGGGACCCCGAAGGTCATCTTCCTCTCTCCCCACGACAGTGACTGCCCTTGAACCTAACATCTCTGGGCAGTGGATCCCTCCTCCATTTCTGACAAGGCTGTAATCCAACTGTATCCAAGGCTGAAGATACTCTTAAAGATCTACTTAATACAAAACCTGCCTACTTCTAGGCTTCCTACAGCTGAAAGAAATTAACAAAACATAATTGAAAACAGTGTAAAAAACCCACAAATACAGTGAGGACAATTTTTAAATATAAAAGTCAGCTACAAATAGAGTGGTACATTTGTTTGCAGGTAGTCCTGAAATGCAAATGACATCCTAGGAAGCGCTCTATTAAAATTGTAGCCGCCGCTATAGCTAACTGAGCGGGTTTGATTCTGCTCTGAGGGGAGGCATGTCTCAGCTTCACCAAGGAATAACCAGGGCCCAGGACAGCGCCCAGCATGTGGCAAGCACAGCAAGGTGCTGAATGAAAGAGTGGATAAGAGAACAGCCAGCCAATGGCTGATAACTGTGAAATCCAATGGACTCCAGTGTATTATAATCTCCCTGATGGACCACATTATTTATCTGCCCCACAACAGATACTCAAGAAATGCTTATAAATAAAAATAGCTGCTCGAAATTTGCCTGTCACTAAACCTGACAGTCTTTAAAAAAAAAAAAAAGTATCCTAGCACACTCATTCATTCAACAAACGTCAGAGTGCCTACTGTGGGCCCAGGCACTGTCTAGGTACCAGAGATGAGCAGGGAATAAAGCAGACAAATTTACAATGGCTCAAAAACTCTACTTATTCATGTCAGGAATATGGCCAATGCCAAAATTAAGGTATGCTTCTTTCACTCATTTTGTAAAATCAAAACAATACAAGGCAAGGGATGCTCCCCCAGAGCTGTGCAGCACAGCATTCCTAACTTTGGGTTCCTCCCTGAGGGGCATGCTCTCTTGGGGTGAAGATGGGGGTGACTGCATAGGGGAGGAGCCAAGTCTTCCATTTCAGTTCACTGAAATTCACTCACCATCAATACCAATTCACATTTCTCTAGGACAGCTTGATTGATCATGTCTGATTTCAACTTATCCTGACCTCCCCACCCGCTGCCTTATTAAGGAAAGCATCGCCAACTCCATTTCACTAAAAGCAGCACAAGACTTGCCCGAAGTCACACGTTCTGTGTACTGGCTAGCTGGAATCTGAGAGCCGCCAGCCCAGGACCTCCTGTGAACCCCACCAGCCTTACCTCCCCACCAGCCTTACCAGAAGTCCCCTGTGGGCCCTGAGGAGGAGGCACTCTGCTGGGGGCAGAGCTCTTATTCTTGATGTCATGCGCATTTCTGTAAATGGAAGGCAGCCTGCTCACCAGGTCTAAGCTCATACCCAACTTCTCCAATTTCTCCAGATTCTCAGAATTAGAGAAATTATGGGGATCTCTTACAGCTAGTGCCAAACTTGCATTCCCCCTGTAAAAAATACTGGCAGATATGGAGTTTGATGCACTGCTTTTGAAAGGAACAAGAGCCATGGGGTCCATCTCCTTTATTGTAGTGTTGGCAAATCTGTTGACAGAGAGGGAAAAAACCACCAGTTCAGGAAGGTCTCATATGACACCACCTCCCCCAGTGAGCAGTCCACTGGTAAGAAAAGGCCTTCACAATCTGTGATACCATCATCCATACAGAACACAGTGATAACATCCCTCACTCTTGATGATGGCTGCTAACAAACGCCCTTGGCTAAAATGGGAACCAAGTGGAAAGCTGACTGCACAGAAGCAGCCCCTCCATTGGGAAATCCAAGAACTTCAAAGTGACTAGAGCTGCTCCTTTCATGAGACAATGCAAGTCGAATGGCTACATCCTAAAAGCCTCTACAATCTACCTACACTCTTCCCCAACTGACTTACCAACTCTCCCTTACCCAGGCCCGTTTTCTCTGGACTTCCCTTTCTACAATGCAAAGTCAAAGAGGCTCTGAGGGCTTAAAGCATCTTAGAGAAGGCCAAACACCACCCTTTCATTTCTCAGTGGAGTACACTGAGAGGCTCAGAGAGGTTAAAAGGCCAGCCCTAGTCCCACAGCTATCCATGGCATCTGGTATACATGATGTTTGAGGAACTGGGTTGTTGGCAAAGCTGGCCCTTGAACTTCAATCAACTGCTCCTTCTGCTCCACATTCCAAATTCCTGCAGGTGTAAACCAGACCAGAGACCACCAAGGGCCCACCCATTCCACTCAGTCATTACATTTCCCAAGATACAGGAAGGTCCCCCAGGGAGGTGTGGAACCCAGACTTCCCCTGGCACTCACTTCTGGCAAAAGCCAGGGGTGATTCTGAAACAAGAGTTGGCACAGCTCGTTATAGCTCAGGTGGTCAACGCCATGAGTTCTCAGCACACTCAGGTTGTGTTCGGTTGTCAAGGTGTGACTATTCCTACATTTCTTCCTGCAAAGAAGCAGAGCTGGTGTTACATGTTGAACTGAGTCTCCTCAAAATTCCTATGTTGGAGTCCTAACTCCCAGGACTTCAGGATATGGCTCTATTTGGAGAGAGGGTCTTTAGAGAGGTAATTAAGTTAAAAAGAGGTCAATAGGGTGGGCCCCAATCCCACATGACTGCTGTCCTTATAAGAAGAGATTGGGGCACAGACACACACAGAGGGAAGACCATGGGAGGACACAGTGAGAAGGTGGCCATCTACAAGCCAAGGAGAGAGGCCTCAAGAAAAAACCAACCCTGCCAACACCTTGATCTCAGACTTCTAGCCTCCAGAACTCTGAGAAAGTCAATTTCTGTTGTTTCAGCCTCCTAGTCTGCGGTACTTTGTCATGGCTATACTGGCAAACTGAAAGCTGATAAAATCAGTCTTCATGACAATTGCTCAGAAACACTTCCCTGATGGCGTTTACAAGCACCAGAGAAAACCAGCATGTCTACAAGACAACAACAAATCTAACGTGTATTTACCAAGGAAGAGATGGGGACTTTCAAGGTCTATGGCCCAGGATGGCACCTCTCAGCAGGCATTTGATGAGAATGACAAAGAGGGGTCACTGCACAGCAGTCGGTAAGCAGTTAACCACAGGCTCAATCAATGAGCACGGCATCTTATTATTATAGGTCACATACGTGCATGCATGCAGGCATGCGCACATACAGCCCTGAACCCAGCTCTTTTTTCTGCTCTCTTCCTTCATTCTTTCCATCCAAAAGCAGCTGATAAGCACTAGGGTGAGCCAGACACTGGCATCATGCCCTGAGAACCCAAAGATAAATCTTTAAATGACTGCCTGAGTCACCAGGACCCAGAAGAGTCAAGTCAACAGCATTTGTTTGACTCAGACACCGCCGTGCCGCCTATGCCACGCTTGTAATACACATCTCAGGAGAATGCCAAACCTGGATCCACCCCAAACCCACACCTCCTACAGAATCCCCAGCTCAGTAAAAGGCAACTTCCCTCTCCCACTGCACAGACCAAAAACCCTGAAGCCATCCATGACTGCTCTCTTTCCCTCATCTGGTGGAGGTGACAGACAGAGAGGACTCTGATACGGAGTGGAAAGTGCAACGTCAGCTGTGGTCAGAATCCGTCAGCACAGAGCGGGAGAGCACGTGAGCCAGGCTGGGCTGGGAGAGAACTGGGGGAAGAAACCAGGGGGAGCGTACTAGACAGCATAAAGCCTGAGTGGAATAGTTAAAGGGTGAGGAGGAGACAACAAGAGGAGAAAGGAAGAACATTCCAGAAGAGGGGCAAATAATTTGGTGCTGCCAGAGCCAAATACATCTAATAACTGTAATGATGACTAATGATGACAATGACTACTAAAATTTAATGAGCAACTGCCAAGTATCGGCCAAAATGTTTTATGAGTTAACTCATTCAGTCCTGAACCAGCCAGTGAGGGGGAGAAATTAACCCCGCTTTGCCGGTGAGGGAACTGAGAACTTGGAGATAGAGTCATTTGCCCAAAGCCACCAGCTAACAAGGAGCAGAGCCCAGGTTGAAACAAGGTGGCATGCTTCTCGGGACTGTGCCCTAGACCACTGGGCTCACCACCTCCTGAGCACAGGACTAAGAATCAGGGAACCAGGACTCTGTATCACCTCTGCAGCAGGACTGATGACCTATTTCTAAAAGCACTGACCCTGAGGCTCAGGAAGACAAGCAGAGACCGGAAGCACAGAGACCGGAAGCGGCCAACCACACCCACTCTCCCTAAAGTGAGTCAGAAATGGAAGGTTCAAGAAATTCACCTGTGTAAACAAGGAAGAGAAACTACTTTTGAGAACCAGCTTAAGAACAGGGCTGCCATCTTTATTTTACAAAATATGAACATTAAACAGATCCACCAGTTACTCCCACGAGAGGCTCCATCCAACCACCATTTGCTGTGTGCCTTCTCCCTCCTGGGCTGCTGTTCCCCAACCTCCCCTGGACTGGCTCATCCCTGAAGGCTGATTTCCCCAGGAGTTCAGCCCTCAGCCTCTTTCAGGCCTCAGGCTCTACCTCAGATCTGATCCACTCCTGGGGCTGCAGCCACGGCTACACCACCCAACGTCTCCCACACCAGCCCAGCACCTCAGGCCCCTGGCCTTCCTCCCAAGTTTCTGACCTGGACAGAGGCCTCCTGGGCATGCTTCAAAACTAAAACCCTCTCCTGTTTTCTCAGTCTACAACACCCAGGCCACAGTAGGTGCAGAAACTGAAGAGTTTCTGAGAAAGTTCACCTCTCTCATATCCTCTCACCACACAGTCACCGACTCAACTCTCCCAAATTTCTCACAGAGCCCTTGGAAAGTTCTAATCTAGATATTTCTGAAAAGCTGCTTCTTAGAGACTACATTTTCCAGCCACCCTGCATCTAGACAGCGTCACAAGACAGCTTCTGGTCAATGGAATGTGGATGAAAAGAAATACACCACTTCTAGACCTGGCACATAAAAACCTCCCATTCGACCATGTGGTGGCTTAGGCCTGTAATCCCAGCACTTTGGGAGGCCGAGGCTGGTGGATCACGAGGTCAGGAGTTCAAGACTAGCCTGGCCAATATGATGAAACCCCGTATCTACTAAAAATATAAAAATTAACCGGGGGTGGTGGCAGGTGCCTGTAATCCCAGCTCTTGGGAGGCTGCAGTGGGCCAAGATCACACTATTGCACTCCAGCCTGGGCGACAGAGCGAGACTCCGATTCAAAACAAATAAATAAAAATAAATAAAATAAAATAAAAACTTTCCATGCACTCCTCTACTGGAACTTGATACCTAACTGGCCTCAAGAGCTAAGTGCTGAGGAGCGCAGAGCAGAGGTCAGTTAGCCTGGATCCCTGGATGACTGTATGGATCAAGGCCCCCACCCCATGCTCACTGTTGGCCTGCCATGAACAAGAAATATCTACTCTATTAAGACACACACATACACATACACACACACCAGGGAGCAAGCAAGAAAGGAGGGAGCAGGGGAGGAAGGAATCCTCCTGGACTAGCTTCCCAGCGGTTCCCAATGACATTCTCCCTTAAACTGGTACCAACACCACTACCTAGGACTTCCTAAAATGCAAACCTGATGGTTGCTCTCTCCTGCCATTTAACTAGCCCCATCACCTTCAGGGTGAGGCCCAAATCCTTCAGCATAAACCTCAGCAATCCCTTCCACACATCCCACTGACCATGTGCTATGCTCAGAACATGGGCGCTAAGTGCTGGGGGAGACAGCTGGGGCTTCTGTCCTGAGGGAGTTTCCATTCTACTGGGAACTGGGTGCCATGAGAAAAATAAACAGTTCCCTGTGACCAAGAGTAAGGAGAGGAAAAGCCCTCAAATGGGATGTGATCTTTAGGTTGAGGCCTGCAGCAGGAAGGGCACTCCAGGCAGAGCAAAGGTTCCCAGAAATGCCCAGGCTGGGGGGTGTTCCAGGCACAGAAAGGTAACGGGTGGGCAGGGACCAGTATCCCAGGACCTTGTGGGCGATGGGAGGGAGCTTGCAGTTTCCAGTTTGTAAGCAGAATAAATAGGGTTGAACAGGGTTTAAAGATCCCTTCCGGCTGCTGGCCAGAGAAAGCCTTCATTGTCTGCCCCTCAAAGCTGGCAAGGGGAACCCACGGCGTCGTGGAGCTCCCCCTAGGCCACCGCCTCCCTCTCCCCCACCCAACACGGCCACAACCGGATGTTCCACCCCGGCACTACCGCGTTCTTTTTAAGTCACACTCTTTCCCCAGGCTTCTAAAGGACTCCAATCGACAAGTCCCTCGCACTGTGCCAGGTACTCAGCAGGTGCTCAATAAACGCTCGCTTTAATGAATGATGGGGCGAGGCCGGGGCAGAGCCACCGAACTGTCTGCTCAAACTTCAAGTAGGTCCCCAAGCGGAACGGAAGCGCGTGGGGGCGAGCGGGGCCTCTGCCCGGGCCCGAGGCCGCGCCTTACCCGGCTCTCAGGAACTTGCAGGCGCCGTAGATCATGAACTTGCAAAGGTGCAGCTGCGCGCAGAGCCCCACGCAGCCCGGCTTGGAGCCCTGGTGCGCGCGGCACAGGCGCAGCGGCGACGCGGCCAGCACCACGCGCTCCGGGACCGCGGTCGCGCCGCCAGCGCCCGCCCGCGCCGCCACCACGAAGCGCCCACACTCCCGCAGCAGCCGCTCCAGCGCGTCGCTGCCCAAGCCCACCCGCAAGCGGCGCCGCAGCTCGGGCAGCTCCAGGGCGCCCCCGGCCGCGCACAGCACCTGGGTCACCTCACCGACGACGCTAGCCTGGGCCATGGCCGCGGGGACTGCGCCCGTCGGACCACGGGTGGCGCGACGCGGGCGGCGGCGGACGCCAGCTGCCGGGCGGCTCTCGCGGGGTGGAGGCGCCGGCGGGGAAACGAAACCGAAAGCGGCCCCGAGCCGGCGAAAAACAGAACCTGTGCGGCCTCGCCACGCCCCCGGCCCGCAGCTGAGCGGCGGCGCCTTACGCCTAGGGTCCCCAGCTGTGCGGCAGCCGCCGGACGGAAGCTCGGGAGCTCGGGCGCTCGGGCGCTCGGGCGCTCGTGCTGTGCGCTCGTGCTCGGCGCTCGGGCGGGGGCTGTGGCGGCTCGCGGGGGCTTGTCCCCAGGCCCGGAAAGGACTTTCCCGGACGTTTGAGGACCAGAAGCTCCTAACTCCGCGATGCTCCGAGCGCCTGCAGTCAGGGGGGCGCCTCGAAGGCAGCGGGAGCGTTGGCGGAGCCGGCTGGACGCCGCCCGTTAAAGCCGCTCGGCGTCGCCCGGGCCAAGCCCCGGCTTCGTAGACAACTCTCAGAAACAGGGACGACTGATGGGGCCCCCACCCCTCGAACAAGGGACAAAAGCGATCACTCCGCTTTAGGAAGACGGACTTAAATGTTCCTTTCGCCTCGGTGCATCAGTGAGTTCCTTCATGTAAAAATAAACGGGTATGTCCTTTAAAAGAGCAAATCCGTTACTCCCAGCCCCTGCTAAGTAACGATTGAGCAAATATTTTAGAAGACCCTTGAGAGCAAAGGACCCTCTCACACGTGCTGAGGGCAATGCAAGTTGTGAGAGCCGTTTGGGGAAATAATCCAGGAATAGCTATTAAAATTGAAATCGCTTGTGACCTTTGACACAGCGATCTTTCCTCTCGGAATCTTCCAGAAGTAAAAGGAACAGTAAATAAGTTATGTGTGAAAGTGTTACAGGGGAACCCTACCTCAGTGGGAACTGTGTGACCGATCTTTAAAGACTATTAGGAAAACTATCTAACAAGCGTGCGTTAAATCTCTGTGTGCGGATCTAGAAGGACAGCCATGATGTGTCGCTAAACGAGAAAAGATGGCTGTGCAGAAATGTCTAATCAAGTTGCATGATCAAGAATTAATTTTTTTTAATGTCTAACAAAAGAAATGCCTGTGTGTGTGTGTGCATGGCAGGACATTTTTGAATAAGCATGGACAAAGACGAGGAAGAAACACACAAAGGTGGTTGGCAGGAGGCAGTAAGAGGTACTAGGAAAGTGGAAAAGGGAAGATGAGGGGCAGAAGGATTGTGGGGGGGAGAATACTTACGGTATAACATTAACTAAAAACGAATATAAAAACTTTAACTATAAGCCGGCGCAGTGACTCACGCCTGTAATCCCAGCACATTGGGAGGCCAAGGCGGGTGGATCACTTGAGGTTAGGAGTTTGAGACCAGTCTGGCCAATGTGGTGAAACCCTGTCTCTACTAAAAATGTAAAAATTAGCTGGGCGTGGTGGCGGGTGGCCAGCTACTCAGGAGACTGAGGCAGGAGAATTGCTGGAAGCTGGTAGGCAGAGGTTGCAGTGAGCCAAGATCACACCACTGCACTCTAGCCTGGGTAGCAGAGCAAGACTCCATCTTTAAAAAAAAAATTCTTACCTGTAGGATTACTACAAAAATGTAGACAAGAAGCATATGTAGACAAGTAACATGGACAAATGAAAAAGACAGGGTCTTAGTCTGTCACCCCAGGCTTTAGTATAACAGTATAATCATAGCTCACTACAACCTGGAATTTCTGGGCTCAAGCGAACCTCCCACCTTAGCCTCCCAAGTAGCTGGGCCTGGAGGCACGTGCCACCATGCCCAGATAATTTTTATATTTTTTTGTAGAGACACTGTCTCATATGTTGCCCAGGCTGGTCTTGAACTCCTGGCCTCAAGCAGTCCTCCCCCGCTCAGATTCCTAAAGTGCTGGGGTTACAGTGAGCCACCATGCCCAGCCTAAAATGTTATTTTTTTTTTTTTTAGACAGAGTCTTGCTCTGTGAACCAGGCTAGAGTGCAGTGGCACGATCTTGGCTCACCGCCACCTTTGCCTCCCAGGTGCAAGCTATTCTCCTACCTCAGCCTCCTGAGTAGCTGGGATTACAGGCGTGCACCACCATGCTGGGCTAATTTTTGTATTTTTAGTAGAGACGGGCTTTCACCATGTTGGTCAGGCTGGTCTCAAACTCCTGACCTCGTGATCCGCCTGCCTCAGCCTCCCACAGTGCTGGGATTACAGGTGTGAGCCACTGCGCCTGGCTAAAATGTTAATTTTTAATCAAAAATGTTAGGCCGGGCACGGTGGTTCACGCCTGTAATCCCAGCATCTTGGGAGGAATCTGTTAAAATCCACACGCTGAATGAGAGAGACCCCCAAACAGGGTTTGTGTGAGCAACATGGATGTTTATTCACCTGTGTTCGGGCGGGCTGAGGCCAGAAAGGGCGTCAGCAGAGGGTGGTGGGACAGGAGTTGGTTATAGGTTGGGGCAAGTGGTCAGTTAAAGGTGGTAATCTATTTTAGGGAGGGGGAAGGGCGTCACAGGATGCATGGTCACAAGGGTAGGGGTTATCTATTACAAATAGGCATGATCATAAGGGTGGGGGTTATTGATTGCAAGCAGAGGGGGAGGGTGCAGTAAATTACATAGTTACAGATGTGGGGGGGGAGTCTTGAGAAACCCAGTGTCCGGGGGGAGATTCTGTAAGGCTAAGTAGGAACAATGGATGCAGGTTGCAGGGGGAGAGCAATTGAGGCAGGAACAAGTTGTTTCACTTCTTTCTGTGGCTACCTGATTACTTGTGGTTACCTCAGACTTTCTGGCTTCTGGGGACCATCCAGAGGTGTACTTGCAGGTCACCAAGGCTATAATGGCCAGGCTTGGACTTAGAGGCCTAACATTCCCATCTTTTTATATATGTATTAAAGAAAAAAGTTGGAGAAGGGAGTGGGGCGATGTTTCTCATGGCTTTTTCGAGCATGACAGGGCTGCTCGGACACCTAAAGAAAAGTCTGTGATTTGTGTAGTTTAGTAAGTGTTTGGCCAAGTCCTTGGAAGCATAATAGCTTTAGTGATGAAACCTTGGGCCAAAGTTGGAATAGTTTCCAGTGTAGGGGGTGGTCCCAGAAGACTTGGATTGAAAGAGATATGTGCAGGTTCTGGAGAGGTCACACTGCATCTTGACATTAGCCGGGCGCCGCCTGGAGCTCATGAGTGATGGATTGGTGTTTCCGGTTGTTCCTGGAAGGGTGAAGACTGTGAAATAGGGTTGGGGAGAAAGACAGGCAAATGAACGGGGGAGGGTTGGCAAGGCATTTTGCTTTAAGCGGCTGAGAGGTCCTGGGACAGTGGGTAATGTTGTTAAAAGTAGCATTTGCCACGTAGAGTGATTAGTGATGGCCTGGATACGGTTTTGTAGGAATTGAGAGACTAATTGGAAAATGCAAGTTCTGAATAAGAGAGGAGGAAAATGGATATTAGGGGAGTAAGGAGTGGAAAGAGCCATGACATCCAGCTAGGATGGGATGATATATACCAGGTTTGGCAGAGTTATTTGCCTGATTAGCAAATTTTGGGGCCTTGTCTTTGAGCCTTTTGATATTATCATAAACTAGGCTGGTTTGATTTAAGTAAAAGCCAAATTCCTCATTGAGAAATATACAGAGTTCTCCCTTTCTGCAGTGAGTAAGTCGAGACCACGACAGTTCTGGAGGACGACTGCAGCTGAAGAGTCTATTTGAGCTTGAAGGACAGACAAGGTGTTATATATGTCTGTAATGCTGGCAGAGAAATCAGTAGACAGGCTGCGGAATGTTGTGACAGAGGTGGTGACCCCCACTATGCCAGTTCCAAGACCTACAGTGGAGGCTGCAAGCCTTGTTCCCACAAGTAATGGAATTAGCTGGATGACTCTTTTTTGTCGAGTAGGTGTCATTAGAGGGACAGACAGTTGCTCATTACTACTGGCAAATTGAATTTTAGGAATAAGGAAGACTAAGGCGCAGGTTCCCGTCCCAGTTAGTGGGTAGACACATATAAGTGGAAGAGCCACATAAGAAGAGACCTGGGGGGAAGGCAGAATTGAAAATGTAGGGTGAAAAGGTGGGAGGGATCCTTGAAAGGGGGAGTTAGATTGCCAAATTCCTAAAGATCCAGCAAGAACAGCAGCAGTTAGGGGGTTGAAAGGGAGATTGATGGTAACTGTGGTGGGGGCAGTTTGGTTTTCATAATGTATGAGGAAGCATGTAGTAGCAACAAATAGTCTGTCACTAACATTTGTAGGGCTGGGTATGAGTAAGCATGAAGAGGGTCTAAGAGGAGAATCTGAGGAACAGGGAGAGGGTAGCCAAGGATGGAGTGAGAGACAGGAAAGGTGCCGACCTAGACAATGATGACTGTTAATATTTTTAGGTTATTAGTAGTGATAGAGCGTTTGTCGGTGAAGCAAAGAGAGTATGCTAAAGGCATATTAACGTGTGTGTCAGGGCTTTGGAGATGAAGAGTAAAGCAGCGCTTAGAAGGTGGAAGATTACCCAAGGGAATTCCAGTGGTTTGTTGATGGGAAATGCATAGAGGAGCAGGAGTGGGGATAGTTGTCTGTGTTGTAAGGGGTCCTAATACGGGCGGAGTGTAGTTAATGGGAGGTGAGAGTTGCTGTAAATAGTTGCAGAGAAGTGTGCAACTTGTTGGTATGAAATGTCTGAGAAAGTTTTGCTAAACTTATCTAAGAAATAGAGAAGCTCTATGGGAGGGTAGAGATGGGGACTGTTAAAGAGGTGTGTAGGTGCAGGGAGACGGAAGAGGTAGCCCAGTCGGCTGGCAGGGCAGGAATAGCGGTGTAAGAGGAGGAACAAAGGGAGATGCAGAGCCAGCAGTTTTTTGCCAGCAGTAGGTTGGAATTAATGAGGAGGTAATGGGTTAGACTGATGGTATGTTGAAGGTTATTAGGAAGAGATAGGGAGTGACAGAATGGGACTGAGAATAAGAGTGAGCAGAAAAGTAAAGAAGAGGACTTCATCACGGTGAAAGAGTTGGAGTGTCCCTTGCCACATAAGGTCATTTATCCACTCAAGAAAGGAGTCAAGGGTAGAAGTTCGTGAGTAGACCACAAGATGTCAGCCAAAATGGTCTGGAGGAAAGCAGTGAACTGGCAAGGCAAGCAGGTATAGGGCATTTAAATGTGGACGAGAAGGGCGACTAGAAATATGATTAGACAGCAGTAGGAGTAGAGAGCTTGTGAAGTGTAGACCAAGTTTTAGGGGTGACTGCATAGAGTCCTGTTGCAAATAGCAAAGTTAAGAGAAGGATTCCTGTTGGTTTTTTTCCAGCTTTATTGGAGTATAATTGACAAATAAACATGGCATATATTTAATGCATACAACTTGATGTTTGTTTTTGTTTTTTTAATAGTGCTTTAGGTTCTGGGGTACATGTGCAGATCATGCAGGACTGTTGCATAGGTACATACATGGCAAGGTAGTTTGCTGCCTCCATTCCGCTGTCACCTATATCTGGCATTTCTCCCCATGTTATCCCTCCCCCAATCTCCCTACCCCCTGCCCTAACCACCCTCAACAGACCCCAGTGTGTGATGCTCCCTTCCCTGTGTCCATACGTTCTCATTGTTCAACACCCGCCTATGAGTGAGAACATGCAATGTTTGATTTTCTGTTCTGTATCAGTTTGCTGAGAATGATGGTTTCCAGATTCATCCATGTCCCTACAAAGGACACAGACTCATTGTTTTTTATGGCTGCATAGTATTCCATGGTGTATGTGTGCCACATTTTCCCTGTCCAGTCTATCATTGATGGACATTTGGGTTGGTTCCAGGTCTTTGCTATTGTAAACAGTGCTGCAGTGAACATACGTGTGCGTGTGTCTTTATAACAGAACGATTTATAATCCTTTGGGTATATATATCCAGTAATGGGATTGCTGAGTCAAATGGAATTTCTATTTCTAGATCCTTGAGGAATCGCTGCACTGTCTTCCACAATGGTTGAACTAATTTACATTCCCACCAACAGTGTAAAAGTGTTCCTATTTCTCTACATCCTCTCCAGCATCTGTTGTCTCCAGATTTTTTAATGATCGCCATTCTAACTGGCATTCTAACTGGCTTTAGATGGTATCTCATTGTGGTTTTGATTTGCATTTCTCTAATGACCAGTGATGATGAGCATTTTTTCACGTTTGTTGGCCTCATATTTGTCTTCTTTTGAAAAGTGTCTGTTCATATCCTTTGCCCACTTTTGAATGGGTTTGTTTGTTTTCTTCTTGTAAATCTGTTTTAGTTCTTTGTAGATTCTGGATATTAGCCTTTTGTCATATGGGTAGATTGCAAAAATTTTTTCCCATTCTGTTGGGAAATTTTTCCCATTCTGCCAGTTTACTCTAATGATTGTTTCTTTTGCTGTACAGAAGCTCTGGAGTTTAATTAGATCCCATTTGTCTATTTTGGCTTTTGTTGCCAATGCTTTTGGTGTTTTAGTCATTAAGTCCTTGCCTATGCCTATGTCCTGAATGGTTTTGCCTAGGTTTTCTTCTAGGGCTTTTATGGTGTTAGGTCTTATGTTTAAGTCTTTAATCCATCTGGAGTTAATTTTAGTGTAAGGTGTCAGGAAGGGGTACAGTTTCTGCTTTCTGCACATGTCTAGCCAGTTTTCCCAACACAATTTATTAAACAGGGAATCCTTTCCCCATTGCTTGTTTTTGTCATGCTTGTCAAAGATCAGATGGTTGTAGATGTGTGGTGTTGCCTCCAAGGTCTCTGTTCTGTTCCATTGGTCTATATCCTGTTTTGATACCAGTACCATGCTGTTTTGATTACTATAGCCTTGTAGTATAGTTTGAAGTCAGGTAGTGTAATACCTCCAGCTTTGTTCTTTTTGCTTAGAATTGTCTTGGCTATGCGGGCTCTCTTTGGTTCCATATGAAGTATAAGGTGGTTTTTTCCAGTTCTGTGAAGAAGGTTATTGGTAGCTTGATGGGGATAGCGTTGAATCTGTAAATTACTTTGGGCAGTATGGCCATTTTCACAATATTGATTCTTCATAACCATGAGCATGGAATGTTTTTCCATCTGTGTCCTCTCTTATTTCGTTGAGCAGTGGTTTGTAGTTCTCCTTGAAGAGGTCCTTTACATCCTTTGTTAGTTGTATTCCTAGGTATTTTATTCTCTTTGTAGCAATTGTGAATGGGAGTTCGTTCTTGATTTGGCTCTCTGTTAGTCTGTTATTGGTGTATAGGAATGCTTGTGATTTTTGCACATTGATTTTGTATTCTGAGACTTTGCTGAAGTTGCTTATCAGTTTAAGGAGATTTTGGGCTGAGACGATGGGGTCTTCTAAATCTATAGTCATCTCATCTGCAAATAGAGACAATTTGACTTCCTCCTTTCCTAATTGAATACCTTTTATTTATTTTTCTTGCCTGATTGCTCTGGCTAGAACGTCCAATACTGTGTTGAATAGTAGTGGTGAGAGAGGGCATCCTTGTCTAGTGCCAGATTTCAAAGGGAATGCTTCCAGTTTTTGCCCATTCAGTATGATATTGGCTGTGGGTTTGTCATAAATAACTTTTATTATTTTGAGGTATTTTCCATCGATACCTAGTTTACTGAGGGTTTTTAGCATAAAGGGCTGTTGAATTTTGTCAAAGGCCTTCTCTGCATCTATTGAGATAATCATGTGGTTTTTGTCTTTGGTTCTGTTTATGTGGTGGATTACGTTTATAGACGAACCACTCTTGCATCCCCGGGATGAAGCCTACTTGATCATGGTGAATAAGCTTTTTGATGTGCTGTTGCAATCGGTTTGCCAGTATTTTATTGAAGATTTTTGCATCTATGTTCATCATGGATATTGGCCTGAAGTTTTCTTTTTTTGTTGAGTCTCTGCTGGGGTTTGGTATCAAGATGATGTTGGTCTCATAAAATGATTTGGGAAGGATTCCCTCTTTTGGATTGTTTGGAATAGTTTCAGAAGGAGTGGTACCAGCTCCTCTTGTACGTCTGGTAGAATTCGGCTGTAAACCTGTCTGGACCTGGGCTTTTTTGGGTGGTAGGTTCTTAATTGCTGCCTCAACTTCAGACCTTGTTATTGGTCTATTCAGGGTTTCAACTTCTTCCTCATTTAGTCTTGGGAGGGTGCAAGTGTCCAGGAATTTATCCGTTTCTTCCAGATTTACTGGTTTATGTGCATAGAGTTGTTTGTAGTAATTTCTGTTGGTAGCTTGTATTTCTGTGGAATCAATGGTGATATCCCCTTTATCATTTTTTATTGCATCTATTTGATTCTTCTCTCTTTTCTTTTTTATTAATCTGACTAGTGGTCCATTTTGTTAATCTTTTCAAAAATCCAGCTCCTGGATTTATTGATTTTTTGAAGGGTTTTTTTTGTGTCTCTATATCCTTCAGTTCTGCTCTGATCTTAGTTATGTCTTGTCTTCTGCTAGTTTTTGAGTTTTTTTTATCTTGCTCCTCTAGCTCTTTTAATTTTGATGATAGGGTGTCAATTTTAGATCTTACCTCACTTCTCATGTGAGCATTTATTGCTATAAATTTTCCTCTAGACACGGCTTTAAATGTGTCCCAGAGATTCTGGTATGTTGTGTCTTCGTTCTCATTGGTTTCGAAGAACATCTTTATTTCTGCCTTCATTTCATTGTTTATCCAGTCAACATTCAGGAACCAGTTGTTCAGTTTCCATGAAGTTGCGCAGTTCTGAGTTACTTTCTTAATCTTGAATTCTAATTTGATTGCACTGTGATCTGAGAGACTTTTGTTATGATTTCCATTCTTTTGCATTTGCTGAGGAGTGATTTACTTCCAGTTAAGTGGTCAATTTTAGAGTAGGTGTGATGTGGTGCTGAGAAGAATGTATATTCTGTGGATTTGGGTGGAGAGTTCTGTAGATATCTATTAGGTTTGCTTGGTCCAGATCTGAGTTCAGGTCCTGGATATCCTTGTTAATTTTCTATCTCGTTGCTCTAATATTGACAGTGGAGTGTTAAAGTCTCCCACTATTATTGTGTGGGAGCCTAAGTCTCTTTGTAGGTCCTTAAGAACTTGCTTTATGTATCTGGGTGCTCCTGTATTGGGTGTGTATGTATTTAGGATCGTTAGCTCCTCTTGTTGCATTGATCCTTTTACCATTATGTAATGCCCTTCTTTGTCTCTTTTGATATTTATTGGTTTAAAGTCCATTTTATCAGAGACTAGGATTGCAACTCATGCTTTTTTTTTTTTGCTCTCCATTTGCTTGGGTAAATCTTCCTCCATCTCTTTATTTTGAGCCTATGTGTGTCCTTGCACGTGAGATGGGTTTCCTGAACACAGCACACCGATGGGTCTTGACTTTTTATCCAATTTGCCAGTCTGTGTCTTTTGATTGGGGCATTTAGCCCATTTACATTTAAGGTTAATATTGTTATGTGTGAATTTGATCCTGCCATTTTGATGCTAGCTGGTTGTTTTGCCTGTTAGTTGATGCAGTTTCTTCATTGTGTCAGTAGTCTTTACCATTTGGTACATTTTTGTAGTGGCTGGTACTGGTTGTTCCTTTCCATGTTTAGTGCTTCTTTCAGGAGCTTTTGTAAGGCAGGCCTGGTGGTGACGAAATCTCTCAGCAGTTGCTTGTCTGTAAAGGATTTTATTTCTCCTTCGCTTATGAAGCTTTGTTTGGCTGGATGTGAAATTCTGGGTTGAAAGTTCTTTTCTTGAAGGATGTTAATATTGGCCCCCACTCTCTTCTGGCTTGTTGTGTTTCTGCCAAGAGATCCACTGTGAGTCTGATGGGCTTCCTTTCCCTTTGTGGGTAACCCGACCTTTCTCTCTGGCTGCCCTTAGCATTTTTTCCTTCATTTCAACCCTGGTGAATCTGACGATTATGTGCCTTGGGGTTGCTCTTCTTGAGGAATATCTTTGTGGTGTTCTCTTTATTTCCTGGACTTGAATGTTGGCCTACCTCACTAGGTTGGGGAAGTTCTCCTGGGTAATATCCTGAAGAGTGTTTTCTACCTTGGATTCATTCTCCCCATCACATTCAAGTACACCAATCAAAAGTAGATTAGGTCTTTTCACATAATGCCGTATTTCTTTGAGGCTTTGTTCATTTATTTTCACTCTTTTTTCTCTAATCTTGCCTTCTCATTTTATTTCATTGAGTTGATCTTCAATCTCTGATATCCTTTCTTCTGCTTGGTCAATTCGGCTATTGAAACTTGTGTATGCTTTGCGAAGTTCTTGTGCTGTGTTTTTCAGCTCCATCAAGTTGTTTATGTTCTTCCCTAAGCTGGTTATTCTAGTTACCATTTCCTCTAACCTTTTTCAAGGTTCTTAGTTTCTTTGCCTTGGGTTAGAACATGTTCTTTTAGCTCAGAGAAGTTTGTTATTACCCACCTTCTGAAGCCTGCTTCTGTCAGTTCATCAGACTCATTCTCCATCCAGCTTTGTTCCCTTGCTGGTGAGGAGTTGTGATCCCTTGGAGGAGGAGAGGTGTTCTGATTTTCGGTGTTTTCATTCTTTTTGCACTAGTTTCTTCCCATCTTCATGGATTTATCTACCTGTGGTCTTTGAAGTTGGTGACTTTCGATGGGGTCTCTGAGTGGACGTCTTTTTGTTGTTGTTGAAGCTATTTCTTTCTATTTTTTAGTTTTCCTTCTAACAGTCAGGCCCCTCTGCTACAGGACTGCTGGAGGTCCACTCCAGACCCTGCTTGCCTGGGAATCACCCACGGGGGCTGCAGAACAGTAAGGGTTGCTGCCAGTTTCTTCTTCTGTTATCTTCGTCCCAGAAAGGTACCCGCCAGAACAGTAAGGGTTGCTGCCAGTTTCTTCTGTTATCTTCGTCCCAGAAGGGTACCCGCCAGATGTCAGCCAGAGCTCTCCTTTATGAGGTACCTCTTTGGATATATGGAGATTGGGGAGCCGCTTCAGAAGTCAGTCTGTCCCTTATCAGAGCTCAAGTTCTGTGCTGGGAGCTCTGTTGTTCCATTCAGAGCTTCTGGGCAGCAGGTATGTTTAAGTCTGCTGCAGCAGAACTCATAACTGCCTCTTTTCCCAGGTGCTCTGTCCTGGGAAGGTGGGGCTTTATTTATAAGTTCCTGACGTGCTGCTGCCTTTTTTCAGAGATGCCCTGCCCAACAAGGAGGGAGTCTAGTCACAGTCTGCCAGCAGGGGCGTTGCTGAGCTGCTTCGGGCTCTGCCCAGCTGCTTGTAAACTTCCTTGCAGCTTTGTTTACAGAGGTACAGTTAGAACTGCCTCGGTAATGGCGGTCTGCCTCAGTAATGGCAAACTGCCTCAGTAATGGCGGACTGTCTCAGTGATGGCGAACTGCCTTGGTAATGGCAGATGCCCTTCCCCCCCACAGAGCTCGACCACCCCAGGTCAAGCTCAACTTGCTGCACTTGCTGCAAAACTCTCAAGCCAGAGTATTTCAGATTGCTAGTCTTTGTGGGGGTGGGACCCACTCAACCAGATCCCCTGGCTCCCTGCTTTCAGCCCCCTCTTTTTCAGTTCAATGGGTGGCTGTCTCCCAGGCGTTCTAGGCACCAATTGAAACGGCCGCCCAGCTTTGTGTGAGTTTTTGTGTGGAAACCCGCGGCGCCAGCTGAAACAGCCATGCTGGAAACTCATGGTGCCTTCGGCCCAGGAATCTCCTGGTCTGTGGGCAGTAAAAACTGTGGGAGAAGCGCAGTGTCTGAACCAGAGTGCTGGAGTGGCTAGAAAAGCCCCCGATGGCCTCCGTTGGGTAAGGAGTGGGGTCCTCCAGGGATTGTACTTCCCAGGTGAGGCAGCACCCCACCCTGCCTTGGCTCGCGCTTCTTGGGCTACACCCACTGTGCAACCAGTCCCATTTAGATGCACCTAGTACCTCGTTTGCAAATGCAGAGATCACTCACCCTCTGCATAGCTCTCACTGGGAACTGCAATCCAGAGCCGTTCCTATTCAGCCATCTTTCCTTGACTCTCAGGATTCCTGTTAATGTTAGAATATAAACTAAACTCATGTGTGGTTTTGTATTTACTCTTCAGGAATTCGAGTTAGCTTAAGAGAAGTAGGAGAGAGTACTTGCAACTTACAAGGGGAGGTGGATGGGCCAGGCTGGTCGTCTGATGGGCACAGTTTAATCTGGCACCAGTGAACCCAGTGGGGGCGGTGTTGTAGATGGATAGCCATTGGGGTACTGTAGACAACTAGGTAGGGACCCTTCCATCGAGGCTGGAGAGCTGGAGAGGTTAGATCCTTGACCAGCACTGATCGTACGGCTAAGGTGTCTTCGTAAGGCCAGATATCTGGAGTTGGTAAGAGGAGGTTAGCAGCTTGATGAATTTCCCGCCTAGTTTGTTGGAGAGCTGGAAGATAGTCTCCAAGAGGACTAGTGTCTGGGGAGAAGTTAGGCCCAGGCAGAAAGGTATGGCCATATAAGAGTTCAAAGGGGCTATATCCTGTGGGTTCCTGGGGAGTGAAATGAATTCGGAGAAGAGCAATAGGTAGAAGGGATACTCAGTCCTTCTTTAGTTGAAGGGTGAGCTTTGTCAGATGTGTTTTTAGGAGGCCATTAGCTTTTTCTACTTTTCCTGATTACTGAGGGCATAAGGGTCATGGAGATTGCATTGAATGCTAAAGGCCTGAGAGACTGCTTTGGTGATTTGGCTAATGAAAGAGAGGCCATTGTCAGATTGTATGGAAGTACAAAAAGCAGGCCAAATCAGGGAATGAGCTCATTTAACAGACAAGAAATAACAGCAGTGGCCTTTTTAGTTCCAATAGGGAAGGCTTCAATCCACCCTGTAAAGGTATCCACCCATACAAGAAGATACTTACATTTCTTGACACGGGGCATATGAGTCAAGTCAATCTGCCAATCTTGCGTGGGGGTAAATCCCCGTGCTTGGTGAGTGGGGAAGGGAGGAGGTTCTAAAACTCCCTGGGGATTGGTAGAGTGGCAGAGGAGCACTGAGATGTAAGGATGGACTTCCATGAAGGGAAGGAGATAAAAGGTTCTAGAGATTGGTTAAAGGCTTATATCCACATAAAAACAGTTATGGAAGGAAGAGAGGATAGAATGGGCTTGTGAGGCAGGAAGAAGGAATTTGTCTTGATCCCAAAACCAATTTCCTTAAGTGGGAAGTGACTGGTAGGTTAAATATTCAGAAGGAGAATAAGTAGGGGTGATTGATGAGAAAGAAGAATATTGTCTGCTAGGAGGGGATACTGGTACATTTGCTGCCTTTTTTGCTGTTTCATCAGTAAAAGCATTTCCTTGGGCAATGGGATCTGAAGTTTTTTGGTGCCCTTTACATTGGCAACTCCGGCCTTGGCTGGGAGGAGAGCGGCCTTAAGGAGAGCCTGTTTTAAGGGATCATTGATAATAGAAGATCCCTGTGTAGTGAGAAAGCCTCTTCTGCCCATATGGCAGCATGGTGGTGTATTTTGTGGAAGGCGTATTTAGAGTCAGTATAGATATTACACAGTCAGTCTCTTCGCAAGCATAAGAGTACGGGTTAAAGCAATTAATTCAGCTTGCTGAGAAGTGGTAGAGGGAGGGAATGTGGCAGTCTCAATGATAGATGAGTCAGATACAACCGCATAACCAGCGTTAGCCTGTGCTAACTGGGCTTTGAAGAACTACCATCAATAAACCAGGTGAGATCTGGGTCTGGAATGTGAAAGAGAGAAATATGTGGAAAGTGGGAGGATGCTGTATGGATTAGGGAGATACAGTCATGGGGCTCAGGGCTTGCGTTTATGTTCGGTATTAGATGAGAGGCTGGATTAAATCGGGGCCGTGTGCAATAGTCACAGTGGGGAGTTTCAATAAAGAGTGAATAGAGTTGGATAAGAAGTGGGGCAGATAACAGATGTGGAAGATGCGAAGAGGATACTAAAGCCTGAAGGTTGTGAGAGCTGTGCAGAGTGAGGCAGAGCCTGTGATTTTGAAGGCCTCAGGAAGGAGGAGAGCAGAGGCAGCTGCCACACACAGGCATGAGGGCCAACCTAGGACAGTGAGGTCAAGTTGTTTAGAGAGGAAGGCAACAGGACGAAGAGCTGGCTTTTGTGTAAGAACTCCAACTGCACAACCGTGAATTTCAGCAGTGTATGAGAAAAAGGGTTTGGGTTGGATTGGTATAACAAAGAATGGGTTAAGGTTGGCAGCCAGGGGTGGAACCAGGAAATGTCTTGGCACACAGAATGGAGGAAGAGAGTGAAATGGCAAGATAGAAGTTTTCTTAGGAATTCGGGTGAGTTTTAGAGAAGTTGGGGAGAGTATAGAGGTTTGGCACTATAGGATGGATGGGGAGGTGGTGTCTCACAGCCTAGGTTTAAGGTAGGGGGACATAAGGAGAGCCATTGAGGGAGGTACGGGTTCAGGGAGGAGGGGGCAAGGTGTGGCTGTAGCCCAGGAACAGTTAAGGAGGCAGACAATTTTGTTAGAATATCTTGGCCTAATGGGACTGGATAAGTGGGGATGATTAGGAAAAAATGTGGAAAGGAGTGCTGGCCTAATTGACACCAGACTTGGGGAGTTTTGAGAGGCCTGGAGGCCTTGCCGTCAATTCCCACAACAGTTATGGAGGCCAAGGAGACAGATTAGTGTGGAGTGGGTGGCCCTTGTATTGATTAAGAGGGGGGATGGACTTACCCTCCACTGTAAGAGTTACCTGAAGCTCTGGCGTCCATGATGGTCCAGGGGGCCTCCGAGATATTTGGACAGCATTCGTCTTTAGCCACCAAGCTGAGAAGCAGCGATGTGAGTCGGACATCCAACTTCCAGTGGGGGCCCTGCACAGATGGGGCAGGGCTTAGGAGAAATCCCGGGCTGCGGGCATTCCTTGGCCCAGTGGCCAGGTTTCTGACACTTGCCGCAAGGTACCAGCTTTGAAGTCTTTGTGAGTCAGTGGTGTGGCTGGGGTTTGTCTTATGGTGGAGGCAGGCATTTGCGGTTGTGAAATGTGTTGCTGCTTGGCTGCTTTCTCCCTGTTGTTAAACACCTTGAAGGTGAGGTTAATTAATTCCTGTTGTGGGATTTGAGGGCCAGATTTTTATTTCTGTAGCTTTTCATTGTTAGGGGCTGATTGGGTGATAAATGTTTTTCAGTGGTGAGAGTAGAAGTAATGATGACATTTAAGTTACTCCAGGTGAGATTATAGGACTGGGTTAAATATTGGAGGATTTGATGAGAAGGAGCTTAACCGTTGGCCAATTTGGGAAAGGTCAGATAAAGAGAAAGGAACGTGCACCCAACTATGCCTTAGGCACCAGCCACCTCTCGAAGGGAGAATTGTTGGGAAGGGGCAGAGGAGTTAGCAGCGGGACTAAACTGCAAGCCTGACCGGGTATGAGGTGGGGGAGGTGACAGGAGGGGCATAAGGAGGTGAGTTGTGGGCAGTGGAAGAGGAGGAAGGCTCTAGCTGGGGAGTTAGGTTCTGGATTTGGGCCTGGTTTGGACAGGCCGGGAAGAGAAAGGTCAGGAGGGTTGATAGACAAGGATTCTGGGCAGGTGGAAGGGAGAGAAGGAGCAGAGATTAGGGAGGGATTGGTGTGTAAAAAAAATGCCTGATGTAGGGAATTTCAGACCATTTGCCCATTTTACGACATAAGTTGTTTAGATCCTGCAGGATAGAAAAATCAAAGGTACCATTTTCTGGCCATTTAGAGCTATTGTCCAATTTATATTGTGACCAAGCGGTATTGCAAAAGAAAATTTGCAATAATTCCTTGGGGAAATTCTGCAAGGCTGAGCAGGAACAATGGTTGCAGGTTGCAGGTTGCAGGGGGGAGAGCAATTGAGGCAGGAACAAGTTGTTTCACTTCTTTCTGTAGCCACCTGGTTACTTGTGGTTACCTCAGACTTTCTGGCTTCTAGGGACCATCCAGAGGTGTACTTGCGGGTCACCAAGGCTGTAGTGGCCAGGCTTGGACTCGGAGGCCTAACAGGATCCACTAAGGCAGGTGGATCACCTGAGATCGGGGTTCGAGACCAGCCTGGCCAACATGGTGAAACCCCGTCTCTACCAAAATACACAAAAATTAGCCAGGTGTGATGGTGTGTGCCTGTAATCCCAGCTACTCAGGAGGCTGAGGCAGGAGAATTGCTTGAACCCAAAAGGTGGAAGTTGCAGTGAGCCGAGATTACACCATTGCACTCCAGCCTGGGTGACAGAAAAAAAAGTTAATTTTTAATTTTAGTTGTGGTTTCCAATAAAATAAAATATGTTTTGCAATAAAATAACATTTTTTAAAAATAAAGGAAGAGTGATGTCAGTGAAAATGGTGGATTAAGAACCCCAGAAAGTTTGCCCTTCCATAAAAGCAATGAAAAAACTGACAAAAAATCATCAGAATCAACTTTCTTAGGGCCCTGGAAATTAGTCAAAGGCTTGCAATAACCCTTCTAGCATTTAGTGAAGAAAAACAGCAAACTCTTAGTGAGAACAGCAATCTTTATGGTATTTTAAGGTGTAGTCCTATCACCCACCATCTGTAGTTCCATGGCAGTCTTGAAAACTTACAGCCCATGTAGCTAGTACCTCTACCAGAGGCAGTAGACATGGCTGGGGTTACTTCAAAGTCTCATTCCCAAAGAAGAGTCATTATTTGACCTATCTAGTGAATCCCTGGAAAAACCCGTGAAAAGGCTTGTCTTGATTCAACCTCATTGGAACTAGCTCAGTCCTAAAGGTTTTTCTACCTGAAGAGGGAGTTATTTGTCAAATATTTTAACACTGTGACTGGCTGAGGCAATAGGTAACAGTAGGGGGCAAACAGTAGACAGGTACTGGTGCCCTCCCCGTGTGGCCCTGTGTGGCATACTGTGCCTTCCTGTTTCTAGAGATCTGTGAGTATAAAGCTGTCCTTCATCATAGTCATTTCTGTGTCTGCGTGTCTTGGTATACCTGATTAAAACAAATTCTGGGGCTGGGTGCGGTGGCTCATGCCAGCACTTTGGGAGGCCTACACAAGTGGATCACTTGAGGCCAGGAGTTCGAGACCAGCTTGGCCAACATAACGAAACCCCATCTTTACTTAAAAATAAAAAAATTAGCTGGTCGGGGTGGCACATGCCTGTAATCCCACCTACTTGGGAGGCTGAGGCATGGGAATTGTTTGAACCCAGGAGGCAGAGATTGCAGTGAGTCGAGATTGCACCACTTTTAAAACATAAGTTATTAAGGGTTTTAAGGCAGAAGGATAGTTAGAAGATACCTGTAAAAACATACGAGTGGAAAAATGCCCAGCAGACATTGGATCTGTGAGTCTGACATTTATAGAAGAGGTCAGTACTAGAGTTATGAACATATAGATGGTATTTAAACCCACACAACTGGATGAGACCCCCCTAGAAGTGAGTGTAAATGAGAACTCCAAGGACCTGCCCCTCTAAAAGAGAAGGAGGAGACTGATAGAGCTGAAGTTTAAAGGAGACGCCAGTGGGGTAAAGGAAAACCAGAAGCACATGGAGTCGTAAATGCCAGATATTTAAGTTTTTCAATAAGAAGGGATGATCAGCTACATCAAGTGCGCTATCAAGAGATTGAGGAAAGATAGGAAAATGTTTTATCTGTGCTGCGTAACAACCACCCTAAAACTTGGTGGCTAAAAATAATGATTTATTTTTCATCATTCTGTGTGTTAACTGGGCTCAGCTGGGCAGTTCTTCTGCCTCACATGATATAGCAAAAGTTACTCCAGTGGCTACATTCAGGTGGTAACTCAGCTGCAGTTAGAACCTTCAAGATGGTCCCTCATCCTGCAGTCTCTCTCTATGGCTCTCATTATTTAGTATTTCATCCTGAGCTGCTTTACAGGGTATTGGGTAGCTTCCAAGAGAACAAGCCCCACTGTGTAAGCATTTATCAAGATTCTTCGTTTTTCATGCCAGCTCTTGACTCTCAGAGTCATCCTTTTCCTATGAGAAATGGCTCATATTGGCAATTAAGTAGATTTTTCAGCCTACTTCCTGCCCATAGAAAATTGGGAGCAAATTTTTCTTTATTTTGGAACTGTCTGTATCCCTTCTCTTCCAAGTTGGTACAACTTGGAATTCCATTAAGATTCCTAGAAAAGAAAGTCCTGAAAAGTCTATAAAATACCACCTTAAATCTTTCTGATGTCTTCAAGGGTGTGATAGCTGCACTCTTCATTTGATCTTGAATGTCAGGCCATATTTTACTGGCAGGCCCTGGACTTGATCTTTTCTGATGTCACTTCTTACTTTTTTGCTAGCCAGAGAGGCTGGAATAAAAATAGTTTTATTTTATAACCTAGCAAGTGCTGGAAATATTTTTCTAAATTCTGCTTAGCAGTTCTTTCTGTAACATCTCTTTCTTATAATACCTTGTTATGCACAGCTAAGAGAAGGCAATTGTCTTACTCTGCTTTAAGCCTAAAAATCTTTTTAGCCAGATCCACAAGTTTCTCTGCAACATTTTCTATCTTCCAGGTAAACAAAGGTGACAATCTCTGTAACAAAGGCCCCCTTTCTCAGCTTGCAATAAAAGTTTCCTGACTGCTATTCCAGCCTCCACCAGCAGTCCCCTGGCCACCCTTCAGGCTTCTGCCTACAGTCCAGTCCTAAAATCAGTGTCACATATTATAGGTTTTTGTTACATCAGCTCCCTCTTCCAGATGCCAACTTCTGCTTCAGTTAGTAGCAAGTTTTTCTGCAAAGGGAAACAGGGGTAAGGTGGTGGAAATAACTAACAAGAAGAGTATGTGGAATCAAGGGTTTGTTTATCTTTTATCTTTTTTTTTTTTTTTTTTTTTTTGAGATAGAGTCTCATTCTGTCACCCAGGCTGGAGTGCAGTGGTGTGATCTCGGCTCACTGCAACCTCTACTTCCAAGGTTCAAGCGATTTTCCTACCTCAGCCTCCCAAGTAGCTGAGATCACAGGTGCCCACTATCACGCCCCACTAATTTTTGTATTTCTAGTAGAGATGGAGTTTTGCCATGTTGGTCAGGCTAGTCTTGAACTCCTGACCTGAGGTGATCCATCCACCTCAACCTCGCAAAGTGCTGAGATTACAGGTGTGAGCCACCGCGCCCGGCCTAGCTTTTATCTTAAGATGAGAGATGCTAGTGTATAGTTTCATTCTGCTGGAAATGATCTAGCATGGACATTGTTTACATTAGGTGAGGGGGTAACTGCAGCAACAAAGAGAGAATATACTGCCTGTAAATTGGGGGATTCATGTTGGTAGGGACAAGGACCTGCCCTTCTGTTGGTAGGGACCTACATTTTCTATAACACAGGTAAGACAGAAAGGAAGGGTGTAGCATTTGTGAGTAGGTTTGTATTTAGCCTTGCAGGAAGATGAGGGAGGGCCTTTATATTTGGTTAAATAGTGTTAATCTCCTAAAATCCGCCCCCCCCAATTCATGTCCATCCTGAAACCATGAATGTAACCTTATTTGTAAGTAGAGTCTTTGCAGGTATAATCAAGTTAAGGTGAGGTCACCCCGTATTAGAGTGAACCCTAATCCAATGATGGGTACCTTAGAAGAAGGAGAAAATTTGGGCACAGAGATAGGCATATGGGACAAAGACCAGGTGACAACAGAGGGAGAGATTGGAATGATGCATATAAATCAAGGAAGATGACTGATCGATGGCAGTCACCAGAAGCTGGCAGAGGCAAGGAAGGATTTTTCCCTGGAGGCTTCAGAGGAAGAATGGCCCTGCTGACATCTTGATTTTGGACTTTTAGCCCCAGAACTGTGAGAGAATCAATTTCTGTTGTGTCAAGCCAAGTGTATGGGAATTTGTTATAGCAGCTGTATTAGTCATGGTTCTCTAGAGGGACAGAATTAATAACATATATTGTGTGTGTGTGTGTGTGTGAATTTATTAAGTATTAACTAACATGATCCCAAGGTCCCACAATAGGCTGTCTATAAGTTTGAGGAGCAAGGAAAGCCAGTTTGAGTCCCAAAACTGAAGAACTTGGAGTCCAGTATTTGAGGGCAGGAGGCATCCAGCACGGGAGAAAGATGTAGGCTGGGAGGCTAGGCCAGTCTTGCCTTTTCATGTTTTTCTGCCTGCTTTATATTTGCTGGCAGCTGATTAGATGGTGCCCACCTGATTAAGGGTGGGTCTGCCTTCCTGATTAAGGGTGGGTCTGACTCAAATGTTAATGTTGAATCTAGCCATTGAAAACACTGTACCTATTGATATGCAAATTGATTGAAGGATCAATCAAGGTACTTTGCATCCTTCAATCCAGTCAAATTGACACTCAGTATTAACCATCACAGCAGCCTTAGGTAACTAATTCAGCTTTCTGTTTTCTCAGATGTGAGGGAAGATCACCAGCTGAAGGTGGGGCTACGGTGAGGGGTAGGAAAGGAGAAGATATGATCCAGTTGCCTCTGATGAAAAGACCAAGTCTACTGGCAAAACGAAGGATTACCAGACAATGGTAAGTCCCGTTTAAGTTTGAAGATCATGCATTAAAGTTAAAGCAGTCAGCCAATTATGTGATTGATTTTTTTTTTTCCCAACAGAGGTCAGTTGCTTTTGAGTTACAAAGAGGTTAGGTTCAACATGGATTGGGGTTTTGGCTTTTGCATTCAGTGGAGGGAGACCAATGCATGTTTTAAGGGCCTTTGCAAAGGAGGAATTGTTTTAGTAGATTATGAAACCAGTCTGGGCATGGAAGGAAAGAGAAGGTGAAGAAAGTATGAGAGACATTGTGAAAGGTCAGAGATTGGAAATCTGAAATAAATCAAAATGTGGTTGCAGTGGTGCTGAAAAGCTAAGGAAGACACATACCTAATAAATAAATACACAACAAAGACAGATTACTTATTAACAAAATTATACAAAAACAATGAAGACATATAAAGTAAAAGAGTTTGGAGGATAGAAGGTGATGATCTGAGAGGTTATTTGAAATGTGGTAAGGTTTTGCTGATGGGGAAATTAAATCCTTATTGAAGGAGTGAACCTGTTGTTTGAAAAATATCCCTGTGCTGTTTACGGAAAGACAGCAGTCACTTTGGGGCAGGCCTCCTTTGTTCTGGGAAGAATCACTGTGGAAGCCTCTTTACTGTGTATTATGTTCATTATGTATTTGCATATGCTGCTCTTCCAGTCTCAGGCAACTGGATCATATCTTCTCCTGAATGCTGAATTCGTCTCCTAGGGCCATCGTAACAAATGTGGGAGTCCATTGTCTGAACAATCACAGAACAAGACCTTGTTATTTTGTAGCTTGACCATGACTGCCCTCCTAGTGAAGCAGGAGCGGCCACGAGAAAGACCTCTCAGACATCAAGCTAGGAAGGAAGGAGTGATTTATTTCAGCGGGAGCAAGGCGCATAGCTGCCCGATAGCCAAGCTCACCTAACAAAGAGAAGCTCTGACTTTATGTAGGCTTACAACTGTAGATATTACACGTGAAAGAGTCTTGGGTTTACAGTTTTAGAGATTACATGTGAAAAGAGTCTTGGTCCATGGAGTAGGCATGGGGTAGGGGTTTGATCTTGTTTAAGTAAAAACAATGCCTTCCGGAAAGGTTCCCCCATGCCATGCCTGCTATCTGTAGGAAGGCGATTAAGGTGGCGCCCAGTTGGCCAGCCTTTACTTCTATTGAAATGCAGTGTGGAAGTTAAGGGGGAGGTGATCTTAGATGCTTGGGTCTCCTTCCTCCCCTCTTTGAGAACCTCACCTAAAACATTAGTGAGAGTTCTCTTATTTTTATGATCCTCTGAAGAAACTGATTGATAATAATGTATATAAAACTTTTGTGATGTGGTTCTGTGGTCTGTTACAGTAGTAAAGAATTTCTTAGCCATTTAGGAAACGGGAGTAGCAAACAAACACCTACTATTGTTACCACACTTATGATGAGGGTCTTTAATCCTCTCAAGGCTGAGAACCAATCTTTAAATAAGAACTCAGGGTTGAATTTGTGCCATATCTGCACAGGCACGTGTGCCAGTTTGGTCATATTCTTAACTGTGTGACCCTGGTCATCTATGTGTAGACAGCAGTCAGTCTGAATTTTTCACAGACTCTTCTGTTAGCTGCTAGCAAATAATCTAAGGCCAACCGGTTCTGATAAATCGCATTTCTTATTTGAGTTTCTTATCCGGCCAAAATGGACCGAGCTTTGCCCATTTCATTAACGAGTATTTCCAAGGCAGCCTGCAACTGGATATGATTGAGCATATAGATAGGAGTCCGGTGTCCCCATGAGCCATTCCCCGCCCATGTGGCCAGCTTATAGTACTCAGTAATTCTTTCTGGTGGCCACTTACCATTTTCCCATTCACCTATCTTTAGACTTCTTTTCTCCCAGGCAGAGTAGACTGGATATCCTAACAGCCTACCTGTCTTGGCAGACAATAAGAAAAAGGAAGGCTTAATGGTGCCTATGACGCATCTACCTGTCCATCTTTCAGGCAGTTGTACATATGCTCTATGTCCACATATCCAATACAACCCAGGTGGGGGCTGTCCAGTCTCTCCGATAGCCAGGATGGTTCCAAGCATCTTGTAATTTTGGAAATTTTAGGAGGGGGTTTTCTCTGTGTAGTTTGAGCCCCGCCAGGTTGCAGTGTCCACTGTTCCATTATATAGTCGCTGCCCTAGGCAGCTAAGCTATCCTACTGCAACAGTGAAGCCTTTTCCTTCGCTGTTCAAACAGTATTGTCCAATAATCGGATCCTTTAAAACCCAGAAACTGTTGGTTTGAATTCTTTGCACTGAGGTCAGGTCAGGGACAGGATCAGAGGGTACTAACTCACGGGCTTCCCATGGCCACCTATTACCCATGGTAATTCCCCACATACATAGCAAGAAGTGACTTTATGGGAATGGGCTACACTTTCAGCAAGTTGGAGGAACAAGTTCTTTGTCTTTTTCGGAAGTTCTGGCACTGGCTTATTTAATATATTTTAGAAGGGCTGGTACACTGGCTGGGCTGAGCGTTTTTGGATTTTTCTCTGAAATCTGGATACTGACTCTGGGATCAAGCCTTTTCCCATCAATTCCTAGCATTACACTCTACCCTTTTTCCCATTTAGGGTCATAGGGGTTTGTGATTATTAATTCTGCTGGGTTACAATATCCCGAGACACAGGACATTACTCCCTGGAATGGTGTCCCTCCCTTTACAAGGCAAACGGGATTATTTGTATTATTTTTCCAAGTGGCCCAGATGACACATGACCCAAAAATGCATTTACTGCACCAGTAGGTTCTCTGGCAGATATGCTTAGGCTCTTTTGTGTAACTTTGTTCCCATCCGAGGGAACCACAGCCCCCTCAACTGGAATGATAGGCATTGATGGCCGCACAGGCATCAAACCTTAGGGTAACCTGTTTTGGGCTTCCCTTCTCCTCTGTTTTAGCTATTAGTAGGGCTGTTCCATGGCCCTGTTAGAAGTTTAATTTTGAAAGTCATATGCGTGGGGGCTTTGATGGATTGTAGCAGACATCGGGTTGTCCATCCCCTGAGTTACACACCTTATACTGAGTACCATTATATAAACAGGTTCCCTTCTGTGTCCCTGTACATTCATAGTAACCGTAGAATGAAACAATGGCAGTAACTCTACATCCTACCTCACTAACCTGGTGCACACACTGAGAAGCATTCTTCAAAATCAGTTAATGTCCCTACTGTACAAGTCCAAATATTAAGAAGAATAAGTCCCACAATGAACTTCCTCATGCTTGCGGCCGTTCGTGAACCAGCCAGCTTCCGGGATGTGGCTAAGAACAGGGCTTGTTGTCCTTCTTAAGGTGACTGTTGTCCTGGTCTGGTCTAGCTTCCCAAGTTTCAGCTGCTGCTGGTTTGATGCGGGCTCTGGTGGATTCAGGCTGAGATTCCCTCTACCTTTACGGCTGTGGGAGTGGTCAGGATCACGGTCTGGGGTCCTTTTCACCGTGGCTTTAGAGGGACTGCATTCCAGTTCTTTATTCACACTCAATCACCTAGTGAGAAAGGGTGAACTGGGGAGAATAAGCTTACAGGGCATCTCTCATTTACCCAGGTTGAAATATCCTGAATGATTTTCCCTAGAGCTTGTAACTGTCGTCCTAACTCAGTCTCTCCCCACCCCTGAGGAGTTCCTGGGAGTGCCCGCAGTATGGGAGGGGGCCTATGATATAAGACTTCATAGGGGGAATATCCTGTCTTCTTAGAGGGAGTACATCTAATTTTGAATAACACCAAGGGAAGTGCCTGCACCCACTTTATTCCTGTTTCCTGACACATTTTCCCTGAGCTATTTTTGATGGTACGATTCGTTCCCTCCACCTTTCCGGAGCTCTGTGGTCGGTAGGCAGCATGCAGTTTCCAACTAATACCCAAAGTTATTGCTGTTTCCTGGACCAAATTTGCCACAAATGCTGGTCTGTTGTCTGATCCAGTGCGCAGTGGCAGTCCAAACCTAGGAATGAGGTCTCGAAGCAGCACACGGGTTACTTCATGGGCCTTCTGGCACCAGGGGCAAAGTGGCAGAGTTTAAGGTGTTGCACAGATCTCAGTGGTGATGCGGGATTTTCACTTTAGCAGGCTCAGGTATTTAGTTGGCCTAGGATTTGTTAACCAGTGATGTCCATTGGTATTCATTAGAGTCACTACTGTGTGGGGTGCTTTGATATTTAAATTTTGCCCCAGAGTTGATGTTAGGACTTCAGCTGTCACTTTTCTCTTTCTGACACATACAGTGTGAGAGGCTCTGTTAAGTCAGGTGGCCCCAAAAGCTGGGGCTGGCAAGTTTCGCTTTCAGTTCCTGCCGCTGCTGGGGTCCCCATGTAAGGGGTTTATGTCTCCCCCTCCTTTGTCATTTTTTGTAGGGGTTTGGCCAGTACCGTGAAGTTTGGAATCCACAATTTACAGAAACCCATAGCTCCCAGGAACTCTCTCGCCTCCCTTTTAGTCTCGGGTTCTAGCAGGTTGCGAATGACTTGTTTCCTCTCTCTGCTCCTAGGCTGCACTCTCCCTGCCGGATGGTGAACCCCAGATATCGCACTTGCTGTCAGCAAATCTGGGTTTTTCTTTAGACACTTTATACCCACAGTCCTCCAGGTGCCAAAGTAAGCCATCCATTTCTTTAGCACACCCAACTGCCGTGGGGTGTCCCAATAAAAAGTCACCAGCATATTGGAGCAGCATGCAGCCTACGTCCTTAGCAAGAAACTTTTGGAGGTCACGGGCTAGTGCCTCCCCAAAGATGGTGGGAGAGTTCTTGAATCCCTGGGGGAGCCGGGTCTGGGTGTACTGGGTGGTTACACCTGTTTCTGGATTTTCCCATTGAAAAGCAAATAGTTTCTGACTCTCCGAGGCCAGCCTGATGCTAAAGAAAGCATCCTTTAAGTCCAAACAGGTGAAGCAACTATCCTTCACTGACAATAATCCCAGCAGTGTGTATGGGTTAAGCACAGTTGGGTGCAAAGTCACTGTGGCCTGATTAACCAGGCACAAGTCCTGCACTGGCCTGTAGTCACTGGTCCCCAGTTTAGGAACAGGCAAGAGGAGGGTGTTCCATGGAGATTGGCAAGGAACTATAATTCCATAGTCCTTTAAGTGCTTTAGGTGGACTTGAATTACTGTTAGGGCCTCTCCGGGAACTGGATATTGCTTTTGCCTAAACGGCTGAGCCCCAGGCTTGACTGTTAATGAGCACAGGGGGCTGGCAGACTGTCCTCTGCCCAGACCTGTGGCCATTGCTTGGCTAGAGCAAGGGGGTTAATTTTTATTTTGGTTAGGAAGAGTCGCCACTCCTCCTCCAGAGGGACTGTGAGAGCCTTGATAATCCCTGCCTGAGGCAGTTTTAGCAGTAGTCCTTAGTTTGCATAGCAAGTCTTTCCCTAAGGGGGCTAGGGGCAGTCCGGCAAGTACAAGAACTTCTGTGTAACTTTATGGCCTCCCACCGAACAGGTCCAAGGCAAACAGAAAGACTGTTTTTCTAACACCCCAGTAGCTCCAGCACTATGGTTATTTCCTTTGATGGGGGGGGTTACAGGACTGTTATCCAGACCATGGGCTCTTTGGGGACATATGAGCCTGGCCCCCCTTCAGTCCAGTGGCCCTTCCATTAGACTGAACAGAGCTCCTCCACTTTCACCTGAATCCTCGTGCTTAGGATCACCCCGTTTTCCTATTAACTGGGGGCACTTGTCCTTCCCGTGTCTTACTTCCCTACAATAAGCACACTGGTCACACTGCAGGCGCGGGCAAGCAGACTGAGTGGCTTTCCAGGAGCCCCCTTTTCCCACCCTCTTGGGGGTGCTCCATTAATAGCAGCAGCTATCAAGTCAGCATTTCGTGGAGACTGACGCTTGTTTTTTCTACAACTTCTCTATGGCTTAACTGCTTCTCGGTTCACAAACACCTGGTTAGCTATTTCCAATAACTGTGAAGTATTCATGCCCACAAATCCTGCCTGCTTCTGCAATTTTCTCCAAATGTCTTCCACACACTGACTGACTAATGTCATATTTATCACGCGTTGGTTTTCGAGGCTCTCAGGACGAAGGAGTATACATGCTATAGGCCTTGCACAGCCTTTCATAAAATTGCACAGGACGTTCCTCTTCTCCTTGAGTAACCTTAGAGACTTTATTAATGTTTGTAGCCTTTCTGGGACCCTCTTGTTCAATCCTTCCAGTAAGGCCTCTCTGTACCAGATTAGCCTCTGCATGCCCTCCGGAGTGTTTGGATCCCACTGGGGGTCAGTCCCCAGTAACTTAGACCCTACGTATTCCTGGGGTTCTGGTAATCTGCAGGAACATGCTCCTCCAACCATTTGGAAGGGGCTTGGAGTATGCTCCACCTTTTGTCCATGTTAAAGCTACATAAGCAGCTGGTGGAAATCAGCCCAAGTGGGGGTTAGGAGTCTGAATAATAGTTTGCAGTAGATCAATGAGAGCTTGTGGCTTCTCAGTATAAGACGGGTTGTTATTTTGCCAGTTGATAAGATCAGCCGAGGTGAACAGCAGGTACCTGAAAACCCACCTTTCTACCATGTGGCCATCCTCATCCACTCCCGTATACCTCTGCTCTCTTAAAGGCATCTATACCCCTGCTCTGGGTGGCAGACGGGCTGCCAGAGGGGGAGTTCCTCCCAGGAAGCGGGTGGCAATGGGAGGAGTTCCTTCATATTCTCTTTTGTCTACTCTGGGTGGTTTAGGGGTGTGCAATTCTAGTGAGGTGCTGAAGCTTCAGGCCTAGGGGCAGGGAGTCCTTGAGGAGGCAGGGGCATTATTGGCAAAAACTCTTCTACCGTCAGATCGGCCAGGACCTTAGGAGTTGGTGTCTCTTCCACTGAATCTGCCAGGACCTTGGGAGTCCTTGTCTCTTGGCAGGTGGAGTGGGGTTTTTTCCTAGCTGTCTGTCCCTTCACCACCAGCACAGTTGCTGCCTGTCATCTTAACCACTGCAGAGGATTTAAAACTAACTATAACCACAAGTCAATATACGGAAATTGATCCAGGTGTTCTGGTTTGCCACATATAACCTCATGCCATACTTTGGAGACAAGAGACCTGTCTAGGGTCCCCTCTGAGGGCCAATCCACCCCAAATGTTGGCCAGTCTACCTCACCTGAAGTCTTTAACTTCCCTGGTGTCATAGTTACTCCATAGTCCCCACTGAATCCCTTCCTGAAATTTTTCAGCATGGTCCCTAAAGGAGTGGGCTTTCTATGAGTGTGACCCATGTTTACGTACAGAAAAACAGTCCTCACAGTTAAGAGAGTGTTACTCTGCTCACAGCAGTTCCCACCCAGCAAGACGCACTACACACTCTCTGATTCACATTCACTTCAGGCTGGTAGAATCGCTTTTCTTTCTTATTTCAGAGGCCGCTTGGTATAAGAGAGACTGTTAACCCTCTCACAACACCTAGATTGTGAGAGCTCCTCCGTTTAGTCTCACGTGGACATCTCTAATTCCAACCAGCCCCACAAGTTGTTTGGAGCTTAGGGCCCCCTCTAATGGGCCTACTGCTCCCACGGCTGATGAGTCCAGTTGGACCCCTCCACTCACTCACACAATTGCTCTCCTCCCTCCACCCAAATCAAAATCATAATCAAAACTTCCAAGGTTAGTTACAGAAAGAGAGAAAGGGCCAAGTTCAAGAGTGCCAAATCTGGCACATGTGGCTTCCCCCCTAAAGGAGGTGGGCAAGTTTCCCTGGATCGATCCTACCGTGTTTCTTTGTCCAGACTGTCCAAGTACCCATTCCGTCTCAGTGTTCAGCCACTGGGTGGATCCACACTGCGGGGGCTTCCTGGTTCTGCTCTGATGAGGCTTTCCACCAGGCCAATACCTGCCCAGGAGCGCTCTCAGGAATTGTGTCACCCAAGCAGGTGGGAGCCCCCCCCCCCCACAGGGATGCTCCAAAGGGCTAGGCAAACTGCCTGAAAGGCTGTGCTGGCTGGCTGCTAACCAAAACTCGCTTTCCAGTCAGGGAACCAAAATGAAGCAGGAGCGGCCGCGAGAAAGACCTCTCAGACACCGAGCTAGGAAGGAAGGAGTGATTTATTTCGGCCAGGAGCAAGGCACATAGCTGCCCAATAGCCAAGCTCACCTAACAAAGAGAAGCTCTAACTTTATATAGGCTTACAACTGTAGATATTACACGTGAAAGAGTCTTGGGTTTACAGTTTTAGAGATTACATGCGAAAAGAGTCTTGGTCCATGGAGTAGGCATGGGGTGGGGGTTTGATCTTGTTTAAGTAAAAACAATGCCTTCCAGAAAGATTCCCCCATACCATGCCTGCTATCTGTAGGAAGGCGATTAAGGTGGCGCCCAGTTGGCCAGCCTTTACTTCTATTGAAATGCAGTGTGGAAGTTAAGGGGGAGGTGATCTTAGATGCTTGGGTCTCCTTCCTCAATAGTAACTCACATTGTACAGGGCTGGTCTCTGAGGAAGAGCAGGGATCAGTTTTAACAGGGGGTAAGGAACTTCCTGGAGCAAAGAGAGAAGCATTCTTCCTTTCTATTTCAGGTCCAGTTCTCTGAAGCAGACTGAGATGTTGATTCTTGTGCGAGTTATTTCTTAAGGAAGTACTCCCAGGAGAAGCTGGTATAAGAGTGGGAAAAGCCAGGGAGGTAACAGGGAGAAGACAAGCAACGTCCCAGCCTGAGCCTGAACACAGAGGGGACCTCTGGACTCCTGTTCTTGGCAGCAGTTGTGTTCTGTAAAGTTGCTGTGGACATTTAGTGAAACTGATACATTGCTCCTAGGGGAAATACAGGGCTAGGTTCCTGTGAGTGTCTGATCACATACTTGTCAACTGATCGATACACAACCTTGTTTTATGTGTGTTTCTATTTAAAGACACTTTATTTAATAGTGTTAATTCATTAGCATTGACCTCACAGGTGACAGCACTATGACTCATGCCTAAAGAAAGCTTACCCAACACATGTATTTTCTCTATGAGGCACATCACAGCCTGCTCAAACTGAGGAACACCACACAGCACTTCAGCACTGCTCTTGGGGGCCATTGCAAACAGCAAAATCATCCACAAAAAACACAGCAATGCAGAAACTGCAGCACTAAATAGACCTCAAAAAGGACACTTGTTATGAGAGCTGAAACAGGCAAGAAGGTTGCCTTGCTCAACCTCAGCTGCTGTAATGCTCTCAATTTTTTTCACTGCTCTGGGTACATCCAAAAACAACAATGAAAACACCATACATGTTGATTTGGGGGTTACAGGTAAATGTTACTGCTTAGGCAAATTTGCATATACAGAATCTGCAAATAATGGGGATTGACTGTAAATCTTTCCCTGAGTTTGTCCCTCCTCTAGGCTGTCATGCTACTCCAGCATTGGCAAAGGTCTGCAGGCTAGTGTGCATGGGGCAGAAATAAAGTCCTAGGTCCTTCAGGCTCTGCACCCGCTTCTGCACCTGGACAAAGTGCATCCAGTAGCCCAAGGGCAGCCCTCTGAGAGTTTCGGCATAGGCCTTCGAAGCAAAGCTTGCAAACGGGCACACCCTCAGGGCAAACGAACCCAAAGGCATCTAGGCAGAGCAGATGATGTCCATAGTGTGCGCTGTGGGTCAAGCCACAGGAACATCACTCACGGGTGGAGATAATCCCCACAGAGGGAAGGGGAAGTCTGTGCTGCCGCCCGAGGCTTGATGCCAGGACTGGGACCGTGTGTGAGCCCTGGGAGCAGACTTCAGAGCTGTTGCAGTGATGACTCTAGCACATTAATTGTTTCCTTGGCTGCAGTCTCCACTCTGACAGAAGGGACCCTGCCTTTTTCCCATGGCCCCCCACCCCTGGCCTACCTAGTTCAGTACTTGATATTCGGTAAATATTTGAGGAAAGAAAAAATGACAAACATCACCCATCACCCCACCACCCACGTGGAGCCCATATTCATCCCTGGGGATTTGTTCTGGACTTGAGTTGGGCTAGAAGCCCCTGCTTGCAGATTGCATGTAGCCTAAGATGAAGTGATCGTTTGGAGGTTGCAGGCAGGCTCATGGTTCTGTAAGGAGCCCTGTCTCTTACACGATGGTCATCACTCCTGTGGCTGGGGGCTCTTCATAGATAATGTGGTAGAAAGAAACATGGCTTTTGTTTTTGTTTTTAACATGGCTGTATCAACTTAGTTGTCAGTCTGGGGAATGTATACGTGTATACTTGAGCCAGTCGGGTTAGAGATGGAATTGTGTTCCCCTGTCCCCAAAATTCCTATTTTGAAGTCCTAACCCCCTGGTATCTCAGAATATAACTGTATTTGAAGGTGGAGTCTGTAAAGATGTAATTAAATTAAAAAGAAGTAATTAAAGTGGGTTAGAAGTAATTCAATAACAGGTGTCCTTGTAAGAAGAGGAAATTTGGGCCAGGCATGGTGGCTCACACCTGTAATCTCAGCACTTTGGGAGGCCGAGGCAGGTGGATCACTTGAGGTCAGGAGTTCGAGACCAGCCTGGCCAACAGAACAAAACCCCATCTCCATTAAAACTATAAAAATTATTCAGGTATGCTGGTGCATGCCTGTAATAGCAGCTACTCAGGAGGCTGAGGCAGGAGAATTGCTTGAACTGGGAGGCGGAAGTTGCAGTGAGCCGAGATCAGAAGAAGAGAACAGGCAGATCTTCACCTCCCATTGGCAAGAAGAGTTGAGAAGGAACCAGTCTTTGGAGTGCCAAGGTCCCTTCCCCACCCCACAGACTGGCCAAAGTTGACCTTCCTGCCCTCCACCCTCCAACATTATTATTCATGACTGAATAACAGGCTTTGGGAGAATCACTGGGTGATTAAGCCTTCGATTGAAGGCTGTACCCTAGAGTGAAATCAGTCCTTCTTGGTAGAAGGGGTTGGTTTTCTAATAAGAGGTGAGTGAGAGATTTTGAGGAGTGGAGGATTTGTGTTGGGTAGTTTCCATCTGCCCCGCTAGGTCCACTTTCCACTCTCCTCCATCCTGCTCTGTGCTCCCAGAGGCTGACCTCAATGGATGGGGTCAGAAGCATCCCCAGCTGACCATCTTCCAGGGAGACCACCTATGCCAGGAGCTGGCAGGTGATCAGAGAGGAGAGGAGAGTGCAGATGGGCACACAGAACTCTGGGCTTTTCCTTGAGTGGCCGGTCATTTCCTTATGCCAGAGGCCACAGCTCCTGTCTGGAGGCCAGCTCCACACAGCTGTTCCTCAGCATCCTGGTAACTTCTCCTTTCCCCAGACCTGCAGCGGGGGGTAAGGGCTCCTCTTGCTGCTAACCCCAGGATGCTGCCCATCCCTTTTTACTTTCTCTAACCCCTGCTCACTCCATTGTAAATAATCTTAAACTCCCCCAGTCAGACAGCTGGAGGTGCCATCTGCATCTTCCAGGGAACCCTGGCAGAGAACAAACTGAAAGCAGAGAGAAGGTCCTGAAAAGGAAGCAAGGCCAGGGCCTGGGGCTGTTCTTAAGCAAGTTCATTTTCCCTTAGACTGTGAGGAATCATCTGACTGAGTGGACAATTAAACATTTTCTTACAATTACTTTCAATGCTCAGACCCTTTGGAGAGGCCTGGCATACTCACTCTGTGGCAGCACCTTGGGAGCTTGGGGAGGAGCAGGCAGAGAGGTGTGGCCTTCCCACCTCTCACCTGTGGCCAGCGTGGCAGCGGCACTGCAGACAGTCAGCAGTGTCACAGAGCTCTATGAAGAGACCTGATGTAAAGTGTGTAGTGACCCAGAGAGCAACAGGGTGCAGCTACCAAGAGGCGATCCCACAGCACACGTGGGGCAGCGTCTCCACTCCAGACAAACTCCGCAGCGGGCAGGGGACGGCGTCTCCACCCCAGACAAACCAGGGCATCGTGGTGACAAATATCAAATATTAAACACTTGAAACCTGGGAAACAGAGGTTGCAGTGAGCTGAGATGGCGCCACTGCACTCTAGCCTGGGCAACAGAGCAAGACTTTGTCTCGAAAAAAAAAGAAAATTCACAGACCTGCAGGAAAAAAGAATAAAAATAATCACTACTACACTTATTGCACATGTGCCAGGCACAACGCTAAACTCTGTGGATTATCTCTCTACTTTTCATAACCACCATGTTTAGTATAAATTACTATTATACCTATATCAGAGTTGAAGAAGACTCAATTAGGAGAGATTAAGTAACTTGTCAAGGCCAGCCAGACATTAGGTTGCTTGAATCCTGTGGCCTCCAAAGTCCAGGCTTTTAAGCTTCTCAAGAACAGAGAAACTATACAGTAAAGTGATTACAGGCTCACCCTTCCTTCCCCCGCAGGCTGTAATCTGCATGCAGCCACCTGGGATGGTGAGGTGCAGCCATGTGCCAATGACAGCAGGCCAGCAGAGGGCAGATCCTGGCCCTGACCTCCTCAGAAGGTGGTCTCAGTCCTGGAACACCTATCTCCCCGCCTTCTATCTTGTTTAAGCCATTTGTGTTCTGGGTTTTCTCTCCCTCACAGCCGAATTTACATCTGACTCATTCACCACATTAAGGATTTTGGTCTTGATCCCCAAGAGCTCCAGTGAGAGCTGAAGTGAGGCCAGGAGCAGGTGGACTGAGGCACGTGAGGATAAGCCAGCAAACCTTTGAGAGTCACTGGTTGTGGTGGGAAGAGGGAGCATTTGCGATCACCCAGGCTTCTGGCCTGGGCAACTGAAGATTGTCAAGGCCTATTCACAGGGAAGCACATTTTGGACTGAAGGTGGGGAGTTGGAACTGGATACCAAAGTGCAAGCTGCCTCCACTCAGGTGGACTGTAGGAACTGAGGCGGGGAGCTTGTGTTCGGCTCACCCCGCTTCTGCCAGGCCTCTCTCCCCCGACCAGCCCACACTCACATCTTTGTCCACTCTGGGGCTCCCTGTGTGCTTGGTCTTACGAGGCAAACACCCCTGCACCGCTGAGCAACTGCTTCCCCAAACATCACACTGCCCAGAAGTGAAGGCAGAGCCCAGCAACCATGGAGGTCTTCTTCACGAGCTCTGAAAATACTGTTCTGTGTCATCTGCAGGTGGCCAAAGTCCTTTCATAACTTGGTACCACCTTATTGATGTGTTTTATAGTTTTACACATTAACCAGGACCATATTTTACATTTTCAAAGTGAAGCACAGCTATACAAAGTTTACAAAGCAATTATAACACAAAATACAAGTTTTAGGTTCTAAGTGAAGTGTATATATTTTAAATCCAACGCATTCACACAATTTATCTCATTAAAGGAAAATCTACTCCTTTTTCTCATTTTACAGAAACTTGAAACACTCATTCCTTTTAATGGCATATTGATGAATTTCTACAGTTCTTAATAGTTGGCAGAATTCTCAAATTGGAAAGGGTTCTTTCCCCATTGTCTGCATTTCTCTTTCACCCTATCTCTTCTACTCCCCCCATCCCATATGGCTGCCAGAGGGAGAATGAGGGAGGCACAGGAGGTGGGGAGAGGGAGAGAGAGAGCACGAGGAATATCATGTTCATGAGTTTACTAAATGTTGTTTTATTTGAGATTTGTACTAAACTATGTGGGAGGTGCTGGTGATAAGAGAATACCAGAGTCCTAGCCTTAAAACTCAGGCTGATTGGAAAGACAGACAAAACATGGAAAAGTAACCAAAAAAGTGAAAACTATAGGAATGGAAGCCAAACACAGCAGAGAGGGAAAGGAGGAGGGAGCGCTTCGCAGCCAAGCTCCCTGGGGTTTACCGTGCCCCATTCAGCAGCCCTGACCCACCCCATCCCACCCCATTGCACCCCATCCCACCTGGCTGTCAGTGCATCACACCAGGAGCAGGCAGGCCTGATTTCTTACGGGCTGAGCACAGGTATGATAGTGTGATTAATGTGTCTTGGGCACAATTAACAGGTACCTGACAGTATAACACATTTATCTCTCTTAATTACACAAAAACATTAAAGTGTGTGAAAATCCCCAACCTCAGTGAACTCTCCTTCCGATTCCCATCCTTCCAGAGGTAACCAGCCACTGTTAACCACCTGGTAGGCTTATTCCAGAAACTTAAATATACCTCAAGCTCCCTGACCCATTTGCTGGACTCTGACTTCCTTCTCCAGTAGGATTGTGTCCCCCTTAGGCAGCTGTCCCCTCCGCTCTCTTGTGGATGCCCTGCCTTTAGTCTAATCTCGTTCACACTCATTGCAGTAACTTGGGTAACTATGTTGGTTAGCAGCTGGTGGAACTCGGATAGCATTCTATACAGCAGCACAGAGAGGAAGTTGATCTGATGGCTAGCAGTCAGCGCCTCCCTGTGCCAGGCACCGTCGTTGAGTGCTCCATGTTTTCATTTATTTAATACATCAGCAGCCTAGTGAGGTAGATAAGTATGTCACAGAAAACTGAGGCACAGCAAGGTTATATAACTTGCTCAAGACCAGTTCGTAATGGCAGAGCCAGAATTTAATCCATTTGACTCTGGTTTCAGTCTGTGTTCCTAGCCCTCAGATGCCATGGTGTCTAACAGGTTAGAATGAAGACTCACAAGATCAAAGGTGACAGGCAGATTCATCCTTAATCTGGTGGGCACCATCTAATCAGCTGCCGGCATGGCTAGAATATAAAACAGGCAGAAAAATGTGAATAGACTGGCCTAGGCTCCCAGCCTGCATCTTCCTCCCATGCTGGATGCTTCCTGCCCTCTAACACTGGAGTACAAATTCTTCAGTCTTGGAACTCAGACTGGCTCTCCTTGCTCCCCCAGCTTGAAGATGGCCTATTGTGGGACCTTGTGATAATGTGTTAATACTTAATAAACTCCTATATATGTGTGTGTGTATATATATACATACACACTATATATACATGTATATATATATACATAGATACACACACACACAATATTAGTTCTGTCCCCTCTAGAGAACCCTAATACAGGTCCCAAAGGGTAAGAGACAAAAATTTGGGCTGGGCGCAGTGGCTCATACCTGTAATTTCAGCACTTTGGAAGGCCAAGGCAGAGGATTGCTCGGGCCCAGGAGTTTGAGACCCGCCTGGGCAATATAGTAAGGCCCCATCTCTACAAAAATTTAAAAATTAGCTGTGAGTGGTGGTGCATGCCTGTGGTCCCAGGAACTCGGGAGGCTGAGGTGAGAGGATGGCTTGAGCCCAAGAGGTCAAGGCTGTAGTAAGCCGTGACTGCACCACTGCACTCCTGCCTGGGAAACAGAGTAAGATCTTGTTGCAGGAAAAAACAAAAATTTGCAAAGATTAGAGGTTGAATGGGAAAACTGAAATTGGAGGTTATGGTAAGTGGGAGGTGAGAGGATGATGGTGGGATTGATATATGATAGATGAGACTCTTCCCAGGGCACCCAGAAACAGTAGAAGGGTAGCTTCTAGAATAAGAGCCTAAGAGGCTGGGGGTGGTGACTCACACATGTAACCCCAGCACTTTGGGAGGCCAAGGTGGGTGGATCGCTTGAGGCCAGCCTGGCCAACATGGTGAAACCCTATCTCTACTGAAACACACACACACACACACACACACACACACACACACACACACAAGCTGGGCATGGTGTTGCATGCCTATAGTCCCAGCTACTTGGGAGGCTGAGGCAGGAATCACTTGAACCTGGGAGGTGGAGGCGCACACACACACACACACACACACACAAAAGCTGGGCATGGTGTTGCATGCCTATAGTCCCAGCTACTTGGGAGGCTGAGGCAGGAATCACTTGAACCTGGGAGGTGGAGGCTGCAGTGAGCCGAGATCACACCAGCCTGGGCGACAGAGTGAGACTTTGTCGCAAATAAAAAAATAAGCATACGAGAGGGTCAAATACTGTTTCCTACTGTTACTGCAAATTGTTTGTCCCTGGTTATATTTGCCTTAAAGAAAAATGTAGGGAATTTATACATACTACTTTCCACTTGTTGAGGCATCTTTTTTTTTTCTTTTCTCAACTCTGGCATAGAAGGACTTATGTATACTTTTGAATTTACAAAATTTCAGAATTAGCACTTTACAAAGTGTAAAGGCATTTGGAGACAGAGGCTGGGAAAAGCCTGGACAAGGCAAGGAGAGACTTGAGCCCAGGAGTGCATGAAGAGGAAGATGTGGATGGTGCTTCTGCAAGGCACAGGAAGGCAGCCCCCAGTATCAGAGATGGCAGGGAGAGCAGGACCTTTTCCTCTTCTTCCTTATCTGGGCTGACCACCTACGGTGCTGGGGCAGAAGATGGGGGCAGGATGTGGCTTCAGCGTGGAGGGCTGGAGAGGAGGGAGCAGCCTGGGTGGGCAAGGCTGCGAGGGAGGCTGCTGCGCTGCCCCACGGGGCCGCAGTGGGGTCCAGCAGAAGGGGTGCACTGGGCGTGGCCTCTACTTATATGCCAGCCCTGAGCCTTTGGAAATTCACATTTGGTTCCCGTATCCTAACAGCACTTGTCACATGTCACTTTTTACAGTCTATGTTATTCACTAGAAGTTGAGCTCAATTCTAGATGATGACCAGTGTTTCTTCCATGTGCCCGGCTCCCGGAAAGTGGACTCAGAGAGGTTAGCTGAGTGACAAAAAACCTCCACAAGAAACTATTTTCAATCCAAAGAGGGTTTTGCCTGGAAAGAAATTTTTAGAACACAAACCATTCCTAAGGACCATTGATTCCTTCTTAAGAATTAAAAGTATATAATTAAAAATACTTAAGAGAAAACCCGTGTAGAATAGGCTTTAGAATTAGAGAGATTGAAAATGTCTATATTCATGTGAACCTGGATGTGTCATTTGCCCTGGGTCTCAGCTGCATCTGTAGGATGAGAAATGTAACCTGCCTCATTGGGTTATTGTGAGAAAGAAAGAAAAATATCCTTGCACATAGTAAGTACTCAAATGGAATGAAATATTGTAAGGACTCCTGTTTCAAATCTCGTCTATAACATAGCACTTGATCCTCCTCTCACATCATTGGTGTTCATCATCAACATCCCACAGTGATGGTATCTCATGCCATCTCACTGTTGTGGAACCACAAATATCAGTTTAAAAGTCTAAGGAGAGCAGGTCCTGCATTGTTTCATTAACATGTGAACTTCAGGAAGGGCAAACCACCCACAGATTTACAAGTAGTGTATGAATTTTCACAAAAGGAACACATTTGTTCAGATTTAGGTGCCAATCAATTTCATGAAAGCAGACGGAGATGCAGACTGCTTTTGGTGATACCTTTCCAGTGGTGGAAGCAACTGTCAAAGTGTGTTTAGGTGTTCATGCTCTGGTGTCCCCTGTTCTTTTGCAGATATTAGGGGGAGGGAGGGTATGTATGGTCTTTGGTCCTTCTGGTCACCTGGTTTCTGGGACTCTGAGCTCAGTTCCTCCTTGGGAACAGATTTCCTGCCCACTTACCTCCTTCCCAGGCTTCTCTTCTGCCCTGGAAGTGATGTCTGTAGGGCTCCTTCCTTCTTGGTCCAGAGTTCCTCTCTCATCTCCTCAAAAGGCCAGATCTTTTTCCTGGTCCTTATCATCCCTGACCTGTCTCTCAGACCCTGGATGCAAAACCGAGCTCATCTTCCTCACAGAGCACTTACACTCGTACCTTCAGCAGCCAGCCAGGCCACCATAGCCTCTGGCTGTCCCTTGCCTTTCATGTCTCACACAGGCTCCCTGAGGCCTGGGACTTGGTTTTGCTTAGTCCTGAAGCACTGGTGCTAGAACAGTGCCTGCCGTACTGCAGGTGGTTGGGAAACATTTGTGGGATGCCTGGGTAGGGGACTGTGAATGGTCTGAGGTGTTCATCAGTAAGTGCCCACGTCCATTTCTACATTTCAGCCTCATCTTGCCAATTACACTTCTGTATTCTTCCCTCACTCATCCCCCAGCAATACTAACAAAATAGGACATGTTACTTTTCACATTAAAGTCTTCAGAAGTAGTAAGGAGCAGATGCTGAACCCAGTCTTTTACATTCTTAAATAATTTCCCACGATTCAGTAAGCAGAAAAAGGGAGCAGAAAGTCAGAATTGGAGATAGAATTCAGATTCTTTTTCTTTCAAGGACGCATTTTATACAGTTTTCAACATTTATACTTTCAAACAATGGGCAAAAAATACACAGTGCTAAAAAAATCAAAACAGAAGTAATACAATTTTAATTTCAATATTTTAAAATACAGAAATTGGAAAGAATACTAAATACAACTTTAAACAAGTCACTTGTCCTCCCCTATAATAATTAATGTAAGCTACTTAAAGACTTACAAATTTAAAGTAAAACAGAAACAAAATAAATACTGTACACTTTCCCTGCCTGCAGGCAAAAGATGGGAAATACTGTTATGAATCAGCAAAGAAATGCTCTTCAAGCTTCAGCACCCCACCTCCCAGCCGCACCCCACACCATTGTCACACAGTGGGCTTCCGGACTGAAAGGACACATGTGTCACACACACACTGACTGCGTACACAAACAGACAAGACGCTATTCCGCAGACACCCCAAACAAGAACAGTCCCCCTCGGACTGTGGCCATAAAAACCAGTAAGAAAAGTCAGGCTAGCAAAACATTACTACAAAACTAGTAAATACCAGAGCCAACAAGTGTCCCCTCTCCAAATTTCACAGATTTAAAACCCCTAAAACCGATACTACCCCTCCCCATCACCCCCCCAAAAAAAACTTGCTGAAGCACTGGCAGAGTTAGACATTTCACAGTAAATGTGAAAGTTCACATTATATAATCTCTTAAAATGAACCTTTTCACCCTCTTTCCACAGCATGAAACTGTTATGGCTTAATTTATATTAAAAAGTAGAAAAGTCTTTTCTGAAGGAAATACAATCTGCGAAGATGCATTTCCTGATCAGTGCTATTTCATACCTAACAACTGTATGACTTACTTTTGCAGTCAGAAGCTGTTTTTGGAAAAATTGAGGTTATAGCTTTTGATTCAGTCTAACCATAAACTGTAAGGCCCTTAGTTTGGTTTAGGTTTCTTTTGTAAGATAAAATAACCTTGGGGGTTCACTTAGCAAGTTACACCTCAGGTCCCTGACTATAATGTGGAAGTTATACGTAGCTTTGTAAAAATAAAAGGTTACTTACAAATCTCAGAGGGAAGAAATGATTCTAGGCAAGGAATTAACTCCTCCTTATATTTTACATTTAATGCTGGTAAGTTTTACCAACCAAAATACACTAAAGAAAAACATGAGAGTATGTCTGGCTTATTTTATGCCTGTGAAGTATTATATATTACAGCACTTATGATCATTGTTTGGTGAAAAATATTGGAGGAAAACAGCTGACATTTTGAAAAGGAAATGGCCAAAATAAAACTGGTTAGAGACAGTTTTACCTTTATAATTAAGCTCCATTTATGACTACTTTCTGAAATAAAAAAAAAAGTGAATTCAGAATGTCACAGGTCTTGCATAGGTAAACTACTTGGAGGTCAAGGGCTACGTGGTAGCCAGGGTTTATTAGTGAAATAGTGCAGAGCAGATAAACTTATAAGAATCACTGAATACAGTTTCAAAAAAGTTTAACAAAAAAAATCTAATGTTATACTTGTTAAAGTGTTAAGACACTAGAAGGGGCACCAGGGTGAAGGGGAGAATCTAAGGATATTGCAAAAAAGTATTATTTTCTCCTCTCAATTAAAATGAGGAAAAAAATACTATAGAAGGATAAAATCAGTGAATCACAACAAGCTAACTGCTTTGGAAATAGACATTTACTTCCTAATGACCTTAATTTTAAAATTTATGTTAAGGATATCAAATATTTGACTTTATAGCATGAAAAAAGGGAAGGGCTTCTAGGAAGGCTACAGTATTAAAATTACATTATGTTCAACAGCAACAGAGTAAGAAATCCTTCCCCTTTCCTTCCACCTGGTTTCAAGGAAGCACATCAACATCATCCCACAGGACAAGCCGAGGCAGCACACCATCACAAACCAGGGACTGTTTTAGGAAGCAACGTATCAGAGGCCCCAGATCCACTGTGTACCCCCAGGCAAATCACTGCCCACTCTGGGTTTCCTGTGTCTCCTTTATTTACCAGTGACACTCTGTCTAGGCTAAAGATCTGATGCTCAGCCTTCTCAAGACTGCTTTAGAGGAAGGTCTAGGACACCAGGAAAAGACTGGTGAGCTCTAGCTTCTCTTTATGTGGTGAGCAATTGACTTAATATTTAATGAGAAAAATGAATTTTTGATAATTACGCCTAGCAGTAGCGTACTGGGTCACATGATTATTCCAATCAACTCTATAGTCTTACTGCTGCAGAGACCATCTTTTGAAAAAGGCAGAAAGAATCTTGTCTGTTGAAGATGTCTGGTGGAGTCTCCTCTTCCTACAGAGGTTTCTCTCTACCAAGCAAGCTGTTGGTACCCAACCCACAGCTATCTGTGCATTCTCACCTTTCTAACCACCTCATTTGCCCCACAAGTTCCCTGGGGGAGTTGCTAAGTCATTTAATTCCATGACTTCCTTCACCTTTATCTAGTACCTGAAGAGTATGCTGAACCTGTGGGGATGGGACTTTCCTAATTCTTCCAGAAAAACCAAAAGCCATCTTTCAGTTAAATAATCTTAACATACTTGAGGATACACATTCTCACTCTCTTATCCATAAACAACCTCATTTCTTTTTTTTCCACTTCAAGCACGAAGTCTGATTTTAACCCAGCACCTTGTTGGAGATTCTTCGGATTTTTATAGTAGCATGCCCTGGGCATATATTTGATATAAAACAAACATCATGAATAATATTAGTTTTCATTAAAAATATATATATAAAGGTGCATTCACTAATTACGAGTTTTCACTTAAGTTCTCCGTAAGTATGGAGTGTTAATAAGATTATGTTTTTCTTAATTATCATAATAAACATTTTAATCCAGATTTACAAATGAGAAAACTCAGACTCAGAAAGAATAAGTGACTTATTCAAGGTTATACAGCTGATACCTAAATGGCAGAACTTGGACAAAAACCCAGGTCTTCTGCTTCCTGGCACGCTACACCAAGTCCCTGTATGACCACATTAAATTACCAACTTGAAGGGTTTCTTAAATTGTGAAATTACTTTCACTTCTACAGTGGCATATCTCAGCTGAAACTAAAAAAGTTGGGATGTTTTTTAATGAACAGGTCCTGTTTTGCTCATGTTTGCTTAGAAGTGAAAATAGTTAAGTTTTAATTTCCTGGAGAAGACCTTCAAGGGCAGAGACCACAACCGCAACTTTATATTCCCCCACAGTACTAGGTAGTGCTGGGCGCACAGTAGATGTTTGATAAATACCTGTTGATCCCATATGAATAAATACAGTAGACTATATTGAAAAGGCAGTAATTAGGATTATTTAAAAATAGAAAAGTATTCAAGCTAATTAGTGATAAAGATGGACTTGTTTCCTCTGAGTTTATGATTTCAGTCAGAATCAATTCTGTATGCTTAAAAATGAACTGATACTTATGAAGTTCAATGTATTTCTAGTATAATGAACTACTACAAACGGCCAACTTTATATTGTTTACATCATTCAATATTAAAAAGCATATTATATGACATTGTGAATTACAGTCCAATGGATCCCAGCTGAAGAGTCACTTATTTGAAACAATACAGGAAAATTATCATCTATTACTATTACTAAAGTTGCATGTTAACTCATAATTCTCAATTTTACATATTCGTATTTGCTTAAAACTAGCTAAATGCTATCAGTGCTGTCTTCCTAAGTTGTTGTGTCTGTATGATATGAATGAGGTTCTCTATTACTGTTAAGCCCAGGTACTGGCAGCAGTTACCACAAAGTTCAGCTATTTCCATGAGCTATAGGGATGTGTCACAGCCAGTAATGTTATAAGAGGTTTAACTAGGAGTCACTGGATCAGTGGCCGAATTTTCACCAATTCAGAAAAAGATACATGGATTATATTAGTGGTTCTATTACCTTGCTGAAAGTTTTCTAACTTAGCCCCTTAATGAGCTAAAACTACTAACAATGAATACACAGTACCTTCACTTTAGAATTCCACATACGGGCTATTCCAAATTAGTTTTCCTCAGGCTAAGGACACAGTGGATACTGGCCACAATTTTAATTCATAAAAATAAAATAAATTTCATTTTAATTCACAAAAATAAAGTTTCATTTTAATTTTTGTGGCTAAAGAAAAAAACTGAAAATACTCAGAGTTGTGAAAAACATAAAGAAAAAAACCAGATCATGGCATTACAGGAAAAGGAAATTATAGCTCTTACACCTCCTATTTCTCGAAACCAAAATAAAACATGACTATTGTTAACACCAACTCAGGATCTACAGAAAACCAACACATCACAAGAATATACTGTATGGGAAGGTAAGGGAATCAGTCAAACCCAGATTTCTGACATCCTGAGATAAGATGACTCTACCCATCTTCCCACTGGTTTTGGCATAGTGTAGACAGGATTTACACGGGTTGTTTACAGACACTGCGGATTTCCACAGAAGTCTTCTTCCTGATACCCAGATAAGATTCAGACTTTGGTCCAGTCACTCTGAACCAGCAAGGCTACTTCGTAAACTATTTGATATTTATCCCATGAAATTCTGGAATGGGGGACACTAAGAAATATTTCTCTTTGAAAATACACATTTGAATGCAACCATGAAAGATGATGGTACAGACTTTTTTCTTATTAGCAATTCAAGTGATAATACAGAAGGGTGAGTCCTGCTATCTTGCTGAGTAAAAAAAGACAAATCCATAATATGCCATACTTCTTCTCCACAAAAATAAATTTTATCTATTTGCCTATATTTTCTTTGTAGGAATTTGTAAAATGCTCTATTGTCACACTTGGGAACGTTTCCACCCCACCCCCAGAAATCACTTATTTTTATGCCATGAAAGGAAAAAAAGGGAAAATGGGTACTACAAGCAACTGAAAACTACATTTAGTAAAAATTATACATAAAGGAGATAAATGATTAAAGTTTAACCGGATACTTAACTTCAGTATGCACTTGTCAGGTTAGGATAGATGGAATAAACTGCCAAAAGCACCCATTTTACTCCAAATCCATATCTTAAATAATTCTTTAGAAAATTAAGAAATGAAAAAGTAAATACACACAAAAAATCTATTCCAACATGCTTGCTTCTTATACAACTTAATGTAGTATTAATCCTATATATTACGGCTTATTATGCAGATTTGAATATCCTAAGTCAAAAACATTTTCAGCAAATCAAGATATGGAGAATAAAAGCATCATAAGATATAACCTCTGCAGCAGGTGTCAGTCCTGTTGTCCAACACCAGCAGTATGAAGAAGGCCCACTGTAGTTACAAATGTATTTGGAAAAACTATAAACATGACAATTTAACCAAACTTATAATACTTTTCCCTAAAATCGGAAAAAGATATTAAAGCTGTTCTCTTTGGGACCCAGATATCATCAGCAGAAATGAAAATGCAAAAGCCTATTTTTTTTTAATATTGAGAAGAAAATCACAATGTCAAACGAAATGAGGGATCTTTTATGGAGTTCTTACACATTGGCTATGAAAGTGTTTCCCTGCAAAGAGAAGTCTCATTGGGTTATCACAAAATGATGGGAGCGCAGAGGGAAGTGGGATATAAGGTAATCAACCTGGATAACAGTATGCACCTTGGATGTTAGCAAAAGCGAAGCTAATAGCTTATAAAAAACACATGAAATATATAAAATAAAATGATTTTCATATACATCTTAATTTAAAATAATTAATGCATCAAATCCCTGTTTAAGACTTTAACCTGAATATCAAATTTAAGAGTCCAGACTAGTTACTGTTACCGCGGCTCTTCCCATATGTAACACACACACTATCAAAAATAATTTAAAAACCGTCACATTCTTACATCTAAATTAGTGAGATATTTCTCCAGAAATCTTCCAAATAAATAGCTTTAAAAAAAGAATTTAAAAGCTGTTAACTTTTAAAAAAATCTGTTAAATAAATTATTGATAATTCTTTACCCTACCACTGAAAATACATCAAGACACTACCAACAACAAAATAAAATTCAAGCCCTGACAAGAGACCCTTTCCAGTTCAAGGTCTCTTTTTAAGGTTCTACCCTCCTTCTTCCTCTCCCCCACCAGGTCCAAAATGGTTATTGCTGAGTGGGTGTGGCACAGTGAAAATGCAGCATCAGGTTCATTCTGTTCTTCGGGCAGTGTTCTTACTATTCACGCAAACTGCTCCAGGCAGGGGGGATGGCAGAGCTCCAGGCTCCTGCACCCCTAGACTGGTCTCCAAAGGGAAGAATGGCTGCAATAGCAGCTCTGTCACACAAAAAAACGTGCATGGCCATTTCTGTTCAACTTAAGGATCTTCCCAAGACGTTGTTTAGCTGTTGCCATTCCTTTTTTGGACGTTTACCTATAAAACACCAAAAGGAGTGTAAATAACAATGAAAGGCACACTTAAGAGAACACCTGGAAGACTACAGGGAGAGCTTTGTGGCAAGTAAACCCTTAGGTGTTCTGCATGAACAAAGTCACACCTCTGGACTTTTGATGTTTAAACCCTTCCACCTCATCAAACTATCGATAAAGGCCGCCCTCCCTCACAAGACTCACAGGGCCTTCCCACAGTCTGGTCTGCCTACTCTTCAGCCTGGGCTCTTTCCTATCCCGCATTAAATTGTGCTTTGGCAACAAAACTGACTACAATTTCACAAATACCCCATATCCTGTTTCTCCCCTTTGTGCTATGGCTCAGGCTCATTCCTCTGCCTTCAAAGCTGTCTATTCTGTCACTTCTCCCAGCTCAGCCTGGCTAACCCCTGTGCATCTGATTTTAGGATCTGTCTTCTGCTCCTCAGAGCTGACTTGGGTATCCTTTTTCTTGTTCCCATAGTAACCTGTGTATACTGCCATCACTTTGCTGTCCATGATGCATGAGATGTTGAACAACTTGAGTGCAGAGAGTACACCTACACTGCCACGATGACCATCACATACAGTTAGAAATGTCCTTCCTCTAGACACGTGTGAAAGTTACCTTTTGTTGCCTGGTTGCTGATAGGTGGTGGATTTGATGCCGGTCTCTTGGTGGGGTGAAGGGGCAATGAGAAGGAAGTTTCACCAACTGGCCTTTCTGGGCTTAGACTGCCGTTACTTATCTGGCACGCCCCCGAAGTCAGGTTTGAATTCTGCATATACTTTCCATTCTGAAGGCTTGAGCCGCTGCTGTCCACGTAATTCCTACTTTGTAACCTCTGACTAATTACTGATGAACCTTCCTTTTTGATGCATTTCTGGCTTCTACTTAGATCCTGAAGGAGGAGGAAGGAAATGAGGCTGAATTTTTAGGGTTTAAATGAGGTATTTAAGCTCTCTACACACACTAGCAAAGTCAAATGAGAAGAAACAAACTACTGAATTCTGATTTTCTTAACATCTGTTAGCCACAGATGACCACTCCTGCACGATGTCATCTCAGTCCATGGACCTAATAGCTCCGAAGGACTTGGATCTTGAAGTTGCATCACGAGTTAAGAAGGGGAAGAGAGAGTGAGAGAGAACAATGGAAACAGGCACTGCGCCCTTTGCTGCTCCACTCAATAAGCATGTGCCATGCAGGGACCCTGAGCTGGGGGAAATGGGTCCCCCGCTTCTTTGGCATGTCACAGTTCCCTCCGACCTCTCATATGTGATGTTCTTTTTTAGAATCTATCTTCTATCAGGTTCATCTCCACTGTATTTGTTTTCTAGAAAATCCTTGGATCCAGAGTCCCAAGCTTGATGTTTTCCTTTTACTACAACTATTCTTTCAGTCTCTTAAGACTACTAAGTCAACTTTCAAGGGGAAAAAACGCTACTGATTGGTGAGTCTTCAAATTAACTGAGAGGGTCATAACCAGCATTAAAAGAGAAAGGAATAGACTAGATGTGAACAGAGTCCACCATAGTGTGAATGTTTCATGAAACCAGTTTTCATTATGCTAATTATCTATCCTCTATGTCTTCATTTTCAAAAACAATTATAAAAAGAACAGCCTGATTTAAATAATAGCTTACATTACATAATGAATCCTATAGTGCTAATAAGTGATAAACTTTATGACCAGCTACAGTGAGGCACTATAAAATCATATACTGAAAAGTAAATTATAATGAGATTTCTTATGACCTTTGACTCTGGAATGTATCCTTCTAGTCAAAGAATGTATACTCACAAGACTTCCTTTAAAAAAATAACTTGCCTCTCTTTCTTATTATAAAAGTAATTGCTTAAATATTTAGAAAATATTTAAGCTAAGCCAAATAAAGAAAATATTAATAAAAACCACCCATAATTCTACTACTCAGAGATTAATGATGTACCATATTTAGGGGTAGAGTGTATTCTGTCTATATACAGATATCTCCTCCTCCAGAGATTTTAGTCCATTCCTCCAATCAACCCAGAGCTATGGAAGATGGCAGAACCTAAGAGGCCCTTTTCACTTCTGCTGAGGTCTTTCGGTGCTATGTGAAAGCTTTATTCACAAGAGATTTTCCCTTCACTTCTTAAACAGTCTACTCATGTTCTCCTCTGCCTCCCCTTCCCTCCTCCCCCACAAATGTTTCTTCACACGAAGGAGAACTAGAGGCAATATTCCTGCCTTTGCTGATTTACTTTCTTTCTTAGGTGTGCTTCATTCAGTTAGAGAGGTTTGGAGCCCCACTGTCACATGAAAACTTTGATTCTTTCTCTGGCTGCCATTTTCCAAGGTTTGCAGCAAAAGGTTGTATTACTTTTCTTGTTTGGTGCCACTGGTAACATTTTACTTTTTTCAAAACTGCTATTTTGGGTTCAATTTGTTTGGCATAAGCATTAAACATCCAGGTTTTTCTTTTACAGCAAAGGTTCTTAATCTGGAGCCAATGGATGGTCTGGGGCAAGAGGGGTGGTAGTAGCACAAACAGTGAGTAATGTAAGCAAAAGTCGTGTTTATCATGAATGTTTTTTTCTAGAAAGATAATCTGTAACTTTCATGAAATGCTCAAAGAAATTTGGTATCCAAAACCGTTCAAGAAACAGCATCAGAGATTAAAAAGAGAACTTCATGATATTCTTTTTAATATTTAAACTTCATTATTTTATTTATTTATTTATTTATTTTAAAGAAAGAAAAAAAAAAGAGAGGAAGAGAGAAAGAAGGAAAAAAAAAGAGAATGAAAGAAAGGGAGAAAGAAGAAGAAAAGAGGGAGAGAGAACGGGTATCTTCCTCTGTTGCCCAGGCTAGAATGCAGTCTAAAAATGGGTATTGAAAAGCTCTTTTATACTAATAATTGTGTTACACAATAGAGACAGGAAGGAATAAGGGAGGAAAATAACAAACAGCCAACCAATATTTCATTTAAACCTATGAAATGCTATGCAATTGCTGGGGAGTGATTTACTTCCAATTATGTGGTCACTTTTAGAATAGATGTGATGTGTTACTGAAGAAAATGTATGTTTTGTGGATTTGGAGTAGAGAGTTCTGTAAATGTTTAATTAAGTTTACTTGTTCCAGGTCTGAGTTCAAGTCCTGGGTATCCTTGTTAACCTTCTGTCTCATTGATCTGTCCAATATTGACAATGTAGTGTTAAAGTCTCCCACTATTATTGTGTGGGAGTCCAAGTCTCTTTGTAAGTCACCAAGAACTTGCCCTATGTATCTGGGTGCTCCTGTATTGGGTGCGCATACACTTAGGATCGTTAGCTCTTCCCGTTACATTGATCCCTCTACCATTATGCAATGTCCTTCTTGTCTCTTTTGGTTTCTGTTACTTTAGTCTATTTTATCAGAGATGAGAATTGCAACTCCTGCTTTTTTTTTTGCTCTCCGTTTGGTTGGCAAATCTTCCTCCATCCCTTTGTTTTGAGTCTCTATATCCTTGCATGTGAGATGGGTCTGGATGCAGCTTACTGATGGGTTTTTTGGAATGGCTGATACTGGTTGTTCCTTTCTGTATATAGTGCTTCTTTCAAAAGCTCTTGTAAAGCAGGACTGGTGGTAATGAAATCTCTTGAGTACTTGCTTTTTGGTAAAAAATTTTATTTTTCCTTCACTTATGAAACTTAGTTTGGCTGGATATGAAATTCTGGGTTGAAAAGTTCTTTTCTTTAAGGATGTTGAATATTGGCCCCCACTCTCTTCTGGCTTGTAGGGTTTCTGCTGGAGAGAATCTGCTGTGAGTCTGATAGGCTTCCCCTTGTAGGTAACTTGACCTTTCTCTCTGGCCGCCCTTAGTATTTTCCCCTTCATTTCAGCCCTGGTGAATCTAATGATTATGTGCCTGGGGGTTGCTCTTTTTGAGGAATATCTTTGTGGTGTTCTCTGTATTACCTGGAGTTGAGTACTGTCCTGCCTTGCTAGGTTGGGAAAGTTTTCCTGGATAATATCCTGAAGAATATTTTCAGCTTGGATTCATTCTCTTCGACAGACTCAGGTACACCTATCAAACGTAGATTAGGTCTTTTCACATAGTCCCATATTTCTTGGAGACTTTGCTCATTCCTTTTACCCTTTTTTCTCTAATCTTGTCTTGTTTTATTTCGTGAAGTTGGTCTTTGACCTCTGAAATCCTTTCTTCTGCTTGATCAATTCAACTGTTAAAACTTGTGCATACTTCACAAAGTTCTCGTATTGTGTTTTTAGCTCCATTAATTCACTTATATTCCTCTCTAAATTGTCTATTCTCCTTAGCATTTCGTCAAACCTTTTTTCAAGGTTCTTAGTTTCTTTGCATTGGGTTAGAACATGTTCTTTTAGCTCACAGAAGTTTATTATCCACCTTCTGAAGCCTGATTCTATCAATTCCTCACATTCATTCTCCATTAGGTCTTGTTCCCTTGGTGATGAGGAACTGCAATCCTCTGTAGGAGGAGAAGCATTCTGATTTCGGGTGTTTCAGCCTTTTTGCGCTGGTTTCTTCCCATCTTCGTGGATGTATCCACCCGTTGTCTGTGTAATTGCTGACTTTCAGATTAGGTCTCTGAGTGGACGTCCAGCTTGTTGGTGGTAAAGTTTTTTCTGTTTCTTAGTTTTCCTTCAGCAGACGCTCCTCCCCCACAGAGCTGGACCTTCCCGGGTTCAGCTATAGTAGCTGTGAAACTCTCAGTCCTCAGCAGTTCCAATTGCTGGTTTGTTTTTTTTTTTGTTGGGGGGGGGACCAACCTTCCCTGCGGCGACCCACTACGCCAGCTGAAACAACGGCGTTGAGATTCCTGGTGCTTTTCTGCCCGGGAATCTCCAGTGTGGTTCCCCACTTCAGTCTGCTTTTCAATCAGCTGAATGGGAGACTCTGCCTTCCCAGAGCTCCAACGCCAACTAAAAGGGCACTCAGTCCCGCATACTCTGGACTGAGAACTGCTGTGCCGGGGCGCCTGCGAAACTGCCGTGCCAGCCAAAAGTGTCACGCTAGCAACCCGTGGGGCTCCTCTGTCGGGAATCTCTTGGTCCGTGGGCAATAAAAATTAGTCTGAAAATGTGGCGTCCACTCACTCTCTGCACTTTCACTGGGAGCTACAATCCTGAGCTGCTGCTAATCAGCCATCTTGGATCCTCCCCTCAACTTCATGATATTCTTCTTTTCCTTTAATATTTCATTCTAATCGGGTATAACCTACAGGGGTTGGCAGCCAGTGGTTTTTTAACTGCTTCCTTGAATAAATTATTCTTTTCCAGATCACATTCTATTCGTGAGCCTTATGTTAGTCATCATTTCAGCATCTCTCAGAATGGACAGTTGTTCAAATGTGGATTTAATTATAATTTTTTGGTCGCCTAGATCTAGTACTTGATAACCAGCTGATACAATTTTTAAAAAGAAAGCACAAACAAAGTTAGTGACCATTTAAAATCTCCTTTTAAGGTTTCAAACTTTGAACATACCTGAGGATTAAATCTAGAAGTATCAAACTGTTTAATCCAGGAGGAAGTCCTCAAGTCTTGTTCTTCAGTCTTGACATGGTATCCTAAAGAGAAGTTTTAGTTTAATTAACTTTGTACAAACTTCATCTGAAATGACAAAATCAGCCTAATGCTTAAAAATGAAAGTAAATTTATGTTGACATTTTATTTAAAAACATATTAACTCTTTAGATACTCATTTGTGTACTTTTACCTTCACTATATGCCTTTCCCTCTCAAAAACAAAAAGGCACCAGCTCATAACCTATTATGCTAATTCTTTCAATTCTCTCAAAGATTGTCTTCATTCATTCATTCATTTGCTAGTCAAGTGAAGCAGTGAGATGGAGAAGGAACAAAGAAATATGTAATTGTTCATGATCAGTTAGTTATAAACACCACACCACACTCAGACCAGCCTCAAAGACTGTCTTTATATAACGGGTTTTGGACTAGATGCTGGAAGAGTCGAGAGTCAAATTCTACGGCCACCTATTGTGTATGTAAAACCAATGCAGTAATTCTCTAAAAATGGTGTATTTTTCTACATAGAATAAAGGCAGGTAATAAGCAAAGAATTTGAGATCAGATGGTCCTGGTTTCAAATTCCAATACCACTGACTAATATCTATGTGAAGTGTGGGCAATTTAAATTAGTTTCACTAAATCTTATTTCCTTTACCTGTAAAATGGGAGTCAATTTTACCTACAATTGTTGTTTTAAGAATTAAGTGAAATAACCAGGCATGGTGGCTTACACCTGTAATCCCAGCACTCTGGGAAGCAGAGGCAGGAGGATCACTCGAGCTCAAGAGTTGGAGACCAGCCTGGGAAACATAGCTGAGACCTCATCTCTACAAAAAGTCAAACAATTAACCAGGTTTGGTGGCATGCAACTGTAGTCCCAGCTACTTGGGAGGCTGAGACAGGAAGACTGCTTGAGCCCTGGAGGTTGAGACTACAGTGAGCTGTGTTTGTGCTACTGCATTCCAGCCTGGGCAACAACGTGAGACCATCTCAAAAAAAAAAAAAAAAAAAAAAAAATTAAAGTGAAATGGATGTCAAGCTCCTGGTACACACTTGATAATTATGTAGGAACAAACACAATTATTATATAGGCATTCAATTTTAATACAGTACCATCTTTTCCCCAGTCCTCCTCAGGCTTTTTGGGATACAAACATTTTCTCTAAAGGCACAAAGAAGAAATACTATGTGGCATGCCTAACATTGCCACAAGTCGACTCTTTCTTCCTAACACTTTCTTTTCAAGTAGAGAAAGAATAGCCTCAATCAGAAAGAAACAGTTCAAAACTTGTTTTTCTTCTCATAAAAGGAAAAAGGGTTGATTTTTTCAAGTTTAGCTGTCCATTTAAAGCACCAAAACACTCCTTCCACTGTGATCAACCTGTCTGTAAAAGGGAAATAATACTAACTGGCTTGCAACAGCAATGGTAGAATGATGCCAGTGAACACATTTGTCAATCCCGGGTAATTTACATTTTGAGTTCTTCTGCTTCCATCTTACATGGTATGTCAGAATTACGGTTTTTTTGGTCAACCTTCTAAACACATTTCCAACTAAAGATGTGTAATGAACATGCCTTATTCATAATCTCTAACCTAAATGAGGATTATTGAGCCATTAAGTTGGGCAACATATGTTACTTTTTAGAAACTGACAATTTGTGTTTCTTACCACATTCCACTGGTTTATCATAGCGATACAACTGCCTAACCTCATGGTTACTGCTATGGCAGCTGCTGGGATCCTGGAGAGAGCTTCTTTCACCACTGCGGTCTGTGCTTTGTATTTGCCTTTGTAAACACGTGGAATAGTGCAACCCTGCCATAGACAGCATGCCCTGAATAGCTTCTTCCTCTGTGCTCGTCGAGGTAGGACATTCCCTAAAGAGGAGATGATCCAAAACACAAGAGTCTAGTTTTTCTGATGACAGTTTTGGTAAAATTTAAAACTAAAAAAAAAATTTCATAGTATTTATCTTACAGTATAATAAGACTACTACTATCAGCAAGCCTACCTTTTAACTGGAATTTCACTTCCAGATGGCTTCTGGCTCTTTTGAAGGAAGTTCCTCATCACATTAGATTCCTCCTTAAAGTTGGATGTTATTTCTTGTTTCTTTTCATCACCTGAACTTTCAGACTCTTCAGTGGTAAAATTATTTTTCTGAGATAATAATTACATGGAAACAAAGCTACGTAAGAAATTGACCAAGTCTGTACAAATTAATCCAAAAAGATTTTATACATCTAGAGAAAGTCAGAAACTTAATTATCATGGAATTATTTCTGTATTTCACATGAGAAAAAATCAAAATATTAACTACATGAACATACTACCTTGATTTAAAAAATCCACACTACAAGCTTTAAGGTAAAATAAAATAAAATCTATAAGAAATATGAAACAAGAATAGTAAAAGCAGAAGAGTCTTTCCCTCTACCCTTTCCGAAATCAGACAAAAGCTGTATTTCTCAAATGTGAATGGTCACATGATGGTGTGTGTGTACAATGACCACCACAGGAAGACCCTGTGCTACAGTAAGTCAGGAGACAAGCTTTGGGAAAAGCTCTCATTTGCCTTCCTTCCAGGAGAAGTTGCGTGGGTGCTCATCTTTCCATCAAATAACGTACAAGCCATGGGGTCTCAGGCGTACCAGTGCAGTGCACTCGGGTCCGGAGTCTTCTGACTCAGAAATATCAGAATATCCTGATGATCTACTCCTGAGTTCTGATTTCACATGTGTAAAAAACCCTGAAAAAGAATGAAAGATTGAAAGAAAAAGAGAAAGTCATTCGACTATGACGAACAAGGTGACAAGGTGATATTTAAAGTCTATCCAGCTTTGTGATGTCTCTCAATCTCTCTTGTTCTTCTTTTTCACTTTTATTTTCTTCATTTCTTTCTCCCCTTAAGGTCTTTCTCCCTAATTGGCCAAGATACAGACTGAAGTATATTCTCAAATATAAGTGTGGTATTTACTAAACATAATCATATATTCCTTATATTGATAGCTAAAAAATGCTGAAACTAAACAGCTACTAGATGCTTTTCACATTTCTCCTTTTGCATTAGTTATATCATTAGAAAACAAAAAGATAACTTTCCCAAACGTAAAAAGCATTCATGTAGGGTGAATTCAACAAGCTTATAAACTGGGCTTTCTCTTCCATGAGGCACTGTCACATAGCAGTGGTTTGATGGATTCCTGTTGACTAGCACCTTTTTCCTGGCATGTGTGCATAGGCAGAATCACCAACTACAGCAGTGCCAGTTTTACCCAGATTAGCAGGAACTGGGGTGTTCAACATGGATTAAATAATTAGAAACATTTACTTGTCAAGTATCAAAATATTTATTTGAACTACTTTTTAAAATAAAAAGGAATACAGAAATCCTGAAATATGTTGAGAAATTAAGGCTTAATTCAAAGAAAAAAGATCTTAAGGAGAAGGAGGTGTTACCATTTTGCCATACTGACGATAACCAATTAATAACCCAGTAGAGGCCTTCTTGTCAACAGGTAATCAATTAAAACCACAATACATAGATTACTAACAGCTTCAGATTAGCCAATCATATATATTTTCTAATTCTGAAAACCATCTACGTGGTAGCTGAAATTATATATAAATTAAACTGGAAACTTATTTTGGGGAGTAGAGGCCTATGACATGCATGAGCTTTCATGTGACTCTGTAAAAGCTGACTAGAGCAGCACACCTCTAACCCACACGCATCCCCTCACTGAGAACACCGCCCCTGGCCACTACACCTCACTGGGCATTCACATTCAGCACTTCTCTGATGGGTGAACTACTCAGACATACTTCAGATTTTTCAAGACAGTTTTAGGGACACAAAAGTTTTCTGCTATTATAAACTTAAGAACTTCAAAATTAGCAAGTTATTTTACATATTATCACATTAGTAATGAAACTGTCTTTAAAATAACCATTAAAACAAACATACTGTTCAGTGGTTTCTGAGATTCTTCATTTTCCACCCCCCTCTATTCCTGAACTCTCTTCCATCTTCATTTTTGCCTTTTTTGTCCTCCTTTTATCCTCTTCATTTTCACTATCTGCTGTGTAAAGACTCTGATCTGTGAAGGGCTGTCTTTCATCTCTGTATCAAGAAGGAAAAATAATCAAGTTAGAATATAGTGCAAGACTCTGTAGCCAAACAGTATTTATTCCCCTCTCCCTTAATTTACAAAAAGTAGAGAATTGAGACACTGTCCCCATATTTCAATCAACTGTGTAACAGTATGCAGTAGGGATCTAAGGTTTGTTTTATGTTTGTTTTATGTTTGTTTTTGCTTTCTGAGACAGGGTCTTGCTCTGTTGCCCTGGTTGGAGTGCAGTGGCGCAATCATAGTTCACTGTAACTTTGAACTCCTGGGCTCAAGCGATCCTCTCACCTCAACTCTCAAGTAACCAGGACTACAGGCATGTCTACCACACCCAGCTAATTTATTTTTATTTTTTTGTAGAGATGGAGTCTTGCTAAGTTGCCCAGGCTAGTTTTGAACTCCTGGCCTCAAGAGATCCTCCCACATTGGCCTCCCAAATCAACCTGGGATTACAGATGTGAGCTACTGAGCTCACTACAGGTTAAACAGGTGTCCCAACCCCTGGGCCATAGATCGGCACCAGTCTGTGGCTTGTTAGGAACTGGGCTGCACAGCAGGAGGTGAGTGGTGGGTGAGTAAACATTACCACCTGAGTTCTACCTCCTGTCAGATCAGTGGCAGCATTAGATTGTCATAGGAACATGAACCGTATTGTGAACTACACATGTACAAGAGTTACACACTCCTTACGAGAATCTAATGCCTGATGATGTGAGGTGGAAGAGTTTAATCCCAAAACCATCCCCTGGCTGTGAAAAAATTGTCTTCCACAAACCCAGTCCTTTGTGCCAAAAAGGTAGAGGACCTCTGAGTTAAATGAACAAAGGGAACCCAATGAAAATTAATCTATTTGATACTCTGGCTTACTTTACATACTTAATTATTCTTCCATTTGTCAGCAATAATCGTAGGTCATTATCTTTCGCTCTCCATTCGGGTACTGTGGAAGATGGCTGGAGATGTTTGTTGAATTTTCCATTCAGCTTAGAGCTCAAGATGTCCTGAAAGTATAAAAGCAGAACTTACTTCCCATCCGCACTCAGGTAGCGCTGCTTGACTGAAGGAATATAGTATACCACCACCACCACCACCACCACCATGGCCCTGCCTCTCAAAGATAGACAGCCACCTGGGCTTGGGGATATGCAGCAGTATGGCACTCCAGAGTTCCTACAGCCAAAGCAAGAGTATGGCTCATCTTTCTGGAGGGCCGTTAACTATGAAATACATTCTAGAAAGTAAAACATAAAATATACATAAAGCGAATTCAAAGAAATTTCGTTCTTGCAGAAAGCTGAAAAACGAGCAGCACTGCCTCAGGGTATTTTATCTCTCTTCCCCTTGCTTCTTCCTGCAAAAGCACTAGCTACTGGGCCTTTCCATTCACCCATCCTTCACCTACAGTCAGCAACTTACAGGTCACCACACTGCTATCACTAGAACAAAGGCCACCATGCAACATAAAGGTAGTAGCTGAGTTTTAATGCATAAAAAAGATTTCCTTTTCACAGTGATTTTCCCCTTAATAATAAATAGAACCTTTCATAATAAACTTAATCTTCTCTGATTACAGTTTAGAACAACATAATCTTAAAACAATGTAATTACAAACAATTTAAAATATTTAAGATACACACACTCTTGTGTGTGTGTGTGTGTGTGTGTGTGTGTGTGTGTGTGTGTGTGTGTGTAATTTTTTTTTTAAAGCCAGGTCTAGCTATGCTGGCCTTAAACTCCTGGGCTCAAGTGATCCTCCTGCCTTAGCCTCCCTAGTAGCTGAGACTATAGGCCGACACCACAGCACCTCGTTCTTCGATCTTATTCATTTAAAATTGTTGCTTATCCACTACTTGGGATATAAAATTATGGATGATGCAGAGCTCAATACAAAGTCATTGCCATGTTCTTCAAAGGCGCTACACAGATCTCATTACTGCCTCCCACTCTCCCCTTTGTCCAGCAGGCCAGCACTTCACAAAGTTCAATGAGTTTCTTCTGACAGTCTCCCAGTCTAACAGTCCTCCAGGCTGACTGTGGGATCAAGTAGAGGCTTTCTGCATTTGCTCTTCCCTCTGCCTGTAATGCTGTTCCTCCAATCACCTTGTAACCATTTGACTTCTTCCTATTTGTTATTCAGCTGTCAGTTCAAACCTGAGAGGCTCTCTGACCACCTGAGCTAAAGCAGCCAGCTCTACCCTATCCCCTTTATTCTGTTGTTCTGTTGTTTTGTTTTTTTTTAATAATACTTATAATCTGAAATTTATTATTTTAATATATGTCTCTGTCTCCCTATCCTTCTTGAACAAGGATGGAAGCTTCATGAGGGGCAGGGACTTAAGTTTTGCTCAGAATCTTCTCCAGAGCCTAGCAGAGAAGTGGTACTCGCTAAAGACTCAGTAAACGCAATCGAATGAGGTCTGTTCATTCAAATTCTACACTAAAAGCTAGAAAAATTAAGCACCACTCCCTGTCACAGGCAAAACTACTGGTTGATCCCTATAATGCTGCAGCAAAGATTAGGTACCCACAATAGTCAGATTATTCTATTATCCCTTTAAAGAACTTTAAATAACCAAGTTTATTTTTGTTGTCATGAAACATAATACTTGCCTCTTCCCATGGACACATCTCTAATCTTTTGAGGACTTCCCTTGTATGGAGCTCTAGGATGTCTAGGTTAGAAGGAGTTCGGACATTATGATCTCGAAGTTTCCTCATCTTTCTTCGGGAATGGTATGGGGAAGTTGCTTCATTTGAGGATCGTGAAACTGGACACGCAGGAGGAATTCCCTGAGATTTAACTGGTTTGCCATTTTCCTCCTTTAAGAATTAAAATCAGAGTATTTTTATGAGAAGGCTATTACATACATACCTGACTAAATCATCATCCATAAAAATATTTTAGAAAACAAAAACCATTCAGTTTAACCATGTAAACAACAAAAAAGACAGGACATCCTAAGCTTCAAACAGTTTTGGTGAGACCTTTATTCCCTTCTCTCCCCAACAAAATATACCGTGAGCATTATTTCATTTTATTTATTTATTTTTGAGATAGGATCTCGCTTTTGTCGCCCAGGCTGGAGTGTGGAGTGTAGTGGTGCAATCTCGCCTCACTGCAATCTCCACCTCCTGGGCTCAAGCACTCCTCCCACTTTAGCCTCGCAAGTAGCTGGGACTACAGGCGCATGCCACTGCACCCAGCTTACTTTTTTATTTGTTTTAGAGATAGGGATTTTCTAGGTTGTCCAGGCTGGTCTAGAACTCCTGACCTCATGCGATCCACCTGCCTCGGCTTCCCAAAGTGCTGGGAATACTCGCCTGGATTTTCAATCTTATTAAAGGCTGTGTTGCATTCCACTGTATAGATGTAGCTTAATTTTCTGACCTAATACTTACTGGTAGCCATTTAGGCTGCTGTTCTTTCCAACAACAAACATTCTTTTCACATACATGTTTGTATAAATCGATAATTACTTTTTAAACCAAAATTATACATCTACGTAGCTTTAAAACTTAAATATTCTATAAGCATATCATGAAAAGTTATGCTCTTCCTCTTCCCCATCCCTGACTACCATTCTTCAGAGGCAACCCCTTGCTACATTTTTTTTTTACTGTGGAAACGTAAACATAAAATCTGCCGTTTTAACCATTTGTAAGTGTACGGTTCAGTGGCATTAAGTAGAGTCACATTCTTGTGCAGCCATCACTGCATTCCATCTCCAGAACCGTCTCATCTGCACAAACTGAAACTGTTCCCAGTACACAATAATTTCTCATTCTCCCCTCCCGCCAAACCCCTAGCAACTACTATTCTTCTTGCATTCTCTATGAATTTGACACTTCTAGGAACCTCATGTAAGTGGAATTTTATAAAATTTGTCCTTTGGTGACTGGATTATTTCACTTAGCAAAATATCTTCAAGGTTCATCCATGCTGTAGCATGTGTCAGCATCTCCTTCTTTTATAAAGCCACACTTTATCTGTTCACCTGCTGATGGACACTTCGGTTACTTGGTCTACCTTTTGGCTCTTGTGGATAATGTTGCTATAAACACAGGTGTACAAATACCTGTTTGAGTCCCTGCTATCAATTCTTTTAGGTATTTAGCCAGGACTTCCAACTCTTCTAAATGGTTTTCCCTCTAGTTGTTTGCCTCCAAATTACAAAATGACATATTTATACAGTTTTCAGCTTCAGATATTACTGAATTCCTATCATGCAAGATGAAGTATTAATCCTCACACACCTCTCTTAAACATGCACATACCTCCTTTTCCTTCAATATTCAGTAAATTGGACTCAGTAAAAATTATCCACTAGATAGAATGAAAACATTCAAACACATTTGGTAATCCATCAATTCTCTATTTTTCTCTGGAGACATCCTTCCTGGATAGGACTGCCAGATAAAGTATAAGATACCCAGTTAAACTTGAACTTCAGGTCATAACAAATATGGATCCTTTCATTCTCCTGACCCATCCTGGACTGGCTGCTCTCTGGGCCAGTCTAATTATTCTTCCAAGTGTATTTTACCACTTTAAATTTGTAATATTGATTTAGAGATGACTGACATTTTCAGAGATGACACTCTAATTGATTTAACTATTGTTTTACTTCTGTAAGTAAAACTATTGTATTACCTGTAGTTTTTTTCATATAGAATTGTAACTTTTATAGTAAGTTTATTCTTCATTTTTTTTAATTGCATTTTAGGTTTTGGGGTACATGTGAAGAACATGCAAGATTGTTGCATAGGCACATACATGGTAGTGTGATTTGCGGCCTTCCTCCCCCATCACTTACATCTGGCATTTCTCCCCATGCTATCTCTCCCCAACTCCCCACCCCTCACTGTCCCTCCCCTATTTCCCCCCGACAGACCCCAGTGTGTGATGCTCCCCTCCGTGTCCATGTGTTCTCATTGTTCAACACCCACCTATGAGTGAGAACATGCGGTGTTTGGTTTTGTGTTCTTGTGTCAGTTTGCTGAGAATGATGGTTTCCAGGTTCATCCATGTCCCTACAAAGGACATGAACTCATAGTTTTTTATGGCTGCATAGTATTCCATGGTGTATATGTGCCACATTTTCCCTGTCCAGTCTGTCATTGATGGACATTTGGGCTGGTTCCAGGTCTTTACTATTGTAAACTGTGCTGCAATGAACATTCGTGTGCATGTGTCCTTATAGTAGAACGATTTATAATCCTTTGGATATATACCCAGTAATGGGATTGCTGGGTCAAATGGAATTTCTATTTCTAGGTCCTTGAGGAATCGCCACACTGTCTTCCACAATGGTTGAACTAATTTACACTCCCCACCAAGAGTGTAAAAGCGTTCCTATTTCTCCACATCCTCTCCAGCATCTGTTGTCTCCAGATTTTTTAATAATTGTCATCCTAACTGGCGTGAGATGGTACCTCAGTGTGGTTTTGATTTGCATTTCTCTAATGACCAGTGATGATGAGCATTTTGTCATATGTTTGTTGGCTTCATGTATGTCTTCTTTTGTAAAGTGTCTGTTCATATCCTTCGCCTACTTTTGAATGGACTTGTTTTTTTCTTATAAATCTGTTTTAGTTTTTTGTAGATTCTGGATATTAGCCCTTTGTCACATGGGTAGATTGCAAAAAATTTTTCCCATTCTGTTGGTTGCCAATTCACTCTAATGACTGTTTCTTTTGCTGTGCAGAAGCTGTGGAGTTTGATTAGGTCCCATTTGTCTATTTTGGCTTTTGTTGCCAATGCTTTTTGTGTTTTAGTCATGAAGTCCTTGCCTATGTCCTGAATGGTTTTGCCTAGACTTTCTTCTAGGGTTTTTATGGTGTTAGGTCTTACGTTTAAGTCTTTAATCCATCTGGAGTTAATTTTAGTGTAAGGTGTCAGGAAGGGGTCCAGTTTCTGCTTTCTGCACATGGCTAGCCAGTTTTCCCAACACCATTTATTAAACAGGGGAATCCTTTCCCCCATTTCTTTTTGTCATGTTTGTCAAAGATCAGATGGCTGTAGATGTGTGGTGTTGCCTCTGAGGCCTCTGTTCTGTTCCATTGGTCTATATCTCTGTTTTGGTACCAGTACCATGCTGTTTTGATTACTGTAGCCTTGTAGTATAGTTTGAAGTCTGGTAGTGTGATGCCTCCAGCTTTGTTCTTTTTGCTTAGAATTGACTTGGCTATGCGGGCTGTCTTTTGGTTCCATATCAAGTTTAAGGTGGTTTTTTCCAGTTCTGTGAAGAAGGTCATTGGTAGCTTGAAGGGGGATAGCATTGAATCTATAAATTACTTTGGGCAGTATGGCCATTTTCACGATATTGATTCTTCTTAACCACGAGCATGGAATGTTTCTCCATCTGTTTGTGTCCTCTCATTTTGTTGAGCAGTGGTTTGTAGTTCTCCTTGAAGAGGTCCTTTATGTTCCTTGTTAGTTGTATTCCTAAGTATTTTATTCTCTTTGTAGTAATTGAAAATGGCAGTTGGTTCTTGATTTGGCTGTCTTTAAGTCTGTTATTGGTGTACAGGAATGCTTGTGATTTTTGCACACTGATGTTGTATCCTGAGACTTTTCTGAAGTTGCTTATCAGTTTCAGGAGATTTGGGGCTGAGATGATGGGGTGTTCTAAATATACAGCCATGTCCTCTGCAAATAGAGACAATTTGACTTCCTCCTTTCCTAATTGAATACCCTTTATTTCTTTTTCTTGCCTGATTGCTCTGGCTAGAACTTCTAAGAAGGAGTGGTGAGAGAGGGCATCCCTGTCTAGTGCCAGATTTCAAAGGGAATGCTTCCAGTTTTTGCCCATTCAGTATGATATTGGCTGTTGGTTTGATGTAAATAGCTTTTATTATTTTGAGATACAAACGTTCCATCAATACCTAGTTTACTGAGGGTTTTTAGCACAAAGGGCTGTTGAATTTTGTCAAAGGCCTTCTGTGCATCAATTGAGATAATCATGGGGTTTTTGTCTTTGGTTCTGTTTATGTGGTCAATTACGTTTACAGACTTGCATATGTTGAACCAGCCTTGCATCCCCAGGATGAAGCCTACTTGATCATGGTGGATAAGCTTTTTGATGTGCTGTTGCAAATCGGTTTGCCAGTATTTTATTGAAGATTTTTGCATCTATGTTCATCATGGATATTGGCCTGAAGTTTTCTTTTCTTGCTGAGTCTCTGCCGGGTTTTGGTATCAGGATAATGTTGGTCTCATAAAATGATTTTGGAAGGATTCCCTCTTTTTGGATTGTTTGGAATAGTTTCAGAAGGAATGGTACCAGCTCCTCTTTGTATGTCTGGTAGAATTCGGCTGTGAACACACCTGGACCTGGGCTTTTTTGGGGTGGCAGGTTCTTAATGTGCTGCCTCAACTTCAGACCTTGTTATTTGTCTGTTCAGGTTTTTGACTTCTTCCTGGTTTAAGCTTGGGAGGATGCAAGTGTCCAGGAATTTATCCATTTCTTCCAGGATTACTAGTTTATGTGCATAGAGTTGTTTGTAATAATCTCTGATGATGGTTTGTATTTCTGTGGAATCTGTGGTGATATCCCCTTTATCGTTTTTTTATTGTATCTATTTGATTATTCTTTCTTTTCTTATTAATCTGGCTAGTGGTCTATTTTGTTGATTTTTTCGAAAAACTAGGTGCTGGATTTATTTTTTGAAGGGCTTTTTGTGTCTCTATCTCCTTCAGTTCTGCTCTTAGTTATTTCTTGTCTTCTGCTAGGTTTTGACTTTTTTTGATCTTGCTCCTCTAGCTCTTTGAATTTTGATGATAGGGTGTCAATTTTACATCTTTCCTTGCTTCCCATGTGGGCATTTATTGCTATATATTTTCCTCTAGACACTGCTTTAAATGTATCCCAGAGATTCTGGTATGTTGTGTCTTCGTTCTCTTTGGTTTCAAAGAACCTCTTTATTTCTGCCTTCATTTCATTGTTTATCCAGTTGACATTCAGGAGCCAATTGTTCAGTTTCCATGAAGCTGTGCAGTTCTGAGTTAGTTTCTGAATTCTGAGTTCTAACTTGATTGCACTGTGGTCTGAGGGACTGTTATGATTTCCATTCTTTTGCATTTGCTGAGGAGTGATTTACTTCCAATTATGTGGTCAGTTTTAGAGTAAGTGTGATGTGGTGCTGAGAAGAATGTATATTCTGTGGATTTGGGGTGGAGAGTTCTGTAAATGTCTATTAGGTTTGCTTGGTCCAGGTCTGAGTTCAAGTCCTGATATCCTTGTTAATTTTTTGTCTCATTGATCTGTCTAATATTGACAATGGGGTGTTAAAGTCTCCCACTATTATTGTGTGGGAGTCTAAGTCTCTTTGTAAGTCATTAAGAACTTGCTTTATGTATCTGGGTGCTCCTGTATTGGGCACGTATATATTTAGGATTGTTAGCTCTTCTTGTTGCTTGATCCTTTTACCATTATCTAATGTCCTTCTTTGTCTCTTTTGATCTTTGTTGATTTAAAATCTATTTTAGCAGAGACAAGAATTGCAACTCCTGCTTTTTTTTTTGCTCTCTATTTGCTTGGTAAATCTTCCTCCATCCCTTTATTTTGAGCCTTTGTGTATCCTTGCACATGAGATGGGTTTCCTGAATACAGCACACCGATGGGTTTTGGCTTTTTATCCAATTTGCCAGTCTGTGTCTTTTGATTGGGGCACTTAGCCCATTTACATTTAGGGTTAATATTGTTGTGTGTGAATTTGATCCTGCCATTTTGATGCTAGCTGGTTGTTTTGCCCATTAGTTGATGCAGTTTCTTCATTGTGTCAATGCTCTTTACCATTTGGTATGTTTTTGGGGTGGCTGGTACTGGTTGTTCCTTTCTATGTTTAGTGCTTCTATTAGGAGCTCTTGTAAAGCAGGCCTGGTGGTGATGAAATCTCTGCGTAATTGCTTGTTCGTAAAGGATTTTATTTCTCCTTCACATATGAAGCTTAGTTTGGCTGGATATGAAATTCTGGGTTGAAAGTTCTTTTCTTTAAGGATGTTGAATATTGGCCCCCACTCTCTTCTGGCTTGTAGGGTTTCTGCTGAGAGATCTGCTGTGAGTCTGATGGGCTTCCCTTTGTGGGTAACCCGACCTTTCTCTCTGGCTGCCCTTAGCATTTTTTCCTTCATTTCAACCCTGGTGAATCTGATGATTATGTGCCTTAGGGTTGCTCTTCTTGAGGAGTATCTTTGTGGTGTTCTCTGCATTTCCTGGACTTGAATATTGGCCTGCCTTGCTAGGTTGGGGAAATTTTCCTGGATAATATCCTGAAGAGTATTTTCCACCTTGGATTCATTCTCTCCATCACATTCAGGTACACCTATCAAACGTAGATTAGGTTTTTCCACAGTCCCATATTTCTCGGAGACTTTTGTTCATTCCTTTTTACCCTTTTTTCTCTAATCTTGCCTTCTCGTTTTATTTCATTAAGTTGATCTTCGACCTCTGATATCCTTTCTTCTGCTTGGTCAATTCAGCAGTTGAAACTTGTGTATGCTTCGCAAAGTTCTCATGTTGTATTTTTCAGTTCCATCAGTTCACTTATATTCCTTTCTAAGCTGTTTATTCTCGTTAGCATTTCGTCAAATCTTTTTTCAGGGTTCTTAGTTTCTTTGCGTTGGGTTAGAACATGTTCTTTTAGCTCAGAGAAGTTTTTATTATCCACCTTCTAAAGCCTGTTTCTGTCAATTCATCACACTCATTCTCCATCCAGCCTTGTTCCCTTGCTGGTGAGGAGTTGTGATCCCTTGTAGGAGGAGAGGCCTTCTGGTTTTTGGTGTTTTCTTTCTTTTTGCACTGGTCTCTTCCCATCTTTGTGGATTTATCCACCTGTCGTCTTTGTAGTTGTTGACTTTCAGATTGGGTCTCTGAGTGGACGTCCAGTTTGTTGATGATGAAGTTATTTCTTTCTGTTTCTTAGTTTTCCTTCTAACAGTCAGGCCCCTCTGCTGTAGGACTGCTGAGGTCCACTCCAGGCCCTGCTTGCCTGGGGATCACCTGCAGTGGCTGCAGAACAGTAAGGGTTGCTGCCAGTTTCTTCTTCTTCTATCTTTGTCCCAGAAGGATACCCGCCAGACGTCAGTCAGAGCTCTCCTTTATGAGGTGACTCTTTGGATATACTGGAGTCAGGGAGCTGCTTGAGGAGACACTCTGTCCTTTATAGGAGCTCAAGTGCTGAGCTGTGAGCTCTGTTGTTCATTCAGAGCTGCTGGGCAGGTACGTTTTAAGTCTGCTACAGCAGAACTCATAAACGCCTTTTTTTTTTTCCCCCCAGGTGCTCTGTCCTGGGGAGTCAGGGCTTTATTTATAAGTTTCTGTCATGTTGCTGCCTTTTTTCAGGGCTTCCCTGTCCAGCAAGGAGGCAAGCCTAGTCACAGTCTGCCTGTAGAGGCTTTGCTGAGCTGCTGTGGGCTCTGCCCAGCTGCCATGTGAACTTCCCTGCAGTCCTGTTTATTCGGGTATAGTTAGAACTGCCTCGGCAGTGGCGGCCCACCTTTGTAATGGTGGACTCTCTCTGTAAAGGCGGGCTGCCTCGGCAATGGTGGACTACTTCCGTAGTGATGGACTGCCTTGGTAATTGCGGACGCCCCCCCTCCCCCCCCCAGAGCTGGACCGTCCTGGGTTCGGCAGTGCTTGCTGTGAAATTCTCAATCCAGAGCGTTTCAGATTGCGGTTTTTTTGTGGGGGTGGGACCAGCTGAGCCTGATCACCTGGCTCCCTGCCTCAGACCCCTTTATATTTTTTTTTTCAGTTGAATGGGAGACTCTGTCTCCCAGGTGTTCCAGTCGCCTGTTGAAAAGGCACCAGGATCTGTGTGATTTCCCGTCCGGCGACCTACTGCGCCAGCTGAAACAGCTGCGTGGAGATTCGTGGCGCTTTTTTGCCCAGGAATCTCCTGGCCTGGCTCCCTGTTTCAGTCCCCTTTTTATCGGTTGAATGGGCGACTCTGTCTCCCAGGAGCTCCAATCGCCAGCTAAAACGGCACCCGGACCCATGTATTTTGTGCAGAGACCCACCGCGCTGGCCAAAACAGCCACGCTGGCGACCCGTGAGGCTCCTCTGCCTGGGAATCTCCTGGTCTGTGGGCAATAAAAGTCCTGCGGTGGCTCACGCCTGTAATCCCAGCACTTGGGAGGCTAAGGTGGACAGATCACCTGAGGTCAGGAGTTCAGGTCCAGCCTGACCAATATGGTGAAACCCTATCTTTAAATTAAAAAAAAAAAAATCCATCTGGAAATTCGGCATCCACTCACCCTTCGCGCTTTCGCCAGGAGCTGCAATCCTGAGCTGCTCCTAATCGGCCATCTTAGTAAGTTTATTCTTAGTTTTGGTTATCATGCATGGGATTTATATATGTATAAACTTACATATATATTTAAGATCAGATATGACTTGATACTAAATCAATTTAAATGTGATTACTATAACACTTTAAAAACAACGTATTTTCTACTACACCTGAACACTTTGAGAATTACACAAACTATTCTATCCATGGATATTAAACCCAGCATTTGAATATTTTGTAAATGTATACCTATTTCCATTCTCCAAACACAGCCCTACTGTAAGTTGTTAAATCATCAATTGGCCTCCATTCCTCCATCTAATTTCCTCACAGTTTAAGCTAGACACTAACAGTACTACATTCTTGAATAATTACTTTAAAACACTCTTTCTTAAACACTGAGAATAGCTCTTAATTAAAAAATTAAAATACCTAATTAGATTTTATGAACTTTTATTAAAGGGCATTACCGAACCATCTCCTTGCCCCATTTCACTATCTTCCCTCTCTCCACCCCAGCTTCCCTAGCTTGACTCACCTTACATTTCTTCTCTTGTTCTAATTACTTAAATATGTATTCATCTCTGGGTAGCTGAAATTAACTGGATCTGAAAGTCAACTGTTTATTCTCTGTATTTTTTATTTTTTTAAAGTATCCCAAAGTAACCTGATAACTGTTTCCTTAATCAGAATACAATATTATAAATTTCTCTCTAGGACTTTAGAAGCCTGAAAACCTGAGAAACCTCCAAAGACTCAGCTCATTATATTTCTTCTAGGTGTGTAAGGGTTTTCAGATATTTGTAGGGTGAGAACAGATTCATTTGCTTCTCAAAGCAGGTAGTAATCAAGCATTTACATGACAGTTTCTACTCTTACCTCTATTGCTCGAATTACTTTAGAAAGTTCTTTAATAAGGTGTCCAGGTCTAACGTTGTCTGGAATTTCAAAGGCATGTTCAGATACAAGCTGTATTTGGATTAACAAAAATAAGAAAACCCAAGTTACTTACACTTTAACATGTAAAAACAAATTTACTAAACCAATTTTTGGATTCTCTAGACTTTATAGACATCACTTTCAAACACTAGTAAGCCAGGCTTCAGAGTTTGTGTAGCTGGTGTAATGCCTTCTAAGAAGATTCTCATTAACATATAAAATCCTCTTAGATTGTGTTAAGAACAGACTTGTCTCACAGTGAATTTTGCTTTATATTGAGTAGTAACCTTGTACTCTACTCCTCAAAGCCTACTGTCATTCTAACTACTACTACTTATTGGTAAAGTAACAAATTAAGCTTAACATTTAATTCATAATGCATAAGGATTTTTAAGGAGTACACAGGCATTAACATAATCCTAGTATCTCTTACGAGACCAGCCTGCTGGCCTGTAGTAGAGATGGTAAAACCCGTCTCTACTAAAAATACAAAAATTAGTCGGGCATAGTGGTGCACACCTATAATCCCAGCTACTAGGGAGGCTGAGACAAGAGAATTGTTTGAACCCAGGAGGCAGAGGCTGCAGTGAGCCAAGATCTCGCCATTGTACTCCACCCTGGGTGACAGAGCAATACTCCATCTCAAAAAAAAAAAAAAAAAAAAGGCGGGCGGGGGGGGAAGTGGAATTAATTGGTGGGTTACCGTATCTACTGAATTGCAAACTAATGCAATTATTATGTCTATTTCCAAATTTTAATCTCTAGATCTAAGAATATTTTGGTTTTTTAGACACTCTCAACATGGTAGTTTCTGCTTCTGCTTTATATATTCTACTTGGTTTTAGCATCATTCGTTAAAACAAATTAAAACAAAAGTAATAAAATCTTAACAGTATCAGCACAGCATTTTACTGTTAAGTACATTACAAGCATTAACTCATTTAAACCTTTAAATACCACTATGACATGGATACTACTATTATTCCCATTTTACAAAAAGGCACAGAAGTCAGGTAATTTGCCCAAAGTCATGAAGCTAGTTTATCAGTAACAAAGCTGAGCTTTGATTCCAAACATCTACTCCAGAATCCATGCTCTTAATCACTATGCTGAGCTGACTGTCATCTCAAAACAAATTTAATAAGATAGGTAATGTAAATATATTTGTTAAAATGCACTGCAAATGTATTAACAGAATTTATTATTGATAACTAATTTTACCATGCATAAAAATCACCCAAGAAGTTTGTTAAAAACAGAGGCTCCGATCCTAACCCCAAATCTATTAAATAGAATCTTTAGAAAAAGATCCAGGGGTTTTATTTTTATAAAAAGCTCTAGGCTGGGCGCAGTGGGTCATGCCTGTAATCCTAGCACTTTGGGAGGCCAAGGTGGGTGGATCACCTGAGGTCAGGAGTTCAAGACCAACCTGGCCAACATGGAGAAACCCCATCTCTACTAAAAGTAACAAATATCAGCCAGGCATGGTGGTGCATCCCTGTAATCCCTATTACTCAGGAGACTGAGGTAGGACAAACGCTTGAAGCCGCAAGGCATAGATTGCAGTGAACTGAGACTCAGCTAGATGCCAGCCTGGGCAATAGAGCAAGATTCTGTCTCAAAAAAAAACAAAAAACAAAACAAAACAAAAAAAAGCTCTAAAGGCAATTCTGATAAAGTCACGAATTTGAGAACCACATGTCTAAAGCCTTCAGTAGGAAATTATACAGCTTTGGCAACATATGCTTTATTTTGTTATTATCTTGTTAAAGAGTTTTAAATTTGCTTATGGCTTTCGTTGTCACCTAGACGATAAGGTCTTTCACAGTGGAGGACATGATTTTTATTTTCCTGAATGCTTCCACAGTGTTGTGCTCTAGCAGATATGTAGCAATGATAATAAAGTGAAGAGAGAGTATAAACTCATTGGTACAGTAACCTATTAATTACTGTCTCCCAGTATTTCTTAAAAGCAAGGTTTTGTTTTTTTTTTTTGAGATGGGGTCTCGCTCTGTTGCCCAGTCTAGAGTGCAGTATTACAATCTCAGCTCACTGCAACCTCCGCCTCCCAGATTCAAGTGATTCTCCTGTGTAAGCCTCCTGGGTAGCTGGGTCTACAGGCGTGGGCTACCATGCCTGGCTAATTATTTGTATTTTTAGTAAAGATGGGGTTTCACCGTATTGGCCAGGCTGGTCTCAAACTACTGACCTCATGATCCGCCTGCCTTGGCCTCCAAAAGTGCTGGAATTACAGGTGTGAGCCACCATGCCCGACCTAAAAGCAAGATTTTTATGTCAAAGGGACATTCAAGAAATTAATATGGAAACAACCGGGCACAGTGGCTCATGACTGAAATCCCAGCACTTTGGGAGGCCAACTTGGGCGGATCAACTGAAATCAGGAGCTCAAGACCAGCCTGGCCAACGTGGCAAAACCTCATCTTTATCAAAAAATACAAAAATCAGCTGGGTGGGGTGCCATGCACCTGTACAGCTACTTGGGAGGCCAAGGCAGAAGAACTGCTTGAACCTGGGAGGTGGAGGTTGCAGTGAGCCAAGATCACACCACTGCAGTCCAGCCTGAGCAACAGATCGAGACTCTTGAAATTAATATGGACATGTATTTTCATCAGCTCACATATATATGTATCACTTATTAAAGCATTATGTGCAAAGGTCCATGGAGTTATAATAAAGATGAGAAAGACAGTCCCTGTTCAAGAGCTCACAGACCCAGCTGAAGGAAACACAGATATATTACGTTATAAACATTTGTTTTAAGCCCAGAGGCACTAGAAATACAGCACGGATGCATAAGGGAAGGAAACACTAACTCCAAACGGAAATCTGGAAGTGGTGGGATTCAAATGCAAACAACTAGCTCATATTTTAGTGAAAATAGAAAGCTCATGCTTGAAATTTGGACTCTCCTTTCCTTAGCTTTTATATAAATCTAGCAGAGTGGTAAGGAGTACAGGCTTTGCTATCCCACAGATCTAAGTTTTAAGTCCTAGCTTCACCGGTTCTCTTGGGCAAGTTATTTAACTCTTTGAACCTCGGCTTTCACATATGTAGAATGGTGGTACCAATAGCACCCAGACCTCATACAGTTGGCTTTGAGGATTGAGAGAGATCCTGTGTATATAGACTAAGCACAGTGCTCTCAGCACATTATAAGCGCTCAATGTTATTTATTATTATTCTATATCTGTATGTTCATTTCTTAGTCAATTTCCTAAATATACTTGAATTACTTTCTTTTCCAGATCAAAGATTAAAGAAATACCTAAATACTATATTCTCATAACAGAAACCAGTACATTTGTATATACTGCATAATAAAACGCAGGTTTATATAAAGCATGATTTCTTTTTGAGAACTGAGTCTTGCTCTGTCGCCCAGGCTGGAGTGCAATGGCACGATCTTGGCTCACTGAAACCTCCGCCTCCCGGGTTCAAGCAATTCTCCTGCCTCAGCCTCCCGAGTACCTGGGATTACAGGCACCCGCCACTATGCCCGGTTAATTTTTATGTTTTTAGTAGAGGTAGGGTTTTACCATGTTGGTCAGGCTGGTCCCAAACTCCTAACCTCAGGTGATCCACCTGCCACAGCCTCCCAAAGTGCTAGGATTAAAGGCCACCGCCTGGCCATAAAGCATGATTTCTATTCCCTCTATTATTGGCACTCACAAGTGCTGCCAAAATAGCACAAGGACTCTGTTTTCCTAATCTTGCCACATAAAACACAGTGATTTCACTACTGAAACAACTTACTTCTTTCTTCATCCATAATTTTAAAGCAGTATGCAGTGCTTTCACTCCCTGTACTAGGTAAGTTTGAGGCTGGAAACCATCTTCTCTCAGTTCTGTAGGAATGGAAATGGGGGTGAAAAAAAAAAACGTTAAAATGTTCTAAAGTTAAAGGGATTAACTTCAGGTTTTGAGTAACCACCAAATATAAAACTATACAACTTCCAAATTAATAAAAAGATAAAAAAGTGAAATATGAAATGATCAATTCAAAAAGACAAAGAAAAAGAAACAGAATTACATTAAATGTAATTTATTAAATACTCCAGTTAAAAGAAAGACCATTTCATTGGATTTAATTTTTTGTGTAGCAATGGGGTCTCAGTATGTTGCCCAGGCTGGTCTCAAACTCCTGGCTTCAAGCAGTCCTCCAGCCTTGGCCTCCCAAAGAGCTAGAATTACAGGCATGAGCCATTGTATCTGGCCAGATTTTAAAATAAGCTAAATATGCATACATACCATATTTTTTAAAAAAAGGAAGGTTTCAAATAAAAAGATGGGAAAAAGATACCAAGCTTCCAAAAGAAAGGTGGTGTAACTGTCATTAATATAAAGGGTTATTTCATAATGACCAAGGATTCAATTCACCAGAAAGACGTATGTAACCATTTAGAATTTGTGCTCAATAACACAGTATGAAAATACAGAAAGCAGTAACTAGACAGAACTACATGGAGAAATAACTCCACAATCACAGTGGAAGATTTTCAAATATTTCTCTTGGTAAGAGATAGAGGAAGTGAACTAAAAAAAAATCAGTAGACATATATTCAATTTGAACAATATAAAACTTGATTAAATGGCCATAAATAGAATACTGTACCCAGCAACTACAGAATACACATTCTTTTCAAACACACACAGAACACTTACAAAAATTCATCCATATTCCAGAACCATAAACAAGTCTCATCAAAGTCCAAGATCTAAATCATATACATGTTCATAATGCAGGTAAGCTAAAGAAAGCCTGTATGTTTAGAAATTAAGAATGCAGATATTAAGAAATAGACTGCTAACATATGGGTCAAAGAAAAACACTGGAAATCAGACAATATGTTGGTTAAACAATAATAAAAACATATCAAAATGTGTTATATACTATACATGCAGAGAAATGTATAGCTTTAAATACTTACGTTAGACAAGAAGGCTACAAATTAATGAGCTGAAGACCCACATAGAAGTTTTAATACCAAAAAAAAACTGATAAAAATAATAAGCATAAATTAACAAAATTAAGAGAAAACAGGCACAAAAGATACAAATATTAGAAAAGAACAAAACTGTCATTATTCACTGAGGCTGTATATGACTATGTATTAGAGAATAAAAAAAGCCTCAGATGATTAAATAATAGTTTTTTGTTTTGTTTTTGAGATGGAGTCTCGCTCTGTTGTCCAGGTTGGAGTGCAGTGGCGCTATCTTGGCTCACTGCAATCTCTGCCTCCAGGGTTCAAGCAACTCCCCTGCCTCAGCCTCCAGAGTAGCTGAATTACAGACATGCACCACCACGTCTGGCTAATTTTTCTGTATTCTTTTTAGTAGAGGTGGGGTTTCACCATATTGGCCAGGCTGGTCTCTTACGCCTGACCTTGTGATCCACCCGCCTTAGCTTCCCAAAGTGCTGGGATTACAGGCATAAGCCACTGTGCCCGGTCAAATAATCATTTTTAAGAAGGTTGCTAAAATCAGTATAAAAATTAACTGCTTCTGTATTCCAGAATCACATGGTAAGTTGAAACATATGAAATTGCTAATATTTGACTATTTTTGAAGTACAAAAACAAATTTCATGTGAGTTCAACCATATGTATATAAATACATAGGATTGATTTATATGGTTTGGATCTGTGTCCCCCACCCAAATCTCACGTTCAGTTGTAATCCCCAATTATTGGAAGTGGGGCCTGGTGGGAGGTGGTTTGATCATGGAGCTGGATCCTTCATGAATGGTTTTGCACCATCCTCTTGGTGCTGTTCTCGTGACAAGTGAGTTCTTATGAGGTCTGGTTGTTTAAAGTGTGTAGCATCTCCCCCTTCACCCTAACTTGCTCCTGCTCCCCCCTTTGCCTTCCACCTTGGTTATGTCTCCTGAGGCCTCCCCAGAAGCTGAGCAGATGCTAGCCTCGTGCTTCCTGTAGAGCTTGAGGAACCCTGAGCCAATCAAACCTCTTTTCTTTATAAATTACCCAGTCTCAGATATTTCTTTATAGCAATGCAAGAACAGACTAATACAGTATGTTTTTATAATAGCACTAAAAAGTAGATGGAGTAAATCTAGTAAAAGATACATATGTAAAATTTTTACCAAAAAAATAAGAAATGCCAAAAGACATTAAAGATCTAAATAGAGAGGATCCAAGATGGCAGATTAGACACAACTCCAGTGCACAACACCCAGCGAAAGAGACGCAGAAACCCAGAGATCTCATAGCTCCAACCGAGGTACCAGGTAGATTTCAATGGGTCTGGTCCGAGGGCAAGCAAAGCCCACTCGGGGCAGACCAAGGCGGGGAGGGGTGCTGCTTCACCCAGAAGTGCATCTGACCGGCAAGTCGGAGGCTCCACCACTGGCGCTCCAGTCCAGATACAGCACTTCCCCCAAAGCCTCAGCAATACACAGAACAGGGGATCTTTGCCAGTCAAGCGCCGGGAATTACAAGTGCAGAGTTGAATAAGAGTCTGCAGACTGAGCTATCGCCCCAGGGAGCTGTAAGCAGGAGCAGCTGGGTGGCCCCTACCCTGTGACCTGAGAGAGAGAAAGCTGAAAGGGGGGAGACTGCCAGGTGCAGCCAGGTGGGTCCCTAACCTCCCCCACAAACCCCAGAGGGCTGAAGCTCTGACTCTAATGGGTTGCGTAGCCAGTGCCACAGTCTGAGATGAACCCTGAATGATCCAGCCCAGTGGAGGAAGGGCACAACCCACCACCAGAGGGGTGGGACTGGGCTACATGTATTAACAAAAAACACAGGAAGCCTGCGCAGCAACAGGACAGCGTTCTCGACAACCCATCAGCACCTACAGGTCAGCGGAAGAGGCGGGCCTAATCTCCCAGCATAAACAAAAAAAACACAGGAAGCTTCCCTAGTAACCTGAAGGAGTCCCTAGAAACCCAGTAGCACCCCCCACAGGCAGACAAGCGACCTCATCAAGCAGTTCTCTGACACCACAGCCAGGTAAAACCACAAAGATGGGAAAAAACCAGTGCAAAAAAGGTGAAACCACCAAAGACCAGAACACCTCTTCACAATTCCTCAACAACACAGGATCACAACTTGACCCAGAAGGAGTGCGAAGAATTGATGGAAACAGGATTTAGATGGTGGATAATAACAAACTTTTCACAGCTAAAGGAACACGTTCTAACTCAATGCAAAGAAACCAAAAATCTTGAAAAAAGGTTAGATGAAATGCTAACTAGAATAACCACCTTAGAGAAGAACATAAACAACTTGAGGGAGTTGAAGAACACAGCATGAGGACTATGTGAAGTAAACACAAGTTTTAATAGCCGAATCAATCAAGCAGAAGAAAGGATATCAGAGATTGAAGATCAACTCAATGAAGTAAAAAGAGAAGCCAATACAAGAGAAAAAAGAGTGAAAAGAAACCAACAAAGCCTCCAAGAAATATGGGATTATGTGAAAAAACCTAATGTACGCTTGATCGGTGTACCTGAATGTGATGGGGAAAATGAATCCAAGCTGGAAAACACACTCCAGGATATTATCCAGGAGAACTTCTCAAGCCTAGCAAGGCAGTCCAAATTTCAAATTCAAGAAATACAGAGAACTCCACAAAGATATTCCTCAAGAAGAGCAAGGCACATAATTGTCAGATTCACCAGAGTCTAAATGAAGGAAAAAATGCTAAGGGCAGCCAGAGAGAAAGGTCAGGTCACCCACAGAGGGAAGCCAATCAGACTCACAGCAGATCTCTCAGCAGAAACTCTACAAGCCAGAAGAGAGTGGGGGCCAATATTCAACATCCTTAAAGAAAAGAACTTTCAACCCAGAATCTCATATCCAGCCAAACTAAGCTTCATAAGTGAGGAAGAAATAAAATCCTTTACGGGCAAGCAATTATTAAGAGATTTTGTCACCACCAGACCTGCCCTACAAGAGCTCCTGAAACAAACACTAAGCATGGAAAGGAGCAAGTACCAGTCACTGCAAAAGCAAACCAGTTGGCAAAGACCAAAAATGCAATGAAGAAAATGAGTTAACTAATGAGAAAGAAAACCAGCCAGTAACAAAATGGCAGGATCAGATTCACACATAACAATATTAACATTGAATGTGAATGGCCTAAACGCCCCAATCAGAAGACACAGACTGGCAAAAAAATTTTTGCAATCTACCCATCTGACAAAGGGCTAATACACAGAATCTACAAAGAACTAAAACAGATATACAAGAAAAAACAACCCCATTCAAAAGTGGGCGAAGGATGTAACAGACACTTTTCAAAAGAGGCCATGTATGAGGCCAAGAAACAAACGAAAAAATGCTCATCATCACTGGTCATTAGAGAAATGCAAATCAAAACCACACTGAGATATCACCTCATGCCAGTTAGAATGGTGATCATTAAAAAATCAGGAGACAATAGATGCTGGAGAGGATGTGGAGAAATAGGAACACTCTTACACAGTTGGTGGGAGTGTAAATTAGTTCAACCATTGTGGAAGACAGTATGGCGATTTCTAAGGATCTAGAAGTAGAAATTCCATTTGATCCAGCAATCCCACTATTGGGTATATATACCCAAAGAACTATAAATCATTCTACTATAAAGACACATGCACACGTATGTTCATTGCAGCCCTGTGTACAATACAAAGACATGGAACCAACCCAAATGCCCATCAACGATAGACTGGAAAAGAAAATGTGGTACATATACACGATGGAATACTACGGAGCCATAAAACAATGAGTTCGTGTCCTTTGTAGGGACTTGGATGAATCTGGAAACCATCATTCTCAGCAAACTGACCCAAGAACAGAAAGCCAAGCACCGTATGTTCTCACTCACAGGTGGGTGTTGAACAACGAGAACACGTGGACTCAGGGAGAGGAGCATCACACACACAGGACAGTTCGAGGGGGGTAGGGGAGAGAAAATGAGGGGGTGGGGGAGGGATAACGTGGAGAAATGCCAGATATAGTATGCACCTACAGTAAAATAAATAATTTAAAAATATATACATAAATAAAGAGATGTTCCATGTCATTTTTAGAAAACTCAGTATTTACTGAAATCAAATTTTGCCCAAATTGATCTCTAGAGTTAACGTGTTCAAAATTAAAATGTCTACAATACTTGTTTGCTTGCTTTTGGTAGAGTGGTGTCAGCTTGTAATGAGGTAACTCAAAAATTTATATAAAAATGAAAGGGAAAAGAAAAGTCAAGACATACTTCAAGGAGGAGGACCTACAGATAACAATTCTTATCAAAAGGTTAATAAGAGAGTGTGCTTGGTGGAGAGACAGATTGCTAGCCCACTGGAACAGGAGGGTGGGTGAGTATGTGTGTATATACCATGGGACCTGCACACATATCAACAAAAGATAAAGGAGAGTAGTGGTGTTTATGAAGAACAGAAAAAGAATGGATTACTCAAAATATGGTGCTGGGACAAGGGGATATTTATATAAAAGCAAGTGAAAATACACTCCCACCACCCACCCACACACAAACAGTAAAAACTTTTAGAAAACAAAGATATCTGCAAGACCCTGGGATAAGAAAGAACCACTTAAACAAGGCACAGAAAGCACTAACCATAAAATTTGGGAAAAAAAAAAAAACTATGTTAAATTTAAGAAATTTTGTCTTTCAGTAAAGAGAAAATCCAAAAAAACCTATACACCTATGAAAAAAAATACCCCATTCCATTAATAATAAGGGAAATGCACATTAAAAGCACAAAGAATACTACTTCATATCCATAAGGTTTGCAAAATTTATAACCTACCAATATCAAGTGTTGGCCAGAGCACAAAGCTATGGGAACTCTCATGCCCTGCCATGGAAATGAAAATTGGAAACAATTTGGCAACAACTACTAAATTCTGTCTATGACCTGGCAATTGGGCCTGTTTTCTGGAGTAATTCTTGCACTAGGTGACAAAGATAAGAACTTCTTAGCAACATTTTCCATAATTGCCAAAACCCAAAAATAACTCCAGAATGTCAAACTGCAGAATCTGTGTGTGTGTGTGTGTGTGTGTGTGTGTGTGCTCTATTCATAGTATGAGTGTGTGTGTGCAGTGCATGTGTGTGAGCTATATAATCAACTATTTTAATAACATAGTTTATGATGGTAAAGTATATATAAACACACATAAACACAAATGCCTTGAGTTTTTAAATCAAATTGTGATAATCTAAAACCAAAAAAAATCTATTAGATGTGGTCCAAAACTCAGCTAGGTTGAAACAAAGGATTTTGATTCTGCACAGTGGCGAATTTCCTTACACAAATCCAAACTGGTTCATTGTTTTACTATCACTGACATCAAACACAGTGAAGAGTTTCAGATGATTCAACCTCATTTAACCCACCATATAAGCCTTAGAACAGTCTGAGAGTTGGCAAACAATAGACTGCAATGTAAAGTAAAAACATTAGGGATGATAGAACAACATAATTTGGGGTCACAAGACCACCACTCCTGTTTCCAGGATGAATGCTTAAAACAATGCCAATTGCTATAATGATCATTTGGCTTTTGCCTTGATGAGACTGGACTGAATCACTATGATTGCCAGGTATTCTATACTAATCTGGATAATGAAATGAAACATAACAACCTACAAATACCCTTTTCTAATAATCCTTTAAAAAAAGTAATGTATAGAGTCATGCCTTCAATCAGACCTCAATGTTTCTGAACTTTCGATGGCCTAACACAAAGACTAAACAGTTCTAAGACGAAGTACTGCTCCTATGGCTTCGTGAGCAATGGCAAGATTTTGTCTTTCAGACAAAACTCTTAATTTGTTTTAAAAAGTTTTAAATTAGTTTTAAAAAGTTAAAGGATGAGCCTCTCTTAGACATTAGTGGAAAAAAAGATCACAGTGCATAACCCCGGGGTACAGACACACGTGCGTGCGGGTGTGGGGGTGTGTGTGTGTGTGTGTCAGGAACTTGGAGTCCTGGGACAGAAAGAGAGAAAAGAGGGAGAAAGCCCCTGAACCAAGTATAGAATTGCCAACCTCTTAATCAGAAGGTTCAATAGTTGGGATTTATTTCTACAAAATGAGGAAATTTATAAGTGTTTTTAAAAGTATTTAAAAAGTGTTCCTGTCTGTCTAGGCTTGCACTTTAATAGGAGACTATAAACTCGATTGTCCGGTATTTTAATGAAAACTATGTATGGCAACTCTGCAATCCACTGTGACATTCCTACAGCCAAGAAAAAGATCTGGAAACACTGAACGTGTCAGGGATTCATGATAAGGGTTCATTTCTGGAGCAAAGACTGGTCTTGTGAAGAAGGACCTGTCCCTTCTCATGCATGGGCTTCTACCTCCATCCCATACACCAGAAGCACTGCCAGGACATCTCTGCACTATGCTGTGAGGTGAGGGGTTTAGGGTACCATTGTTATATGAGTTTTATCATTTTAGTTCTGTACATCCTGTCTTGGGAAGTAAAGTTTTGGTTATTTCTTTTCATTTTACCTTTTCTTCTTGTTTAACTTTAAAATGGAAAAAGAAGCAAATGTTCAGAATGAACTTTACTGTCTAATCTGTTTATGTCTATTCAAGAATTGCAAATTATAATAGTAGCACTATTTGCAAACTGACTAGAAAAGCAGACAAAACTATTCTCAGTAGCACAAGAGCATGAGAAGCAGACAACAGAAGCAAGTGACATCAGTCTCCAACTTGACTGTTCAAAGATTATATCGAAATATTAAAACATCAAAGTTCTACCTTTTAAAAAAGGAGCTTTTAAGTTCAAATATAAAGACGTGTTCAAAAAAGGTTTTTTCTTCAACTACAGAATCATTTCAGTTGGTCTGTATGCTAATGGGTGACTTAAATACTAGCCAGCATAGTGGTCATAATGGTGATAGCACAGACATTACCTGATTCTCTCAGGACATGAAAATTATTCCCTCTGGCTTGCTTTTCTTTTTTGTTTTTTTGAGACGGAGTCTTGCTCTGTCGTCCAGGCTGGAGTGCAATGGCATGACCTTGGCTGCAATTTCTGCCTCCCGGGTTCAAGTGATTCTCCCTACCTCTGCCTCCCAAGCAGCTGGGATTACAGGCACACATGCCTGGCTAATTTTTGTTTTTTTTTAGTAGAGATGGAGTTTCATCTCTGGACATAGGTCTCGAACTCCTGACCTCAGGTGATCTGGCTGCCTCAGCCTCCAAAAGTGCTGGGATTATTGGCGTAAGCCAGCGTGCCCTGCCTAGTTTGCTTTTTTAGAAGCAAATTTTAGGAACGTATATTAGGTAAGTCTCTTGACATAAACTGCATTTTTAAGAGTCAGGTACTGTTACATGCTTGATAATGTCTGCAGGCTTCTAGAGTACTAGATGGAATGAACATTTCTAATGTTACGTTGTTCTGATCCGAGCCTTTTATAACTAATTTTAAGAACATGGATTGTCAGGTTATAGACTAGAGACTCTAACTTGCTGAAAAGGTTCCTGAATGGGGGGGGAAACCATATATTTAAAAAACAAAATAGGACAGACATCCATACTCTACTAGAAAAGGGACTCAGAAAGTTTCTATCAGGTGGCTATGAGTGAATTTACAAACATTATGCACCATATCATATAAAAATATGCAAATTATTAATTACCTTTCAGGGTTTCCAGCAAGTTTTTGGCTACGAACCAACATATGGCTTCAAAGAAAGGGAATTTGAAAAGATCTGGTGTTTTTAGCCTTTTCTCCATCTCATAACACCTAAATGAATTTGAAGAAATATTTAACATTAATATTAGCATTTCAAAGTTAAATGAAAGTAACCAACCTGAAAATACAATAAGCAGGTCATGATATATAAGACCAACGAAGTGTTTTACATTTCTTAGCAACACCACATTTGGACAAGACTGAATTGTGATCCTATCCAGGTCCTAACTAAAATTTGACGGTATGCTAAAAAACTGTATTGAACTTCACAGAAGATCAAGATCATACCTTGGGATTTGTATCCTAGTTTTAACAAAAGACATTTTTACAAAGGTTCTAGTATAATAAATAAAAGTATGTGTCTTAGAAAACAGCTCCATGTGTAAGACAACAGTGCAATACTCACCCAAAAGTCTTCTTTAGGCTCAACTAAGCATTCCAGCTCAAGACCACATTTGGCACGAATAGCAGGAGCCATCCCTCCCTCAGGGACAGCTCAGATACAAAGAGACAAGATCCACACTTTGTAGGTGTGGGAGCTGTTTAAAGCTTGCTTAAAGCCTTATGCCCTGTAAGAGCCCTGATCTCCTGTATAGCTGTTTAAAGCTGCTTAAAGCCTTATGCCCTGTAAGAGCCACCATCTCCTGTGATAACTCCATGCACAGATCCATAGCTTCTAGGGATCTCTATGAGTGTACCACATTACAAGAGTTACCACATTGAGGCAAATCCAAAGATACCGCTTTCTACTAGGTATTAGGTATTTTTAGTTCTCCCAGTCCTGATGCAGTTTATCAATCAAGAATCATTTTTACCATAAGCATTGTTACCTAGTAAAAGCCTACACTCATTAGACTACCAAGGGAAGTGAGTTATGCAAAGATCAAATTCTCAGACAGAGAGGAAACAGCTATCAATCCTTTACCTGCAGCAAAATTAAAGCAGGTGTTTTGATAGCAGTCCTGACTTAGGGTTGTTGTTTTTCTTTAGCACCATATGTCACATCTGAGTCTGACTAGATTGTGTTCATTTACCTCATTGCAAAAATAGCCAAAGGAGAAGACATACATTTTCATAAAATTTTTAAATTTGGGATGTTACCTGAATAAGTTCCTTTTTTGTTGTTTTAGATTTGAAATGCAAAGTATCCTCCTGGCAAAATTTCAAAATACTACTGTTGTTAAAAGCTCCTATTCCTAATAATATCTCAGGTACTATTTCCATGGAATCTCAAATAAAATATGCTATCACTTTAAGTTAAAAAAAAGAGTATCCTATTTTTCAGAAGGACAAAAGGTCATTTAAATGCAGATGACAAACCTGAGCTGCATGCCAATGTTAAGGTTGTGCAGGAAGTTCCCCCCCAAAAGCCATACAGTCCTGAGAAGTGAGCACAGCGTGAATCCACCCTGAAATGGTTAAAAAGATAAACAGTGATTTTTCAACATGTAAACCAAACAAATATGGTATCTACCTGTGAAGTAAGTTAAAATATCAATATCTGTTTATTTCATATTCCAGTACTAGAGAAGTTAATGTTTATTACAAGCTATAGATTAATTTAATTATTTATTAAATGCCCATTATATGCTAGGCTCTGTACTAGTTTGAGAAATAAGGTGAAGGTTTCTTGTAGTTGTTACTGTATTTGTCTTTTTGTTTTTAAAAATAGAGATGGGGTCTCCCTTTGTTGCCTAGGCTGGTCTCAAACTCCTGGCCTCAAGTGAACCTCTCACCTTGGCCTCCCAAAGTGCTGGAATAAAGGCATGAACCACTGTGCCCAGCCTGTTTTTGTTTTTCAGTTTAAAAACACAACCCAACTTTATATTAAAGATTTTACTATGAGACCAGCCAAATCTGGTTTGAATTAGAAAAGCACATTTTCCATTAGGGAACACTAGGATTGGTGGGGCACTCCACATCCCTGGTGTCAACCCTGAAATTAGTGTCCTGAAAGGACTAAGCAGAGGAGGACCACAGGAGTCAACCTGAGACCTGACGCTGTAAGAAGGAAAAGGTACATTACCCACATTTAATTATGAAGCGTTATGGTCCTATAAATATAGGCGTTGCTGATAAAAATGATAATCTGTATTCCCATAAAAATGTTTACAGAGTGACAATCATTTCTAAGACATGACACCTAACTATTGAGAAAAATGCTGACAGACTTAAAGACTTTACCAGAAATATATACACACATATTTGCATGCAAATTAGCTTTTAAAATGTGCAAATCCCATTTTCTTTATATTTTACATCTTTTGACCCCTCACTGTACTGTAGCACAATAACAAAAACCCTCAAAGGACTCACTTTCAAGTGTGCCCATTTCTGTGCTCAAAAGCACAAAGCCTTGAGCTTGACCTTGAAACCACAAATTAGAAGTCTGTGCCAACTACAAATCCCACACATCAGTGGCTCTCAATAGCAGCAGTACGGCCTGTTCAGGATGTTTTGGAACATTTAGGGGCTTTTCTGATTGTCACAATGATCTGGAAGCACTACTGGCAATTTGTGAGTGGGAGCCAGGAGTGCAACACAGGAGAGAGTTCCACACAAAATGAAAGTGTCCTGCATCACTCAGGATTGTCAGCTTTTCCTGAGCATTCATATAGGTACAAAGCCTGTCCTATTAACTATCTGAGCCTAGAAATTAGAACTCTGTTTTATATGTGTGTGTGTGTATGTATATATATACACACATACACACACACACACAGTATATTTTCATGGTCTTGGCACAATTTCCTGAAATACGAAAACTGTACTGTAGTTTGGGAGCTTGTCAGTTGCCAATTACCTTGGGTAAAAAAAATCACATTGCCTACAGCAGTGGTTCTCCAAATATGGTCCCCATCCCAGCAGCACTTGCATCGGCCAATAACTTGTTAGAAATCCATATTCGAAGGCCCACTCCAGATCCACAGACTCCAAACCTTGGCCATGAGGTCCAGCGATCTGTGTTGGAACCAGACCTCCAGGTGATTCTGATACTCCAGGAAGTATCAGTACCTACACCAGTGCTACTGATAGAATTTGTGCTGCCACTGACACACACCTAGATTGAGTTCCTTCCTTATGCAATTACCATTTCATTCTGTTCTCTAGTGCCGCTGTGCCTAGACAGACACATACTGAAATAGCATTTCATTTTAAATTACCTTTTTATTTCCTCTTTATATTATAGTTAGGACATTAAATCTATTTAAAAAATTATTCTATCAATGTCAATTTATGATTTTGAAGAGGGTACAACAAAATACTTATATAAAATCAAGAAGTAGGAAGATTTAAGGGAGGGGCATTCACGATGTGAATTAACCCATTCACAATGAAAATATGATACTTCTCTAGGCAAATATTCTGGTAGTTCTAAGGTATTTCTTCATTTATTCAACACACATTTAATATTATACACCAGAGGCAAGGCGAGAAAGCAGGGCCTGTGGGAACAGATCCCCGTGAACTCTACAGTCATTAGGGTCACCAAAACCAGCACACAATTCTCAAAACCACTGGTCTGGACAGTCTATACATTTATTCACATCTCAAAATGACAGACCTGATACCTATACTTGAGGCTACAGCTAAGACCCATACTCAGTCCTTTCTCTGAGGGTCTCTCAAGACACACCCTTTGCCTCCTAACTGTCCAGGGACAGCAACCCAGATTCTTACCGGCTTGGTCTTTAACAGCAGTGGAGAGCTGACCATAGTTCAGACTATCACAATTAAAAACTTTTGTGCACCAAAGAACATTATCAAGAAAGTGAGCAGACAACCCACAAAATGGGAGCAAATATTTGCAAATCATATATACTGATATGGGTCTAATATAGAGAATATATAAAGAACGCTTACAAACTCAACAATTAAAAAGGACAGATAACCCAATTTTAAAATGAACAAAGGGTTTGAATAGACATTTCTCCGAAGAGGGTATACAAATGCCCAACAAGAAAAATGCTCAGCATCATTACTCATTAAGGAAATGTAAATCAAAATCATGAAATATCACTTTACATCCACTAGAACAGAAGACAATTACAGCACTGGTGAGGATGTGGAGAAACTGGAACCCAAATACACTGCTGGCAGGAATGTAAAATGGTGCAGCCATTTGGAGAATGGTTCAGCAATTCCTCAAAAAGTTAAACGTAGTTAAACCATGTAATGCAGCAATTCCACTACAAGCTACATTTACCCAAGAGAAATGAAAACATGCCTCCACATTAAAAACTGTATACAAACATGCAAAGCAGCACCATTCAAATAGCCAAAATGTGGAAACAACCCACATGTCCATCAACTGTTGAATGGATAAACGTAATACAGTAAAGCTGAGGACCCCTTATCCAAAATGCTTGGCACCAGAAGTACTCAGATTCCATATTTTTTTTTTATCTTGGAATATTTGCATTATATACTTGCCAGCTGAGCATACCTAATCTGAAAATCCAAAATCCAAAATGCTTCAATAAGCATTTCCTCTTGAAGATCATGCAGATGCTCAAAAGGTTTAAATTTTGGAGCATTTCAGATTTTAGACTTTTGGATTAGGGATGCTCAGCCTGTATATCCTACAATGGTACATTACTGGGCCATGAAAAGATTAAGTACTGATACAGGCTACGACCTGAATGAGCCCAGAAAATAATATGTTAAGTGAAAGAAGCCAGATGCAAAAGCCCACATATCATATGATTCCATCTACATAAAGTATCCAGAAGAGGCAAATCCACAGAGACAGAAGGTACATTCATGACTGCCAGAGGTTCAGGGGGAGGCAGGAATGGGGAGTGACTGCTGAAGAGTTCAGGGTTTCTTTTTGAGACAATAAAAATGTTCTAGAATTAGATAGTGGTGATGTCTGCCCAACTTTATTAATCTACTAAAAACCACTGAGTTGTATACTTTAAAAGGGTGAATATTATGTTATGTAAATTTTATCTCAATAAAAATAAAAATGGAGGCAAATGACATAAATACAATGCCAAAAGAAGTCCTAACTATAAGAGAAACTCTCTAAGGAACAAAAAGTAAAATGTCCAAGATCAGAATTATTTATTAACAAATGTCATAAAAACTACTTTCCAAACATGTTAAAGCCAAAGGTTCTAATTAAAAGCCAACTCCATGTGACTATCATTCATAGTGAGTAGGGGGTGAGATGAAAACCTTACCTGTAGGAACAAATAATGTATGTCCCTGCTTGACCACACATTTGTAGCATTTATCCACGTTATCTCCAAAGAACACCTCACTCTGGGTCACAGATGAACTCCAAGATTCATAACGTGCCAAATTTTCATCTGTTGGCTTTATTAAATAAAAAATCTTCTCACCCTAAAAGGAAATATCATACTATTTTTGAAAAAGCAAAAGCCATACTTAGAATAGCCTACAATGATGCAATTTCCCAATACAATGATATAAATTGAGATAATTATCAGACTTTTTTAGGTTCAAAGACATATTTCACACAGCTTATCAGTAGCTATTGCCCTTAGTAAACGTTTTCATGTTTAAAGCTTCCCCCTCCTCAACTGACAAGGAGTCAATGAAGTAGTGTTGAAGAAATAGCTGCAAGACAGGAGGGTAGAGAACCACAAACATCCCACTGACCTCCTCTCACTGTCAGGTAGAGAAGTAAGTATGTGTTGACAGGCCCACAGTCATCTCTGCAAGCTTTGCCCTTTCTACTAAGATCCACAGCATAATGATTATTTTAAAATAAGCTTCCTTTAATAAACTACTCCTTGCTTCTTCATGAAGAAAAAAAAAACGGGAACCCAAGGACCCAGCATCAAATATAGCCCAGAACATTGCTGAGGCACAAGCATTTGATATAGATGAAGACTCAGTTTCAATACCAGTTCTCTCCAATAGAACTTTCTGTGATAATGGAAATTTTTTGTGTCTGTGCTAACCAATACAGCCGTCATTAGCCACATGTGGCTACTGAGCACTTGAAATATGCCTAGTATAAATGAGGAACTGAATTTTTAATTACATTCCATTTTAATTATTTAAATTTAGTCACACATGGCTAGTGACTACTGTTTTAAACAATGCAGCTCTAGATAAAGCAAGATGATTATAAATTGAAAAGAATTGGTTTTTTTGTTGGTTTTTTTGAGATAGAGTCTCTCTCTGTTGCCCAGGCTGGAGTGCAGTGATGCAGTCACAGCACACTGCAGCCTCAACTTCCTGGGCTCAAGTGATCCTCCTGCCTCAGCCTCTTGAGGAGCTGTGACTACAGGCATGAGCCACCACGCCTGGCTAATTTTTTTTATTTTTATTTTTAGAGACAGGGTCTCATTATGTTGCTCAGGCTGGTCTTTAACTCCTGGGAGCAAATAATCTTCCCACCTTGGCCACCTCTCAAAGTGCTGGGAATATAGGTGTGAGCCACTGCACCCAGCCAAGAACAGGTATTTTTAAAGGCATTCCTGACTTATCCAACAAACTATCCTAGCCCAACATTAAGGCCAGAAGCAGTTATTACTGTAATTTTGCTCCTTCTTATTTAATTCAGGAATATTTAATTAAAGAATAATTAAGAGGGAAAAGAATCAAAAAGAAGCAAAAGGTTAAAAGAAACCAACTTAAAAAATGAGGGCAAAAGTAAATCTAATATAAATTTAAAAGTCATGGCTCTTCCATTACTTTAGATTTAAAAAAAAAATCACAACGTTTAAAGGCAAAGTGACAGGCCCTGGTTAAAAAGTAAAAAAAAAAAAAAAAAAGTTCCCCCTTTACAAGTAGCAGTTTTACAACAAATGAATATACCACTGAAAAACTAGGGCTATATGTTTTTGTCAGCGAGAGAACAAAAAATACCCCAATCTTACCCAGAGGACATGGTACCAGACTGAGTTCCACCGAAGTCAATGTGGAAATCGGTATAGCTGTCTTGAACTCCCATTAAGCAATATTTCTGAACAAATGGCTTGGGAAAGACTGAATCATCTGGCCAATAATTTTCCACCCAGGAAAGTTTTTTGGCTATATCAGGGACCTCCACCAATTCAGACATCCTTTTAAAAAACAAACATACACATACACACACACACTCACATCATGCGATTTAAAAATTCTTAAAAATTGCTTCTCCCATCTATACCCAAACCAAATAATTAAATGGAACTTAAGGTTAACAACACCACTTAAAAGTTTAAAACACATCTCTTCTTTTTTTTTTTATTGAGACAGAGTCTTGCTCTGTCACCCAGGCTGGAATGCAGTGGCGTGATCTCAACTTGCTGCAACCACCATCCGTCCTGCCGTGGTCAAGTGATTCTTATGCCTCAGCTTCCCTGAGTAGCTGGGACTACAGGCATGTGCCACCATGCCCAACTGATTTTTGTATTTTTAGTAGAGAGAGGTTATGCCATGTTGGCCAGTCTGGTTTTGAACTCCTGGCCTCAAGCGATCCACCCACCTTGGCCTCCCAAAGTGCTGGGATTACAGGCACTTTGTGAGCCACCAAGCCCAGCAAAAAGTTTAAAATACATCTTATTTCCAAATATCTCTAAGCATCCCAATGTAAAATTTATAACATTGTTACCACTGGACAACTTTAGAAGTCACAACTATGTTTCTTCCTAAAATAAATACATCATTAAACTACATTTAACTAACACTCAGAATGCAAAACAAAAATGCCCAGAACTACTCACTTTGTATCTGAAAATTCAAGGCTGATCACATTTAACACTTTTGGTCTGTTAGGATTCATGAAGTATTTAACATAATTGTGAAGTGTCATTTTGCTGTCTGCCTGCCTCGCCACATCAATGACATCTATCACTTTGTCACCACCTGCAGAGAAAAATTACAGTCTTATTATTGGACTTCAGAGTTACATCAGCAGATGCTCTAATCAAAAATATTTTAACTTGGTATGATGATTAAACTAACTATAAAACTATGCAGCCTAGACAAAGATTTTTCCTATACTCTTAATTTCTAAAGTTCAACTGGACCTTTCAGGAAAACAGACAATTTTTCAGAGGAAGAGGAAAGCAGTAAGACAAGGCTGCAGAATTTACACTGAACGTAAAAATGATTTGGCTTACAAAGCTTTCTGTATACCAGTGGTATCTTGGTGTGTAGCTCATGATGACAAAAAATACGTTATACTGGTATGTAGAAATTGTGCAACATTTTCTGGATTTCAGTTTTCTCGGGCATAAAATGAGGGGACTGACTTTTCCCTTTCACTAAGCACCTAAAATATTCAAAGTCTACCGTTTCAAAAAAAAAAAAAAAAAAAAAAAAACCAGATCACTCATTGGGGAATTAGCATGCAAGTTGACCAGGATAATTTCTGCCCTCCTGATATTGTCTTCTAATATTCTCCTTCAAGAAAAAATTAGGAAGCAAAAATCAGTTCACATTAGTGCCAGTGTCTGAAGGCCTGAGTTCCAAATTGTGACTAATTTACATTTTTCGTATAAACCCATGAGGTGATGTTTGCAGACCACAGCATTGCTACACTAGGAAGCATAATTCATTTCACAATGGACTATGGGATAAGGTAGAATTCAAAATACGGCAATACTTAACCAATCTGAAATAGAAAACAAAATGCCATTTTCTTTCTGTAATGCAACTTCATATAGGTTAAGAAAGTCTTGCTTTGTAGAATTCTTTATCTTCAGAAGGTAACACAAATTCTGTTAATAGCATTAAAGTGCTTTGCAGTACTAAAAAGTTAGCTATCACGCAGTTTGAGCATTTTTTTTGTGCACATGTGTTACACTAGCTATTTGTTTTGTAATTGCTATCTATGCAAATAGGTTGAGGTAAAGCCTTAGCCTCATCCTCTAATTTATCAAATATTCAAATTTAGTTGAGTACGAAGTTATGACGTTTAAATTTCCTCAGTGAAACAATAATCAATGAGAATTGTCAACCAATGGCTCGATAAAGGGACAAATTCTCAGATATTCCATGCTGAGGAGATAATGTAGTAAATATATAATTTTGAGTCAAAATAGATTTGAGATCTACTCTCAAATATTCTCTATTTCCTGCTGGCAAGGAGCGACATCTACATATAGTCAGCTTTATCTGTAAACATCATGAGAATGAATGAAACGACTGAAAATGTCAACAACATGGCAAGAGGTAAAGGGTTTCCCCCCTTATTTCTCAGGTCTTTCTGTCTCTGGTGAATTTGCAAAATCACAAATTAAGACCAGACATCATTAAATGGCAATATTCACCTAGTCATTACTCTAAAACAGGTTTGAAAATGTTTTACCACCTTTCCTCTAAGCAGCAGCAGCTCACAAAGCAGACTCCAGAGAACTAACTGTGCAGCTGGTATACTGGGATCTGGAAATTTTGCACCTGTATTCTACCAGTCCAACCAATCCAATTTTCCAATATCTTCCTTCCTGGTATCTATATCTATCCCTCAGTAATGATTTTCCCTAAGCAAGTATCAGAAAATGTAACAGCCCAAAAGAAAGCAGCAGGATGAAGCTGAGTAAATAAGAACAGGCAAAATGTGTTATTCTGTTTGTCTGAGCAGGAAACTAAACTAAATTGACATTTCTTCATTTAACTTTTAATATTACAAGGACTATCATTTTTACTTTTACCATATTTTCCGAGGTACTTAAAAGAAATTAAGTTCGTACCTACATAACGTTCCACATCCATCACAGAAAATGTAGGTGGAGGGAGCCTGAGTCCCAGATCATCTAATTTAGGAACCATAATAGGGACATCAAATCCATGTTTCTCCAGATATCTTTGTGTCAGCTGGCTGCCATGCATCTTTACAATTATTTCATCGGCACTTAGGAAAAACATAAGAATAAAAATGTCATTTTTATTGGTAAGTTCAGTTTTAAAAACATACTGTGGTGATGGGTTAATTCATATACTGGATCATGCTATATCAGTGGCTCTTAAACTATCATATCTCATTCTTCTAATGACAAATGTTTTGTTAATCTCCTTTTGCTATCCTAAACAAGAATGTATAGACGATGTAATATACATAATTCAATACATATAATTAGAAAAATATATAAAGTGCTCTAAATGCAAAAAGAAAAAACCCAACCTTGTTTGTAGTAAAGTATGTACAAGTTGAGTATCCCTAATTCAAAAATACAAACTCTAAAATGCTCAAAAATCCAAAATATTTTGAGCACTGATATGGTGCTCAAAGTGCTCACTGGAGCATTTCAGATTTTCAGATTAGTGATGCTCGGCTGCTAGGTATAATGCAAATATTTAAAAAAAAAAAAAAAAAATCTGAAATCGTTTCTGAAACACTTCTGGTCCTTAGCATTTTGGATAAGGGATACTCAACCTGTATTTCAGTATGTAAACTACACTAGAAGACATAATAAAATAACAGGATGCTTAAAACTAGTTGTAATGAATTGTTAGATTTAAGTTAAGTAGAAACATCAGAAGCCACTTGATACAAGCTGCATAAGAATTTTGAAGAGCAAAAAAAGGTAGAGTGTGCATTAATTAGACTAAAAACTAGTCAGGCCAGGTACGGTGACTCACGCCTGTAATTCCCAACACTTTGGGAGGTCAAGGTGAGTGGATCACCTGAGGTCAGGAGTTCAAGACCAGTCTGACCAACGTGGTGAAACCCTGTCTCTACTAAAAATACAAAAATTAGCTGGGCATAGTGGTGGGCGCCTTTAATCCCAGCTACTTGGGGAGGCTGAGGCAGGACAATTGCTTGAACTGGGGAGGCGGAGGTTGCAGTGAGCCAAGATCACACCATTGCACTCCAGCTGAGCAACAAGAACAAAACTCCATCTCAAAATAAAATAAAAACTAGTCAGATTTTATCCGACCACAAAATTCTATACAACTATCTCAAGTCTGATGGAACACAGAACAATTAATTCTTGTTCTGCATATTGGAACATGACTAGCATCCCTGGTCCCTCCCCACTGAGACAAGTGTCCAAAATGCTCCCATTGACAACTACGGATTTAAATGATCTGTTACAACCAGTATTTAATAAGTCTTAATATCAGGTAGTGACTTTAAGCCAAGAAGGGTTGGACTTCCAGCTGCCCTCTCTGATGATCAACACTTATATGCATTACATTAACATAAGTGTGGTTTGTCCCTTTGCCTGCCAGATCTCTTCCAATGGGACATTCCAGATTTTATCTCCCAATTGCTGGAAGGATACGGCTGCTATACATTCAAAATTAAGTGCAACACTTGCTTTAAAGGTTAAAACACAATAGTCTCCACTTACACAATCAGATCTTAACTGTATGATGTCATCTGCTGCCTAGGTGGCAAGGAGAAGACAGGAGAAAAGGAGATGCTGGTTTTCTTAATTACTGGACTCCGATCTCCCCATCCTCTCAATAAGACAAGCAAGTCTGAGGCCTAAGAAAAACAGAGTCCTTTCCTAGTAGTCTTGTAAGCGGATGGCTTAGATCTTCATTTGACTCATCTACTAAAGTGGAGCTCTGTATTACCTTTTAGTTTCCCCCAGTAAGCATCCACAGTTGTCCCTCCTTCCCCGAACCTCTGAGGATTAAATAATTCCTTCAACATCTAAAGGAGAACTTTAAATAACCTTTATTCCCTGATCTCAAATGTTTGGTGTTTTACTTCCCCTTTTGATCAAACATATATAATGACAAGTGTTAAAAATATAGGTACAACATTTTTTGCAGGAGGAAAAACTGGAGACAAACTAAACATGTATCATATGGGGATGGTTAAGCAAATTATAATATCTATAGATTACTGCATACTATACAGCATTTAGGGAGTGAGGTAAATCTATGCATACATATGAAAGCATATCTATGAACTATAATAAAGAAGGCAAATTGTACACTATGCACAACACTTTTATTTTAAAATTATATATATCCATACATCCACATACATAAATGTTTTAATGTTTTTATGTAGAAAAGGGTCTCAAAAAACATACTAAGTCTTAAAATTCACTTTGTTTTATACCCTTCTGTGTTAATCATATCAAGTATGTGTAATTTAGTAATTATTGTTACTCTACTATGGTTTTAAATGTTGCAAAGGTTTATGGCGTTAAAACCCAAACATCCTGAACTAATGGTAATTACATTTTGGACATATGTGATCATCCCTATAGCCTGTTCTCATTTGTGGTCACTGTGGCAGTAATGTCACATAAATTATTAGGCCAATGTTTTTAACACTACATTTTTGTGTCAGAAACCTAATTGGGGGGGGGGGGAGGAAGAAAGAAAGAAAGCTATAGCTCCTCTCCCTGACAAATGCACACTCCCAACTGACATTAAATTATACAAACCACTTTAGGGAGCTCACAAACCTGTCTTAGGCCCACCAAAGAAACCAGACTGAAAACTCTGGACTTAAGTGCCAAACCAATCAAACATGAGACAATAAAAAAGAAAACAAACAAGCAAACATTTCTCCTACAGCTTGGAAACTGATTAAAAAAAATATTTTGAGAAGAGGGTATTTAACATCACAAAAATCATGTGGAAACACATTTTAAATATGTGTTCTTTCTCTCTCTTGACAGACCTGAGGGAGCCAACAGTAGATGCTTATCATTATATGTTTCTGTGTAAGGGGCAGGGGGCTAAAGAGGAATTCTAAAGACTGAGGAGAAATAGCAGGGGTTTTATCATTTCAGGATCTGAAATAATTCCATAATAAGCTGCATGTGATACTGTGATTTAAATTTAAATTGAGCTTTCCCTCTTTAACAAGCCTGGCTATGATCTTGTGTAAAAGCCTATTAAGCATTATCACTTTAAACAGATGTCAGGCAGTGAGTAGGAAATGATCTAAATTAGCATGATTAAATGCTTTATAATGCTTTCGACTCTCTTTGAGCCAGACAATTCAAATATATTCCATTATTTTTAAAACTCAAAAAGCCCAGTCCTGCAGTGGTTGTATGTGTTTCTGGTGGACCTAGGGCAGAGATGCACATAAAAGCAATGAAGAAAAAACAGAGCTGGGAAACAGGAGAAGGTGAGGCGAAAGGAAAAAGTAGGCAGCAGCTGCATATCATAAGGAACCAAGTGCTGGAACAACTCCCTTAGATTAGTGTATTTCAAACTTTTTGGACTGTAACCCACACTTAAACGTTTTTACAGGGTGACCCAGTGTGCACATACACATAATGAAAGTTCCATGAAAATATGCTTACTTACTCCTGCTACTGGGAATGAACCGATACTTTTCTATTTCATTAAGGAAGAAAAAATGGTGGAAAGCTGGCTGAGGACAATAATGGGTTGCAGCCTAAGTTTGAAAACATTGCCTTTAGGTAATGTCACTGTATCAGACGACATTCTTACATTTTCTTTTATCGGAGTAAGTTTCCATACCTTGGGAAGACTCGAGAACGTAACTCCTTAATGAAAGTTCTAGTTCCAGCTTGCACAGGTTTGGAACCATCATCAATTTCTGTGTAGTCATGCCTGTGCCAGTTCCTCCTCTTCTTCACTGCATTTTTACAAGATTAAAAAAAGAAAATGATTTTGGTAACTGGTGATACTATGTGCTTTCTAATCATTATATTTGACAAAATCAGCAATAACAATTTTAAGCACATTAAAAACACTCAAGTTTATAATGCAGTTCGAGGCCCAAGAATTTTGCTTAACGTAATGCTGCAATTACAGACAATTAACTGTGGATTAAAACCTACTTTTTATTTCAAAATATTTAAAATTAAGGAATTCAAATCAGCAGATGAAGCCTTTTATAATGTCTACACTTACAGGTACTACACAATTTCCAAATTATATGCAATTATGATTTTCATCAGAACACTAGGTCCTAATATGATTATCCAGACCATCCAAATGGTCTTCTCAGGACAGGGCCTTTTATCTCACATAAGAAATCTATTCTAATAGCATAATTCCTTCCTCTTTCATGTGAAGACTTACTCCCCAAATAAGCAGTTACACTGACACAAAGAACAGCAAGTGACTGAGTCATAATTAAAGAAAGACAGGTAGGATGACAAAATAAATAACTTCATCATTCATTCCAACGTTAAGACCCTGTAATTCTACAGCTCTGGAAGGCTGTGACCTTTAGTAGTCACCACAATCGGAATCAGAAGACTTGGATTTGATTCCTAGTTGAGCCAATAGCTTTCTCTGCAACCTTGGGCAGGTCACTTAACACCTCTGGATCCAGACTCCTCAATGTAGGAATGAAGGGGTGCGTTAAGCTGCTAAATTTTCAACTGTGTGGAAAAACCCTTCACAAAGGGGAGATGGAGAAAAAGCCAAGGAATAATCTCTGGACCTCATTCCTCTTTCCACTAGAGTGGCACCACCTACAGCTCTTGTGCATTCTATCAATGTACAATTTCAGTTTTAAATCTGTTTTTTTTTTTAAGTTTGAAAATTACTCTTAAGCCTAAAACCTCCATGATTCTGGAAAATGTACTGATGTCTGCAACTTATTTAGAAATGCATTCAAAAACATAAGATGGGTAGACAGTAGAATAGTTACATGGATAGACACGTGGTAGAGCATGTAATGAAAATGTTAATAGTAGAATCTAGATGGTAAGGTTTATAGGTGCTTGCTGTAAAATTTTCCAATTTTTCCTGTATGTTTGAACATTTTCATAACAAAATGTTTTGGGGAAAACAACTTTTTGATTCCAAGTTATTTTAAACCTTTCCCGCCTTACAAAGATCATACTAATACAACATTGGGTCTTCATGTGGATAAGGAGAAATCACAATAATTAACAGAGGTGGAAATCAGGCTTATTCCTAATCTAAGAGTCTAAAACAAGATTCCCAAGTAACTTAGGGCAGCCAAATCTTCAATATGGAAGATTTTTTTTAAAACAAAAAAATTTCACAAGAAAAATTTACAATCACAAAGCAAACTTCCTAGGAAATTCCACTAAGGCATCATTTGTGTGTCATTTTTTTCTCATTTAAAATCGCTCCTAAAATTTGAGGATATTTCATTCCAGATTTTTCTACTTTATATAGATATATGACTCCGTTTTATTTTCAACTGGGATCACAATGTTTATCCTGCTTTCTTCTATCATGAACATTTTCTCCTTATTAAATATTTAAAACCAATTTAAACAGACTACAATTTTAAGATGTAGATGTACCATATTATAATCATTTGTTGATTCTTAAGCACTTAGTTCATTCTGCATCTTTCTTCAAAGTTGAGATTAATGTTTATATATATTAATGTTTCCCCTGATTAATTCCTCAGAATAAATTCCAAGAAATGCTAGAAGAAAGATCAAGATTTTTAAGACACTTGCTACATATTACAAAACTGCCTCCAGAAAAGTGGTACTAGTAACTTACTTCCTTACCAGTATTACATAAGCAGCCTATTTCATAGCCCTGGGTTAACAATGGGCATGATTACTTTTTTTTTTTTTTAAAGCAGCCCATTTGATAGGTAAAGTATGATATCACATTTTAAATTTTTCTTTTTTTTTTTTTTTTTTTTAAGACAGGGTCTCACTCTGTCACCCAGACTGGAGTGCAGTGGCACAATCACAGTTCACTGCAGCCTCGAACTCCTGGGCTCAAGCAATCCTCCTACCTCAGCAACCCCAGTAGTTAATTTTCATTTTTGCAGAACAGATTAATCAGTGAAGTGCATCAACTTTAGAATTAGACTGCTAAGTGTTCAAACTCCAGCTCTGCCAAATAGCTACACAAAAGGGCTAGCTAGATCATTTTTTTCATTTCTCACATGGAGTTGTTATAAATATTGAAGAAGATAACATAGGTAAGTACTTACCTACCTACTATAGTACCCAGCATGTAATAAGCTGCCAATCACTATCATTTCCTTTTAAATGTGCTGACTTGTAGGAAGTTCAAAGGATACAATTGTGCTGTTGGGCTAACATGCTTAAACCATAAAATCTGCCATTGTGTAACAGCTGACTGAATTTCTTAAAGGAAGGAGGCCAGTGAAGGAATAATTTAGTAATGGTTACAGGGAAAGGAGAAAATTTTGTTTGGATTACATGTGCCTAAAGAAGACAGAGAATATATATATACTTAAGTCATCTGTGGGCTGTTTTTTGATACCTGCCCTCAAACAGAGTTCTTAATTCCCATTAAGAGGGTAAAAAGTCTACATTCACCATATTAATTAGGTGTTATACTGGCTAAATGGTATCAATAATAAGGACTCCTGGGAATCTCTGAAACGAACAAGAAACCAGGGTAGCAAGTAAGAGAGACTTAATAGGCCAGGAGCAGTGGCTCACACCTGTAATCCTAGCACTTTGAGAGGCCAAGGTGAAACCAGCCTGGCCAACATGGTGAAACTCCGTCTCTACTAAAAATACAGAAACTGGCCAGGCATGGCAGCACACGCCTGTAATCCCAGCTACTCGGGAGGCTGAGGCAGGAGAATTGCTTGAATCCAGGAGGTGGAGGTTGCAGTGAACCATGATTGCCCCACTGCACTCCAGCCTGGGCGACAGCAAAGAGTCCATCTCAAAAAATAAATTTAAAAAAAGAGAAGCTTAATAGCAGAGGGAAAGGGATCAAAAGGGATTAACCAAGTTGGGGTAGAAGGTAAGGAGTAGGGAAGGTGAGACTTAAATCAAGATAAAACAGATGACTGGATCTTGGGCGTTTTCCCTGTAAGTACTCAGAGTTGGATGTTTGCCCAGAAGATAGCCAATGCCTGATCTTACGTTTGAGAAGCAAAGGGAAGCTTCTCTCCAAAGCATAATTATTCAAAGTGAAATCATGATCCATCATGGATTGTGTAATCAATTTAGTGAGCATAACATGTTTTTTTAACAAATTAAATCATACAGGAAAAATTAAAAAATAGAGTATATCACATTATTCTGCCTCACAGCAACTTAATATTTCATAGAAGTTGAATTCAAATTATTTCATTTTGGGACTATATACTTAAATTCTAAACTAAAACTGCTATAAATTTTAGGTAAGTTTCCCTTAAGATAACACCACCATATTATTTACTTTCTCCAAGAGTTACTCCAGTCAACAATTATTTCAAGTTATTTATCACATACTCAGTGCTAGTCAGAGAAAGATCCTTTAAAAAACATTTATGACAATAAACTAGTCAATTACACTTGTAACAGCTCCACCAATTTGCTAACCTCAAGTTTTATACTGTATACCTAACAAAAGGAATAGCCTCTATTTTACAAGGAAATATTTTAATGCATTCATGTAGCTTAAATTTTTAAATATAAAGAAATTACAAAAATTACTAATATTTCCAACAAAACAAATAGGCAGTCAGTTGCCAGTAAGTCTCCTGAAAAAATAGAACGAAATGTCTACTCCACTGGAAAAAAGTACTAGGAAAAAAGCTGCATGTAAAATAAAGAGGTCATATACAACCAACCCAAGTGTGTCTATCAAGGTATGTTCAGGCAAAGGTTTTAAAATGAGTATTTTAAAATGACAAAGCCTATAGTTTTCTTTTTAAAAATTTGCGAATATAAAAATGCTAGCCCACAGCCTAAAATTTCAAAATAAATAGTTATTACAGGCCAGGCGTGGTGGGTCATGCCTGTAATCACAGCACTTTTGGGAGTCTAGGCAGAGTTGGAGACCAGCCTGGGCAACAAAATGAGACCTTGTCTTTACGAAATAAAAAATTAGCTGGGTGTGGTGAGTGTGTCTGTGGTCCCAGCTATTCCGGAGGATGAGGCAGGAGGATCACTTGAGCCCAGGAGGTCAAGGCGTCAGTGAGCTCTGATAGCTCCACTACACTCCAGCACAGGTGACAGAGCAAGACCCTGCCTCAAATTAAAAAAAAAAAAAAATGTGTAACATAATCCAAGCCTTTAAAATATTTTCTCTTCCATTTGCACAATAACAATATTCCAATGTATTCTTCTGAAGCATCTGTAAAAGGCTGAAAATAGGTATCATTTTAGGTACGATGTTGGTCCACTCCAGTAGATGCCTGGGGCTTCCCTGCCTTTGCCCTCCCTTCTTAAGAAGAAGAATGTGGTCAGAAACATGTCTGGTGTGTCTTTGTACTTCTACTTCCTCAGATCTCAGGAAGGGGTTTCAGGCAGAGAGGATGGCTGGGCAGGACTCTAGGCCATACACAATATAGCAACCAAATTCAGAAAACATAAGTAATACTTTAGCATATCAGTGCTCTCATTTTCTCTTTAAAATATAAGGCATATGAGTGCACTGAAGTCTTATTCTGTATATTGTCCCAAAATACTAATAAAGATCTTCTATTTGTGAAGAGAGCAAAACAAGTGAAATCAGTTTCCAGAAACAGAAAAATTTTACTACAATATCAAACTATGTAGTTGAATTTGGGGACTCTGCACTGGCAATGAAGACTTGGTATCATATTTTTCCCCCTTAATCTTTTGACTTAACAATTCAGACAAAAACTACATCCAAAATACCTTGAGCGAAATCTTTCCTTACAGTTCTTGACGGGTGTAATATATAACTCGTAGGGATACCATTAAAGTATTGCCATGTACATGTAAGTTTGAAATGTCAGTTTTTTTCCTGAAATGTCCATTTTTATTTAAGCTTCTAGTACTTACTCAAGGAGGAACCGTGTAAAACTGCACAGTTGGGACAGTGATACAGGTCAATGTCAACAGCATGATGTTCTTCTACTCCAACACAGCTAAGACAAAGAAAAAAATCAATGTGTAAGTAAGCTGAAAATCTTCACTTAACTCTAATACAGTGGTTGGAATTTAGCTGAGAAATCTACAACCACCTCATCAACACATTTTTGTAGAGCACAGAAACACATATAAATATAAATTTTATTCTGTTCTCTACAAATTTGCTAAGTGAGTGTGGGGGAACACACTATACTCAAAGTAATTCCTAGCAGGAGTAGAGACATCAGAAATAATACAATTATAAGCCATAAAATCCTCAACCATTATGTTGATGTCACCTGTTATAAAATGTCAACAAAATGAGACAAAAGATAAATCACATTAAAATGTGAACAATGAAAACACCATATGACAAAATTTGTGGGATGAAGAACTTAGAAACATATAGCTTTAAATGCATCCGTCAGAAAAAAAGAGGCTGAAATTAATGAGCTATGTATCTATCTCAAGAAGTTACAAAAGTAATAGTCAAAAAAACCTTAAAAACAGAGATAGAAAGAAAAACAAAGAGCAGAAATCAATGACACAGAAAACATGTAATAGAGCACTGAAGACAAAAATTGATTATTTGAAAAGATTTATAAAATTGGCAAACCTCTAGTAAGGCCAAGATAAAAGAGAGAAGGCATAACCCATTCTAGGAATGAAAAGGGAGGCAAAACTTAGATCCTAAAGATATTAGATATAAATGAGGATATTATGAACAATTTTATGCTAAGAGATTTTAAAATAGTAGATATGGGCAAACCTGAGTCATGAAGAAATAGAGTATCTGAATAGTCCTGAACAATCACTTAGTAATTTTAAAAATTGACACACAAAGAAGACTCCAGGCCCACATAACCTCACATGTAAGTTCTATCAAATATTCAAGGAATAAATAAATCTAGTATCAAATTTATTCCAGAGAGCAGGAATAAAGGAGTTGCTCCCTAACTCAATTCATGACAACATAACCTTGGTACCAAAACTTGGAAAGGTAGGTTTTTATGAGCAAAGATGCAAATATCAAGTTGGGTCTATCCCAGGAATACAAGGTGGCTTTTAACACTAAAAATCTTAATCAGTGAAACTTACCACATTATCAGATTAAAAGAAAAAAATCATATGACCATTTAAAAAGATGCAGAAAAAGTATTTGATAAAACTCAACATTTATGTATGATTAAAAAGTAAACAAACCTCTTAGCAAGCTTAGAGGATACTTCCATAATCTGGAAAAGGGTACTTTTAAAATATCTTATGCAAATAACATGAAAGCAGTCACTCTGAGATTAAGAACATAGCAAGAACACCTGCTATTACTACTTCTGGTGAACACTGTGCTGGAGGATGGACTGGTACAGTAACATAAGGAAAATAATTAAAAGGTATAGGGGTTAGGGGGAAAAGCTATCATCTGCAAATGCTATGGTTACACATGCAGAAAATGCAAAACAATCTACAGAGAAATCTTAAGAATCAATACAAAGACTGCTAAATATTAGTATATAAAAAACCCTATTTCCATAAACGAACAATATAAAGCTAAACAGTGAAGTAACACACCATGTACAACTGCATGAAAGTGTCAAGTACAGTGGAATAAATTTAACAAAAATTATGCAAGACTTCTTTAAGGAAAAATATAAAATATTATTGAGAGACTTTAAAGAAAACCTAAATAAAGGGAGATATACATCATGACAATGGGTTTGAATTTCAATAACGTAAAGATATTAATTCTCCTCAAAGTGATTTATAGATTCAATTTAATTCCAATCAAGATCTGTGGAACCCAACAAGCTAGTTCTAAAATTAATATGGAAATGTACAGGGCCAAGAATATGCAAAGCATTCACAGAAAACAAAAACAAAACAAACCCCCCACCCTAAAACTCTATGAAGTATCAAGACTTATTTAAAGTGCTAGGAATCAAGGCAATATGAAACAGATGCCAGTGCCCAAAACCACATCTATGCATATGTGGACACTCGTGTAACAGGAGACATGCAAGAGCACACAACAACAATAAACTTCTCAATATAAGGTCCTAGACACTTTTTAAATCACTTTCATATAAATATCTTATATAGCTGGGCATGGTGACTCACGACTGTAATCCCAGCACTTTGGGAGGCTGAGGTGGGCGGATCACCTGAGGTCGGGAGTTCAAGACCAGCCTGATCAACATGGAGAAACCCTGTCTCTACTAAAAATACAAAATTAGCCAGGCGTGGTGGCACATGCCTGTAATCCTAGCTACTTAGGGAGGCTGAGGCAAAAGAATCACTTGAACCCAGGAGGCAGAGGTTGTGGTGAGCCGAGATCATGCCGTTGCACTCCAGCCTGGGCAATAAAAGCGAAACTCTGTCAATAAATAAATAAATAAATAAATATCTTATATATACGTATCTTTTTATTTTAAAAAAGATATGTCAGCCTGGCAGGGTGGCTCACGTCTGTAATCCCAGCACTTTGGAAGGCAGAGGCAGGTGGATCACTTGCAGTCAGGAGTTAGAAACCAACCTGACCAACATAGCAAAACCCCGTCTCTACTAAAAATACAAAAATTAGCCGGGCATGGTGGTGCATGCCTATAATCCCACTACTTGGGAAGCTGAGGCAGGAGAATCGTTTGAACCAAGAAGGTGGAGACTGCAGTGAGCCAATATCAAACCACTGCACTCCAGCCTGGGCAACACAGTAAGATTCCATGTCAACAACAAAAAATAATATATCTTTTTTAAAATAAAAAGAAACATTTATGTAAAAGGTATTTATATATAAAATATATTTTATATACATAAATGTGTATCTTTTACAAAATATAAAAGATAAAATATCTTATATTTTTAAGATATTTTATTTTGTATAATTTTATAAGATATATTAAAATATCTTTTTAAATTTAAAAAAGCAAAATAAAATTAGACATCTATCTCATAACATAAAAATTTATTCCAAAGTAGATCATAAACCTAAACACACATAAAACACAAAGTACAAAGGTTGTATAACATAATATAGAAAATATCTTTATGACTTTATGGCAGGAAGGACTGTCTTAATTAAAACACAAAAAGCACCATCCGTAAGGGGGAAGAGTGGTGACTTCAGCCATATTAAAACAAACTCCTATTCATTAAACTATAAAGAGTGAAATAAGCCAGAGTAGCAGAAGACATTACAATACAGGTGGCCACATTACACCCATAATATACTGAACTCCTACAAATGAATACAAAAAAAAAAAAAAACCCCAGTAGAAAAACGAACAAAATACTTGGACAGGCACATCATAAAAGGAACTCTAAATGGTTCAATCACACATAAAAAGGTGTACAACCTCATAAGTAACTGGGGGAAATACAGATTAAAAGCACAATAAATGCAACATACCCAACAGACCAGCTAAAACTAACAAGCCTGATGATACTACATGTTGAAGATGATGTGAAGCAATAGGAACTTTAAATTGATAATCTGATACAGCCACTGTGGAAAATAATTTGGCATTAAAACTGAAGAATTGTATACTCTATGATTATTCTATGACCAAGCAAAACCTTTTTTAGGTAAGCACACCTTAGAGAAACTCAGGCACTACCTATACGGAACCGCTTACAGAATCACTATTTGTGAGTCTATAAATAGTAAAATGGGTAAATACAGCATATTATCATAACAACTCTATATGATAATGAAAATGAAAGAATCGTACAATAAATGAATTCTACAAGTTAATCAACATTGAGTTAAATTTTAAAAAGACATAAAGGAGTACATATGGTATATTCTATTTATATAGAAAATTCAAAACTAGGGAAAGCTTAAGTATATTGCTTTGGGATAATAAAACTATCTTTAAAAGCAAGGAAGAGATGGATCTTGACAGTAAGCAGCGGTTTCCTCTGGGAATTGTAATCTGGAAAGGATGGCAGGTGGTATCCTGGGGTTCTAGATGATTGTTATTACATGGGTCCACATTTTATGATTATTGGTTAAACTGTAGATTTATGTTTTAGGCACTTTTCCTCTATTATTATTCCATAATTAAATACTAAATAAAAATACACAATAAATACACAATACACAATTAAAATACTAAATTTTATAATTAAAATTCTACCCACAACCATGTAAAATTTAGGTAAACAAAAATCTTAAAATGTATTAATCTAATAACTAAAACAAAATATCAAAAGCAATAAATCAGAGACCTCCGGATACCCGAAAACAAGCCTACTCTCACCTGAGAGAACTCTAGTACACTTGCTACTGTAAAGTCTTTGAGAGTCTGAGTAGAGCTTGTTGCAGTCCCAAAAGGTCAAAACCAAAAGATGTCAACAAATAACATGACACTGTTGTTTGAATACTGAATCCAAGTATAAATCAAACTATTACAATTTGCTTTTGAGTAGAACATAAGTTTATTTGTCCAATTTGGATTTACATCATTTTCCCCATAAAAAGCAAAAGGTGAATATGCTAATTGTTTAAAAACTTACTTTTTAACTGAAAGACTACAAATTTCCAATTCAAGAAGTGAATGTTATACAAAATTTTATATATCTGTACATACAATTCCCTTGGTCCATAGTTTCCTGTAAGAAACTCAGAAAGGTTTCTGTCACCCAAAGAAAAGGTTAAGAATCGCTGGATGGAGGATTCACACTTCCCAACTTCAAACCCACTTAACAAAGCTACGGTAATCAAGACAGTGTGGTACTGGCATAAGGACAGACAAACCAAATAGAACTGAGAGTCCAGAAATAAACTCTTACATTTGTGGCCAACTAATTTTTGGCAAGAGTGCTAAGATCATTCAAGGGGAAAAAATAGTCTGTTCAACAAATGGTATGAGACAATATACATGAAAAAGAATGTGTTTGGACCTCTACCACACACCATATACAAAAATTAACTCAGGTGGCTCATATACCTAAAGGTAAGAACACTATAAACTCTTGAAATAAAGCATAACAGTAAGTGTTCAAGGCCTTGAATCATTAGATCTGACACCAAAAGCACATGGGACAAAGAAAAAACAGATAAACTGTTCTTCACACTACAGTCTAAAGGTTTCTATTTTTCTCAGCTAAGTTTAGTGTGAGACACTCAGCCGAGTATGAAAAAAAAAGTAGAGGTATGAGGAAAAGAAGTATAAAAGGGTTGATCTGGAGAACAAAAGACCAAGAAACACAGTAACATTGCTAGCTAATGTTGAGAGTCCGAGTCCACCTGGGGTTCCAGACAATGAATTCCATACCTGATACAGTTTGGATGTCTGTCCTCAACACACACAGACACACACACACACACACACACACACACACACACACACACACACACACATCTCTCTCTCATGCTGAAATATAATCAAAATATTGAAGGTGGGGCCTGGTGGGAATTGTTTGGTCATGGGGATAGATCCCTCAGGCATGTCTTGTGCTGTTCTAGGGACAGTCAGTGAGTTCTCATGAGATCTGGTTTAAAAATGCGTAGCGCCTCCCCTCCTACTCTAGCCTTGCATCTGTACTAGCCGTGGGAGCATCTACTCCCCCTTCACCTTCTGCCATGATCAAAAGCTTCCTAAGGCCTCACCAGGAGCACACGCCAGCACCATGCTTCCTGTTCTATAGGCACCACAGCCTGTAGAACCATTAGTCAATTAAACTTCTTTTCTAAATGACTCAGCCTCAGATATTTCTTTATTATGATGCAAAAACAGCCTAATACAAAACCATTTCTATGTATTTATGTAATATTTTTTCAGCAATCTTCACCCGTGCAGTGCAGACCCAGAGGAGGAAAATGAGTTCATCCAGAGTTGGGGTTTTTGTAGGTAAAGACCAAAAAAGAGTTCCTGATATTTACAAGGCAATTAAAGGATGACTTGTAAAAGGTAAGCGGTCAAAAAAGATGTGAAGACAGAAGGTAGTGAGAAAATGGTGAGATCATCTGAGGGGTCTCAATGGATCCCAGCACTGGGTCGGTGGACAGCCTTGAGCAAGTGACCCAGAAGGAGCAGAGATTATGCCCAAAGAGTAGAATGTTTGGAATCTGACATTTCTGAGGTAGCATGATCAATAACAGTGATAAGATCCAAGTGTGAAAACAGTGTGTAGCTAAAATGGGGCAAGAAAAAGATCACTGCAGACAAGTGGTAAGATGCATGAAAGCTATCTCTGAATTCAATAAAACTAGTACAAAATCATAAATGCAAGGGTCATTAAGTGTCAAAAGAATTAGGTGCTATACTCCCACCAAAACAGAAACTCAATGTTAACAGATGCCAAGCTGGCACTTTTTCTATAGAAACCCCTGGTTTGTCTTGTCTCACCTTGATGATGGCCACATTCCTCACTCCTAAGAAGTGACTGTGACACCAAAAGAATTAGATAAAAAAATGTTAGATGTGACCTGAAAAACCAAAACCAACATATCATAAACTCTCCATGAACATTTAAGATACATAAATCAGGATGACTCCCATGAGGGTTAGGGCAAAAAGAGGGAGACAGGGACATTTCAATTGGTTAAGAACACCTCGGGCTAAACATGACTATTAATCTTCAATGATCCATGAGTTCCTTTCTCTAGTGTCTACTCTTCACCCCTACCTCACCCCATACAATCTGTTTTATTAAATGTCAGTGAAGGCTGCAGGTTTGAGCCAGTTCTAATCAACTGGTAAAACATTTTTGGCTACATTTGTTTTGAAATTTCAACACAATAGTAAATTTGGTATATCAATAAAAACATTAAATTTGGTAAACCAGTAAATCTGAAAAACACTCCATTTAAATTAACCATACAAAATATAATTTTAAAAAATTAAACTAAACACAAAAAGTTAACGTTCCTAAACCAATAATTATCTCAGGTCTTTGAAAGGAACCAAAAGGAACTATTGCCTACACTTCCGTTTCTCTCTCAGAGGGAGGTATAACTTCTCCCTACCCTTTATCACCCACTCCATCCTTCACTCACTACCCCCAACTAAAAAAATGCTAGAAGCATGATAGTTTTAACAGACATGTTAAGAGCAAATGCAGCAGGACACACAAAATGCACAACTCCGAAAACAAATTTTCTAAGAATCACTTTCAACCCTGGCACATAACTCTTCCACTCCATTTATTTCTCTTGCAAAATGTTCTTCAAATACAGATTGTCACACTTCCTAACAGCAAAATGTTCAGTTTATTAGACCACTGTGTGTGCGGGGGACGCGGGAGGTGTTTTCCTGCAGGGTGACAATCTGACCTTTGCGAATAGCTTCCATCTATAGAACAGCCTCACTGCCATTTGGTGAGTGGGGCAGGCAGTGACAACTTTAGCACTTTCCATTGTGTTAATCTTTGAAATTGTTGCTTAGCTGGCATTTTTTTTTGACACTTGATGAGAACTGAATTGAATTAATGACTAACCGAAATTCCCTAGGATCAGCCAAACATTCTCTTTTTCCTCTCAGATAATACTCTCATTTATATTCTCTACTCTCGGTGTTAGAAGAGTGGGTGGCCAAATTCTTTCAGGTCTTACTGTCAGTGGACTTCATTACATATTCCTCTTGCTTCAGATGCTCTCCCCAATTCTTCACCAAACAATCTTACACTACCTAGTCTTCAAAGCCCCACTCAAATTCCTCCTTGGTGATACTGCACTTGATCACACCACAAAAAGTCCTTTGACATTTTACTGATACACATTTCTATCAAAAGAAAAAGGCAGAAGGAAAAAAAAAAACACCTTTCCACTGATTTATGGCCTAACATTGTTTAATATTGAGCAATTTTTATACCCTATTTCCTGAACTGCGCTCCTTAAGACTTCTCTCTCAGTATCAAGCACAAGATGATTGATCACAAAAAAATTTTGTTGACTATTACCTGTGCTGCAAACTTACTTGAAAACTAATATATTATGGCAAAGTTTTTAAAAATTCTATTCAATTTGCATTTTTTTAAGAATTAGGTACAGCAACTAAAGGCAACAGTTGGTAAAAAAGGGAAAGATCTTTCAACATGTAAATTACAATTTTCATCTTTCCTTATACAGTAGAAGGCTGTGGTAATGAAATTTATACATCTAAAATTTTGCTTCAGTTCAAATTTTCACCTCTATATCAGAAATTCACCTTTTCATCCAAAGCACCTAACTACTCACTTTCTTCACTGTGACATCTGACATAATCAGAGGACTGAGTCATTGTGTACCCCTAAAGTCCCAAACCAATTTAACAAAGGAGTATGGGGAGTGGCCTTTGAGGTGAATTAATTCCAGGAATACAGAGGATAGCTGACAACTTGCTCTTCATGTTCGATTTTCTATCTTAACTCTGGGGTCAGTTTAGCTCTAGGAACAGCTATAGAAGAGGCAAAGTCTCCCCAGTCTACTACTTCCATGCCACCAGATAAACACGAATCAACTGGCTTCAGTGGGATGCACAGATTGAATAATTAGAAAGACTTGATTTGATTTCCAGCTCTACTTGTTTTTTCTTGGAGCAAGTTTCTCAATCTGCCTGAGGAGCAGGCGTTCCCCTAGGATTAAGCAGGACAGTGTATGTCAGTATGTAAAGCAATGGACTAAGCCTATAGTAAGCAATGGCACAGTAAACATACTAAACAGCAGCTATTAATATTATTATCATGGCTCTACCAGGTTCCAGTCAGCCACCACCACCCTAATTAACAGCTTATTAGCTTTGAGGCTTGAGCCCAAATAGGAACTGAGCTTTTATGATTGGTCTTAATATTTTTTTCTTCAATAATGTCTCTTTAGAACATATGCCAGGTACTCAAATGGCTATGCTTCAAGAAAAAAAAGTGAATTTGTTTTCAATTTTTAATTAATTTTAGATGGTGGAATTGAGAAAAATCTCCTTCTCTAGAGTCAGTGTGCCTGCGCTAGAATCCCAGCTAACCCACTTAGTAAATTGTGTGACTTTGGGTAACTTACTTTACCTGTCTTTTTTTTTTTTTTTGGTCCCCTCATCTGTAAAGATGGGAAATAAAGTAACTCCCTCAAAGGATTTTTAAGAAAATTAATATACATAAAATGTTTAGAATGAAACTATAGAACAATGGTTTTGTTGTCCAAAAATCTTATTTTGCTAGCCAGTAGAAATAAAGCTTATTCATCAGCTTAATAAGTTGACATTCTTACTAAAAATACTAGGACACCAACAGGCATTTTCACAAATCACTTTATTACCAGATATCAGCTAAGGTAAAAATTTATAATTTGTACATATGAAATATTTCCAGTGAAAAATCAAACTGATAATATATGATTAAATTTGTGGCTCAGAAAAACCCAACTTCTATTGTTTTCTTGCTGACATAAAACTGTTCTCACAAAATTAAATGTTTTCTTTATAAATTGAGCATGGCATACTTCCACTTTTGTGAAGATTATATATTCGACACATTAAAGCTGTGTACTGGCATACTATATGCTTAAGGGGTCTGAACTAAATGCATACTCTGAACCAAATTCCTTTGGTTCACAATAATCTCATAATATTCATGTATGGTTCACTTTTCCTACCTCCAGCAACAGGGCTCATGCTTCCAACGGTCCCAGGGCTTCCAGAATTATTTCCAACCAGCTGATTAAAAGAATCTATGTTAATAAGGCTAAGACAGAAGACAGTATAAAAAGGAACTGATCAAAGAACATGAGGGGTAAATAAGAGGGTTGAAGAACCAAGATGTGCATTCAGTGGTACAAAACATACCCCCAAAAGCTAAAAATCCTATTGACAAGCTTCTAATTAAATTTGTCCCACAATGAATATATGAAATAGATACATCAATGGGATTTGCATGGTGATACATTATTTGCTTCAAGTACATAAATGCTTGTTATTTTGCTCTTCACTGGCTGACATCTTGGACACAGAGTAACTGGCAATGCAAATGGCGAATGCATCCTTACAAAGAAGCACAAATTGTCTCATGAAGGTAATAACTTCTATTTGAATGTTCTAAAGAAGGAAGAGGTGTTTTATATTTCTGAAATATTCAAGAAGCTAAATATATTTACTTTTAACTGTCCTGTGGTGAAAAGAACAGTAAAACTCTCAAGTTAATACTCTTACTCCTCAGCCTACTTTCTGCCTAGCTGGCGGGGTATGGGGAATGTCTACACAGACTAAAGAAGTCAGGATACAAACACTGCCCAGTAGATCTGCTATTTTTGTGGTGATAAAGACTATTCTTTTATTTATAAACTGTGATAACAGCAAATAAAGGTCATCCCAAAATGCATATAAGAATTTGATAAGAACTTTGTAAATCATCTTAGGGAAGAAAAAACTTGCCATGATGATAAAGGATAAACAGTATCAATTTCATAAAGGTTTGCTTGGCAATGTTTTTAAGTTAACAAAGGAAACAAGTATGCTATCCGTAATACAGATCTAAAGTGTGTATATACATACTAGTATGTATCTGAAGTTCTACCACAGATGTGAATATTTATATGCATCTCTTAAATATAGGTAGTAAGAGTGAAAGACGCGTAGAGAAAAATGATTCCCTTGGCAGGGCAAGTTTTATGGTGTAATTTGCTACCTGCTTTCTGTCTTCTTCTCTGTCCATTCCCACCTCCCTTAACACGAAGGAAAGGTCAAACAGCACTAAGCACCTTGAGCCCAGAGATGGAAAATGGGAAAACCTTCCTGTTTCTAGCTGCTCTGACCATCACACAGGGTCTCATCAATAAAGAAATAAATACACCCTACTACCTTCATATATTTTTGACTGATGAATTCTATAAGATGAAACATTATACAAAAGCTTGTTAGTACCTAGAAGTACAATGAAATGTTTACTGTGTCCAGTTCTTCATGAAATGTAAGACTTTCTAAATCCCTTTAATACTCAGTCTATCTGTGGCTCCCAAACCTGGCTGTGCATTAGAATCCCCTATAGAACTTTTATAAGCTGCTACAAGGCAGTTTTTCAAAAAAGAATGCAGCAGCTCTGTAAGCAGGAATATGGAAAGATCTCGAAGATATGCTTGCTGTAAAGCAACAAAAGCCAGGTGGTACAGAACAGTTTGTATGTGATCTCCCCCTGTCCCTATGTTTGTAAATGCAAGGTATATGTCTGGACGGACATGCAAGAAATTGGTAACAGCAGTTGCCTCTGGGAAAGAAAACTGAATGCATATAGAATGGAGAAGAGGAGAATTGCTTTTCACCATAGAATCTTCTCTACACCTTTTGAAATCGGCAGTGTACATTGCTTATTTTAAAAAAGGAAAACACATTCCTGAGCCCCACCTTTGATCTACAGGGAAAGCTAGTGAGTGTGGCCCAATAATCTCTTTTTTTTTTTTTTTTTGAGACTGAGTTTCACTCTTGTTGCCCAGGCTGGAGTGCAATGGCGTGATCTCAGCTCACTGCAACCTCTGCCTCCCAGATTCAAGCAATTCTCCTGCCACAGCATCCCAAGTAGCTGGGATTACAGGCATGCACCACCACGCCCAGCTAATTTTTTGTATTTTTAGTAGAGACGGGGTTACCAGGTTGGCCAGGCTCATTTTTTGAACTTCTGACCTCAGGTGATTCACCCTCCTCGGCCTCCCAAAGTGCTGGGATTACAGGCGTGAGCCACCTCGTCCAGCCAATAATCTCTGTTCTTAACAAGTTTCCTAGGTGATTCTTTTGCAGCAATCTCAGCAAGAAATGGCATTGCGGAACTATTGATCTAAAACTCTAGCATAACGGCTTAGTGCAACACCAAATTTACAGTTGCTTCCTATAAAAGCTTTGTTACTCCAATTGGACTTTAAGCTCCTTAAAGACATGGGTAATATTTAAATCATAATTTCTCACTGCCCACAGATCTACCTAAAGCTGATTACATAATAGATTCTCACAAAATATTTCCTGATTGACACAAAGCAGGAATGCCAAGAACATCAGAGAGACATTTGTGTGGGCTACCATCTTGGAGCCTGTTTAAATATAAATTTTGCAAATATAAAGGGACAGAAAATGAATGTGAGGGTAAAAGTATAGAACTGATGAGTTTTTTGTTCAAGATTTTATTCTGAAATGTCCATACATTTTGTCAATGAAAAAGGACACAATATTCCTGACTATTTAGGTTCAGGCAAGTATAATCCTCTTGTACAGAAAAAAAAGTATCTTTATTCATCACCAATTTATATATTATGCCCATTTACTTCCTTTTCCTTTCATGTACATTTAGAATGTCAGATTAAGATAGGGAGAGTCTTCTAATAAAGAAGAAGACAAATGGATTATAAACAAAATAAACAAAATAAATCTGATCTTTAAAAGATGAACAAATAGTCATCTAAAACTCTCCAAAAACCCAGCTGACGGTTTTATTTCCCATTGCAAGTACAGAAGGGAAAACTATATTTTCTAAAGCCTAATGACACCTACAGAAGATTGAATATATACAGAAATAAGAGATCACACCCTGGGATAAAAGATAATAGCAAAAACTTACATATCTAGGACATTTAGTGATGAATCAAGTTCAAAGGACAAGAGTCAACTAAGGCAAATCAAGTAGATCTAGTTTTCCTACTAACCTTTCTTATCTCATAAATAAGTCTTCAGGACCTGCATCTAAGGGGAATGAACACATTCCAAACCAAGCCAAGCCACGAGAAAGCATTCACATTAAAGACCTCTCTGTTGGAACAGAAACTAAAGCAGCATTCTAATATCTTTAGCATGCTTTTTCATTCTTGATCAAAGATGAGTTGGAGTAGGGTCTGAACCACAGAAATCTTGACATAATTCATAACAAATATCCTACATGGAAATTTATATATGACCCAGAGATCTCAAAGAATTTTAATAGATGGCCAGAAGTGGTGGCTCACACCTGTAATCCTAGCACTTTGGGAGGCTGAGGACGGATGGCTTGAGGCCAGGAGTTCAAGACCAGCCTGGGCAACAAGGCAAAACCCAACCTCTACTAAAAATACAAAAATTAGCTGGCCGTGGTGGCACATGCTTTTAAATCCTAGCTATTCAGGAGGCTGAGGTGTGAGAATTACTTGAACCCAGGAAGCAGAGATGGCAGAGTGAGCTGAGATCGTCCCACTGCTCCCCAGCCTGGGCAACAGAGTAAGACTCTGTCTCCAAAAAAAGAATTTTAATACAATTATAAATCAGAAGTACCCATCACTAGCAAAATAAGTAGCACTGAGTTGCTAGAAAAGGTCAACAGCAAGCCCTGGACCTTTCTATTTCAAAACATACAAGCCAAGCCAGGGCAAGGCAATATGTAAAGTACATAAAGTATAAGAAGGGTATTTTTTTTTTGAGACAGAGTTTTGCTCTTGTTGCCCAGGCTAGAGTGCAATGGCGAGATCTCAGTTCACTGCAACCTCCACCTCCCAGGTTCAAGCGATTCTCCTGTCTTAGCCTCCCTAGTAGCTAGGATTACAGGTATACGCCACCATGCCCAGCTAATTTTGTATTTTTAGTAGAGACAGAATTTCTCCATGTTGGTCAGGCTGGTCTCGAACTCCTGACCTCAGGTGATCTGGCCACCTTGGCCTCCCAAAGTGCTGGGATTACAGGAGTGAGCCACCACACCTGGCCTGTAAGAAGTATTTTTAACCTATTCACATATTGGATCCATTCAAAAGATAATCTGTCATTATAGGTTCCTCAAAGTCCATTTTGTAATTCCCCTCTGCTGCCAGGCTGGAGTGCAGTGTCGAGATCTTGGCTCACTGCAACCTCTGTCTCCTGGGTTCAAGCGATTCTCATGCCTCAACCTCCCCAGTAGCTGAGATTACAGGCACGTGCCACCACATCCAGCTAATTTTCGTATTTTTAGCAGAGACAGGGTTTCACCATGTTGGCCAGGATTGTCTTGATCTCCTGACCTCATAATCTGCCTGCCTTGGCCTCCCAAAATGCTGGCCATTTTGTCATTTTTAATTTCCACTAAAGATCACATCATCGATGACTAGCAAGTATAAGAAAAATACAGGCAGTCCTGGCTTTGCATGGTAGTGCGGGACCACAAAAATAACCATGCAAGCTGATATCATGCAAAGTGATTTTAATAATCAATGGGGGGAAATTACAGTTGTTCTGGTGTCCTTTAAAAATGTTTGTCAAAGCATTAAAAACTCTCTTACTGTTGGTTACAATGCATAGAAAAATAAAAAACAGTAAAACTAATACTTTAGTACACTATAATTTAAAACATTATGCCATTTAGCGTGCCTTCACTAAGTGCCTCTGGCTGCCTGTCTAGAGTTCCGCAAATGGCAGTGGCATCGTCCCCCACTGTCGGTTACTTATTTTATTACTCCATTTATGCTCCATTGGATTTTACTTCTAGATAATATACCACGGTGACTGAAATTTGAATCCTAGGTGACTAGTGTTGTTATCTTATGGTAATTGAAATCAGTGCACATCAGAACCCTGCAAAGCAAGTCCTGCCTATACAGCATTCTCTTAAAAGCATTTTTAAAAGTGTCCTGGACAGGCATGGTAGCTCGGTAGCTCACGTCTAAAATCCCAGTACTTTGGGAGGCTAAGGCAGGAGAATTTGTTGAAGCCAAGAGTTCAAGACCAGCCTGGGGAAAATGAAACCCCCGTCTCTACCCAAAAAATAATAATAATAATAATATTTTAAAAATTAGCCAGGTATGGTGGCATGTACCTGTAGCCCCAGCTACTCAGGACGCTAAGGTGGGAAGATTGTTTGAGCCCAGGAGTTTAAGGCTGCAGTGAGCTATGACTGCACCACTGCACTCCAGCCTAGGAGACAAGGTAAGGCTCCGTCTCTTAAAATTAAAAAAAAAAAAAAAAAAAAAAAAAGGACAAAAAAACAGTGTCCTGCAGGAGTCAAAGTTATCCACAAAAAGATTCCATAGTTATAAGAGAGACATAAGGGAGACAATGTGCTGAGATCAAATCTCCTTTATTTACCAACAGTACTTCTCAGTAAATTCAACAAGTTAATGAGCACTTTGAATTTCCATGTTGGGGATCAAGCATAAGTGATAAATACTGTACCTAATCTCAGGTCTGTCTCTCTCTTCCCCTCTGCCCCCTACAAAACACTTCATGGGTTATTATTTTCCACCTTAGAAAATTGCCTTAGAAGCTAATTTTCAGACACACCAGATGTAAAGAGTTTATTATTTGTTTTATAACTGTTACAATTTTACGATTTAAATTTACAAAATTAAAACATTTTTAATGTTTTGCAATTTTACAATTGGTACAAAGTACGAATAAACCAAGTGTATTGTAAAATCACCCCCTTATCAACACAGGAGATTAAAATGGTGATAGCATTACCAGGTATTTACTGAATACTAGGCAAAGCATGTTAATGAATGCATATGAACGAAAGAAGTCAATAACTGATCATACATACACTAAAACTTTCTAAAACTCTCTTTTTAACCTCAAAAGAAACAGATTGTTTGTCTCCAATTACCCTTATAACAATATGATTAACAAGTATTTGTAGGGCACTTCCTAGGCTGAAGCCTAATTACTGAGTCAAATCTTCTTACATAGATCAAAATACAAGAAACAAAATACATAAGCAGCAAGATATAACATATCTCTAAGCCAGCCATATGATTTTCTTCTAGATAAAATTACCTGGAAGCAAGGGCTACCCTTACCCACCAAGCATAGCTTCTATCCTAGGGTAAGAATTCAAAGCTGTAATCTAGCACCACAAGCACTCTGATTTCAGTTAATTCCAACCTTGCCTGTCAGATTTATTTAAGTGATATTTGCCAAATCCCTTTTGCACAGCTTGACTCCATTCCTGGCTAGGGTCATCCTTTTGTCACCAGTGTATCAGAATACAGAATGAGCAATTTAAGAAGACCTGTTGCCTAATCCCACATGGAAATCTTGTTTTGCTCTAGTTAACAAAACAAAATTAGGAGGCAGTGGGGAGCTGGTCAAAGCAGACCAAGAGACAACAGGAAAAGAGAATCGCAAGAAGGAGATAAAACACTATCAATAAATGGCCACTGCTGTGGGGCAATTTAGTGTACAAACAGTCCAGCAGCCCACACGGCACAGAAGATAACTAAGGTCCATAATACTTAGTCAACAAAATTATATGTCAACTATTTTTAGAAGGATTTTGACAGACATGTTATGCTCTTCTTAATAGAATACTACTCTATTTAAAGCAGTTTAATCTCCTGAGTAACTTTTCTGAGGACAGTTACATTTCACAAGTAGAACTTTCAGTTATAGGAAAATCTTATGTATGTAGACCATATCATTCCCCAAAGATGGTAAAGTGGTTGCTAGTTTTCTTATTTGCCAGTTAATCTGTGAAATGTTAATACTTCATTGCAACAGTTCTCATGCTAAAGGTTACTTACCATAATGGGAGGTTTCTAGTGTTTTGAAAAAGAAGGGATTCTAAAGGAAGGAAGAAATAACTTAAAACAGCAACAAACAGATTCAAATTAAAGTCATATCACAAGTAACCTTCAAGGCAGTATATTTTTTCAAGGTAGCAGGATCAGAGAACTATTCAATGAGGTAAGAAAGCAGCTTTCATATTCTACCTTGAGAGCCATGTTCACAACGCATCTGCACACAGGTACAGGTCAACGAAATCACATCATTATACAGGCATTAATACACAAACACAATCATCATGTGAAAAATCTGTTATCAACGAAATCCAAACTCTATTTTCAAACCCCGTATCTCTTCCTATGACCTTTCTTTTCATTAACAATTTACCTACTGGTTTAGGGTTAGAGTCCCCCATAAGCGGAACCTGAGACAGGATTGCAGGCATTCACATGGGAAGTGATCCCTGGAAGCACTGGTAAGTGAACGGAAAAGTGAGACATGGAAAGGGAGGCAGCTCTGGGGACAATTGGAAGACTAAGTATAAGGGGCTTCAGAGCGGCCCCACCCAAAATAAGAGGAAGCTAGGTATTTATTATCTACCATCTCCCATTAGATAATGGTTGAGGGCTGTACCAGAGGCATAATGCCCCAGCATTTCCAACCTGCTTCAAGTACAAGCTGCTGAGCTCCAGCAGTCAGAGAACGCCCTCAAGCCAAGTATCAGGTGTTTTCAGCAAGAAGTATTCCGGACAGGGATAGAAACAGAGATGGAAACAGAGAAAGCCAGGGGATCCGGGTGGGGCGCCTACAGACCCTATTGCATATGTACAAGCCTAGTCTCACAAACCTCTAATGCACACACCCTTAACTTGCTCATTTCTTGTACAGATATGCTCATCTTCATACTCACTGTCTTCTCTATTCTCTTATCCCAGCAACCTCTCAGGGATAAACACGGAACAAGAATATACATAAAACGGTATAATAAATACTTACAGGTAAATAGGTACAGATTAAGTACATAATACTTAGGTAATATTTAATACTTAATTACTGAAAAAAGATTAAGGACAAAATTGTCCAACTTGATAAGGAAATCCACAATTGATTTGTATAGGAAGAAAAGAACCATCTTCAGATCTCAGGAATTCTCCAGAGGGAAAAATAATCATTTGAAGCAACTATGTGACAGTTCTAAAGACATGAATAAAATCAATGGATTTTTAAGACAAATTTTGTCCCACCACTGAGGGTAGCCTCAGCTTTAGGCTGAACTACGGTAGGCTCAGCTACTATGAATCTCTGTGAGACTGGACCATTATGTAAAAACACTGAGGCCAGGCACGGTGGCCCATGCCTGTAACCCTAGCACTTTGGGAGGCCTAGGTGGGAGGGTTACTTGAGCCCAGGAGTTCAAGACCAGCCTGGGCAACATATTGAAACTTTTACTCTACAAAAATATTTAAAAATTAGCTGGGCATGTTGGTGCACACCTGTAGTCCCAGCTACTTGGGAGGCTGAAGTGTGAGGATCGCTTGAGCCTGAGAGGTCAAGGCTGCAGTGAGCTGTGATTATGCAACAGCACTCCAGCCTGGTCGACAGAGAGAGACTCTAATTAATTAGACAAAGAAATAAATAAATAACTGAGGCAGGGCACAGTAGCCCATGCTTGTAATACCAGCACTTTGGGAGGCCGAGGCGGGTGGATCACTTAAGGTCAGGAGTTCAAGACCAGCCTGGCAAACATGGTGAAACCCTGTCTCTATTAAAAATACCAAAAAAACAAAAACAAACAAACAAAAAAAAAACCTAGTCAGGCGTGGTGGTGCATACCTGTAATCCCAGCTACTAGGGAGGTTGAGACAGGAGAATCGCTTGAACCCAGGAGGCAGAGGTTGCAGTGAGCCAACGTCTCGCCACTGCACTCCAGCCCGGGCCAAATAGCAAGACTCCGTCTCAAATAATAATAATAATAATAATTGAAACGTTGAAGCAGATGGAAAAAGGGCAATAATCTTTTCGACCAAAGGGATTGAAATATCTTAGCTATCTTAAGAGATATCCCCCCAGAGAAAGCAGCACTTCAGAAACTATTTAAAAACAAAGGAAGAAATTGTGGTAATGAGCAGGGAATTTTCAGAGTTTTCCTTAGGAGGACAAGTGTCCCACTAAAGTTCATTTAAGTACTGACTTACAACTTACATGTTAAAAGCACCACTCTGGTTTCTGGAGGGCAGAAGGAGGGGAACCAGTTAGGAGGCTACTTCACTAAGCCCATCTTACACAAGGATAGTGATGAAGGCAACCAGTAGCAGTGAGATTCTGAAGGTAAGCAAACAAGATTTGGCCAAAAATTCTGGCCTGAACAACACGAAGGATTGCCATTAAGTGAGATGAAGAGGACTACAGGAGGAGCAGGTCTGATCAAGAAGGGAGGGAGATGTGAGGTTCGATTCTGCATACACTCAAGGTTGGCCTATCTCTATTCATCCACGTGGAGATATGAAGTTGGCAATTTATATTCAAGACTAGAGCTCAGGGGAAGAGAGCTACGAAAAAGATCACATGAGTGCTGGAAAAACTACTGAGTTACCGTGGGGTATCCTGCAGTAAAAGATCAGGGAGATAAGAAGGAATTGCTACCCTGAAAAGGAGGAGTTGCAAAAGCAGAAGGAAAATGAGCACAGGGGTTCCCCAGGTGCCAAAGTTAGGTGATGCTCACTGGTAACTTTGACAAGAACTGTTTCAATAGAGTGGTAACAATAAAGGCCTGATTGGATTGAGCACAAAAGAAAACCGGACCTCTCTCATTTCCTCGGAGAAGAAAAAACTAAACACAGCAAGTAGGAACAACTTGATGAATTTTGCTATAAAGGTAAGCAACGAAACAGGGCTGCAGCTGAAAAGGGATGTCAAGTCAAGAAATGGGGTTTTTGTATTTTTTTTTTTAATAAAGGATATAGGCCGGGCTTCATGACTCATACCTGTAATCCTATACTTGGGGAGGCCAAGGTGGGTGGATCACTTGAGGTCAGGAGTTTGAAACCAGCCTGACCAACATGGTGAAACCCTGTCTCTACTAAAAATACAAAAAAAATTAGTCAGGCATGGTGGCACACACCTGTAATCCTAACTACTCAGGAGGCTGAGGCAGGAGAATCGCTTGAACCCTGGCGGTGGAGGTTGCAATGAGCTGAGATTATGCTACTGCACTCCAGCCTGGGCAACAGAGCAAGACTCCATCTCAAAAAAAAAAAAAAATTAAAAATTAAAATAAAGGATATATGCATACAATTTGCATGTTAAAAAAAAAATGATGAGGTAGGGATACAACTGTTAAAGCCAGGTCTACAATCTACATGACTTAGCAGTTGCCTTTTCTTTTTGAAAAGTTCTTTTGGCTTCAACAGTTCAGAAATTTCCTAAATCTGAACACAAATATTTCCACACTAAGGCAAAACTTCAGTCCGAAGTGTAGCGTTATGCATATCTGGCTTGAGGCCTGCTAGGAAGATGAGATTCCTGAGGAGCTGATCATCAGTTCACCCAATCTTGCCATTCATACTGAGGAACGTCCTGAGGCTGTGAGCAGTTTCTCACATCCCTTGGGCAGGCAATGTCACCACTAAAATAGGGAGGGATCAAGAGGACCTCAGGACCTGTATAACCACGAGAATGGCTGGACCTGATGGGATCTAGATGCAATCAGCACTATCACTGGCAACAGAGTAGCTTTATGGGAAACTGAAGACCAAGGAAGTTTGTCCTGCCAGTGGGACAAATTCTGCTGAGCCTCCTGCTTTTATCTTTTTTTTTTTTTTTTTTTTTGAGACGGAGTCTTGCTCTTGTCACCCAGGCTGGAGTGCAGTGGCACAATCTCGGCTCACTGCAGCCTCCGCCTCCTGGGTTCAAGCGATACTTCTGACTCACCCTCCCAAGTAGCTGGGATTACAGGCACCTGCCACCACACCTGGCTAATTTTTGTATTTTTAGGAGAGACAGGGTTTCACCATGTTGGCCAGGCTGGTCTTGGACTCCTGATCTCGTGATCCGCCTGCCTCGGCCTCCGAAAGTGCTGGGATTACAGGCGTGAGTCACCGTGCCCAGCGAACCTCCTGCTTTGTATAGCCATTCTCATTTGCTTATTTAAGTTATTCAATCCTTAACTTCCATTAAAAAAACCGGTACCCTTTCTCTGTGTCTACCAGCCTATCAATCATCATTACTCTTCTGACAATCTTACAGGTACACATTTTAGATAATTTTATTTCAATAAATATGTATTTTCTTTATCTATTAAAATGTGACATGAGCATCACTAACATGATTTAGCAGATACCTCTGTTTAAGGCAAGTAAATTTTTAAAAATAAAATCCATTTAAATCAATTTTAAAGAAAAGTATTAAATAAGTATCAAAAGTGTTACAATGATATGGCAGAAACTGTGATAGTGGCCAATTAAAGTCTGAAATGTAATGGTGGTAAACGAAACAAAAAAATTACCGATCTGGTGGAGAGGAAGGGACGGAAAGGGAAGAAAAGTCACTCATATCCTAATATTACTTGAAGACCTGAGAAGCCTGTATAAAGGTCTTCCTTTGTTCTGTCCTCTCAGAGTGTCTGAGGTGGTGACTGAATCAGCAGCAGCCCTCAAGTGAGGGGGTAGGGCTGCAAAACAAAACGCTGTGCAGACCCGCAAGAGATAAGCATAGGACGGTCTCTGATTTACAATAATTTGATTTAGGATTTTTGTTTTATGATGGGTTTATCAAGATGTAGCCCCGTAGTAAATCAAGGAATGGTTCCCCTGGGGCTGAGGTGGTAACATTCCTGAAGAGATGGGTGGCCCTGAGGGAGAGTGATGTGAGACTTTGGAGCTTTAAGAGGATAATCAATTGCATAAGGGGTAAAGAATGAGAAAACTGAGAAATCAAGTTCAGATTGGGGATATGACCTCTCCTACCACAGGCTGGATGCCCATAAAGGGAAAGATAAGAAGAGAAAAATTAAGGGGGTAGAGTCCAGCACTGAGAACTTGGCATTTGGATGGTTGGAAAAGCAGGTATGAGGAAAGATGTCCCTGAACCAAACAGAAGGGACTGAGTTCACCCAGTCACCATGGGCTCTAAAGAAAACTTTGATCCTTTGATATAAGGACAGGCTGGCACAAAAAAAGTGACTGAGAACATCAGGCACACAAAGTTAGCCTTTAAAGAAGTACTGAAATAGGAAGAAAGTAAGAGAGAAATATGAATTAGACCTGTGACAAGTTAAATTCAGTAAAAAGACTAAAATTCCTATAATCTGCATATAGTTTACACCCCATGATACCCTCAAAACATAGTAAAGTGTAGCATATGTGACAGGGGAGGCACTCTGGCAGTTCAAAAGAAGAGGAAAAACCCATGAACCCACAAACCCATCTTTGGAGAGGAAAGCTCCCATATGGTCACCACAAAAAGTTTCCAAAGCCATTAACGGAAATTGGCCAGAAAGCCCCTGTTGCAAAGATACCAGTGGTCCCATACCATCACTAATCAGCTCAGTTAAAATGCTATCAAAACTGTTTCATGTTCTGACCTTTGTTCATTTTTTAAAAACTATTCTGTAGGGTTCCAGACAATGGAAATATCTTCAGGTCACATCTCCATGACCATTTTATTTTCTTTTTAAATATTTATTAATATTAAAGTTTTAAGGGATACTGGATAAATCAAAAGGTCTACACTGGACCAAATTCCAGTTTCTTTGTGAAACAGTGAACACTCACCTGACAACAGCTTTTGCACATTAAAAATACCAAATTATCTACAATGGTGTAAGTTCCTCCAGCTTTCGCAACTTCATGATTTTACTGCACACATCAAACTGTTAAGATTACTAACTGATAAACAGGAGTCCATGTTAGGTGTTTGAAATTCCTATGTTTTGTGCTCAAGGAAAAATGGCATTTCTAAAATATAAAAGAAGAGAATGTTAACAAAATATTCTGAAAATGTTTTAGCCCTCTTCCCCATAACAAAATATAAATTGAACATAAGATCACTGTATTTTCTCTGACACTGATTTTTGTGTTAAGATGAATGCAACTTACAGCCCCAGTAAATAAGAATCTTACATTTGTATAATATATTTAAGCTCAAACTTCTATTTCATTATCAGTGTTCTTTACCCTTGTCTTTGATCAACAGTCCCTTTAGAACATGAATTTTAAAATGTGACTATAGATACAAATGATTTCAAGATGCTCACCAAGAACAAAGATGAAACATATACACAAAAATATATACCCTGCGGCATTGTTAAGCAGTAAGAATAAAAGAGAAACCAACTGAAAAATCCATCATCAAGAGAGGACCAATTAAATTATAGTAAATCCACAGAATGGAATTCTATACAGCCATTAAAAAGAATGAGACATCTGTACATGTTGATAGGACAAGCTCTCTGAGATATCCAGGGTATTTTATTAAATAAAAAGAGTAAGATTTTTGCTTTTCTTTTTTTTTTTTTTTTTACCTTTCTATGTTGCTTGAATTTCTTGCCAGGTCCTTTTAAGAGACAGTCTTGCTCTATCACCCAGGCTGGAGTACAGTGGCAAGATCACACAATCTTAGCTCACTGCAGCCTCAAATTCCTGCACTCAAGCCTCAGCTTCCTGAGTAGCTGGGACTACAGGAACATGCCACCACAACCAGCTAATTTATTTTTTGTATTGATGAGGGTCTTGCTATGTTTCCCAGGCTGGTCTCAAACTCCTGGCCTCAAGTGATCCTCCCACCTCGGTCTCCCAAAGCACTGGGATTACAGGTGTGAAGCACAGTGGCTGGCCCTCTTACCAGATCTTTTTTGTTTTGTTCTGTTTTTGTGTGTTTTTTTAATGGCAGTTTATATGGTCAAAGGAGACATGGACCTTTTTATGTATTTGCTTTTCTACTTCTCCATATTGCTCAATATTACACATTAAATTATTCCTTTAAATAATAGTTCTCATCCTTTAAGTAATCAATGAGGATGCTAATGAAACCATTTAAAAAGATTACTGATAATGGAAAATAATGAAGCACTTAACTTTGCCTGTCCTACACTGTACAACTAGGTAACCAAAGACTAGATAAAGGAAAATTTTCTCTTTCTATAAGTATTACAAGTAACAAATGAAAAAAGAATTTTATGATTATCAGTTATAAAATTTTATAATTATAATGCTAAAGGTATCATTTTGCAACTGCTAATGAATGGATACTGGCATTGATCAATGGCAGCCAACATGACAGAAAGAGAAACAACCAGACATTTTATGCCTTCTGCTTAGGTTCCTGATAGAACGCTGCAGCACTCTCCTATGAAATTTTTGGGAGTTTGGGGGGACCTGAATCTGATCAAGCTTCTCTAGAGCCAACTACCAATTTATAGGAAAGAGAGGAGCATGTTAAAAGATTCTGCAGGGATGTAATCAGCAAAATCCAGAAAGTGGAAATTTCTAGGATAAACAACCACTTTGCGCAACAAAGAGTTTGCAAGGCAGGTGGGGTGTGGAGAAGACCTGAAAGAAAAACCCATGGATCAGAGTTTCTCAACAATAGAACTATGGAGATTTCAGACTAGATCATTCTTCCTTGTGGGGGGCTAACCAGTGCAGAATGTTTAGTAGCATCCCTGCCCTCTACCTACTAGCTGCCAGCAGCAACCACTCTGCCACTCCCAAATCAAAAATGTCTCTAGACATTGACTAGTGTTCCCTGGGAGACAAAATCTCATCTATTTGAGAATCACTGCTATATATTAAGAAACTTACCAAAAGTAGCAACTAATCACACAATGTGTGAACCTTATTTAGACCTTGATTCAAAAAAAATTATGACATTTTTGAGACAACTAGAAATTTGGACACTAGGTATTGATGTTATTAAGAAATTAACTATTTTTAATTATAATAAAAGTATTGTAGGTTTTTAAAACTGAGGCCTTATCTCTTAGATTTACATGCTGAAATACTCAATAGAGATAATGATATGATGCCAGGAATTTGCTTCAAAATAGCCAGGTAAGGGGGTAGTAATGAAACTGGCAGTGAACTGATACTCACTGAAGCAGGCTTATGGAACCTGGAAGCACAACATATATTCAGTCTACTTCTGCATATGTTTGACGTTTTCTCTTTAAAAAAATTAAAGTCAAGAAGACCATGGTGGCTGGCAACACTCAACTGAATGATAAACCAATCAGGTGACTAATTTCCACCAACAATGCCATGTATGCTTGCTCATATGCCCTCAGAGGCTCTCAAACTAATCGATTTTAAAAGGAAAATAATCACTATCTTTTTAAAAGACAAATTAAAATAAATGAACCCCAGGATACTTTAAATCCCTAGGGTTCACAAAACACAGGTTAGAAAATGCTGCTTTCGGCAAATTCCTGGATCACTGGTGCTCTAGAGACTCCTATCATATACATTTGCCTGCTCAGTGTTTGTTACACTATGTCACTGATAATTGCCAATTTTGTTTTACTCTAAAAACTACCGGAGGCAGTGGTGCTTTTTTTTTTAATTTAGATACATAATAATATTTTAAAATTTAGCTGCAAAGCATCCTTAAGACACAACTTAATTATCCAATAGTAAACCAAGTAGTTAGGGCTGTTTTCCCACCAGGCTGTTCTTCACAGTAGCTAATGATAAGCTACACTTAAAAGTATGTTACAGTAGTCCCCTTCTTATCTGTGGTTTCACTTTCCAAGGTTTCAGATACCAGTGGTCGGCCAAGGTCCAAAAATATTAAATGAAATCTTCCAGAAATATACAATTCTTAAGTTTTAAACTGCCTGCCGTCCTGAGCATCATGATGAAAACTTGCACTATCCCATCTAAGATGTCAATCATCCCTCTTTTCATGTATCCAGACTGTTTACACTACCTGCCCATAAGTCTCTGAGTTATGAGATCAACTGTCATGGTATCAATGCTTGCGTTAGGTAACTGTTATTTTACTTAATAATGGCCTCAAAGCGCAAGAGCAGTGAGGCTGGTGTGATGCTGGCAATGCAGATATACCAAAAAGAAACCATAAAGTGCTTCCATTAAGTGAAAAGTAAAAGTTCTTGATTTAAGGAAAAAAAAACCAGTATGTTGGGTTGCTAAGATCTACATTAAGAACAATTCTATCAGCCAGGTGCGGTGGCTCACGCCTGTAATCCCAGCACTTTGGGAGGGTGAGGTGGGTGGATCACAAGAGGAGTTCAAGATCAGCCTGGCCAAGATGCTGAAACCCTGTCTCTACTAAAAATACAAAAAAAATTAGCCGGGTGTGGTGGCACATGTCTGTAATCCCACTACTCGGGAGGCTGAGGCAGAAAATCACTTGAACCCCGGGAGGCGGAAGTTGCAGTGAGCCAAGATTGCACCACTGCACTCCAGCCTGGGTGGCAGAGCGAAGACTCCATTTCAAAAAAAGAAAGAAAGAACAATTCTATCTATAAAATTATGAAGGAGACAAAAGAAATTCTTGCTAGTTTTGCTGTTGCACCTTAAACTGTAAAAGTTACAGCCACACTGTATAACTTTTATTACAGTACATTGTTGTAATGTTCTATTTTATTATCAGTTATTGCTGTTCATCTCTTACTGTGTGCCTCATTTAGAAGTTGAACTTTTTGTACAAATGTCCAATGTGAAAAGAAAAAAAAAAAAGAAGTTGAACTTTGTCATGGAAAAAACATGCATAGGAAAAAACACAGTATATTTAGAGTTCAGTACTATCTGTAGTTTCAGGTATCCACTGGGGGTCTTGGAACACGTATCTCCCTCAGATAAGGGGGGCACACTACTGTATATGCATATTAATAGCTCTAAGGAAGAAAACTATACGATTTTCTCCACAGATGCTGAAGAAGCCTTTGATAAAATTCAACATCCATTCATGATAAAAAATAAATAAAACTGAGGAATACTTTTATTTCTTTTTTTTCTTTTTTTTTGAGGCAGGGTCTCACTGTGTCACTCAGGCTGGAGTACACTAGTGGGATCATGGCTTACTACAGCCTCAACCTCCAAAGCTCAAGCAATCCTCCCACCTCAACCTTCCAAGTAGCTTCGACTACAGGCACACCCCACCATGTCCAGCTAATTTTTGTATTTTTTGTAGAGAGGGGGCTCACCATATTGCCCAGGCTAGTCTCGAACTCCTGGACTCAGGCCATCCACCCACCTTGGCCTCCCCAAGTGCTAGGATTACAGGCATGAGCCACTGCACCTAGTGGAATACTGTCTTAACATGACAAATTAGTTCTAAAGCCAGTATCTTTCTTAATGAGGAAATATTAGAGGCATTTCTACTAAGATCAGGAACAAAGCAAGCATATCCACTATCTACCACTATTCAACACTATACTAGAGATATAAGCCTGTGCAATTATATAAGTGATATCAAATAGAGGCATAAGAATGGACAAAGAGGTAGTAAAATTCTCTATTTGCATATCATATATCAGTTCCCTAAACGATAATACAACTCAAATAATTTTTTCAGTAAGGTAGTGGGATATAAAAGTAACATTTAAAAAAGCAATAGTTTTCATATACACAAACAATAACCAATAGCAAACAAATGGTAGAGAAAACCCCATTTATAATACCAACAAAGAAAAATACTTAGGAATAATCTTAAGACGTGTAAAATCTATACAAAGAAAAAATCAAAACATACCTGAAAGACACAAAAGTAGATGTCAATAAAGAGATAATACTATTCTCAGAGAGAAAGACTCAACATTATGAAATTATCAGTTCTCAGGCTGGGCACAGTGGCTCATGCCTGTAATCCTAGCACTTTGGGAGGCCGAGGTGGGTGGATCACGAGGTCAGGAGTTCAAGACCAGACTGGCCAACATGGTGAAACCCTGTCTCTACTAAAAAATACAAAACTTAGCTGGGCATGGTGGCTTGTGCCTGTAATCCCGGCTACTTGGAAGTTTGAGGTAGGAAAATTGCTTGAACCAGGACCCAGGAGGCGGAGGTTGCACTCCAGCCTGGGCTACAGAGCAAGACTCCATCTCAAAAACAAAAAAAAAAATCAGTTCTCATAAGTTTGAAGTAACCCTAATAAAAATCCCAACAGTGCTTTTGAATGAAATTAGACAAGCTGATACTAAAGTTCATACAGAAAAATAAATCTACAAGAATAGCCAGAAAAACACTGAAAACAAATACAATAAACTACAAGAATGGGACAGGCCTTACCAGACTTACACCATACTATATATAAAATCCTCTCTAAGGCCAGGTGTGGTGGCTCACGCGTGTAATCCCAGCACTTTGAGAGGCCGAGGTGGGTGGATCACAAGGTCAGGAGTTCGAGGCCACCCTGACCAACATAGTGAAACCCCGTCTCTACTAAGAATACAAAAATTAGCCGGGCATGGTGGTGCATGCCTGTAGTCCCAGCTACTTGGGAGGCTGAGGCAGGAGAATCGCTTGAACCCAGGAGGTGGAGGTTGCAGTGAACCAAAATTGCGCCATCTCAGCCTCCTGAGTAGCTGGGATTGTAGGTGTGTGCTACTGTGCCCAGCTAATTTTTGTATTTTTTGTGAGACGGAGTTTCACCATGTTGGCCAGGCTGGTCTTGAACTCCTGACCTCAGGTGATCTGCCCACATGGCCTCCTCCAGTCTATTCTGCATGTAGCAGCCTGGGCAATCCTTTAAAAGCTTTGTCAACTCATTTACTCCTCTACCCAATGCAAACTATTTGCTCAGAGTAAAATCCAAAATATTAATCCTGGCTTACAACATCCATCAATCACCTGCCCACTTCACTCCACAGGTGTTACTGCTCTTCCTAGAGCACGACAAGCATAGTCCAGCCTCAGGCTGTTGTACTTCTTTTTCCTTTGGCCTGGCCCTCTCTTCCTTGTGCACAAATGTCTCCTCAAGACCTTCTATAATTATACCATATGAAAGTAGCATTACTACCACCGCATCTCTTTCTCTCCCCCAACTCAATTTTTCTTCATAGCATTTATCACTTATTTCTCATATATATTTGCCTCTCTTTCCTCTCAAGAATATAAGTCACAAGAGAGCAAGGACTTTGTTTTATTCATTGCTGTATTCCTAGCACAACTACACTATATTCCTAGCACCTGATATACTACAGACTCTTGGCAAAAGTCAACATCATACTCAATGACAAAACATAAGAAGAATCTCATTCAAGACAGAATCAAGAAACAAATTTTAAAATACTGTGTCAGTTAACAAATTGGCAAATTTTTAGGGTGCATGGCACATCTGTAATCCCAGCTACTTGAAAGACTGAGGCAGGAGCATTGCTTAAGCCCAGGAGTTCAAGACCAGCCTGGGTAGGCAACCTAGTGAGACCCCCACCCCCCAACAACAAAAAACTTCAGTGCACATGCAGCTCAACAAATCTTTGTATCTGTACACATTCACATAACCACCACCCAAGAAAAAATATGGCCGGGTGCAGTGGCTCACCCCTGTAATCCCAGAACGTTGGGAGGCCGAGGTGTGCGGATAACAAGGTCGGGAGATCGAGACCATCCTGGTGAACACGGTGAAACCCCGTCTTTACTAAAAATAAAAAAAAAATAAAACAGTAGCCAGGTGTGGTAGCACAAGCCTGTAATCCCAGCTACTCAGGAGGCAAGGCAGGAGAATCATTTGAATCCAAGAGACGGAGGTTGCAGTGAGTGCGCAACAGAGTGAGATGAGACTGTCTCAAAAAAAATAGTATGTTCTGTACCTCAGAAAGTCAGTCAATACCCCCCAAAAAGGTAAACACTATTCTGACTCCTAGCCCCAATTATGCCTGTACTTGAACTTCACATAAACAGAATCCAACACTATGCTCTTTTGTACCAGGCTTCTGTGTTCAACTTTATATGTGTGAGATCCATTGATGATGTGTGCATCCATAGTGTATTCTTTTTTACAGCTTAGTATTCCATTTTATGACTGTACTACAATATATCCAACCTCCTGTTGATGACATTTAGGTTACAGTTTAGGGACAATATGACTAACGCTGCCATGAACAGGCTTGGGTATGTCTTTTGGCGGTAATACTGACTTATCTACAGATTAGCAGTTCTTGTTTGTTTTGGCAGGGGCTGGTTAATAATGCCTTAGATTGGGAGGATGCAGGGAACTAGAAAGCACTGGTGGGAATATAAATTGGCATAACCTTTCTGGAAGACAGTCTGGCAGTAGGCACAAGAAGCCTAAAAACATCTATACTCTTTGACCAATAATACTAGTTCAAGGAAATTTCTTGAGAAATTGCACATGCCAGGTGTTCTTCTGAGTGTTTTATATGTATTAACTCATTTTATTCATTCTAAGGAAATAATTTAATGCCCACAATAATTTATTCAGGATGTCAATCATATCATCATTAGTAAACATAAGAAAAAGTAGTAAACAAGCTAAATAACAACAGGGGAATTATTTTCAAATATATTGTACTTCTGTGAAATTAAACACTATGTAGCCACTAAAAATGTTTTCAAAGAACATTAAAGATATAGGAAAAAGTATACATTAATTTAAAAAAGGTAACAGTGGAATGCATAGAAAGAATTCCAGTTTTGTTTTTTAAAAAGGATGTAAATACATACCACGTTATTAATAAAATAATGGTAATCACTGATGACATGAGTACTTGCATATCCTTTATACTTTTCTGTACTTTCCAACTTTTCTATAATATATTGCTTTTATCAACTAAAAAATGTGATTGAAGGCTACTAAACAATGGTGTTTACATTTAACAGGAAGAAAACAGAAACTGTAATACAATTCAATTAGGGCAGTGAGGCAGTTTTGCATAGGATGATATTAAAGTATTACAGAAAGACATCCAGTCTGGAGATAAGGGAATGGGCCTTATCAGGAAATATGTTCACTGTGTCCACCAAGAACTCAGGGAGAAAGAACTCCATCTCTAGGTTAGACAGAACATTCCCAGCAAAATCCTGTTAATTCCTCAGTTCCCTGCCCCTAGAGTTCAATTATACTCTGTACTCTGCCTGGCAAGTGTTCTCTTCTCACTTCCAAAAAGGCTCAGGCAGATGGACGGATGGGAATTCCTGCACACTCAGGATGCAGCTAAAGCCTGACAGCCTCAGACCTGGAAGGAGCTGGTTCCATCCGTCCTACAGCCTGACAGCAAAGCATCAAGGACAGGCCTTCCTTCTCTGTCACAAGAAATTAGGGCAACAACTTTTCAGATTTCCTTATGTCAGAAGCGCCAGGCACAGTAAACTAAAATTTATATATATCAAAATTTACTCGATTCCCCAACTTTAAGAAGTCCTTCTACTTGAAGAAATAAAGTTAACAAGAAATTATCCAGGCAATGGCAATTCTCTGTATCCAACTTCCTCCTCCTTCCTCTACAGATGAACTGCCTCTGGTCCAATTAAATCTGAGCATGATAAAGACACACCTTAGCCCTTTAAGGGTTAATTATGATGGAAGCAAATGAAATTTAATAATACAAAGTAACATTTTAATGTGTTCCAAAAAAAACACTCATTTCATGGTAAACATTAGAGTAAATACGAGAAAAACATACAGAGTCCAAATTACCAGTACTTAGGAATTAAACTTACATATTGACCACGAGAAAAACATACAGATCCCAAATCACCAGTACTTAAGAATTTAAACTTTGCCAGGCACGGTGGCGCGTGCCTGTAGTCCCAGCTACTCGGGAGGCTGAGGTGGGAGGATTGCTTGAGCCCAGGAGTTCTGGGCTGTAGTGTGCTATGCCAATCGGGTGTCCGCACTAAGTTCGGCATCAGTATGGTGACCTCCCGGGAGCGGGAGACCACCAGGTTGCCTAAGGACGGGAGAACGGAAACGGAGCAGGTCAAAACTCCCATGCTGATCAAGTAGTGAGATCGCGCCTGTGAACAGCCACTGCACTCCAGCCTGGGCAACATAGCGAGACCTCGTCTCTTAAAAAAATAAAAAATAATAATTAAAAAAATTAAACTTTGACATATACAAATTTATATGTCAAAGCAGGAGACAGCATATTTGTTTCGGCCTTGCTCTCCCTCCTTCCTGTAAGCCCTCTGTATTTCCTCTTTAATTTCTCCTATTTACAAGTGTATACTTAAATGTATTACAAAATTCTCCCTCAAATACCTGAGGCTTTTCATGGTTACAGTGTTAAGTAACCTAAATTAAGGTAAATACAATTCTAGTCTAAAATTTAGTAGCCTATCAAATCTGTACTGCATAATGAGACAAATTTCTTATGCAGCTTAAACCGCCTCAAATTTCAAAAAATAGTTCTTTGAAAAAAATAAGCATTTACATAATCACCAAGGATTCTGATTTTATTCTATATAGAAGCTAAATGTTCAGATAATCTTTATTCTAGTTACGTACAATATGTTATGGAAACAGAGGATGTGGAAATAGAATTGAATATACAAGACTGCTAAAGATTATCTTTATACGAAACAAGGACGCTGCCTTTCTTTTAAAGTGGTAATTTGTTGTGTCTAGTTTTCTGTTGTCAGAATCGGCTAGCCTGAAAACTGACTAAGTAAAACTGTACTTGAAAATTAAGTAAAACTTAACTATACCTAGCACTAAACACTGCAAAGAACATTGTGATTTACATGGTTTTCTCTCCCTGGACCAGTAGAGGGAGACTAAGACATCTGGCCTGGTCGTGTAGTGTTTCTGTAAAATTGAGGAGGGGGGGAGCGGAGGCTGTATTTAAATGTCCTGCTGTCAATCAAAAGACACGTCCTACAATCACAGTCATCATATCTGCTATTACTCGTGAGCGTGCTCTCGCCAAGAGACAACACCAAACGGGGCCCGGGAAACCGGCTTCACCTAAAGGTGACCGCAGGCTTTGCCACAACACCCAAATAAGGACTTTGGGAGCCCAACCCCCAACTAGTTTCTTTGTTTAAATGCCTGCGAATCCCTCCCACGCCGGAGTCAAGAGGCTGTGGCGCCGCCCTTTATTAGCCTCACACTTTGATTACAAAACACACGAGTCGGCGGCCTGGCTGCGGAGGCGGCCCGAGCTCTCAAACGTCAAACCCCGAGCGCGGCGGTGGCTGAATCAGAGGGTAGCGTCCGCCGCCGCCGCAGCCAGCCGGCCCCGCAGCGTCCGCTCAGCGGACTCAAGTTCGTCGGCACCGGCGCCCGGGGCACAGCCGCGGGCGGTCCCGGTGTCGCCGTGCTCAGGCGACAGCAACTGCACTCTTTGTAAAGTTTGAACCGCGGCGCGAGGGCGACCCAGGGGGTCCGGAGAAGCGTTCCCTTCGGGCCCCGCCGCCCACTCCATCTGCCCCAGCCCCAGCGACCGCGGGGTGTGCGGGGGCCCAGGGCCGAGACCCAGGTCAACCTGCCGCCCGCCGGGGGCCCAGCCCCAACTCTCTCGGCACCTTTCAAGTCCCCGAGAGCGAGTGCCTCATCTGTTGCTCTGTTTACTCCGCGGAGACCCGCCGAGCCTCACTGGCGCGGTCGCCTCCCGGGCCCGCCGCCGCCCCCGTCCCACAGCCCCAGGAAGTTTCATAAACACGGGGAAGGGTGCGCGACGGGGACCAGCGGCGCGGAAGAGACGCAAAGCCCGGGCGAGCCCATCGCCGCCCGGAAGGAAGGCAGGCGCGGCGGCCGGCCGAGCGGCCGGCGACTCGGGGCCGGAGCCCGGGGCGCGGCGGGGCGGGGCGCCGGCGGCGGCGGCCCGGGCTGGCGAGGGGTTGAGGGCCCGACCGGCGCTCCGCCCGCCGCCCCCGCCGTGCCCGCCCGGCCGCATCCCCTCGCCCCGGGCTCCCCCTGCCAACTTCTCCGCCGGCCCCCTTTGTTCCTGTTTGTTGTGGCGACTCTTCGCCCGGGCCAGGCGAGCCCACCGGCTCCCTTCTGGAGCCCGCTCGGCGCCCGGCGAGCCCGGGGGCCCCGCGCGCACCGCTGCCCGACCCGGGGGGCCTGGCGCCGGGGACCCCTGGACGCTGGGCGCGGTGCGGCGGCCCGGCCCGAGGGAGGCGCGGACGGCCGGCGGCGGCGGCGGCGGTTGGTCGGTGGCCGGCGACGACGGCTGCGGGGCTGGAGGGGGTTTATTTACCTGCCGTGGAACCAGTCCTTGCAGATATCGCACTCGATCATGAAGCGGTTCACGTCGTACGGCTGCCGGCACACACAGTATACGGGCGGGGGCGGCGGGGCGCCGAGGCCCGGCCGGAACCGCCGACACGGCTGCCGCGGCGGCTCCAGCTGCTGCTCCCGCGGCCACCGCCGCCGCCGCTCCGGCCATCTTTAAAAAACACACACACGCTCGCTCGCTCCTCCGCTCGCCGACTGGAGCTAGCGCAGCCGCCAGCCAGCGCCGCCTCCTGCAGCAGCCGCGGCGGCGGCGGCGGCGGCGGCGCCTCAGTGCGCGCGCGCGAGGCCGCGGCGGCTGGCGGAGGGGGAGGAGGCGGCGCGCGCGATGCGCGAGGCCCAGGCCCGGCTGCTTCCGGCGCTCGGCGCGGGGCCGTGCGTCTCGCGCACGTCTCTGGTGCCGGCGCGCGCTTCGCGTTCCCTTCCGCGGCTGCCGGGCAGAGGGAGCCGTTGAAGGGCACGCGGAGGGAGCCGTTGAAGGGCACGCGGACGGCGGCGGAGGCGGAGGGGAGCCGAGGCCCCATGAGGACAGGCGCGGTGGTGGCGCTGGCGGTGGCGGTGGCGGTGGCGGTGGCGGCGGCGGGCGCGCGGCCGCAGCCGGAGGAGGACGGCGGGAGCGTGCGAGGAGCCGGCTCTGCTATTTCGGAGCGAGAGCCGAGGCTAGGGAAGTTCCTGCGGAGTGCTCAAGGGCAGACAAGGCGCCCCGTCCCGAGGAGGGCAAGCGGGGAAGTTTTCCTCCTGCCGGGGTCGCCTCGCCTCGCTGGGAGAATCTCCCAGTCCTCTGCAGCCGCCCAGGGAGAACCGGAGCTGCGGCCCCGCACCCGGCGTGGGTCCAGCCGCGCTGACACGCCGAGCCGGTTGTATGTTTCCGAGGGGAGGAACGTGCCGTGGAATCCACTTAAACTTTGGAAAACGTCCCATCCGAATTCCCACAGAGCAGCGAGGAGACCAGAGCGTTGATGGAGCCACTGTTAAGTTGCGGGAGGGCTGTCCCCAGAGGAATCCAACGCTGTCGTCCTCTGGGAGGGACCAACCTTGAAATGGGGTTGGTGGGCAGAGGGATGGAGGAGAACCGGCGTGCTTAGAAATAACGAGACCTAGCTCCAAACCGTTCCGATTCCCAAGTTGGGAAGACGGGTAAAATTCTAAGTGACTTCTCCCTCGGAAGAGGGATACCACAAAAAGCGGAGTGCAGGGTACTTGGCACATAATTGGCCATCGGTAATTTTTGAATGGGTGAAATTGAGAGCCAAATATAAGATGATAAAGTGAAGGATAAAAACAGCAGACAAAATAATAGGAAACATTGCTTTAGAATCATAACTGTGGCTTGGAAGGGATGTCAAGGATTATTGAATTGAGTATTTGTAGCTGAATTTCTGCGGGCATTTCTATCAGTGGGGAAAGCCTTACAGCTCCCTAGGTAACTTTTGTTAGGGGAGGAAGAAGTGTCCTGTCACCCACCCCCAGGCAAAGAGTCACTGATCTAATCTTTTTTTTTTTTTTTTTTTTTTTTTTGACGGTTTCACTCTTGTTGCCTGGGCGGGAGTGCAATGCCGCGACCTTGGCTCACTGCAACCTCTGCCTCCCGGTTTCAAAGGATCGTCCTGGCCTCAGCCTCCCAAGTAGCTGGAATTACAGGCATGTGCCACCACGCCCGGCTAATTCTTGTATTTTCAGTAGAGACGGGGTTTCACCATGTTGGCCAGGCTGGTCTCGGACTCCTGACTTCAAGTGATCCGCCCGCCCGCCTCACAAAGTGTTGGGATTATAAGCGTGAGCTACCCGCCCTGCCTAATCTCCTTTTTGTGGTTGAGGGAAGCTAGTAGCTTGCCTGAAGTCTCATAGATTAGAGCTCTACCTGAAGTGTTTAAGTTTCTCAATTCTGCAACCATTCGCTTTCTACCACACTACTGTTTGGCACACATATAGCAGGAAAAGGAAAGGCTGGAAATCATAGCCTACCACACACTAAGTTTGAAACATACTTCTACTGGAGAAAAAAAGAAAGTTACTGTAATTTTGGCATAGGCATCACATATTGCTGGAGTGGAAAGACTCATGCACTCAGGTCCTGCTTTCTATAAGCTGTGTGACTTCAGGCCAATCACTCCATTTCTCCTGAACTACATCCCTGATGATCTGTTGAAAGAAAAATTATGGATAGTAATACCTTCATTACCTCACAGAGGTTTTATAAGGAGCAAAAAGACGCTGTTGTCTTGTTTTGATACAGCGTCTCGCTCTTTAGCCAGGCTGGAGGCGCAGTGGCACCATCTCAGCTCACTGCAACCTCCGTCTCCCAGATTCAAGTGATTCCCCCTGCCTCAGCCTCCTGAGTGGCTGGGACTACAGGCGCGTGCCACCACACCCGGCTAATTTTTTGTATTTTAGTAGAGACAGGATTTCATGGCCAGGATGGTCTGGATATCCTGACCTCATGATCCACCTGCCTCGGCCTCCCAAAGTGCTGGAATTACAGGCATGAGCCACCACACCCAGCCAAGACGATGTATTTTTTAAATGTGCTTTGTAGAAGGTGTGTGTTGTCGGGACAATACAACAGTGAAGAGAAGGCAAGCAAAGCTGTCTTGTTGGAATCTGGCTAAAGAGAACCAAATCCGTCTGGTATAGGGTGTCCTTTGGGGCCACCTGGCCTTGGGATGTTAACATGGAGTGGGTATGCGGGGGTATGAAGAAGGCAGCCAAGCAGAGAAGGAGGCAGCAGCAACAATGAGAGACTGGTTATCGTTATGATTTGGATCTGTGTCCCCACCGAAATCTCATGTTGAATTGTAATCCCCAATGTTGGAGGTGGGGCCTGGTGGGGTGCTGACTGGATCATGGGGGTGGATTTCTATGAATGGTTTAGTACCATCCACTTGGTATTGTCCCCGTGATAATGGGTGAGTTCTCAATGTGGTCATTTAAAAGTATGCAGCACCTCCTCCCTCTCGCTCCTGCTCTGGCCATGTGATGCAGTTTGTCTTCAGCCATGATTGTACGTTTCCTGAGGCCTCCCCGAAACCCAAGCAGATGCCAGCATCATGCTTCCTGTACAGCCTGCCTTCCATGAGCCAGTTAAACCTCTTTTACAAATTGCAGTCTCTGGTTTTTTCTTTTCTTCTTTCTTTTTTTTTTTTTTTTTAGACAGATTCTTGCTCTGCCACCCAGGCTGGAGTGCAATGGTATGATCTCGGCTCACTGCAACCTCCACCTCCCAGGTTCAAGTAATTCTCATGCCTCAGCCTCCTGAGTAGCTGGGATTATAGGCGCCTGCCACCATGCCCAGCTAATTTTTGTATTTTTAGTAGAAACAAGGTTTCACCATGTTGGCCAGGCTGGTCTCGAACTCCTGACCTCAGGCGAGCCACCCACCTCAGCCTCCCAAAGTGCTGGGATTACAGTTGTGTGCCACTGCACCCGGCCTCAGATATTTCTTTATAGCAACACAAGAACAAACTGATACAGTTATGTACAAGAGGACTTATGAAATATAGTCGTGTTGCTTAACAACAGAGGTAGATCTGAGAAATGCATCATTAGGCAATTTCATTGTTGTGCAAACACCATAGAGTGTACTTGCACACCCCTGTTTGGTATAGCTAGCTATACACCTAGGCTCGATGATGTAGCCCGTTACTCCTAGGCTACAACCCTGTAGAGCATGCTACTGTGCTGAATACATAGGCATTTATAACACAATGGTAAGAAATTGTGTTTCTTGAGAAAAGGGACAATAAAAATATATTATGGGGCTCCATCATAATATGCAGTCCATCATTGATGGAAATGTCATTATGCAACACATGACTGGCAATATTTTAAGGAAAATGGGAGCTGGGTTTCTCACTGTTCAGGAAAAGAATTACAAATAAGAAAGAGAAAACTTTGGTGGTGGACTGGTAATGGAGGTATCAATCTATCACTCTTTGTAGAAATAGATAATAGGTGTATATGTACATACATACTCTCTCCATTGAGAAGACCTGGGAGTAGTGACACCACAAAACAATGAGAACATCTAGCCCAGGTCTTAGCTTCTTAATACCATTCTCCACTTCATTTTTCTTCTTGGCAAAATAGTTGATTCCAGGACTGGAGAAGAGAAGGTACAGGATGAGCCTGGAGCTTCTTGTAGTACCAGAAAATAAGGACATGCTCAAAGAATAATGAGGCATGTCTAAAGGACACCATCCAAATCGGAGACAATTTGTACTTCAACATTTAAAAAAAAAATAATGTATTAAAACCCATTGAATAATATAGGAAACTATACCAGTGTAAAAAAATACATAAATTGAAAGTTTGATAAGCATTGCAATATTTTCATACTTTCAAAGACTCTCCCAACAAAATTCTGATGAATTACAAAGGGAACTAGTGTAACTTTTCAGTGTTAAGAAGCTTGGCAGACACCATCTTAATCAAACGATCAAGTGCCATCAATAATGGGACAAATCAAGATTACTTGCCACCTGATAGGATTTGGTGAGAAGAATACTGTGTATTTCTGCCCAGTCTATTTAATTAATCTCCAGTTTGGAAATGCAGTTAGTTTTAAAAGTACATGAAGAGATGAGTAAAGAATAAACACACTGTAAAGCATACAAGTCTGTAAGGAAAGGTTAGAGAAATTGTAAACACAAAGATTTGATTTTGGGAAGGAAGGGATTAAGGCTAGAACTCTGTATAATGCCAGCATTTTAGCGGCAAGGCCCATATATCGTTATTAAGCTCATGGTTTTAGATTCACAATCTACTACCTCTGTGACAACTTAGTAACACTTGGATTTTAGTTTTCTCATTTTAATGGGAATGGTAAGCATATCTGCTACACAGGGCTGGGTGCATTAAGATAACATACTTTGCACAATTCCTAGCATATGATAAACCGTGTAGCTACTAACTGTAATTATGAGTAATTATTTTGCTACTTGTTCATTAATAATAATAGGACAGCTCTATTATGAAGAGCAGCTGAAGAGTTAGGAGAGAAGACCAGGAGAATATTGTCTCAAAAACAAGGGGGGATAGAATTTCAAAAGGACAAATATCTTGAAGAAAAGCACCCAGCTCCATGCCAGCATCAGTTGACAATGACTGTGGGACTCCCTCTCCCTTTCTCCTTTGTGGTTTCTCCAGTAGTCGCAGATCTCTCTTAATTTTCATATCACATGTAGGCTGTTCTGTTTGTTTTTAACATTCCACTTGTTCATATAACCTCATTTCTCTGACAAGGAATGGTTTCCTCCAAACTAACAATTCTCCTTCCTACTACTAATGATACTGGTCTATGCCCACAACTGCGTCTGCTATTCTCTTCCTTAGAAAACAAACATACTGGCCAGGTGTGGTGGCTCAGGCCGGTAATCCCAGCACTTTGGGAGGCCGAGGCAGGCGGATCACCTGAAGTCAGGAGTTCAAGACCAGCCTGGCCAACATGGTGAAACCCCATCTCTACAAAAATACAAAATTTAGCCAGGCATGATGGCAGGTGCCTGTAATCCCAGCTACTTGGGAGGCTGAGATAGGAGAATCACTTGAATTGGGAGACACAGGTTGCAGTGAGCCAAGATCGTGCCATTGCAATCTAGCCTGGGCAACAGAGCAAGACTCCATCTCAAAAAAAAAAAAAAAAAGAAAAAAAAATTACATATTTTGGGAATGCTACATTAAACCACTGACATGCGTTAAATGAGATTTGTTCTTACACAGCACTTGACATGACTTGATGCTCCCTATAACCTGTTCATCAGATTAACAAAACAGAAATTAACTACACAAATTAACCAGCCTGGCTAAAGTTGTGGTAGGAAGACAGGGAAATTTTAATTTTACTGACATGGAGGGAAAAAAGATGATGTCTGGGTGGAAAAGACTCCCTCTGGGGAGTAGATCTTGAGGGAATACATCATGGTGCTGGGAGGAAGAAAAGCGGAGCCCAGTAGGGGATGCAGGACCCAACACACAGAGTTCAGCAGCTTTGTTCACAGCCTGATTTTCTTTGCTTCTACCACAGGAGCTGAGGAGATTCTAAACTGACAGCCCAAGGTTAAGATGTTATTAAAGGAGAACTGTCATGTTGAACACATTCAAAGCATAAATGTTAATGAAAGTGGTGAGAAAGTATAAACACAAGAAAAGCAGATAAAGGACTTAGTAAGGACAATGAATCACAGTGTAGCCAGGCATTACAAAGGATACAATATAAAGTACATACTATCACTTAGGAAGTATCCTTGCCAAAAATGTTTAACCTGAATGTAATTAAACCTTAAGACTTAACGTCCAGTTGACAGGAAATTCAGGAGATAGAGCAACAAGCTGTATGATACCACTAGGAAAGAAGACTAATCCAAAATGTGAAACATTCCACAAAACCACCAGCTTACTTTCTTTTAAAAGTTATCATTCAAAAAAAAAAAAAAAGTAGCCTGGGCAACATGGCAAAACCCCATCTCTACACAAAATAAAAATTAGCCAGACGTGGTGACAGGTACCTGTAGTCCCAGCTACTCAGGAGGCAGGGGCAGGTGGATCAAGCCTGGGAGGTCAAAGCTGGAATGAGCTGGCCTGGCATGGTGACTCACGCCTGTAATCCCAGCACTTTGGGAGGTCAAGACAGGTGGATCATGAGGTCAGGAGATTGAGATCAGCCTGGCCAACATGCTGAAACCCCATCTCTACTAAAAATACAAAAATTAGACGGGTGTGGTGGTGCATGCCTGTAGTCCCAGCTACTCGGGAGGCTGAGGTAGGAGAATCTCTTGAACTCGGGAGGCGGAGGTTGCAGTGAGCTGAGATCGCACCGCTATACTCCAGACTGAGCCACAGAGCAAGACTCAGTCAAAAAACAAAACAAAAAAACAGAATGAGCCAAGATCATGCCACTGCACTCCAGCCTGGGCAACAGAGCAAGATCCTGTCAGAGAGAGAGAGAGAGACAGAGAGACAGAGAGAGAAGGCAGGAGAGGGGGAGGAACATTCTTCTATATCGAAGTCTTAAGAAACATAACTAAATAATACAATTCATGAAGCTTGATGGCTCCTGATTCTAAGATATCAGCTATAAAAGACAGTTTGAGGGATAATTTTGAAATTTTAACATAATCTGGATGTTAGGTGATATTAAGGAAATACTAATTTTCTTTGGCATGATACATTACCATGGATTTGTAGAAGAATGTCATTTTTAGAAGACTCGTGTTGAAGTTTTTAAAGGTAAAACATGATGTCAGCACTTGCTTTAAAAGATTCAGCAAAAAGGGGATGAGGAGAAAGAGATGAATGACGCTAACACAATAGTGTTCACAATTGTTAAATCTAAATAATTATGTGTCTATGGGTATTTATTGTACTATTTGAAATTTTTCATAATAAACAGTTTTAAAATATAGATTTTTTTCTTGAGTCTGGCCAGAAATTAAATAAATGATATTTGCATAATTTCCTATTTTGAATATCTCAATAGTTTATGTTCTTGTTATAATATCTTCTAGAGTTGCACATCTTCCAGAGATCAAAATGTTATGGGGCCACTATTTTGTTAAGTTGTATAACCCAAATGGATTATGAAATAAAGATGTAAAATAAAATGTGGTGATGTTGTTTTTTAATAGATTCTCACCCTGTCACCCAGGCTGGAGTGCAGTGGCACGATCTTGGCTCACTGCAACCTCCACCTCCCAGATTCAAGTGATTCTACTGCCTCAGCCTCCCAAGTAGCTGGGATTACAGGTGTCCACCACCACGCACGGCTAATTTTTGTATTTTTAGTAGAGACAGGGTTTCACCATGTTGGCCAGGCTGGTCTCAAACCCCTAACCTCAAGTGATCCACCTGCCTCAGCTTCCCAATGTGCTGGGATTACAGATGTGAGCCACCATACCTGGTTGGTTCTTCTAAATGGGGATGGAAAGTGTACTTTTTTAGATTAACATGTACACACCCAGAGAGTCTCCTAAATCCTCTGAAAGCTGTGCCCTCATCCCTCTATCGCTAATCTAATGAGACATGTTACTCATAGGAGTACATTGCACAGGTGATCAGTGTGGAAGCAGAAAAAATCTGAGAACCACTGTCTTCTTATAAAAAGTTCCACATTTACCCCAGCCTATCCATGAAAAAAACTCTGGACAAATTTCCATAGAGGAACATTCTACAAAATATCCAATCAGTATTCCTCAAACTATCAATTGCATGAAAAACAAGAAACATCTGAGAAATTGTCACAGCCAAGAATCACCTAAGGAGACATGACAAATGTGATGTGGTGTCCTAGATGGGATCCTGGAAAAAAGAATGGACATTAGGTTACAACTAAGGGAATCTGAATAAATTATGGGCTTTAGTTATGAACATGTATCAATATCAGTTTATTAATTATAACAAATATTAATATAGCAGACTAATGTAAGCTATTAATAATAGGGGCAACTGGATATATGCATTGCAGACTCTGTGCTATCTTCTTAACTTTTCTGTAAATGTAAAACTGTTCTAAAAATAAAGAATATTCCATTTTTTTTAAGTTTCACCTATTAGGGACCTAACGCTTAGAGCTATCCCATGGTCATAAATGCTTTGAATTTCTATATTGCCTTGGTCGTCAAAACACTGTTCCATACATTATCTACAAAGTCTTTGTGTTTCAAATGCCAACTCAGTTACTAAAATATAGTTATGTGGGCCCTAGTCATGGCTTCCCATTTTGAATTCTCCAGCGCTGTAGTGTAGCTTGGGATATTCCTGGTGGGATACCAGGTACAGTGGCTCACACCTGCAATCTGAGCACTTTGGGAGGCAGAAGCAGGCAGATCTTGAGGTCAGGAGTTCAAGACCAGCCTGACCAACATGATGAAACCCCATCTCTACTACAAATACAAAAATTAGCCGGATGTGATGGCACACACCTGTAATCCCAGCTACTCAGGAGGCTGAGGCAGGAGAATTGTTTGAACCCGGGAGGCGGAGGTTGTAGTGAGCCAAGATTGTGCCACTGCATTCCAGCCAGGGTGACAGAGCAAGACTCTGTCACCAAAAAAAAAAAAAAAAAATTCCTGGTGGGGTAAATAACATGTTGTTAATAATGGTTAAATCCAAAGAAATATGTCTGTCTGTCTGTCTGTCTGTCTCTCTCTCTCTCTCTCTCTCCTCTGTGTGTGTGTGTGTGTGTGTGTGTGTGTGTGTATCTGTTATTAGCCTGAGGGTTTGGCTACATTTAAAAGTAAAATGCATTCACTCATCCATTCATTTGTGATTATTGTCCACTATAAACATATGATAGTTGCTAAGCACACAGGGCTCAAAGACACATTCTCTGTCCTCTAAGGGTTCTCATTCTGTAAAGGGATAGACAATTAAATATGAAATTGCAACCTAATATACTCAGTACTGTGGTGGAGAAAAACACAAAGAGCTGCAGCTGCATGGAGGAGGGACACCTCACCCAGACTGGGGCTGATCAGAGCATGTTTTGTCCTACAGGACATCCTAAAGGATGAAACATTGAAAGAAATGATATGCCCTTTGCCACCCCCATTTATGAAATAGGAACAATTTTACCTTCCCAGAAATGTAAGCAAAGTTTACTCCCAACTCAAATAGATTTTTGTGTTGATTTTTTTAGTGTTAGGTGTTTGGTTTTTCACATTATAAGAGACAACGCAAAATCATCAAGGTAGTACTTATTGATAAATAAGGTTGAGACCTGTATTTTTAAAGGGGATTGAATGAGAGACAGTGGAAAAAGCCCTAGTATATCAACAATCACAGACATTTATTAAGCACTTAAGGTAGTGTGTTTAGCAGTTTTATAAGCATAAAGTAAAAGTTGATAAATACCAAAATAGAGAATTATGCGCATGTTCTAATAAATTTTTTCCCATTCTTATTTCAGGGGTGATTCATCCCTGGTTCTGACTGATGGCAATCAACAGTCACTCCTAATGATTAATAAACACTTTTCTTTTTTGAGACAGAGTCTCACTGTATCACCCAGGCTAGAGCGTGGTGGTGCAATCTCGGCTCACTGCAACCTCCACCTTCTGGGTTCAAGTGATTCTCCTGCCTCAGCCTCCCAAGTAGCTGGGATTACAGCCATGTGCCACCACACCCAGCTAATATTTGTATTTCTAGTAGGAGACGGGGTTTCACCATGTTGGCCAGGCAGGTCTCAAACTCTCAACCTCAGGTGATCCAACTGCCTCGCCTCCCAAAGTGCTGGGACTATAGGCATCAACCACTGCACCTGGCCAATATTTTTAAAATGCAAAGACTTCCTTTCAAATTGAATCTAAATGATGAATAATTCTTTTTTTTTTTCTTTTTTCTTTTAGAGACAAGGTCTTGCTCTGTTCCTCAGGCTGGGGTACAGTGGTGTGATCCTCCGAACTCAGCCTCCAGAGTAGCTGGAATTACAGGCTCACACCACCATGCTCAGCTATTTTTATTTATTTATTTATTTATTTTTGGTAGAGACGGGGGTCATCCTGTGTTGTCCAGGCTGGTCTTGAACTACTGGCCTCAAGCAATCCTCTGCCTCAGCCTCAGAAAGTGCTGGGATTACACACATGAGCCACTGTGCCCAGCCAAGTAATTCTTTTGTGACTTGAAAATTGCAGCACTAAGTATATATGTAATAACTTCAGATACTGTGCATTGTCTTTCAAATCCTCATATATGTCTTATAAACCTTTTTACCCACGGATAACTAATTTATGGCCTAATAAATCTATAGATTTAATTAAATTGTGAGTCCTATCTCTTCATTTTATTGTCTGACAGATTTATTCCTTTATAAGTTTAATTAAGAAATTAGACCAAAAGAATTCAAAGTTTTAACTTTATTTTCTAATTTTCACAAAAGCTGTAAAATATCACTAAATATTAATATATTTCTTCATCATACGAGATAGAGTTCAGAATTCCCAACTATCTTTTGCTTAAGTACTTAAAAATCATCATTAATATATAGTCAGCCCTATTATTCAGGGGTAGTTATGAGAAAGAAGTTCATATTCCCATATGTTTGAGAAAGAATGGCTTTAAAGATGTTTTAAAAGTATGTTGAAAAGGACAACTTTATCATGTAGTAACAAAAATAAGCTGGATTCATAGGAGTTTATGGAGGCCTGTTTCAGATAAGGCACTATGCTGGATGCCATGGAAAAATTAAAGGCATGGCAGATCACTTGAGGTCAGGAATCCAAGACCAGCCTGGCCAACACGATGAAACTCCATCTCCACTAAAAACACAAAAATTAACTGAGCATGGTGGCAGGCACCTGTAGTCCCAGCTACTCAGGAGGCTGAGGCACAAGAGTACCCTGAACCCAGAAGGTGGAGGTTGCAGCAAGCTGAGATTGCATCACTGCACTCCAGCCTGGGCGATAAAGTGAGAATCCATCAGAGAAAAGGAGAGAAAGAGAGAAGGAAGGAAGGAAGGAAGCAAGGAAGGAGGGAGGAGGAGGGGAAGGAAGGAGGGGAAGGAGGGGAAGGAGGGAGGGAGGGAGGGAGGGAGGGAGGGAAAGAAAGAGAGAGAGGCTGGGTGCAGTGGCTCATGCCTGTAATCCCAGCACTTTGGGAGGCTGAGGCAGGTGGATCACGAGGTCAAGAGATCAAGACCATCCTGGCCAACATGAAACCTTGTCTCTACTAAAAATACAAAAATTAGCTGGGCGTGGTTGTGCATGCCTGTAGTCCCAGCTACTCAGGAGGCTGAGGCAGGAGAATCGCTTGAACCCGGGAGGTGGAGGTTGCAGTGAGCTGAGATTGCACCACTGTACTCCAGCCTGGCGACAGAGTGACACTCCGTCTCAAAAAAAATAAAAAAGGAAGGAAGGGAGGGAGGGAGGGAGGGGAAGGAGCAAAAGGCAAAAATTATTCCTGCTTGTAAGAAAGTGATTAGTAAGACGGTGAGCATAAAGTTAAGCATGGAGTACATAGGGAGCTCTGAAGAGCCAAGGTTTTTAGAGGACTTAGAGAAAGGGACATTCTATCAAGAACAAATACGGAATTGCAGCACAGACTTGTAGAAAAGGTGTCAGGAAGATGAAAGCCTAGGATGAGCCGGGCCTTGCCAAAATAAGTGAAGGACAACTAAAAGGACTCTTTTATCTATATTTAGAAAGAGAAGAAAGAACAAGAGAGGTGTGGGCATGATGCTTGGGGCAGATGGTGTGATACTGACAGATGATAAAGCAAAATTGCTCCATTTCTCTTTGTTTCCATCTCTCTTATCAGTGGACGTCTTTGAGCTAAAAAATAATCTCTACCAAAAAAGATGGACATGTGACTGAGTATTGATTTGACCCACTTATTTGTAGCAGGATTGGGCTGACTAGAAAAGTTCTCCATTTGAAATTAGACCAGTCCAGGTATGGTGGCTCACACCTGTAATTCCAGCACTTTGCGAGGCCAAGGCAGGCGAATCATGAGGTCAGGAGTTCGATACCAGCCTAGCCAACATGGTGAAACCTTGTCTCTACTAAAAATACAAAAATTAGCCAGGTATAGTGGTAAGCGCCTGTAATCCCAGCTACTCCAGAGGCTGAGGCAGGAGAATCACTTCAACCTGGGAGGTGGAGGTTGCAGTGAACCGAGATTGTGCCAATGCACTCCAGCCTGGGCAACAGAGTGAGAGACTGTCCAAAAAAAAAAAAAAAATTAGACCAAGTTATCGAATGAGGCCAAAGGGAAGTATCAAAGTATGGGAGAAGTGGAGGCAGGTGGGGCTGGAGAACCAGACCGAGGGGCGGATGCATGGAGAAGGGTGAGTCTGTCACAAAAAGGAAAAGAAAAAGCCCATTGTCCAAAGGAAATGGTAAAACCAGATGACACTGCAGAAAAAGCTGTGTTGGCAGTGGGATCAGAGACAATATAACAGAGAATGGAAAATAGAGCTAGTATTCTGTGCCAGGAACTCTCCAAGCTGCTTAGTATATCTTGTCTCATTTAATCCTTACAACAATTTTCATGCAAGTGGTATTATGATCCCTGGGCTTCCCTAATGTAGAAAATAGACTTCACTTGCCGAAGCTTATTCAGCTAGAAATGGGAGCAGGTGAAATATCACCGCAGGTCTGCATGACTTTGTAGTCTATATTTTTACTCTATATGCTGAAGAGGGCACGGTGATGTGGAATCCAAGGGACAATAAATTCAAGACTCTGAGGTGCCCATTGGCATCAAGGAAGTCTGTGAGCAGGTGTGAGAGTCCCCCTCATGGGGCTGGAAGTCAGTGGTAGGATGACCTTCCCTGGGCAAGAAGATAGAAGAACAAAGGGACAGAAGGAAAGTTTTGGAGGTGATGGATATGTCTATTACCCTGATTGTGGTGATGGTTTCATGGGAGTATGCATATGTCCAAACTCATTACCTTGTCCATGTTAAATAGATGTGGTTTATTGTGTATCAGTTATACCTCAGTACAGCTGTTTTTCTATTTAAGAAAAGAACAAAGTTAGGTACCAGGTGTAAATTGTCTTGTACATATCAGAACAATGACCTACTCACAGAGATTAGGACAGAAGGTCAGGAATTAGTAGTACAATTCTAGGAAGGGCGATTTTATGCTGAGCTGCTTAAATACTTCCTGCAAAGATTCATGAAACATAAGAGAATGGTAAAAAGAAACCCCAGGACCAGAGCCAAGCAGAGGCCTAGAGAATAATCTCTCGGATTGGAGAGGACAGAAGGCTCCAAAAGGCGGGTCTCCGGGGATTAAAAACTAATGAAACAGGCAGCGTGTGGTGGCTCATGTCTGTAATCCCAGTGCTTTGGGAAGCCGAAGCAGAAGGACTGCTTGAGCCCAGGAGTTCGAGGCTACAGTGAGCCATGATCACACCACTGTACTTCAGCCTGGGTGACAGATTGCGACCCATCTCAAAATAATGATAATGATAAAACTGATAAATTGTTTGAAATAGTCTTTTTAACATTAAAAATAATAATAACAGTGTGACAGATACATAGGAGCATTTTGGGTGATATTAATGAATAAGCACTTAAAAAATACGTAATTTTTTTGTTGAGACTGAGTGTCGCTCTGTCGCCAGGCTTGAGTGCGGTGGCGTGATCTCTGCTCACTGCAACCTCTGCCTCCTGGGTTCGAGTGATTCTCCTGCCTCAGCCTCCTGAGTAGCTGGGACTACAGGCATGCACCACCACGGCCAGTTAATTTTTGGATTTTTAGTAGAGATGGGGTTTCACTATATTGGCCAAAATGGTCTCAATCTCTTCACCTTGTGATCTACCAGCCTCTGCCTCCCAAAGTGCTGGGATTACAGGGGTGAGCCACCGCATCTGGCTGCAAATTTTTAAAAGTCAATTTTAACTTTGGGACAAATTAAAGTTGTAAGAGAAAGGGAAACAATCCCAGCACACTATGGGGTCTGCTGGTGAATCCCATTAAACTCTGGCTATTAATTTAAACCACACACACACAAAAAAACATGTAATATAACTATACCGAGAATGATGGAAAGAGAGAAGAGGGTATGAAAGAGTGAAATCTTCAATAACGATCATTGGAAGTCAATAGATAATGTCCAAGATTGAGACATTGAGAAAGAGCCATATAAATAGTTCATTGAGAAATATGGAGTTAAATAACAAGAAAGTGGCTAAAGGGCTGGGCGCGGTGGCTCATATCTGTAATCCCAGCACTTTGGGAGGCCGTGGCAGGTGGATCACAAGGTCAAGAGATCGAGACCATCCTGGCCAATATGGTGAAACCCTGTCTCTACTAAAAATACAAAAAATTAGCCAGGCATGGTGGCACATGCCTGTAATCCCAGCTACTTGGGAGGCTGAGACGGGAGATTTGCTTGAACCCAGGAGGTGAAGGTTGCGGTGAGCCGAGAATGCGCCATTGCACTCCAGCCTGGGCAACAAGAGCGAAACTCCATCTCAAAAAAAAAAAAAAAAACAAAGAAAGTGGCTAAAGGAGTTCAAAGTCATTGCCACTGGGGAGTAGGTCTGGGTGGCATGGGGGTGGGGAGGCTGGGCAAGGGTGCAGCGTACAAGCAGAGACTGCTTTCTTTATTCTAAGTCATTTAGTACTATTGAATTTATTAATTATATCCTTCTATTATTATGGCTAAATTGCTATTTTTTAAAAAGCAGATGAAATTTGAATGATTAAAAAAAAGAAAGAGAAACCACACCAAAAGTAATTGTGAGTCTTCTCAAGAAAGCCTCACAGGGCTGGGCTTGGTGGCTCACACCTGTAATCCCAGCACTTTGGCGAGGCCGAGGTGGGAGGATCACTTGAGCCCAGGAGTTCAAGACAAGCAAGGGCAACATAGTGAGATGCCTGTCTCTACAAAAAATTTCAAAATTAGCTGGCCGTGGTGAAGCATTCCTGTGGTCCCAGCTACCTGGGAGGCTGAGGCAGGAGGATCACTTTAGCCCAGGAGGTGGAGGCTGCAGCAAGCTGTGTCATGCCACTGCACTCCAGCCTGGGCAACAGAATGAGACCCTGTCTCAAAAAACAAGAAAAGAAAGCCTCAGAGAAACGTGAAACTCCAGCCAACGCATTTAAAGGCAAGGGGTGAGCCACAGGGCAAGCACCAGGGTAGCTCATTAAACAGCTCTTCTAGAACCACCCACGGCAAGTGTGCTTCCCCTCTCTGCCTCGGAAACAGAGCCGCTATAACTGCAGTGGGCTTTGCCCGGGGCCAGTTCTCAAGCCACTGGTCTTGTTCTTGGGCTTATTCAAACCCAGATTGTTCAGCCCCACCCCAAGAGTTCTAGGAGAACCCAGCGAAGCAGAGAATTCACATTTCTAAGTTCCCAGGTGGTGCTGACGCTACTGGTCTGGGATCACACTGAAAACACTGGTCTACGCAAAGGCTAAGAATTGCTCTCTACAGAAAGTAATGTAACGTCTGAGGGGTGCTCCTAAGTGTACTGAGACCTGGAAGAGAAATACAGCAGGGCTTAAGGTAACTCCAGGGCTCCATGACAGACATCAAGTAGATGCAGAATGAAGAGAAGAAGGAGGAGTAAAAGACAAGGATAGAAACAGACTAAGGTTCCATTCTCCCAGAATAAAGCCCTTCTTACGTTGATAATTGAGTTCCCCAACTTGCTGGCCGACTGCCCAGGTACTGCACTAGAAGAATGCCTGTAAATACTCTTCACCCACTTACCTAAAACCCACAATCAGAGTTCCCATTCAGGGAAGAATCATGTTGATAAACTGCAGCAAAAGCCCAACCCAACTACATACTAATAAGCAGAAATTTATATCATAAATATGAAAGTACAAAAAAAGACATGTGAGGAAAATCAGCAGTATAAACAGAGGACTAACATGATAAACAGACACAATAAGAAATAGCTCACCCTGGAAGAAATATGATCCAGGAAAGTAAGAGAAGTAATTGGTAATTTTTTTCTTGATTCTAATGAACAACCTCAGAGAAACGAGCACAAATTTCAAGCAACAAGAATAAGCTGTTATGAAAAGAAGACTTGAAAGACTTGATTGTTCCCCATGAAGTTTGAGGAACCTAAACAATATGACTGCCAAAATTTATTTTTTTTAAAGTGAATGAGCTGAATAATGAATAAACAAAGCTAAAGGTCAAATTAGTGATTTGGAAAATAAAACCAAGAACATCTTCCAGAACATAACTCAAAAAGCCAAGAAAATAGAAGATACAAGAGAAAAATTGAGACAATAAAAGATGAAGTAAGTCCAACATTAATTCTACAAGGAAAGAAAACAGAGAAAGGGGATAAAACATTAAAGAAAGATTAGAGGGGGAAAATACCTAAGCTTAAGAATGAAATGAATAGTTTCAAAGTAAAAGGGCCCACTGAATGCCAAGAACAGGGTAATAAGCCCCATAGCTAGGGACATCTTAGCGAAAATTCAGAATCCTAACGATAAAACTGTATATGTGTATGCATATCAAAAGTTTCCAGGAGAAAGCATGTTACCTACTTTAGACTTTTACATAGCTAGATGCTTGAATGTCTTTCAAACAGGGCTACTTTATACATTGCTGGGCTCCATGAAAATGAAAATGTGGTACTCCTTGTTCAAAACTTAATAAGCAATTCAAGATGATAATAACAGGGCATTAAACCAAGCATGGGGCCTTTCTAAGAATGGGGCCATTTATTTTCCTTTACCCCCTTTATTTTTAGGTCATTCTCAGCCACTGATGCTTGTTGTATTTCATGCCACATTCTGTCCTGGAGTGCACAGCTCTCATGCCAATAAAGGCAGCCCTGCTTCCAAGTTCTGAGAAGCAAAGACTTTGAAGCTAGAATTCTATACTCGGACAAACTATCCATCAAGGCAAGGGGATAAAGAGAGACATTTTTGGACTTGTAAAGATTTAGAAAATTTACTTGAAAAATTATTTTGGCAGTTTCCAGAAAAATGAATGACTCCAAGAAAGAAAGTGACATGAAATACCAGAGGCAGTGGTACCTGAAAATGACCTAGAAATAAAGAAAAATAAGAGGAAATAGGAGATATTGAGGTATTAACGTTTCAGTGATTTTTTTTTTTACACTTCTAAGTTTTAATGGCATTGAATTACATTTTTCTGTATAGAACCAGTCATGATTGGTTCAATGGTGAATGATTTTTTTTTCTCTCTCTCTTTTCTTTCCAGTGTCTTGGCGCTTGAGGATAGAACCAGCGGATGGGAAGCCACCAGCACTGAAGGCACGATGCTGAGGGGGCCAGAGCCCTTTCCCTCTTCCTCCGTACATTACGGGGAGCGGGACCACAAGCCCGGTCACCACCAAGAAAAGGAGGGTCGAATGATATTTAAATAATTATAATATTGGCCGGGCGCGGTGGCTCACGCCTGTAATCCTAGCACTTTGGGAGACCAAGGTGGGTGGATCACCAGGTCAGGAGATCAAGACCATCCTGGCCAACATGGTGAAACCCTGTCTCTACTAAAAATACAGAAAAATTAGCTGGGCGTGGTGGCGCACGCCTGTAGTCCCATTATTCGGGAGCCTGAGGCAGGAGAATTGCTTGAATCCAGGAGGTGGAGATTGCAGTGAGATGAGATTGTGCCACTGCACTACAACCTGGGCAACAGTGCGAGACTCCATCTCAAAAAAAAAGAAAATAATAACAATTATAATATTGTAATAGCTTTTAAGATTATTTTTATTCTTAGAATCAATCTATAGTCAAATCACAGGAAACTATAATTACACTTGCAGAACGTAATGTAAATATTACAAACTGTGATAATACTAAAAAAAAGTCTAGTAAAGAAATGGAAGGTGAAAAAGAAATAAAATAAAAGTATGCAAGCTGCATCTACCACAGGAGAGAGTCAGTAGGAACTGCCTGAATTTGATACATTGAGAACTAAAGATCTGAGTATTTTCTTTGAAGTTGTAAAATATACCACAGAAGAAATAAAGAAGAACCAAACTAATATATCTACTAAAAACTCATTAGGGAAAATGAGTGACATTAGAGATGCATTAAATTCCCTTCCTTCCTTCCTTCTTTCCTATCTTCCTTCCTTCCTTCCTTCTTTCCTTCTTTCCTTCCTTCCTTTTCTTTTTTTTTTTTCAGCGTCTCACTCTATTGTCCAGGCTGGAGTGCAGTAGCATGATCTCAGCTCAATGCAACCTCTGACTCCCTGGCTCAAGCAATCCTCCCATCTTGGCCTCCCATGTAACCAGGACCACAGGCATGCACCAACACCCCAGACTAATTTTTGTTTTTGTTTTTGTTTTTCTTTGTAGAGATGGAGTTTTGCCATGTTACCCAGGCAGATCTTGAACTCCTGAGCTCAAGTGATCCTCCCTCCTTGGCCTCCCAAAGTGTTGGGATTACAGGCGTGAGCCATCGCACCTGGCCTAAATTCTTCATTTTCATGGCAAGGAATTAATAGACACATTCTGCATTGATAAATCAAGAAAGAAAGGTATAAACAAATTTCAGGTTCTATAATAACCATCAAAAAAATTAAAACAGGAAATCTTGAAAACAGAAACTTCTGGGAAGTGGGACTAAGGGAAGAATTTGGGGAGGGGATTGTGATGTTTCTTTTGCATTTTATACTTTTCTGCGTTATTTTAATTTTTCTGTGTGCACACATTCTTTCTAAAACTAAAACTAAGTTGAGCAAGAAAGAAAATAAGAGAGAGAGGGATCAGTAGAATACAGTATGGTGGGATGAACTTGACTCTTTCATGAGTTACTGGTTACTAAACTGGCAAATCAAAGAAATTAATTGCTACCATGTCCTGAGCCCTGTTCTAGGAGTTAAGGGTGTAGCCATAAACTTTAACAAGCAAAACAAAACAAAACAACAGTTCTCATGGAACTTGCATCCCAGCTCAGAAAGCTGACATCCTAGGTGTTTAAGTCCTAAAGATATTTCAGTTAGGGAATGGGTCAAAGGAGTGCCCAGGGCTAGGGGAATGACATGTTGTTGTTAAAAACTGGTGACCAGGGAAGGCATCACCAAGAAAGTGACTAAATGATTAAAGGTAAGAAAGTGATGAGGGGAGTGGCCTCGTGGATATCCGGAGGGAGTATTACAGACAGAATAGCAAGTGCAAGGGTCCTGGGGCAGGAGTGTGCCTGGTGAGTTTCAGGAACAGCAAAGAGGCCAGAGTGGCTGGAATGGAGAAAGCCAAGGGAAGTACGACAAGGGATGATGTCAGACAGGGAAGGACATGGGGCAGGTCATGCAGGCTTTTGGCTCTTTGAAGGACTGTGGTTTTATTCTGAACAAGTTGGCAAGAGATTCGGTTACAAAAAGACTGTGGCTTCCATCTTGCTTTCTCTCTCTTCCTCTTTCGCTTTCTCACTTTGATAGAAGCTGGCAACCACACTGTGAGACGTCCCCACGGAGAGGCCCACATGGCAAGGAAATGAAGCCAACAGCCAGTGAGGAACTGAGGCCCTCAGTCCAACAACCCGTGAGGAACCGAATCCTGCCAACAACCACTGAATGAGCTTGGATAAGAACTCCACACCCCCACGTCAAGCCAACGACAGCCCCAGCAAACATGTGACTGCAGCCTTGCAAGAGCCCCTGAGCTGGAAGACTCAGCTAAGCCACGCCCAGACTCCTAACCCAAGGAAACTGTGAGATAATAAATATTTGTGGTTTCAAGCCACCCAATTTTGGAGTAATTTGTAATGCAGCAATAGATAACTGTCTTAGTCCATTTGTGTTGCTATAAAGGAATAACTGAGGCTGGGTAATTTATAAAGAAAAGGTTTCTTTGACTCACGGTTCCACAGGCTGTGCAAGAGCAGGCCTCGTGCTGCTTCCACTCACGGCAGAAGGTGAAGGGGAGCCGTCGTGTGCAGAGCTCACATGCTGAGAGAGGACGCTGGAAAGAGTGGGTGGGGAGGTGCCAGGCTCTTTTTAAACAACCAGCTCTTTTAGGTACTAATACATCAAGAACTCACTCACTCCCCCATCCAGAGAGGGTGTTAATTGGCCAGGCACCATGGCTAACACCTGTAATCCCGGCACTTTGGGAGGCCAAGGTGGGCAGATCACCTGAGGTCAGGAGTTTGAGATCAGCCTGGCCAACAAGGTGAAACCCTACCTCTACTAAAAATGCAAAAATTACCCAGGCATGGTGGCATACACCAGTAATCCCAGCTACTCGAGAGGCTGAGGCTGGAGAATCACTTGGACCCAGGAGGTGGAGGCTGCAGTGAGCCAAGATCATGCCATTGCACTCCAGCCTGGGAGACAAGAGCGAAACCCTGTCTCAAAAAATAAATAAATACACGGAGAGGGTGTTAATCTATTCCCTGAGGGCTCCGCCCCATAACCCAAACACCTCCCATTAGGCTCCACCTGCAACACTGGCAGTCAAATTTCAACAAGACATTTGGAGGGGACAGTCATCCAAACCATAGTAATAACTAAGACACCACTGACAAAATTTTAAAACTAATCTGTGCTGGGATTAGAAAAAGCTTTAATATATAGGGCATTGGTAATTCTACGCACAGAATTAATTATCAAGCAAAATCTTGATGGACAAGAACTTCAATTTGATTAGGCGCCGATGAGAATCAAACCCGCTGTGTACAAATTTACATACCTGATGCTTGGAAGGATTTCCCACAGGTGAGCTTCCGGCTCGTACGTCTAAAAACTTGCTTCTGCTTCATTGTTCACATTCCTCATTTCTAATGACTCATTACTACCTCTGATTACAAACTCTTGCCCTCCACTTCCATGTCCTGGGTGAATCCCATAGTGCGCAGGAGGGGTCCTGGCTTACCCAGGTGTGCCGGAACTGGCTTGTTCTAGCTCATGAGCGCCCACTGTTAGTGTTTCAGAAATTCTGGCAGGCAGTTGTTAAACACAGCCATTATTAATTAAATTTTGCAAACTTCAAATTAAATAATACTAAAAATGAAGATGACAAATGACAAATACTCCAAACTCATCTCTTCTGAATTATTTCACTATATTTTGCTGTCACTGTGCTCCTGGGGTTATTTACATTCTATTGTATTCATGTGAAATACTATATACCCTGGTGTGCTGCTCTTCCCAACTTCATATTCAGTGGCCATGGACAGCTTGGAATAGGCCACGGTGGGAGTATTTACACCATGGAAATGAGCAAACACTATAGATCTGGTTGTGAAATATCTACTAGTGTGCCACTGGCCCAGTCATTCCTGCTCCAGGAGGCTAACCATAACTGTACGGGTGTGATGACAATCTATACAAATATATCCCACAAAACCCAAACAAAATTAAACCCCACTCAAATTTCCTTAGCTGGATGCCCACAGTACCTATGGTTACTCATACAGTGCTAGGAGGAGGATAAATATGACGGAGAATAAGTCAGACGGGAAGGAGATAGCCGTTTTAACCAATGGCAGTTACACTGCCTTTTGAATTGCTTTTTTAAAATGAGATTATGTAACCTCATTGCTCGGACCCCTCCTAGGACACTGGAAGAAGCCCCAGCAAGTGAAAGGTCCTGAAACCTAAGCTTCATTAGCCTCGTGGTGCCTCTGCCTCTGCCCCAGCCCTCTCCAGGTGTTTCCACTACTCTCAATGACTCCTACCTGGGGTTGAACCCAAGGTTTAGGGGAAACTGGGGGGAGTGGCTTCTCTATGCTCACTCTGGGAGGCTCAATAAACCAGCAAAGGTACAGAGCAAGGACTTTGCATTTCCCCTTCCAGTCTCCCTATCAGACAAGAGTTATACCTTTGAGCTCATCTTTCTTTTTCGTTTTGAAATGGAACCTCACTCTGTCGCCCAGACTGGAGTGCAGTGGCGCGATCTCGGCTCACTACAGCCTCCACCTCCTGGGTTCAATCGATTCTCCTGCCTCAGCCTCATGTGTAGCTGGGAGTACAGGTGTGCACCACCATGCCCAGCTACTTTTGTATTTTTAGTAGAGACGGGGTTTCACCATGTTGGCCAGCCTCGTCTCGAACTTCTGACCTCAAGTACCCACCTGCCTCGGCCTCCCAAACTGCTGAGACGACAGGTGTGGGTCACTGTGCCTGGTCCAGTAAGAACTCTTTTCCAAACATGACCACAATACCATTATCAACTAAAACCAGTCTCCTATCTGGAAAAGAATTACACTCTTGTGCTCATCTTGCTTTTTTTTCTGAAGTGGAGTCTTGCTGTGTCACCCAGGCTGGAGTGCAGTGGCATGATCTCAACACACTACAGCCTCCACCTCCCAGGTTCAAGCGATTCTCCTGCCTCAGACTCCTGAGTAGCTGGGATTACAGGCCTGTGCCACCACACCCAACTAATGTTTTGTATTTTTATTAATAGTAGAGACAGGGTTTCGCCATTTTGCCTAGGCTGGTCTCCAGCTCCTAACCTCGAGTGATCTGCCCACCTTGGCCTTCCAAAGTGCTGGGATTACAGGCATGATCTTTCTTTTCCTCATCTTTTCTTGGCCTCATCTTTCTTTTTCCTAGGTGCCCTATCCTTCTCAGAGACATTAAGCCCCAGTCTCTTGTCCTAGCACTAATGGCAAACAAAAACAACCCAAAAAAATTTCTGGAAAAGAATCCTTGCTGACTTATCAAGAAGGAAAATACAGCCATATTTCAAAAATGATCATTCAGCTACAGAATTCTTCCATAGGGGTTCACATAGAATAGGGGTCAGGACTGGAACCCAGGTTTGGAAGCTGCAGGGGAGGCAGATTTTAATTTGGTGTGAACAAGCGCTCCATCATCTGATTCATTAAAAAAAAAGACTCAGTTTGTCCAAGCAGAAGCTGGAAAACTACTCTGAAGATATTCATTCACACGCCGGATAAAGTTCTGAATTAGATGACTTGAAGTCTCCACCTAATCCCACGCTCTCTAATATTTTCACTGTTAGGATGGCAAACACAGCACCAGCTTTAACACATCTTTTATTTTAACAATGTAAAACTAAATTATCATTCAAAATATACTTCATAACTTAGATAGAGCTATTGCTAAGTAATTTTCCTTTAAAATTTTATCTGGAAAAGATCTGACATGATTGAAAAACAAAACAAAAACAAAAATTCCCCAAGCTCCAAGATTTGAAATTCGAGAAAAATGTTCCAGGTCTCAGTATGAAATGATCCAAAATAGGCAATATAATTTTCACATCTCTTGGAAAAATACTGAGTCATATTGCCCACCCACATCTTACAAAAATAACAGAAATCCAATGATTCAAGCGAGATACACTCTGTCATTGTCTGAAGCAAACACTTGAGTCATTCTGGAAAATTAGGAGCAAACTCTTGTCAGTGACAAAAGTTTTCTAATTCCACATCCCAAGGAAAATTTTGCAATGACAGGCTCTTTCCAGCCCCAGACATGCCTTTTCCTTGCACCCTGGAATACCTTAGGGCTGGATACCGCCCTCTCTTCCAAGAACAACAAACATCACATGCGCTGAGTGGGTGACGTCATTCATTCACTCCGAGCACAGCCACACATCCAGCGAGCAGTGCTTAGGACTCCATCAACAGTCCTCGGGCGAGGCCAGTGGGCGGGGAAAGGCTTCCTAGAGACCCTCACAGCCCACAGGACCAAAGGAGGCCCTTCCTCATCCACTCTGAGCGCCTTGTCCTGCAGACTTTTCTAATGTCAGAAGCAACAGCCTAACCCTCCATCTGTGATTTTACAACTCCCTCCCTCCCCCTTCCTGGCCAGCCCTGTTCTATCTCATATCCCTTTTCCTTGCTTGTGTTCCTTTTATCTATTGCTCCCCCAGGAACTCCTTTTTTTTTTTTTTTTTTTTTTGAGACAGGGTCTTGCTCTGTTGCCCAGGCTGAGGATACAGGCATGTACCACCATGCCTTGCTAATTAAAAAAAAGAATTTTGCCTGGGTGCAGTGGCTCATGCCTGTAATCCCAACACTTTGGGAGGCTGAGATGGGCCAATCACTGGAAGTCAGGAGTTTGAGACCAGCCTGACCAATATGGTGAAACCCCATCTGTACTAGAAATACAAAAATTAGCTGGGCATGGTGGCAGGCACCTGTAATTCCAGCTACTCAGGAGGCTGAGGTAAGAGAATCACTTGAACATGGGAGGTGGAAGTTGCAATGAGCCAAGATAGCACCACTGCACCCCAGCCTGGGTGACAGAGTGAGACTCAAAAAAAAAAAAAACTCTTTTTTTTTTTTTTTTTTTTTAGAGACAAGGTCTCACTATGTTGTCCAGGGTGGTCTTGAACTCCTGGCCTCAACTGACCCTCCCACCTCTGCCTCCGAACATGCTGGGATGACAGGCATGAACCAACAATTCTGGCCAGACTCTTCTCTGCTTCTTCCTACAAGCTTAGGGTTCCCTGTGCATTGCCCAGCAGAGTGTCTGATGGCAGTAACAGCTGAGTGAATGTTTGCCTGGAGAAAATGACAACAAAAACAAAATAAATTCTACGTAAGCTGTCTCTGAGCCTGTGACTCCTAAAGGAACAGACCTAGCCTCCCCGCGGCACCTTTTTTTTTTTTTTTTTGAGACGGAGTTTTGCTCTGTTGCCCAGGCTGGAGTAGAGTGGCACGCTCTTGGCTCACTGCAACCTCTGCTCCCAGGTTCAAGAAATTCTCCTGCCTCAGCCTCCCGAGTAACTGGGACTACAGGTACAAGCCACCACATTCAGCTAATTTTTGTATTTTTAGTAGATACGGGGTTTCACCATATTGGCCAGGCTGGTCTCTGAACTGACCATGTGATCCGCCTGCCTCAGCCCCCCAAAGTGCTGGGATTACAGGCGTTAGCCACCACGCCCAGTCACCTCCCCATTTCTTCCCGGAGGAATTTTGGTGCTTCCAGTTTTCTCATTCTCCATCACTCCCCAATCCTTCACCAATAGGGACATCACTGAGATGGCTCCCAAATGGCACCAGTGGCCTCCTGGAGTCTTGTGCCTGGATTCCTTCGGCTCCTCTCTGCAGCACTGGACAGCGACAGCAACCCATTCATTCTCTCTGAGAATTCTTCACCTAATGGAGCATCTCTGGTTTTCCTTGTAATTCTACCAGCTGATGTCTGCACAGTTCTTTCACGGCATCATCTTCCCCTTTGTCACGTCTTTGCTGATTCCTCTTTATTTCCACTTTCTCTACATTGCACACCTCCTCCTCTCCCCCTCAAAGCCTCTACTTGGTCCTGCTGATGACGCCCAAATCCCCCACTTCAAAGCTCCGTTCTCGCTGCCCCCAGAGCTTTGCCCTCAGCCCCTCTAACTCTTCCTGTCGTCTTCATCTTTGCCCATAACCGAGGCTGCTCCACTTCCTTAATCCCGTGGCAAGCACCTCTCTTCTTTCTGTCACAGGGCATCAACCTCCCATCTTTTTTGACTCTTATGTAGGCCTTGCTGACCTGGGCAACAAACACCCTCATCCCAGTCATATGCAGAAGATACAGTCTTTCCCAGGCCCTTAGAATTCTTTCTTTAAAATCGCTTTCCCAGGCTGGGCGCGGTGGCTCACACCTGCAATCCCAGCACTTTGGGAAGCCAAGGTGGGCGGGTCATGAGGTCAGGAGATTGAGACCATCCCGGCCAGCATGGTAAAACTCCCTCTCTGCTAAAAATACAAAAATGTTACTTAAAATTCAACTAAAATTTTTTTTTTGCTGGACGTGGTGGTGCATCCCTGTAGTCCCAGCTACTCCAGAGGCTGAGGCAGGAGAATCGCTTGAACCCAGGAGGTGGAGGTTGCAGGGAGCCGAGATCACACCACTGCACTCCAGCCTGGCAACAGAGTGAGACTCTGTCTCGAAATAAATAGATAGATAGATAGATAGAGATAGAAATTGCTTTCCCATCAATCCCCTTTCTCCCATCCCTTGCACATCCCCCACCCCCAACTCTGATATTTCCTGCCATTCACCTGGATTCTTGCAGTCCCCACCCCCAGCCAGCATTGTCTCTTGAGTTTGAGCCTTTCCCCTCTTCCAGTTGAGCCCAAAGCACCTCACTAATCTGCTGTGCACTACCCATGACACTTCGGTGGGACCCCATCCTCCCAGAATAAAATGTACTTCCTTAGCTTGGTATTCAAGCTCCCCAGCAGAAGCAGCAGCAACAACAAAAAACAACCAAACGTTATAAATAAATCCGGCCCAAACCTATTTGGTCAGCAGCATTGGAAGCAGAATGTAGTGCCTAAGAGCTCGGACTTGGACTCTAGAGCCAGACTGCACTTTCTAGTAGTGTGTTGTTGAGCAAATCATCTAACTTCTCTGGGCCTCAGTTTCCTTAGCTGCAAAATGAGGCTGAACAATAACATTGCCGAGGACAGGCAAGCAAATGTAAATGAAGCAGTTAGAACAATGCCTGGCAAATTGTAATTGCTCAATAAATGGTGGCTAGCATTATTTCTCAACCTGCTCTCCCACTGCTCCCAGACATGAATCTTTTCACCTACCAGTCCAATTGACCTGCTCGGGGTTTTTCCCTTTCTGTGCTTTGCCTATGTGAATCTGTCCATAATCAATGCCCACACTGCTCCTTGTCTCTGTTAATTGAAAGTCCTTAAGATCAAACTCAAATGCTACCTTCTCCATGAAGCCCTATTTAATGTCTCTTCAGCTGGAAGAGTTAGTGAGGCTTGTTTCCTGGTGCTTCTCATCTTATGCCTATTACTATGGGTAATGTGTCTGTCTATGCTACTCGATTGTGTTTGGCCCTTAAGGACAGAAAATCCTAATTAATTTTTCTATTCCTACATAATCATTTCATCTCAGACATTATGTTTTTTCATCTCTGAAAGTTCAAATGTGGGTCATTTTTATAGCTTCCATGTCTCTCTTTATCAAGCTCATATTTTTCTCTATGTTTGTGAACACTGGGAGTATATTTATAATTGATAATATCTGTTTTAATAGTCTTGCCTACATATTGTATCCTCTGTGTCATTTCTGAGTCTGTTTGTATTGACTGATTTTTCTCCTCATGATGGGCCATCTTTTCCTGCTTTTTCACTTAACTGGTAATTTTTGCTTGGATGCTAGACATTATCAGTTTTACCTTATTGGGTGCTGGAGTTTTTGTGTTTCTTTAAATATTTTTGCACTTTGCTCGAGTTGCAGTTAAATTATTTAGAAAGAGTTTGATCCTTTCAAGGCTGGGTTTGAAGCTTTGTTCACAGGGTTCAGAACAACTGTTATATCAGCTGGACCTGATTTGGTCCCTGCGCTGAGTTAATACCTTTTCAAGAACTCTACTCAGTGGCCTGTATTTCTGCTCTGGCTGGCAAGAGCAGAAACTATTCCCAGCTCTGTGTGGGCTCTGGTGGTTTTTCCTCCTGTTCTTTTCGAGTCATTCTCTTCCCAGCCTCTGGTTGTTTCCTCATAAACAATCACTGATCAATACTCAGATGAAGAACTCATGAGGAGCCCTCTACAGGTCCTCAGAGTCTTCTTTCTCAATATAATGTGTGTGTACACGATGCTTTCTCCTCTCCATTACTCTACCCTGCAAATTCCAGCCACCTTGGCTTTCCCAAACCCTGAAGCATTCTTCCTCAAGGACACCAGTGGGCTCCATTTGGGTTCCTCCTCCCCGCACTAAGAACCAGAAACTCTCTCCAGGTAATAATCCGGGGGAATTGTATGCTTTCCCTCATATGTTTCCATTCTTTCAGTTTTCATTGTCCTGCACTGCCTGTTGTACAATGTCTAAAACCGTTCATATATTTTGTCTGGTTTTCAAATTGTTTTAGGTGGGAGGGAAAATCTGGTCCCTATTATGGCTAGAAGCAGAAGTGTATCTCTGCATAATACTACGAAGCATGCTTTGTTCATCTAAGTGATCAATAATACTATAAAATAGCATTTTAGCTGGGTGTGGTGGCGCACACCTGCAGTCCCAGCTACTTGGGAGGCTGAGGCAAGAGGATCACCAGAGCCCAGGAGTTTGAGGCCTCAGTGAGCCATGATCACTGCACTCCAGCCTGGGTGACAGAGCAAGGCCTTGTCTCAAAAAATAAAATAAAATAATATTTTTATTTCTAATTTTAAAATTAATCTAGCACAGAAAACTTTTTAACTACAGAAAAATACAAGAAAAAAGCCAGTTCACATATAACCTATCTTTTGCTTTATGATCTTCCTTTCTTTATCAATACATTTCTCTTCTTATGAATAAACATATGAATATATTTTTTATTATTATTTTTTACTCAGTAAACACTGTTGAATGGATACCTGAATTGGTGCTACAGAGTTAGGTACAATGCACAGGAATTCGTGAGAGTCCCCTTAACTCATAGGTGGGAAACAAAAGGCTGCTTAGCAGGTGGAGACAGCTGCTTAATAAGGAAGCCCCTCTACGGCAGGTTACATAAGGAGTTTGGACAACCAAAGTCTAAATACAGACCCTAAACCTGATTAACTTTTGGCGGGTGGGTTGCCCAAGTTGGCAGGGCACAAAGCCTCTCTTTCCAGAACAAAATTTACTCCTTGTCCAGGAAAGGCAGGTAGAGAGGGTGTCTGATTACATGCCGAGTGAGTGGAGTTTGAATGGCCGATAGAACAAGGGAGAACAGGTGACAGGGTGTAGGCACCCAGCCTCACTGAGGTCATGCTCCATTTACCCCAGTGGAGAAAGGGCCGTCTTTAAGACTCCCTGACTTCATGGGTAAAATGCCTTTCACTCCCTGCAGGAGCGTGTGCCCTGCTCCCAGCAGGCAGACCACGAACATTGGTTGGAATAGTAAATGGAATACATGAATAGGATAATAGAAGGTCTCTGAGATGCCAAGTCTTTTTCTGGAAAGCTCTGCTTGTCTCTGATGGTTTTACCTTAGCAGACCATTTTGTCAGCTCTGCCCACACCAAATCTGAGATGTTTGACATGCATTCCATAGGGACACAGGGGCCGAATTAATTGGTTCACAGATGCAGAAGTTTTTATTAGCCTTTCAGTTTTCAATTATCTGACCTACAACTGTTGTTTAGGTGACCAAGCTGGTGTCTTCTGATTCCTGCCATTGACCTCTGACCTCTGATTGCTTTTGGTGACGTTCCCTGAGTAGTGGGGGGAGAGTAGGGGACGGAAGGAAGTTCAAGTGTCTACCAAGCAGAAGTAGAAGAAATATTCTTTTGATGAGAATCCAATAAAAAAGCCTAAAAATATATAGCAACAAAATACAGAAGAGAGAAAGAGAGAGAGGAGAGAAAGCAGCAGAGTCTCCTTTTACATTGAACACAGAGGATGAACACAGCCAAGCAACCTCAGGTCAAACAGCCTCAGCCAGACACAGGAGAAGACCTTACAGGCAATAAGAAGATCTGAGTTCTCACTGACAGAGCTAAAGCAAGAACTCCTATGTCCCCCCTCTTATCTCATGGGAGGCAGGCAGGGTCCTGGGGTACTGAAGTGCACAGGCTTCGTGTAACAGACTAGAGTTCTCATCCCAGCTCCACTCCCTCATGCCAGCATGGCCTTGGGCAAGAGCCTCACTTGTAAGGTGGGGGTGAATTTAATAGCACCTGCCTCATGTTGTTGTTGTGAAGATTCAATGAGGTGACAGCCGGGCGCAGTGGCTCACGTAGTAATTCTAGCTCTTTGGGAGGCCAAGGTGGGCAGATCAGTTGAGGTCAGGAGTTCAAGACCAGCCTGGCCAACATGGTGAAACCCCATCTCTACTAAAAATACAAAAAATTAGCTAGGTGTTGTGGTACGCACCTGTAATCCCAGCTACTCGGAAGACTGAGGCAGGAGGATCGCTTGAACCTGTGAAGTGAAGGTTGCAGTGAGCCGAGATTGCACCACTGTGGGACAGAGCAAGACTCCATCTCAAAGAAAACAGGAGGGAAATGTTTAGAATGTCTCTGGTACTCAGTAAATCTCAATAATGTCAGTAAATGTTATTTCTCTTTTCCAGAACTTTTTCTTAGCATATTTGATTTTTTTTAAAGAAATTATGAGGGCCAGAGTTTTTGATTGTAACAAAAAGTTGAAGCTATGATGAAACAGGTTTTCCTGGAGGGGAGTGGGGGAAGGGAACTGAGAAATATAGGGAATAAAATATATTAAATGTGAAATATACATGAATGCCATTTTGAAATTACTTTGATATTTGGAAACATTCAAAGGTATGTAACTTGCTGATAGAAGATGTTACATAATGAATGTAAAAGTCTGTCTTATCTAAGCATTAACTCTAAATCAATCAGTTGAGTTTTCTGTTGACTTACTGTTACACATTTTGAATTCTTGTAAATGGAGCTATAGCTAAGATGTTGAGGAAATCTAAGTTGTCAGTTTCGCCCATTTATGAGAATCAGGCAAAATCTAAAAGCAGGCGGGGGAGAAGTCAGCCTTACGGTAAAACAAAGAAAGTCGTTATGCTCTTTGTACTCAGTGCCCTCCACTCTGTCAAAAAGATACAGAAAGCCCCAGTTTCCAGAAAAGAAGATGAGAATAAAATGAACCCAGATTCGCAGAAAACGTCTTTTTTTCCACTTGTCTAATCAGTCTTGTTTTGTGTGCTGCACTGGCATAGATGCCTGGCTTTCTGTTTCATTTTGATCACTTTCAAGGATTTTGGAAGAATGACATTTTCTCCAAATTAAAATTAATCGCCATTATTCCCATGCTATGTAATGTATTTGGTCACTCAATAAATATTTTGAAGGACCTCCAGGGTGCCAGGACCTGTGGTTGGGGGACATAAAGACACGTGGTCCCTGCCCTGGTAGAGAGAGCCTTGTAGAGAGGTGAGTGGACTAAGCTGTGGCCGACCTTGAGAGAGAAGGGTGCTCAGGGATGGTGCCCTTCCCAAGGGAGAAGAAACTGATTACTGGGAGGGTCAAGAACTTTGGGGCACATTTGAGTTACAATACATTTTCCAAATAGACCTTTCTTTTTCATATACTGTAGGACCTGGGGGACTTGGAAGTGGTTAGGGGCCACTACTTGCAAAAGTCTCACCCAAACATGGTAGCAATAACTTTACAATCTCAACATTAGCTGATACCATCTGTGTTATTCATTAAAAAAACACCTGACAGAAATGCTGAGCCTCACCCACCCATTTCCTCTCTCAGTATATGTTGCATGCCTACTATTTGCCCAACCAAATGGAATTATGCCATTAGAATAACTTAGAATTATCCTGATTACCTTCAGTGAGTTCCCTATATTAGACCCACAAGTCATTCTTATTAAGGACAATTATTCTGACATCCAGAACTTCTTAGGGAACTTTATGTTTAAAGAGATTCTTTGCTTGTAATTAACTCCCACAGCATCTTAACAGGGGATCACTACTAAGATTCAATACAGAGTTTCAATGCCATTTTTATTCCAGATGTTCTTTTATTTTTACATCTTTTTGGTTTTATTTTTTTGTTTTTGTTTTTGTTTTTGAGATGGAGTCTTGCTGTGTCGCCAGGCTGGAGTGCAGTGGCACGATCTCGGCTCATTGAAACCTCCACCTCCTAGGTTCAAGTGATTCTCAGCCTCAGCTTCCTGAGTAGCTGGGATTACAGGTGTGCATGACCACACCCAGCTAATTTTCTGTATTTTTAGTAGAGATGGGGTTTCCCCATGTTGGCCAGGTTGGTCTCAAACTCCTGACCTCAGCTGATCTGCCTGCGTTGGCCTCCCAGGGTGCTGGGATTACAAGCATGATCCACCATACCTGGCCTTGTTTTTGTTTTCAAGACAGGGTCTCACTGTGTCACCCAAGCTAGAGTGCAGTGGCACAATCACAGCTTACTGAAGCCTCAGTTTCCTGGGCTCAAGTGATCCTCCCGCTTCCACCTCCTAAGTAACTGAGACCACAGGTATGAGCCATCACACTCAGCTAATTTTTTTAACTTTTAGTGGAGACAGGGCTAGTCTTGAACTCCTGAGCTCAAGTAGTCCTCTCACCTTGGCCTCCCAAAGTGCTGGGATTACAGGCATGAGCCACTGTGCCTGGCTTCTTTTTTTTTTTTTTTTTTGAGACAGAGTCTTGCTTTGTTGCCAGACTGGAGTACAGTGGTGCAATCTCGGCTCACTGCAACCTCTGCCTCCTGGGTTCAAGTGATTCTCCCGCCTCAGCCTCCCAAGAAGCTGGGCATGCGCCACCATGCCCAGCTAATTTTTGGATTTTTATTAGAAATGGGGTTTCACCATGTTGGCCAGGATGGTCTCAATCTCTTGACCTGGTAATCCGCCTGCCTTGGCCTCCCAAAGTGCTGGGATTACAGGTGTGAGCCACCGCACCCAGACTCCTCTTTTTATCTCTTCTTGAACATGGTATCTACCCAAGTGACTTTTATGGGACTGACAAAAGGTCACAGCTTAGAAATTAGGACAAGGAAGGATGTGAAGGTTCATGAGTTGGTGTGGAAATGCCAAGTACAGGTGGAAGGGGGGATGAGCGAATAGGCAGCATCAAAGCTCTAGGCCCTCTCGAGTGGGCTCCCTGGGTTCCAGGAGCAGGGAGCCAGGGCAGAGAGAGGGAGAAAAAGAAGTCAGACCCCTTTACTGCCAGATCCACTTCTTTCTCCATGTGAACACTCCACGGACTTCTAGAAGTATTGATCCTCTGCACTAGTGTCCCAGATTTAGGAACAAATAGATGTCTTGAGTTCCCACAGGAAACAGATTCTGAGATGAGACTGGATGCAGAGCATGGCCCCAGGATCTGTCGCTGATGGGGAGTGAAGGGAACAGGTGGGGGCAGAGGGAGGAGCCTCAGTTGATCCTGGGATCCCACAGGGAGCTCTGGAGCTGGGATGGCCCTTCAGAGCTGTCCTGAATTGGAGCTAGGAGACCATACCCGGGCATTGACCAGTCCTTAATATGGGCTGCCCTGGAGGAAAGGGGTGACCTTGAGCAAGGAGGGCAATTCCTGGAAAGGGACTCAACTAATAGCAGCCATCAGCCACCCATGTCCCCAGCAGCTGGGAGAATGAGCACCCACAGAACCCAGTACTGAGGATGCGTCATTTACATAAAAAGGATCAATGGTTGCCTGTTCTCATTTTGTTTCACATTATTTTAATTTTTTAATGAAATGCTTCACAAATTTGCATGTCATCCTTGCACAGGGGCCGTGCTAATCTTCTCTGTATCCTTCCAATGTTTTAGTACATGTATATGTGCTGTCAAAGCAAGCGCCTGTTTCACATTAGATGATAAAGGCGTTGAGGGAAAGACTTGCTCTTCCAACTCACGTATCCCCTACAATGCACCTGCTCCTGATAAGATCAGGGCCTCCCCAGACAGGATTACCAGCTGCACCTGTAATGCCCATAGCTAACATCCTTCCTGCCACAGAGATGCCCGGCATAATAAACAAGGCTGCAGAGGAGCGTCATCTTGGCTTGGGATCCCTTGTCTTTCTAGATTGCTGAAAATCAGGAGCAGAGGGCCACAGAGCGCTCAGAACCCCCACCAACTGCTGAGCCAGAACTTTTAGCACAGTGGGTCTCACAGAGTGTTCCTGGAACCAGCCATCTTGGCATCACCTGGGAACTTGATAGAAATGCAAATTCCCAGGCCCCACCCCAGACTTACTGAGCCAGAAACTCCTAGGGTGGGACAGGCAATCTGTGTTCTGACAGCTCTCTCAAGGGGACTCACTAGCTTGAGATGTTAGGCTTCAGCAAAGCAGCACAAGTGTGGGCAAGGGCATCCTGGGAGCCATGGCTCTGCACCAGCCCTCGCCTGGCCAAGGCAAGGAACAGGACAAGAGCAGGAAGGAAAGAGTATCAGAGGTCAGCGTGTCCATCCAAGAGCAAGCCCTGGCCAGGGGACAAGGCGGAGGAGCCAGGTAGGCCCTGCCGCTCATCACAGCCGCAATGCCAATGCCACCGAGGTGTGACAAAGGTGCCTGTCGGTGACCCTCCTCCATTCTGTTCTAAGGGTCTCTGTGCCGGCTGTCAGTTCCTTTTTGTAATTGAAGGGATGTGCACTCCCTTTCATTGTGGGTGCTACTTCCTTGGCTGAGAAAACAACAAGCTACAGCCCAAGCCGCTCCCCCTCTGTGAGAAAGAGAAGTGAAAGAGGCTGTGGGCTGGGCAACAGCAGGCTGACTGCGAGCGACCTGCAGATGCCAAGGCTTTGCTGGGTTACTCCGGCAGCACAACAGCTACTAAGAAAACCAAAGTGGCTCTCTCATTAGCCAGTTCCTGGAAGAGGAATGGTTCCATTTCTACAATTACTCAAACAGCAGGGATTTATTGAAACTGATCCATGCTCAGGTCCCAGAAGACACAGTCCCTGCCTGAAAGGCACTAGAGCCTAGTTAGGGAGAGGAGAGTAACTCACCTGAAAAAAACAGCAAATGGACCTGACCTGTATAATTAGGGGCTAAATTGTGTGAGCCAGTCTCAAGGTGCAGTCTGTTGGGAAAGAACTCACCATGAAGACCCCCAGCGATCACAAGAGGAGGCCAGAAGTGAGGAAAGTCTTCAGAGGCTAGGAGAGGGTGTGGTGTGGGGTAGGGTATGAAACTGCAGGAACAGAAGCCTGGAGGCAGAGACAATAGTGAAATATCCAGCATCGCAAGAGCCCTGCACCTGAGCCAGGCACGTGGGTCGAGGCTCCCTCTAGAAACCCCCTCAACACAGTTACCACATAAAGACAAGATGTGGCCGGGCGTGTTTGCTCATGCCTGTAATCCCAGCACTTTGGGAGGGTGGATCACAAGGTCAGGAGATCAAGACCATCCTGGCCAACATGGTGAAACCCCATCTCTACTAAAAAAATACAAAAATTAGCTGGGTGTGGTGGTGCACGCCTGTAATCACAGCTACTCGCTTGAACCTGGGAGGCTGAGGTTGCAGTGAGCCGAGATCGCGACACTGCACTCCAGCCTGGTGACACAGCGAGACTGTCTCCAAAAAAAAAAAAAAAGACAAGATGCTCAGTTAAATTTGAATTTCAGCTAATCAGTAAATAATGTTTACCACAGGTACACCTCAAACAGTTCGAGGCTTTTTTTCTAAAATATCTGGCTGAGCATGGTGGCTCATGCATGCAATTCCAACACTTTGTGGGGACCGAGGCAGGAGGATCGGTTGAGTCCAGGAATTTGAGACCAGCCTGGGTAACATGCTGAGACTCCATCTCTACAAAAAAATACAAGTAGGTGGGCGTGGTGGTGTACGCTGGTAGTCCCAGCTGCTCAGGACGCTGAGGTGGAAGGATCGCTTGAGCCCAGGAGGTCGAGGCTGCTGTGAACCATGACTGCACTGTCGCACTCCAGCCTGGGCAATAGAGTGAGACACTGTCTAAAAAATAAATAAAATAGGCTGGGTGCGGTGGCTCACACCTGTAATCCCAGCACTTTGGGAAGCCAAGGTGGGCAGACCACCTGAGGCCAGGAGTTCGAGACCAGCCTGGCCAACATGGCAAAACCCCGTCTCTACTAAAAATATAAAAATTAGTTAGGCGTATTAGTGCATATCTGTGATCCCAGCTACTCGGGATGCTGAGGAAGGGGAATTGCTCGAATCCAGCAGGCAGAGGTTGCAGTGAGCCGAGATTGCGCCATTGCACTCCAGCCTGGGTGACACGGCGAGACTCTATCTCAATAATTAATTAATTAAAATATTATCCATTGTTTAACTGAAATTCAGATTCACCTAGGCATCCTGTATTTGATTTGCTAAACCAAGCAACCCTCCTCCTGGAGTAGTTATATTTTACCATTGCGCACTTGATCCTCAGCTCCCTATGAGGCAGCTCTCTTATCACCATCACCCCCCATTTCACAGGTGAGAAAACTGAGTCACAGAGTTGCCACAGCCATGCAAGTGGTGCGTCTGTTTCCACAGTCTGTGCTCTTAACCCTCTAGGCTACTACCAGAGTTTGGGGTCCATCAGTCTTGATCCAGTCAGAGTGAGGCTCTGCCACTTCTTAGGTGTATGACCTTGGCAAGTCACTTAACCACACTGAGGCTCGGTTTCTCCTTCTGGGAATAATAGCAATTCCAGACTTACAGAGTTTTGTGAGAGTAAGTGAGGTAATTGAACAAATGGGAAGTGATTCATACATGGTACTTTGATGATGATGATGATGATGATGATGATGACGATAAGCCTTGGAGCATGTAGACTCACTGATGAGACTAGAGAAAAGGACACACCTGTGCAGACTCTGGGCCCATTCCCTTGCCTTCACATGCCTGCCTCCACCCTAGTCCTCTCCCTGCTCCTTACCATACACACAGGCCTAGCCCCAGGCCCCATGTGTAACAGGCTTCCTGCCTAAAGCCACCAGGAGCCTCAGAGCCCAGAGCTCCTGTTGCTGGTGGCTGGAGACTACTGCCCAGACTTGTAGCCCAGGTTCCCAACTATAAGCAGTCCAGGATTTTCTACTTGTCCGACAGCCTCTTCAATCACTGCCCAGGTATGCCTACATCCTAGTTCTTGCTGCCACCAGGAAAAATCCAACCCATGGAGCCTTGTGCACCCATCTGCAACTACGTATGACAGTTTCCCCTCCCCTGTTATATAACTCAGCCTGCCAGTGCACATGCTCTGAACTGCTTCAATCTAAGTATCTGCTGAGTAAGATCAAGACAGAAAATATCTGTTGATTAGGTTTCGTTTCTGTCACTTCTTGCCTTCTCAGTACGAGTCAGGTCTAGAGGTTCATTTCCAGTCCCTCGGCTTCCCACTCTGAGGCCCCCTTCCTGCTCCAGGTTGGCTTAACAATGGTACATACCCAACAAGCTACCCCGCCTTCTCACACCTGGGCTAGGGTGTCCAAGGTGCTGGGGAATCTAGTGCTTAGCAAACATTACCTTCTGCCTAGTACCAGGATTATTTCAGTGTTTTTTCTTATGTTTTGTTTTGTTTTAACAGGAATGTTCCACTCAGGTATTAATCCCAGTAAGTAAACTAAAAAGGCCAGGCACGATCTGTAATCCCAGGCTCACACCTGTAATCTCAGCACTTTGGGAGGCCAAGGCAGGTGGATCTCTTGAGCCCGGGAGCTCAAGACCAGCCTGGGCAACATGGCAAAAACCCATCTCTACAACAAATTAGCTGGATGTGGTGGCATGCGCTTGTGGTCCAGTTACTGGGAGGCTGAGGCAGGAGAATCACCTGAGCCCAGGAAATCAAGACTGCAGTGAGCCATGATCATACCACTGCACTCCAGCCTGGGTGACAAAGTGAGACCCTGTCTTAAAAATAAATAAATAAACTTAAAAAAAAAATTTTTTTTTAATCAGAATCTTGCTCTGTTGCCAGGCTGGAGTGCAGTGGTGCAATCTTGGCTCACCACAACCTCCGTCTCCCAGGTTCAAGCAATTCCCCTGCCTCAGCCTCCTGAGTAGCTGGGACTACAGGCGTATGCCACCACTCCTGGCTAATTTTTTGTATTTTAGCAGAGACGGGGTTTCATAATGTTGTCCAGGATGGTCTCGATCTCCTGACCTTGTAATCTGCTCACCTCGGCCTCCCAGAGTGCTGGGATTACAGGCATGAGCCACCAAGCCGGATCAGTCAGCTCTCTCATTGGAACTGTCTATCTTCTGGGGTAGAAAGAGCTCATTCTTCCATGATCAAGCCCTGACCTTCAAGTAACCCCCCCTAGATTCCTGACTCGGTCTGATCTGGGTGACTCTTCTTTGCTTTCAGGCAGTGCTTTAGGCAGCATGGAGACAGCAGAGAAAGAGAGACCAGATTTCTGCTCTCAAGGCGTGAATAATAAGTCTTGACCCAGATTCTAACCATGTGGCTACTTCTAGACTCTTTTTAACTTACTTTCTTATCTTGACTCTTAGAGCCAATGACCCCTGGCTCTGGACCTCTCACCAAGCTGTGATTCTATGCTCTCCTGATTTCCAACTCTCTGTCCCTGTCCTTCTCACCTATGTGAGTTTCCTGCCTTCAGACACTCCCAGCCCTAGTGCTGAGTCCTACCCCTGAGACCCTCAGCCACCCACCCTGCAACACTGACAATGCATGGAGTCCAGCCATCTGGCCCTCGTAAATGTCCCAGGCTCCATGCCAAGTTGTGCCACAGATTGCTTGGCCATTGGTTCCCTAGGAAACTGTAGGCTGGACTGGCTGCCAAGTCAATGGAGGGTTTCAGCCATGTGGTTAGCCACCTGGGCAGAAGCCCTGCTGATTGCCTTCTTATCTGGTAGTTCCCCTTCCTGAGCCTTGGTGCCCAACCCTGTCTGAGTCACCTGGGCCTTGGAAACCTGCTCCTTTGGAATTCCAGCCCTTCTAGGTCACAAGCACCTTGAATATCCGACGAGGTCCTGCCTTCATTCTTTTGATCTCTTTGCTGGTGTTCCTCCTGGATGTCCTTGGCCTATAACAGCTGGCCTCCAAACACTGGCAACCCTGTCCCCAGAACCCAAGTCTGAGTCAGCAGAGTCTTGGTAACTTTCCCTAGTTCAACAAAAACCCACAGCTATACCACAGGCCTGCCTGCATTCACCCCCCTCCACCCACCTGCCCACTTATTCATTCAACAAATGTTTGTGGAGCGCGTGTTTTGGAGCCAGATAATGTGAGAGTTGAAGTTTCCCAATGAGGAATGGACAAGACATGGTTCCTGGCCTAGAGGAGCTCACAGCCAACGTGGAGGCATCAGAATAAACATAATCCCCTTCAAAATGTGAAAAGGGTCACAGCAGGGTTGGAGCAAGTACCAGGGGAACACCTGGGAAGGGCATCTCACTCACACCCACGGGACAGGGAATGTCTGCAAGATGAGTGATGTGAAATCTAAGCTGAATCCAAAAACAGCAGCAAGAGCTGGTAAATGATTGGGGGTGCTCCAGATTTCATGCATGAAAACTCAAGGAGAGAAAGCAACTAAAAATAGGAAACTGCAAATGTCAACATAACTGGGGCAGTGGGAGAAATAAGCGGGGCCTTACCGGAAAGGAAGGAGTTGGTTGGCATCCGAGGACAGTGGGAGGCCCCTGGGGTTCTAAGCAGCACCCACCCCACTTATTCTCCTCTTCACAATGGGATCTATGCTTTAGGAAACTCACTGTGCTATCATGATGGAGAATGAATGAGCGGGTAGGCAAGGTCCTGAGCAGGAAGACAGAGAAGACTGTGGCAGGATACCAAAACCGAGATGATAACGGCCCAAACCATGGGAGTAATACAAAATACTGGGAGCCTAAGACCAACAGGACTTGGTAGTTGATTGTGCATCCCCTGCACGGGGAAGGGAGAGACCGTAGCAATGCCAGGAAGCTAGGCTAATGGATGACCTGGAGCGAGGTGGTGCTGTGAACTGTCACCAGGGAATAGTGGAGGTGGGGGAGGGTTTGTGGGCATGGGGGATGAGAGACAAGGTTCAGACAGGAAGGGCAGCATTGAGTTTGAGGTAGTTACAGGACATCCTGTGAGGGGGGGCTGTGTATCTCCAAAGTGATCCTGGCCAATGAGAAAGTCTGAGAGACATCAGCAAAGCCATGAACTCTGTAGAATGAGAAGAGCAGATGGTGGTCTATGGAATCCAAGGAAACATCGGCTAAGAGACAGACAGAAATTGACATAATCTCAAAGTGTCTCCCATACATGACACTTACTAATTACAAAGAAAGAAATAAGTTTACAGTGGAGAAGCCTGGTAGACACCACCTTCCCTGAGTGATCAAATTTATCAGGAGTAATGGGACAGGTAGACATCGTGTACCTCCTGATAGGATGCACTGAGAAGGACACAACATCACTTCTGTAGCATTCCTGCCAAAAATGTATACTCTAAATGATAAAATATGTCTAACCATGAGGGGACATCAGAGAAAACCATATTAAAGGACATACATACAAAATAAATGGGGTGTGCTCTTCAAAAATATCAAGGTCATAAAAAAGAAAGACTGAAGAAATGTTCTACATCATAGGAGACTAAAAAACAAACATGACAGCTAAATAATTCAATGTATGATCCTAGATTTGATTCTGGACCAGAAAAAACAAGGTTTTTTTTGCTACAATTCCTTTGTGACAATTAGCAAAACTTGAAATAAGGTTTAGGCATTAGACAGTTGTACTATATCACAGTCATTTTTCTAAGTTTGATCATTGTACTGTGTAACAGCATGCTTTTTTTTTTTTTTTTTTTTTAGGTGAAGTTTCACTCTTGTAGCCCAGGCTGGAGTACAGTGGTGCCATCTTGGCTCACTGCAACCTCCGCCTCCTGGGTTTAAGCGATTCTCCTGCCTCGGCCTCCCAAGTAGCTGGGATTACAGGTATAGATCACCATGCCTGGCTAATTCTTTTTGTATGTTTAGAAGAGATGGGGTTTTACCATGTTGGCCAGGCTGATCTCGAACTCCTGACCTCAGGTGATCCACCCATAATGGCCTCCCAAAGTGCTGGGATTACAGGCGTGACCGACTGTGTCCAGCCAAGAAAACACTTTTTTAAGGTAATACTAATGGAACTATTTAGGGGGAAAGGATAATTTTCTGCAACTTATTTTCTATGATTCTGAGAAAAAGATAATAAGGTAGGAAGGTGATATGGTTTGGCTGTGTCCCCACTCAAATCTCATCTTGAATTGTAGCTCCCATAATCCCCAGGTGCTGTGGGTGGGACCCAGTGTGAGGACATTTAATCACGGCAATAGGTTTTTCCTGTGCTATTCTTGAGATAGTGAGTAAGTCTCATGAGATCTGATGGTTTTATAAAAGTCAGTTCCCCTACATATACTCACTTGCCTGCCGCCATGTAAGACCTGCCTTTGCTCCTCCTTCGCTTCCTGCCATGATTTAAGGCCTCCCAGCCATGTGGAACAGTGAGTCCATTAAACTTTTTCTTTATAAATTACCCAGTCTCTGGTATTTCTTCATAGCAGTATGAAGATGAACTAATACAGAAGCGAAGCCTAGAATATTCTTGGAAACTATTAACTCTACATGTGGCTGAGGTAGATACCACAGGGTGGGCTATGCTTTGGCTGGGAAGGCGTTTCATGGACCCACTGGGTATGTACAGGAGAGGTTCCCCCAACACCCACCCTTGCCTTCCCCTGAAAGGTAAACGTGAGTCCAAAGGCTCCAGCATAGAGAGAGTTACTTTCATGGGCCCACAGTGACCTCAGAGACAGGACTCTGGGTGGGCCTTAGGATTAAAAGAAGCTAAGATAATTGTAGGAAATTTCATGTAGGAAGCAAGGGGGCAGGAGACGGTGGCCAGGAAGAAGAGCTGCTGGTATGAGGCCCCCTGGGGCTAGGTGGCCACAGCCTCAGAAGCATGCAGGTGGTGTCTTGTTTCCTTTGCTTTCTCTTCTATAATTCTTTGGAATTTTCCAGAGACTTTAATAAACAGTCTCTGTCACCCAGTGGCATGGGGTAGGTGAGTGGTGTCCTTGGGTATGAAGACAAGGGGGTATGTTTACATCTGAGGGTGATGTGAATTAGGCCCCACAGGTGATTCAGAAATAGGAGTAAGACCAGGACTTGAGAGAGAAAATGGAAAGATATACAACTGGCTGGGCGCAGTGGCTCATGCCTGTAATCCCAGCACTTTGGGGGGCCGAGGTGGGCAGATTGCCTGAGCTCAGGAGTTTGAGACCAGCTTGGGAAACATGATGAAACCCTGTCTCTACTAAAAATACAAAAATCAGGCAGGGTGGTGGTGGGTGCCTGCAATCCCAGCTACTCAGGAGGCTGAGGCACAAGAATCGTTTGAACTCGAGAGCGGAAGTTGCAGTGAGCCGAGATCGTACCAGCCTGGGCAACAGCCTGGGCAACAACACTCCACCCTGGGCGAATGAGCAAGACTCCATCTCAAAAAAAAAAAAAAAAAAAAGACATGCATCTACATCAACCCATATCCCCTCTGAGGCAGAGGATCCTCAGAAATATTGGGGATCACACTGGACTTAACACGCATGATGAACATTTACACACTGAACTTTAACTTTATTAAAGGGTGACCTCAGGAAGCCCAAGAAACCAGGGACATTCAGGTCACATTGAACTGAAATTGCTTATTGGGGTTGTTTGAGACCTCGGCAAGAGCAGTTTCAGTGGAAACTTTTTGGCACAAACCAGCTCACAGGAGAACAGGTGGGCAGAAAGGAGAGGTGGTGGGTGTAAACAACTTAGTCAAAGTTCTTAGCAGTGAAAAAAGACATAGGCAGGGGCAGGTTGCAGTGGCTCACACCTGTAATCCCAGCACTTTTGGAGGCCAAGGCAGGCGGATCACCTGTGGTCAGGAGTTCAAGAGCAGCCTGGCCAACATGGTAAAACCCCATCTCTACTAAAAATACAAAAGTTAGCCAGGAGTGGTGGCGTACGCCTGTAATCCCAGCTACTTGGGAGGCTGAGGTAGGAGAATCACTTGAACACAGGAGGCGGAGGTTGCAGTGAGCCAAGATTACGCCACTGCACTCCAGCCTGGGCAACTAAGCAAGACTCTGTCTCAAAAAAAAAGAGGCTGGGCATGGTGGCTCACGCCTGTAATCCCAGCACTTTGGGAGGCCAAGGCGGGAGGATCACGAGGTCAGGAGATCGAGACCACCCTGGCCAACATGGTGAAACCCCGTCTCTACTAAAAATACAAAAATTAGCTGGGTGTGGTGGCACGCGCCTGTAGTCCCAGCTACTTGGGAGGCTGAGGCGGGAGAATTGCTTGAACTTGAGAGGCGGAGGTTGCAGTGAGCCGAGATCGCACCACTGCACTGCAGCCTGGCACCTGGCGACAGAGAGAAACTCTGTCTCAAAAAAAAAAGAAAAAAATAAATAAAGACATAGGCAGGAGAGCCATCCACCTAGAGGGAAAGAGTTTTCTTTTGTTTCAAGATGGAAAAGACTTCAGAGTACTTAACTGATGATGAGGAAGAAAAAAAAAAAAAGGAGGAAAAGAGTAAAGATTTCAGAGGGACATCACCTTCCCAACCAAAGCCCAGATGCAGGATTTGGTTGGTTCTTCAACACTCTAGACTGAAAAGAACACCACACCCACATGAGACAGGCGATTAGCCCGCACACCTGCTCAGGGTGATGCTCTGGAATCCCAGCTGCATCAATTTTATCTTGAGCCACGAACCAGGTGGCTGAGTCATTAAGCCCAGGCCTCCCTACTGTACCCGCCCCACCCCAGGGTGTGGGGCTCTCTGATGAACAGGTGACATTACAGTAAATGAACGTTTACTCACAGCCTACTAAGCTTACACACTTGATTATGTTTCATTTTCACAATAGTCCTGAGTAGGCATTACTATTCCCATTGTATAGATCAGCACGCCAAGGTTCAGAGAAATTTTACAACAAGCAGTAAAAGGCGGAACAGGGAACCAAACCTGGATCGTATTCCAGCATTCATTTTCTTTCATTCCAGACCTCAGGGAATATATTCTAAAGCCCCCAGAGACAAGAAAGTTATATCCAATGCCTCCGGAATTAGAGAAAGATGACCGGGCTTTTCCTTGATACCGCCCTAGATTTTCGCAATTACAGAAACATGGTCCTCTCCCTCTGGAACCACAGAAACCTGAACCTACATAACCTGTCCAACTTGCTTCTCTCGAAACCAGAAACTTTCTACAGTTGCTCCTGAAGTTTCTCACCTGGCATGGAGCTTTAGAGCTGCTGAGAGCCGCGGTAACGTAAAAAAGCAGACAGAAGAGAGCTGGTCTGGTTGGAGGGGTAGGAAGGGGACCGGGAAGTCCTTACTTGGACTCTTACCTCAGCTTTGCTTATTCCCATTAAACTCTGAGTCGCCTCCAAGAAACTCCAGAACTTCTCTGAACACACTTTAACAACCACAGCTATTAAACAAAGTCTTTGTTTTTTTTTAATGAAAATTTTGAAGCTCAAAAGAGTAAAGTGATCTGCTTAGGGTTACAAAGAGAGCGTAAATGAATTACAAACCTCAATGACCTGTTTATTTCAAGCTACTAAACCCAGCTTTCTATAATCTGCTAGCTGCTTAACCCAACCCAGTAGCAATGCCCCTCTCCCACTTAGTAACAAAACCCAAATTTACTCAGAGTAACACTGCTCCCTGCCAAAGGACTAAATTTCTCAGCCTCCCTTCAATTTGGAATGGCCATTTTAAGTTCTAGCCAATGAGATGTAAGCAAAAATACAGTATGGTTCTTCCAGGAAAAAGAACATAGGTCCTTCTTCTCCCTTTCCTCTGTCCTGCTGCTTGGAAGTCAGATGTGGCGGCTGGAGCTCCAGCAGTCAATTTGGACCATGAGGATGAGACACGGCCTAGGGAAGGCAGCCAGAAAACTGGAAAGAACCTGAGTAATGGGGAAGCTGACATAATAGACTTCAACTATGCACACAAGAAAAAATTTCATATATCTTGTTTAAGTGGTGGTTGTTGCAACTGAATCTAAACTAACTGGTACAAATCAGGAATAGCTTCAACAATTTTCTATAAGCCTCAACGACAATCCTCAAATATACAGCCTGAATGCATCTCTGGGGCTTGGGAAGGCATGGCTAGCAACTTTCTGCTTCCTGTGTGCTCTGTTTCCAGGGCCAGGAGAGGTAACATAGCTCAGTCCTCAGAGGACCAGGTCACACAGGTTCATCAGGGTTTTCTAAATCTGTGTTCTGGACTCTATTTCCAGAAATCCCAAAGCCCAGCCACTTCCTGAGCCTTTAAGCTGCCATTTTCCCCTAACCCCAGAAAACCCCTGAGAGGTTGTGTAATTATGAACTCTAAACATGAGGCACCGAAAATCAAAAGAAATCAGAAAAGAAGCTCCTTCACCTTGTCCAAAGAAGCTCAGTAAAAATACAGATAGTAGCTGTGAGTGAGGCAAAAATAAATCTGTAAATATAAAGAGGTTAGAATTCAACAGGAATTTTAAAATCATTAGAATATGGGAATCTTGAAACATCAGTAAGTACTTTCCTATTAAAAAGCAACAAATTTGGCTGGGTGTGGTGGCTGTAATCCCAGCATTTTGGGAGGCTGAGGCAGGCAGATCACCTGAGGTCTGGAGTTCAGGACCAGCCTGGCTGACATGGTGAAACCCCATCTCTATTAAAAATACAAAAATTAGCCAGGCATGGGGGCGGGCGCTTGTGATCCCAGCTATTCAGGAGGCTGAGGCAGGAGAATCTCTTGAACCTGGGAGGCAGAGTTTGCAGTGAGCCGAGATCAAGCCACTGCACTCCAGCCTGGGCATCAGAGCCAGACTCCATCTCAAAAAAACAAAACACAACAAATTCAACCTGACTGGAGAGACCAGAATGTGGGAGACCCCCATTCACATCCCACTGATGAGAAGCATCCTAGGAATCACAGCAGCTGGTGTCTAACCCCAGTCAGCTAAAGCACTACCCTGACTTTCACACTGTAGCCCCAGAGCTGGGAACGGAGCGGGCAAGGGGACATTGTCCCCGTTCGCAGAAGGAACATGGCCGATTGTCAGCGCCTTATCCCACCATCAGGGTAGCTAGCTGGGATGGGAGGGGGAGACTTCATGAACCCCACATTTGTGAAACTGAGGCAAAAGAAGTTCACATCCTGAGAAGGGTGAACTAGCTCACGTATGACATCTGCAGTCACCTCACTTATCAGGGCTGCAACAGAAGCGTGCTTGTCTACAGAGGACATTAGCTACATGGATGATGGCCCTGGGCAGACGATAGCCACACTCGCCCATGCCACTGAGCATACCACAGTGCCCAGTGACAACACTGGGATCGTTGTGTGGAAGCCCTAGAGAACTCTGTTCCCAGGGCTGCTAACACTGACCAGGGAGGACGCTCTAATGTTACAAAAGCAAAAAAAGGCACACCCCATCTATTTCACGAAGCTGATTTCCCTCTAGAAAGTAAGTGCTCTCCTTTATTCTTGTTTCTCTTAAAATGCAATTTCCAGAACTGAACATAATAATTACTTCATTCCTAGGATCCTAAATGATCCAATGGGGCCGTTACTTCCCCTGTTACTTTCCAGCAACGTGACCTCCATCTTCCATGCAAGTGGGAAAGCACGTGACTTAGGGTCTCATTCTCCTCCCACTTAGTGACCAAAGCCTCTTTGAGATTCAGGCTCCTTGGCTGTCAATGTGGGTAAAAATACCCTGCCTATCACTGTGAATCACTCTGAAGGCAATATGCTCGTATGCCCCGTTTCCAGCAGTCCAGGGAGACGTGAGATCCCTCTGCACTGATACCCCAAGTCACAGTGATTCTGAGGACCCAGATGAACACAGACCCTTAGCCCCTAGCCCTGCAGAAGTCTTCCCTGGTTCCTTCAGGGGGGCCTCAAAAGGGTTCCCTACATCTGTTGAACCAATTAGTCTCAAGTCATCATCATATCCTTCTTCTGCCCTGGCTTCTGTGGCTTGAGGTCCACCTCAAGCCTTGGGGTCACTGTCTCTAATGGCACAGGGCCCATGGAGCTACCAGGCTTCAGGTCAGGGGCTCCGTCAGTGCTCTAGACCCCTACGCCCTGTGTGACCCAGCAGGGCTGATTCTGTGCACAGATGGGGGAAAACGCACTTCCCCCGCTCAGCCACTCCTTTATCTCCTGCAAGCAACTTTCAGCACAACTCCCACACCCCGCCAAAAAAACAACCACTGACAAAAACACCAACTTCCCACCATTGCTTGGAGCTCCGATTTTCAGCCTCTTTCCAGGATACCTTGTAGCAATTTGAACGTCCATCCTCAGTTTCTGCTGGGTTTCAAAGGTCCAGGAGAAGCTTGTTGTTGTGCCAAGACCAGGATGGACCCAACAGAGAAGTCTAATCCAACCTTCATCCCAGAGTCTTCACAAACGCTCACTGAAGAAATTCCCGGGATGATTCAGGGGTCTCTCAAAACTTCTCCGAGCCATTGATAAAGAATCTTAGTAACTGACTCTCAACGCTAGTACTGAATTCCCTTCCCCTCTACCAGAAGGTTTACTCCACCAACAGCCCACAGGAGCAGCAATCCTCAGGGAAATCGGAGATGACTCGTCTTACAGGAGGGGGAGGAGTAAGAAGATTATCACTCTCTGTGCAGAGAGAAAGGATGGCAAGATTCAGATACATGTCACTCGGCAGAGGTTCTAGGCAGCATGAAAGAAACTAACGAACACTGGGCTTAAGGGAGTTAGAATGCACCAAGAAGAGGAATATTCAAATGTCCCTGCAGTTTCTGCGTGTCTAGCGGATGGGATCCTTCTGAGAATGCTAGAGTAGGGAATTATGACACAAGCCACTTCACCCATAAGACATGTGAAAACCATATTCTTGCACTTTTTTTTCTTGCTGGTAATTTTATATAGCAGACCGAGAAGGCAACTCTAGACTAGTATAGACTACACGCCAATAATTTTGATAATGAATTCTAGGATATATTTTTCTCATATCTTTTTCTTCCTACTATGATACTTGTAATTTATAAGGGATCTGTGTAGTTTGAATGTATGTAACTTTAGCTCTACAGTTTTATTTGACCCAAAGAAGCCAAGAGGATATAAGTATTCCCATGTGTTTCAGAAGCTCAAAGTCAGTGAGCTGAAACCCAACATCAAGAAATTGAAGCAAAGTTACTTGTGGATAAAGGAAGCATTAGGTAGTTTGGCTAGAGCATAATTAGATTTTCTGACTTTCAAAAATTTACATTACAATAAGAGGAAACTTTATGCTATTTTTATAGTTTTCAGTACAAAAGGTGTATATATAGAAACAACGAAGTTGACATTTGAGTACTTTAAAAAAAAAAACTTCCACAGGAGTCAGCTCAGTCCTTCACACCTTCAGCAACATCTCACCTGGACTCAGTGCTGGCTCAGCCCGAATGTCTGATTAACACACCCAATCCAGAACCGTGAAGCCTCTCACGGGGAACGCAGCCGCGTGTCCCGGAGGCCTTCATGAAACCAAAGGACTTCACCCCCCCCCCACAGTGAACTGAAACATCCACCTCCAAACCCAGAAAACTCCTGGCCACTTTCACCGGACGCAGTGGCTCACGCCTGTAATCCCAGCACTTTGGGAGGCCGAGGAGGGCGGATCACGAGGTCAGGAATTTGAGACCAGCCTGACCAACATGGTGAAACCCCATCTCTACTAAAAATACAAAAAGAATTAGCTAGGCATGGTGGTCTATACCTGTAATCCCAGCTACTCAGGAGGCTGAGGCAGGAGAATCACTTGAACCTGGGAGGCAGAGGTTGCAGTGAGCCGAGAGTGTGCCACTGCACTCCAGCCTGGGAGACAGAGCAAGACTCCCTCAAAAAAAAAAGAAAAAGAAAACTGCTGGCCACTTTCAAAAGACACCTTCTCCTCCCTCCCAGGAGTTGGGCCATGCTTTGGCCTAAGCCACCTCTGTCCACGTTGGAGGAGGGGGCCGGAGGGACTGCCTAGAGAAAAAATAAAGGGTGAAGAGCTGAAAAATACTGCTGATTGCAGCATGGCAGAGGTGCTAGGGCACTGGGGGAACACATAGGTTTAGAGAAAATCAGACAAATGCAAAAAAGAAGAGCTGCCACTAAGTCCAGAAGGAGAAAAGGACTGTTTAATCACCGAGCGTCGTCCGAGAACATTATGTGGCTCAGGGGTGAGCAGTTTACCTCCTAATAATGTGAACAGTAGTCATTTATTTCATAAAATACTGGGATGCAAGAATACAGAAGGGGGTATGGGAAGGAGAGTATCTCCTCCGCTACCATGATTGGAAGTTAACAAGTAATGTGCAAACTCGAAAATCAAGAAATGGTAATGTGGCTGGGAGCAGTGGCTCACACCTGTAATCCCAGCACTTTGGGAGGCCGCGGTGGGTGGATTACCTGAGGTCAGAAGTTCGAGACCAGCCTGGCTAACATAGTTAAACCCTGTCTCTACTAAAAATACAAAAATTAGCCAGGCAGAGTGGTGCACACCTGTGATCCCTGCTACTTGGGAGGCTGAAGCAGGAGAATTGCTTGAACCTGGGAGGCGGAGGTTGCAGTAAGCCAAGGTCGTGCCACTGTACTCAGTCTAAGCAACAGAGTGAGAATCCATCTCAAAAAAGAAAAAATAGTAATGTAAGCATATTGTTAAGAAAAATGGTGGAAAATACAAGAAAAATGGCTGCAGAGTTGGCAGTGTCTGCCTCCAGGAAGAGAGCCTTGGGGAATAAGAGGCTGAGAGCAATTGTAATTTTTCATTATAATTTTTATATACTTACTCTACTTTGCTCTTTAAAGCTATGTACATGTAGCATTCTGTTAAAGAGATAATTTTATATAAAACAGGTCCTGGCCAGGCATGGTGGCTCACACTTAAAATCCCAACAGTTTGGGAGGCCAAGGTGGGCAGATCACTTTAGCTCAAGAGTTCAAGACCAGCCTGGGTAGCATAGTAAGACCCCGCCTCTAAAAAAAAAATCTAAAAAGTTAGCCAGGCATGGTGATGCGTGCCTGTAATCCCAGCCACTCAGGAGCCTGGGAAATAGAGGCAGCAATGAGTCATGATCACGCCACTGCAATCCAGCCTTTGTGACAGAGCAAGACCCTGTCTCAAAAAAAGAAAACAAAGAAAAAAGAAAATGAAAGAAAACAGATTCTCTCAGCCTCTACAAAGGCAGGTTTCAAAAATCTCAGGGCTCTATCACAGCTAGGGCTGCCATGAGATAGGCGGCCACGTGTGTTACTTTGCTAGGGCAAAGTAACAAAGTACCACAGACTGGGCGGCTTAAACAACAGCAAAGCATTGTCTTACAGATCTGGAGGCTGGACGGCCGAGGTCCGGATGTCGGAGGATGGGTCCCCTCGGAGGGCTATGAGCGAGAATCTGTTCCAGGCCTCTCCGAGCTGCTGGCGGTGCCAGCAATCTTTGGGGTTCCTTTGCACGTAGAAGCAGCACCTTGATCTCTACCTTCATCTTCACATGCCATTCTTCCTGTGTGCATATCTGTGCCCAAATTTCCTTCTTTAGTTTTGATTTTTATTTTTGAGATGGGGTCTCACTCTGTTACCCAGGCTGGGGTGTAGTGGTACAATCATGGCTCACTGTAGCCTTGACCTCCCTGGCTCAAGCGATCCTCCTGCCTCAGCCTCCTGAGTAAGCTTGGGCCACAGGCACATGACACTGTACCTAGCTAGTGTTTTTGTTTGGTTGGTTGATTTTTTTTTTTTGAAACAGAGTCTCACACTGTCACCCAGGCTGGAGCGTAATGGCATGATCTTGGCTCACTACAACCTCCACCTCCTGGGTTCAAGTGATTGTCCTGCCTCAGCCTCCTGAGTAGCTGGTATATTACAGGTGCCTGCCAGCACATCCAGCTAATTTTTTGTATTTTTAATAGAGACAGGGTTTCACTACATTGGCCGGGCTGGTCTCGAACTCCTGACCTCAGGTGATCTGCCCACCTCGGCCTCCCAAAGTGCTGGGATTACAGGCATGAGCTCTGCGCCCAGCGGCACCTGGCTAGTTTTTTAAAAAATTTTGTATTCTCTGTAGAGATGGGGTCTCACTACGTTGTCCAGGCTGGTCTCAAACTCCTGGGCCAATCAATCCTCCTACCTCAGCCTCCCAAAACATGGGCCACTGCACCTGGCCTAATGGATCAGGACCACCCTACTCCAGTATGACCTTGTCTTAACTGATTATATGTGCAATGACCCTGTTTCCAAATAACATCACATTCTGAGGTACTGGGGCAAGGACTTCAGCATATGAATGTGGTGGGGGAGGTGGGTGGCAGTAGGAGGAACACAATTGAGCCCATCAAACGGTTAAAACTGTGGAGTGTTACTGGTATATACTTTAAAACAAATTGGCCACCCTGCAGGTCCTGTGTCTTACTTAGCCTGGCTGCCTTCCTACTACACTGACTGGTACCCTTGCCCCAGAGATCCCAATTCAACTCTGCCACAGCCCCAACTCTCTTCATTTCTCCCTGAACACACACCCACTGAAAGGTACTCTTGTTCCCCTCCCTACAGCCCCCCACATTAACACCTGTCACCCTGGGGTGCTGCTGTGCCTTGTGCTGATTCCTTTGCACAGATCCCTGCTCGCCAGTTGAGGCTTATCTGTTCTCCCTCACCCACTGATCCAGCCAGTCCTTTCCAAAAGCTTCTTCTCCTTAGATTAGGGGTGCCCAATCTTTCGGCTTCCCTGGGCCAGACTGGAAAAAGAAGAATTGTTTTGGGCCACACATAAAATACACTAATAATAGCTGATGAACTAACATAAATAAATAAAAATAAAGCACCAAAAAAAAAGTCTCATGACATTTAAAGAAAGTTTACCAATTTGTGTTGGGCTGCATTCACAGCCGTCCTGGGTCACATGCAGCTCATGGGCTGGAGAAGTTTGCCTTAGATGAATTGAGACCAGGAAGTCCCTAACTTCCCCTGTAATAGAACTTGTCAACTGAATCTCAGCACAAAAGGGTCATCCTCCAGTGGCGGAGCACACTAGCAGCCTGAGTCTTCTGCTCACTTTAACTAGTTAGGTAATGGACAACTTAACCTCCCTGTGCCTGTTTCCCTACCTGTAAAGTGGGACTAATAATCTAATAATAATAACCCACATCATAGGCTTACATGACATAAAGCATGTGAATCTCCTAGCACAGTGCCTAGAACACAGGAAGTATTCAATACATACCATTTGTTACTATTTTACTACTACCAGGTGTTATTCCTTTTTATCTTCTTTCATTGTATCATGTCCAGAGCAAAGCCTGGCTGTGCCAGACCTCCCAACAGCCTTTGACTCAAAAAAGAGGCCCCCTGCTGGGCTGGGCATGGGGGCTCACACCTGTAATCCTAGCCTTTTGGGAGATGAAAGCAGAAGGATCCCTTGGGCCCAGGAGTTCAAGACCAGCCTGGGAAACACAGGGAGACCCTGTCTCTATTTAAAAAAAAAAAAAGAGCCAAGCACAGTGGCTCATGCCTGTAATCCCAGCACTTTGGGAGACCAGGCTGGTGGATCACCTGAGGTCAGGAGTTCGAGACCAGCTTAGCCAACATTGTGAAACCCCACCTCTACTACAAATACAAAAAAAAAAAAAAAAATCAGCCAGGCATGGTGGCTGGTGCCTGTAATCCCAGCTACTTGGGAGGCTGAAGCAGGAGAATCCTTTGAACCTGGGAGGCAGAGGTTGCAGTGAGCCAAGATCGCACCACTGTACTCCAGCCTGAGCAACAGAGTGAGACTCCATCTCAAGAAAGAAAAAAAAAAAAGGTAGAGGCCCCCATTAGGGCTGTGCCATGCATCTCAGCTATCAATGCTTCTCCTGCTTCTGTCCTGCTAACACCCAGCAGGGCAGCTCAAGCTGCCTGCTTTCCTCCTGGCCTCCCAGGGCACATCTGTCTCTGGAACAGCCTTCATCCCACTCTGCCTCACTCACTTGATTCCTATTAGTCTCTTAACTCAGCAGGGCCTTTGGAAGGACACCCTTCAACCCAAAAGCAGCACTTTTAAAACGTTTTAAAAGCGACTTAGTTTTTTTAAAAAGTTTTGTTTTGTGAAATTTTTAAAGACAAAGTCAAGTTACGTTACCCATGCCATAAAAACAAAAGCAAAAACAGAAACCCATATTCCATTCCATTTTAAACTCATGGATGCCCAAGCACCCAGCCGAGGGCTCAGCAGCTTGTTTTTGCTAATGTTCTACAGTGGGAAAGGGAGGAACATAAAGCCTGGGAGTGGATCTCTAGGGACAGACATTATATATATTTTTTCAGATGCAGTCTCATTGTGTTGCCCAGGCTGGAGTGCGGTGGCACGATCTCGGCTCAGTGCAACCTCCGTCTCCCCCAGTTCAAGCAGTTCTCTGCCTCAGCCTCCCGAGTAGCTGGGAGTACAGGCTGCCGCCACCAGGCCCTGCTAATTTTTTGTATTTTTAGTAGAGACAGAGTTTCACCATCTTGGCCAGGCTGGTCTTGAACTCCTGAAGTCGTGATCCATCCACCTCAGCCTCCTGAAGTGCTGGGATTACAGGCGTGAGCCACCGTGCCCGGCCAAGACGTTGTATATTTTGACTGAAAGCATCTTACTCAGAAACTCCAAAACCATTTAGAGACAGTTCTAACCAGAGAAAAGCAAAACCCTAAAACAGTTCTAAAAGAATTCTTTAAGATCTGCTGCCTAAGATCCTTGCAGAACTTGCCACAGCAATACAGAGAACTTCTAAGCTTATTTCTAATAAAAAGTGACAAGAACAGCTAACTGTTCATTGCACATTTACTGTCTGCCAGGCACTCATCTGTTTTGTGTGGTTTGACTCATTTAATTAAACCAATTAACTTTTAGAGAAGGAGCAGTTCAAGAAGGCGTTCAGTGACATCGCTGTATGACCCTAGGTCTTCAATTTCTCTTCTATAAAGTGGGGGATAATACCCACCTAATCATTATTGTGAGAATTAAACCAAATAAATGTAGGTATAGCACTTTCACCCAAGGTTTTCCAATGCCATTTCATAGGCATAAAAAATCGAATAACACATTTGAAAAGTAGGTACTGTATTAACGAAAACATGAACAAACCAGGAAAGGGAAAGTTTTGAGATTCTTTTTGGCCTGTTTCAATCTGCCCTTCAATATGTCTATCCCGGTAGAGGTGACCTTGGACTGGAGTTTGATCTGCTGGCCCCATAGCCAGTCTCTGCTAAGCCCAGTCACCACCACATCAAAGGGACCACCGAGATATCCGTGAAGTCAGAGGAACCCCAATCCTGCACACACTTCAAAGGGGCTCCTCTTCCGGAAGTTGTTACAGCATACCTTTCAAGGAGGGTAAACAACAAAACAGCTGGCCTCCACGCTGGGACGTGGAACTCTGGGGCGGGGGGCAAACTACACACCCAAGAATGAAAATGTCGCTCTGCCGAGAGCAAGTCGGCCCTGCTGCCTTCTCATTTCACCCTTCCACTAACAAGCACCAGAAAGCGCCTCTCCCAGGGCGCGTCCTCAATCAGCGTCTGGCCCTGAGCAGGTGGCACCCCTCTCTGCCTTCTGTCAAGACCACACCACGGCTATTTTGATTCCTGGGTTTCCGCCCTTTAGTTTACACATTTGATGATTCTGTTTGACAATCGCAACCTGAAATACTCCTCTTCTGGGCTGGAGGCGGGGTGGGGGGACGGAAGGAGGGCCCTCAAACGAAGATCCGCTTTCTCCTGGACAGGTGTCAGAAGGCCGAGCTTTGACCTCCGGTTCCCTGGCCTCCGGGTGCGGGCCCTGGGCGGATCTGGCGGTGGACGCCCAGTTTCTAGTAAGAGAGGGATACAGCCAGGCTGACACCGGCTACGGAGTTTCCCCGCGCTCCGCAATCGCCTAGGGAGGCAGCAGAGACGACAGACCCATTTGTGGGCCCTCGGGTCCCTCCGTGGTTCCCGCTGGCGCGCACGTTCCCTGCCACCCCCAGGTCTCTGCGCACCCCCATCCCTGGGCGTTCGCACTGCCCCCCCGGCGAGTTCTCGCCGCTTCCAGGCGCTGAGCACCAACCCCTCCACCGCGCGCATCCGCCGACCCCCGCGCGTCCACACCTACTCGGCGCCCGGCGCCCCGACACCCCACACCGCGCCGGCCGGGCGGGGCCGGATGCGCAGACGTGCAGCACGTGCGCCGCGCGGCGATTGGCAGCACTGCCCCCACCCCTCCCCGCCCAGTCGGGGAAAGGGCATCCCGAGCGCAGCCGCGGCGGCGGGCGCTGTTGGGGCGCGCGGGCCGGGGGTCTCCGCCCAGAGCGGCCCGGGAACGATGACAGCCCGATGGGGGAAGGGTGGCGTCTTCCCGAGAGCGCCGGTTCTCTGTCTTGGAGCTGGGGGGCGTGGGGGGCGTAGCGCTGGTCATGAGGAGTGGAAGCACTTTCTGTGAGTGGTGCGCACGTGTTTCCACTTTATTTGGTTGTCAGCTGGGGCCCAGTGCACTTAAACCCCAGCGTTCTTCGGGACTGAGCCAAGAGGCTACTGCACCCTGCAACCTGCGGGGCGGGGGTAGGAGTGAGGAAGGGGACTGAGTGACAAAGGTGACAGAAGCGCAGCTCGCGTGCGTGGCCCGGGGAGTGACGCTCAGTTCTGGGTGGGGGACCAGAAAGATGTACATTGCGGGACTGGTTGATGAAGGGACCGATCTGAGCAGAGGCTACTGTTGCAGGCTGGCAGGACCTGCAGGCGCGCGGCCAGAGCGCGCAGGGAGCAGCGAGACTCCCTGGGCGGCTTCGGGGGCGTGCGCAGCAAAGGGCACGCAGCCCTAAGTGACTCTCAGCTGTGAACCTCGGCTGAGGCTGCCTCTCCTCATCCCAGCAGCAGCCAGCCAATGAAAAATAGGCTCAGGGGTTCCCGAGCCAATGGGAGACCGCGGGCAGTGAGGACTTGACATTAGAAACGTTTCTGGTGTCCGGCCCGGAGACTAATCTGCGTGTGTGTTGCGGGGGGTGGGCCGCGTCTTCCCAGAAGCCCAGGACAAGTGTGTACCGAGGCGGATTAGAGCGCCTGCTGTTTGTAAGACCCCTGCCTTGGCAGTTGGAGGGGGAGGAAGGACAGGAGGAGGGCAGCGGTGAGGAATCTAGGAGCTGGCGAAGGGTTTCTCCCGCTGTTCTGGGTCCTGCGTCACTTTCCTTTCTGTAAACGGTAGTCTTGCCTTTGTGTCGTGCTTGATCGTTTCTAAATTGCTTTCCCATGCGTTGCTTTACCATCACTGTAACCCACAAGATAGGTTTGATTACTCATTTTACCAGCAGGGGAAGTGAGGCTCAGGAAAGTTGAATCCTATGCGTACAGTGGCACAGCTGCTTAGTGCAGGTTTGGAACTGGAACTCAGGTACCCCGACTACAAATCCAGGGCTCTTTAAATACATCAAAGGAAGGAAGCCAGGCCTGTTTTGTGATCCTGGCGTCAAGGGCACACCCAGTGATTAAAATGAAATCCAGAAGGACTGGGTGAGTTTTATTCCCCTCCCCGCCGCCCCCGTCACCCTCTTTCAGGCTGCCCCTTTGCCACACAGGTTTGCTCTGCCCTTAGACACCATGCGTTAAGAAGAGAGCCCACTGACTGCCAGAAAAGCCAGAAGGGAAAACAATGCGTGTGGGGGCGGATGGATTGCCCACCGTGCATTTCCTCCTTACCCACACCCTCAGGCCAACTGGAGACCCGTGGTCCTCTCTCATGTTGGTCCCCACCTGCAGATGCTGCTTCCTGTTCCATGGACTGGACTTGGCCTGCCTAAAATAGGCTGCTCCCAAGACTATCCCTTTAAGCCTCTATCTACACCACTGCCATTATCCCAGCCCTGAGGAAATAAACACCTCCTCCCCCTCCCCCAAGGCTACAACATTGTATGTGTTTATTTATTTATTTATTTATTTATTTTGAGTCTGCTCTGTTGCCCAGGCTGGAGTGGTGCAATATGGGCTCACTGCAACCTCCTCCTCCCGGGTTCAAGTGATTCTCCTGCCTCAGCCTCCCAAGTAGTTGGGACTACAGGCGCACGCCACCACACCAGGCTAATTTTTATATGTTTAGCAGAAACAGGGTTTCACCTTGTTGACCAGGCTGGTCTCGAACTCCTGACCTCAGGTGATTCTCCTGCTTCAGCCTCCCAATGTGCTGGGCATACAGGCATGAGCCACTGAGCCTGGCCAAGGCTACAACATTTTTAATAGGAGTGTTGCTTCTAGAGGATTTGTCAGTCGGGGTCTTGCTGTATCTCTGCTGTGGTGCCTGATGAAGTTTCTGGGTCTTTTCAGCAAAGCAGATGATGCTCAGTGGTTCCCAAGGCCAAATGCCTATCACAGTCATCTGTCAAGCCTTTTAAAAATACCCGTCACTGAGCGCATCTCTGGAGTGGGATTCAGGAGGTGCGGGGCTCGTGTATGGTTTTTTTGTTTTAAATACTCAAGTGATTTAGATGATGAGTCAGGTTGAGACCAATCAGGTTGAGATGACTGAAAAATGACTTCCATCCAAAAAGCCTGAAATAACTCAAAGCTGACATTGGAGGCTTTTTGGTCAGATGGAAACCGGTCATTCGGAGGTCCATTAAGCTTAAGAATGTGAAGAATGACAATTCTATTCATAAGGGGACCCAAAAGGGAACTAAAACCCTTGGTGGTAGGAATATCCTATGTTGAGTAATCTAGGGCCTTAGGGGAATATAGGGTTAGGGAACTGATACTGGGTGTGAACTGACTTTATTTTCACTACAATAAAACTAACTAAAAATCGGCACTCAAAGTCAGTGGCTTACATCCTACACAACTTGTACTCCTAACAGTGGATGCCGTTTGCTTCCTTTTCATTTATCAGGACTTGCTTTCTACACCTGCAGTGGCCAGTACATGAGCCACTAGCCACATGGGGCTATTGAGCACTTGAAGTGTGGCTAGTCCAAATTGAGATGTGTTGTTGTTATGTGTCAAACAAACATTGGACTTCAAAGACTCAGAAAAAAATGTAATCATTAATACTTTCAACATATTATGATTAAAATAATATTTTGGAACTGTTGGGCTAAGTCAAATACATTATTACAATTAATTTCAGCTCTTTCTCCCTCCCTTCCTTCCTTCTTTCCCTTCCCTCCCTCCCCCCTTTCCCTTTCTCTTTCCTCTTCCCTTTCTCTTTCCCTTTTCTTTTCTTTCTTCTTTTTCTTTCTTTCATCTCACTGTCTCCCAGGCTGGAATGCAGTGGCACAATCATAGCTCACTGCAGCCAGGAACTCCTGGGCTCAAGTGATCTTCCTGCCTCAGGCTCCTAAAGCAGCTAGGACTACAGGCACGCCCCACTATCCCCTGTCTTTTTTTTTTTTTTTTAACTCAGTCCCCGTAGAGACTGCCAAAAATTGCCAATGCTGACCGTATTTCACGTTATCATGGCAGGGTATTGGAAAAAGTTTTCAATTAGCAATAATCGCGCCTCGGATAAACCTCATTGGCTATGATACCGCCACTGTTTTTTCTTTTTTTGAGATGGAGTCTCACTCTGTCACCCAGGCTGGAGTGCAAACACCACACCTGGCTAATTTTTTTGTATTTTTAGTAGAGATGGGGTTTCTCCATGTTGGTCAGGCTGGTCTCGAACTCCTGACCTCGTGATCCACTCACCGGAGCCTCCCAAAGTGCTGGGATTACAGGCATAAGCCACCGTACCTGCCTATATATTTTTTTAGAGGTGGGGGTCCCATTGTATTGCCCAGGGTGGCCACAAACTCCTGGCCTCAAGCAGTCCTCCCACCTCAGCCTCCTTAATAGCTGGACTACAGGCATGAGCCACCACGCACCAGCTTTTAACTTTTATTGTTTTAATGTGCCTAGTAGAATATTTTCAATTACATATTTGGCTTGTGAAGGCTGGGAACATTCTTGATCTGGATAATTGAGTATGTATGTGTGTGTGTGGTGTTGAAATTCATCAAACTGTGTCCTTAAGCTTTCTGCACTTTACTGCTGTATGTAAGTAAAAGTCAGTTTAAAAATTAAACAATACAGGCTGGGTTCAGTGGCTCACGCCTGTAATCCCAGCACTTTGGGAGACCAAGGTGCGTGGAATACTTGAGGTCAGGATTTCAAGACTAGCGTGGCCAACATGGTGAAACCCTGTCTCTACTAAAAATACAAAATTAGCCGGGTGTGGTGGCCCTTGCTTATAATCCCAACTACTGAGGGGGCTGAGGCAGGAAAATCACTTGAACCCAGGAGATGGAGGTTGCCGTGAGCCGAGATTGCACCATTGCACTCCAGCCTCAGCAAAAAGAGTGAAACTCCCTCTCAAAAAACAAAACAAAACAAAACACACATACACACACAATAAAGCAGCAACAACAACAAATGAACAAAAAGAAAACCAAGAAACTCCAGCTGGTGTAAACATGGAATGGAATTTATTGGCTTGGGAACTAGAAAGTCCAAAAGAAAACCAGGCTCCAGCCAGGGTATGGTTGGGACCTGGATCCTTTTCTCTGTGATTCTCTGGGCATTCCCTCCATAGGTCACTGAATCCTCAGGCTGAACTCCCTCCCATGAGCAAAATGGCTGCAGGAACCCCTGGCCTCACATGCACATCCCACTCCATTGAGAAAGAGAGTTCTTGCCTCCCAAATGCTCAAAGAAAAATACTAGATTTCACCTAACCAATCATTTAGCCCAGGGGAATCTCACATGCTCACTGGTGCATCCCTGAAATGTGCTGGTGAACAGCTCGCAGTTGCTGCTAAAAGAACCCTGACTAGGCTGGGCGCAGTGGCTCACGCCTGTAATACTAGCACTTTGGGAGGCCGAGGTGGGGGGATCACGAGATCAGGAGTTCGAGACCAGCCTGACCAACATGGTGAAACCCCATCTCTACTAAAAATACAAAAATTAGCCAGGCATGGTGGTGTGTGCCTGTAATCCCAGCTACTCGGAAGGTGAGGCAGGAGAATCACTTGAAGCCAGGAGGTGGAGGTTGCAGTGAGCCAAGGTCGAAACACTGCACTCCAGCCTGGGTGACAGACCAACACACCATCTTAAAAAAAAAAAAAAAGAACCCTGATTAGGGTTCTTTAAGCAGCTAAGGCCCCATCCTACACAAATCTCAAGGCTGCCATGTATTCGGGAGATGTGGATGGGTTCTTTGACGCTGACAACCAGCAGTGTCTGCTAAATGACCCCACCATTGCAAGTCACTACCTAGACCAGGGCTCAGCAAACTTTTTCTGTAAAGGACTAAATAGTAGATAATTAGGCTTTGCATGCCTCCTAAGAGTTCTTTTGTTGAATTTTGTTTTACATCCTTTAAAAATATAAAAACTGGCTGGGCACAGTGGCTCATGCCTGTAATCCCAGCACTTTGGGAGGCCAAGGCAGGTGGATCACGAGGTCAGGAGTTCGAGACCAGCCTGGCCAAGATAGTGAAACCCCGTCTCTACTAAAAATTTAAAGAAAAATTAGCCGGGCGTGGTGGCACACGCCTGTAGTCCCAGCTACTTGGGAGGCTGTAGCAGAAAAATCGCCTGAACCCAGGAGGTAGACGTTGCAGTGAGCCAAGATTGTGCCACTGCACTCCAGCCTGGGCGATACAGTAAGACTCTGTCTCAAAAAAAAAAATAAAATATATATATATATATACACACACACACACACACACACACACACACACACACACACCATTCTTAACTCATGGGCCTTACAAACAGGTGAAGGGCTAGATTTGGCCCAAAGATGATAGTTTGCCAACCACTGATCTGGATCGTTATGATACTTGTGATGTCTACATTGACCGTGTTAACTTGTTTCCCCTGATTATAATAAAAGCTCTTTGAGACCAGGAACCAGGTCTGTCTTATCCACCACTGTCTTCTCCACACCTAAAACAGTGCTGGCACTTTGGGAGGCCTACACAGGAGAATCACTTGAGCTCAGGAGGTCGAGACCAGTCTGGGCAACACAGCAAGACCTCATCTCTACTAAAAATATAAAAAATTAGTCAGATGTGGTAGTGTGTGCCTGCAGTCCAAGCTACTTAGGAGGCTGAGGTAGGAGGATCATGTGATCCTATGATTGAGGCTGCAGTGAGCCATGATCATGCCACCGAACTCTAGCGTGGTTGACAGAGCAAGATCCTGTCTCAAGAAAAACAAAAACAAAAAAACTGCCGGGCAAATAGTAGATGTCCAATAAATATTCACTGGATGAATGATTATGAAAACTTTATTCCAGAGCATATCAGGACCCAGTGCCTAGCTCTGACCTGGGTTTCTCTGTCCTCTCTGTCTGTGGGACACAGCTGCCCCCATACTGACCTATGCAGGAACAGACAGGGCTGCTGCTTGTCCACACAGTGTCTTTGTGCAAATCAGAAAAAGGTCACTCCCGCTGGCTGCTGTAGCTCAGCACCCAGGACCACGGTGAGCAGGTGAGGGCTGAATTTCAGCCCCTGCCTCTTCCCCCTTGGAGGGCGTTCTTGGGTGGGACGCCTTCCCGGTTGCATGCCCTGGCTCTGAGATAGAGTGCTGAGTTGGAGTTCTAAGACCTCCCCTGTTTTTATTATTCCCACCCCTCTCTGCAAAATGTTGCTGCTAGCACTCTGCCTACAGCTTTTACCCTTTTCTCTCACCAACTCCCAATCCCTTCTCTTTCCAGTTCTTTTCAACACAATGACTGATTTGCATATATTGAACTAAAATTCTCGGTTTGTGCTTGGAAGCTCATCCAAGCAGACTAGAATGTGACATAAGGGAGACAAGCTTGGGCAGCATAGCAAGACCTCATCTCTACTAAAAACATAAAAAATTGATCAGATGGAGAGGGATTGCTGTTGGAGAGGGATTTCTGTCCTGTGTGCTTACTATACTTGAAGAAAGACCATGGGAAACTCGAAAAGAAGCAGCCAAAATTGGCAAGGAAATAGTGAAGTTGCCATAAAAATAGAGAGTCATGTGTTAAGGGTTCTTCCATCTGGAAAGAGAAAGGCTAAGAAGGAGGAACATCTGTTTAATCATGGATGTTATGGTTAGGGTGGTCTTGAACTCATTCACCAAATCCTGAAAGAAAACTGGGGAGAGGTGGGGGCTCTGCTTAAAGCTTGAGAGTTATGTTTAGGAATAATCAAATAAAATGTTCCTTCACTTGGTGGGCGGTAGGATCATGCAACTCATTATCCCAAGCAGGAGTCAAGCTGGAAATAAAAAGTCTTGGGGGGACTTAGCCATTGACAGACCCCTAATGAATGACTTATGGAGGCCTTGGGGTATGGACAATGCTCTTTGAAGTTGCTGACTAGGAGCATGACTGGTTCTCCACAGTGCGTCCCTGCATGCCCGTCTCAGAGACAGCGTTCTGAGCTGGGCAAGATGAGGAGCCGAGGCTGCCACCCACAACCCCTGGCAAAAAAACTTCCAGATTGCCAGGGGTTGTGGGTGGCAGCCTTGGTGCCTCGTCTTGCCCAGCTCAGAACTGGGGGGACGGGGGTGGAGGCCTCATACAAGAATGATTGACTTTCCCAACTCAGTTTTCCTTAGGCCAGCTACCATCTATTGCTGGGAATTCGAGGGTCATCAAAACAATGAAATGGTGTTTATGAACGTTTTGCCTAAACGTCTACTCTATCCATAGGGACCTCGCCTGTTGTTATGATGAGAGCTGATATTTAGTGATTATGATTACAAACTACGTGCTGTTATACACACTTATTTGATGTTGACAGCAATCCTGTAAGGTAGGTGCTATTATTTCAGCATCCTGTTTGATACATGGAGAAACTGAGGCACAGAGAAGTAGCTCTTTCAGAGTCTAACAGGCAATAAATGATACAGAACTCAAACGACAGCCAGAAGCCTCTGGAGTACATAATGAACTATCTCTGCGTTAGACTGGGGTTACCACCACTCCTATGGTGCTACCAGAGAGGACACCACTCCCCTCCAGCCATTCAGTTACCAGGAAGGAGTGCAGACCTATTGTGGCCGTATCTACTTTTTCAAGAAAAGCCATAAGGATCAACACTGGGCCGATGGAACAAATCTAGCTAAATGCAGACTGAGGTTGCCAGCTCTGATGGTTGCTGCACCCACACCATCCTGCAGCGGCACAATTTACAGGCAGGGTGCTGTTGGCCACGTCCATGGAAAACATGAGTTACCAGGTGTGGGCTCAGAGCAGCAGGGAGCCTGGCTGGACACTCATGGTGCAAAGGCTGCTGTGCTGGGGTGCCTGTGTCTAAAAGTTGGTCTCCTGCCTTTCAGCGGTGTTTAGTGATCTCTCTGGGCCTCTGGCCAGTCCTGGATTCTATGAATGTCATCGTAGAGAGCAACAGCAAAGGCTCTAAGGTGTGGAGAGATGTTTGATGTCTGGGAAGATGGGCTCTCTGGCATACAACTGGATTGTCCCAGCTGGCGCATAAGCCACAGAAAATGTGCAGAACCCAAGGCTATACCCGCGATTTGGTGTGTGCTGAGAAACTGGCAGTGCAAGAGGCCTGCGACATCCCATGGAGACTTCACTCAGGCTGTGCGCTGCACTTTAACCACACAGGGAGGGCTGGGGGCTTTTTCTAGTTTGCACAAAGGCGCTATCTGTGAGCTAAGCTGCACATCGTGGGTGTGCGTCCATCCAGAGGAGGGACCTTCCAATTCACATCAAGTCTTGCGTCCCTGGGAGCCCTGAAGCAGTTTGAGGTGCCGCTGACCTTCCCTCACACCCCCAGTGCTTTCTATTTATCTCTTCCCATCTTTTCTACTATTGAGGGTGCAGGTGGGATTTAGGGGACCCAGGAATGCCGGAATTCTGCCCTGGCTCTTCCACTCCTTCCTTCCTGTGAGGTTCCTGGGGATTGATACGCACAGAGGATAAAAGCAAATGGTGCAGAGCCTGACACTCCGCTCTAGGCAGGGCTCTGGGCTGCATGGCACAGCTGAGGCTCGGAACTCCAGGATCCAGAGGCCCTCCCTTCCCTGGCCATGCTGGGCCGGACCCGCCAGTGCTCATGTCGGGAAGATGAGGGAAGCCAGAAGGACAGGCTCCAAGAGGACCTTGGTTCAGATCCTTGTTCTGTCCCCAGAGCTGGAGGAGCCAGTGAGAAGAGCAAGATCCACCCACCCCTGAGAACAAGACATGGGAGGGAAGGCCATTCCTTGGCACAGACCTTATCACACAGGGTCCTGCCCCCTTTTACAGGTGGCTGAAGCACAGTCCCGGATCCTGATCAAAGCTGTTGGCGGCAGCTCCCTGGAGGGAAGCCAGCCAAGGTGTGGGCTTCTTCCCCCCCCCCTACGGGAACATGGTCTGATTTCATCTTCACAGCTTCCCTATTTACAGACGGGGAAACTCAACTGCATGCTAAACAAGGATGAGGAATTGGGTCAAGGTCACGCAGCTAGTAAACAGAGCTGGGCTTTGACACTGTGGCCAGCTCTGCAGCCACTGCCCAGGTTCCTCTTTGGGACAGGACTGATCACTGCTCACCGCCAGTGTCTTCCCAGGAATAGCCCTGCCTGTAGGGGACTGCCTGGCCCAAGGGTGGCTCCTTCCTTGCGGGGCAGCCCGAATTCAACTCAGCTCTATAGGGGTGAGGTGTAGGGAGTAGGGTGCAAAAACCCAGCCTGTTACCTCCACTCAGGACAACTCTGAAGGGCTTTGTAACTCCTCATGGGATGGAGGCCGGGCTTTGGGGGCAAGTACATCACGTTTCACCTTCTCCCTCGGCCCAGCCCTGCTTTCCTCCCTCTTACAGCCGCTGTGCTTACCACACGCCCAGACCAATTCTGCAGGCGTCTTACCTATGCCATCTGCTCTCCCCATCCTTAGGAAATGCTGCCTCGCCTCCTTCCTAGGACCCGGGACAAATAAACCAAAGATCCAAAAAGTAGAGGCCAAGGCAGCCCAGAGCTTAACAACAGCAGGAAGTCACCGGCACCCCAAGCTGGAGGGACAGAAGAAGCAGTCCGGCTTCCCTGCACACAGGGACCACCCAGCAAAGCCAGAGATGTGCTGGGTCCGTCAAGAGGGGGAAATGCAGCCCGTGACGGAAACACTCCTGAAGTTGGGGGGTCCAAAGTGACACCCCAGCTTCTCCCTCCCTTTCAGCTTGACCTTTCTGATGATAGACTACCTAGCAACACAAGGTGTTCCTACCGTGGTTTTAATATGCACATATTTGGGTAATATTAAAGATTTTGTCAGCTTGGGGTCCACAATAATTTTTTCTTTTGAAAGGGAAACGTTGCTGTAGGATGATCTATCAGAGGTGCGTCCCAAAGCACTGGCCACTCCAGTGCAGCCACCACAGCCTGAAGGTCAGATTCCTTCGGGATTAGGGATGGGAAGCTAAAAACAGCCCTTAGGGCCAGAGGATGTTGGAGCACAGGAAGAGGTCCTAGACGTTTGCTTGTTCACTCTTCTCACTTTACTGAGGGGGAAACCCCAGACCCAGAGAGCTCCAAGTTTGGACAACCCCTTTTATGGAGGGTGAACTGTGGAGTTTTGGGGAACCATCACTACTGGGGAATGGAGTCACCCCAGGGCTTTTAGATCTCAGCCTAGATGAGGGCTTGTGTGTGCACGTGTGTGTTTTGTATGTGTATGTGCATGATACGTGGGTACATGCATGTATGACATGTGTGCATATGTGTATGGCATGTGTGCACCTGTGGGTGCACGTGTATGTACATGTATAGTGTGCATGCATATGTGTGTGTACATGTGTGCGTGTGTATGTAGATGTGTGCATGTGCGCAGTCTCCATCTTGGAAGTTTACATCTTTTGAATTTCTTTTTTTTTTTTTTTTTTTTTTGAGACAGAGTCTCACTTTGTCACCCAGGCTGGGCTGGAGTGCAGTGGCATAATGCTCGGCTCACTGCAACCTCCACCTCCTGGGTTCAAGCGATTCTCCTGCCTCAGCCTCCCAAGTAGCTGGGATTACAGGTGCCTACCACCACACTGGGCTAATTTTTTATATTTTTGGTAGAGTTGGGGTTCCACCATGTTGGCCAGGCTGGTCTCGAACTCCTGGCCCCATCTTTTGAATTTCGAGTGGTTGCTGGCATTGATGATAGAGTGTGAATACACTCGATTTGTATTCATATGGAGGGGAAAGCGCCTCTGACCTGTCCCCATGGAAGGGAAATAAGATTGGCCTGGAGATATTTACCTGGTGAGGGAGACATCATGATCACAAAAATGCTTTTCCCAGGGCAAGGCTCATCCGTTGCACTCTAGATGGGCTGACCCTTGCAATTTCCCCAAACGTGGGAACTCAACTGCATAATTTGTGGTAGCGGGGGACTGTGTTTGTGCTTTCCCCTAGTAATGAAGGAAAAGAAAAAAGAGACTGTCCTGGAGACATGAGGACTGAGAAGCCCAACCCAGTCCCTGGCTCCAGTGAGTCCAGGCCCAGCCCTGGAGACAGCCCTTATCAGCTGCCATCCCAGCTTCCTGTTTTTCAGTGGGCTGGGCACCCGGACTGAAGGAACATCTGCTTCTGTTTATTCTTCCCCTTTATCTTAATGGGTTCCCCCCGATGGCTCCCTGGGACACTTCTCACCACTGCTCTGAGTACTCAGGTAGGTACTGCTCCCTGCCCCCGCCTACGACCCAGGGACGGAAGGAGGAAGGCTGGACAGACCAGAGACTTGGTGCCCTGGGATTAAGGCTAGTTACTAAACAGGTCTGAGGCTTAAAACTGGACCCTAAAGTCAATGTGGAGAAGGGAAAAAGAATAAAAGGCAAAAGACTCTCCTCCTAAGTGTGAAAGCAGGAAACGGGGAGGTTGCTGGGGGCAACCTTAGCTGCTGAGAGAAATATAATTGCTTTTCAATTTCTGTTACACCTAGGCTAATAACCACAACTGGAAATTCTTGTTAGGAGGAGGAAGTTTTCTCTCATTAAGAGATAATAGAAAGTCATTCACCTTGAACCTAGAACAGTCAACTTCATACTGAAAGAACTTGACTCAGCTAGGGCCTCAGCCAGCCTGCAGTGCTCATCTGCACATCTCTGTGGATTAGAAAGAGGGGATCCTTTGTCCACGCAGTCACAGCCCCCAACTTGGCAAATGTCCCCCATCCCTATCCAGTTCCCTAACACCCTATGACAAAGACAACCTGGCATAGTTACATAATCATAGCAGCTTTCTCTCCTTCCCTACTAACACTTTCATTACCCTGGACAGCTTAAGCTCTGAACGGACTGTCCCAGAAGCACAGAAAAGACTTGTAGGCGAGAAGCTGGAAGAACTTTTAACATTCCCTTGGTCCAAAGTCCCTGCTTCAATTCACTTCATGATAAGGCTTCTGGTTGAGTTGTAAGAAAGCTTTCTCCTCATATCCTGGGCCAATCAAGATCATTCTAAACTATGATTATTGGCAATTTAGAATTAATGAGAAAGGAAAGAGCGAGACTCTGTCTCAAAAACAAAAACAAAAAAAGTCAGGCACTGTGGCTCACACCTGTAATCCTAGCACTTTGGGAGGTCGAGGCGGGCTGATCACCTGAGGTCAGGAGTTCAAGAACAACCTGGCTAACATGGCAAAACCTTGTCTCTACTAAAAATACAAAAACTAGCTGGGAGTGGTGGTACATGCTTGTAATCCTAACTACTCAGGAGGCTGAGGCAGGAGAACCGCTTGAACACAGGACGCTGGAGGTTATAGTGAGCCGAGATCTTGCCACTCCACTCCAGCCTGGGCGACAGAGCGAGACTCTGTCTCAAAAAAAAAAAAAAAAAAAAAAAAAAGAATTAATGAGAAAGTTTCCAGATTTTACTCAAGGATTTCTTTCCCCAAATTTTGCTTAATACCTATTATCTTAAAGCATGATTTTTGTTTTTAAAAATGTAGATATTATCGGCCGGGCTCGGTGGCTCACACCTGTAATCCCAGCACTTGGAGAGGCCGAGGCAGGTGGATCACGAGGTCAGGAGATCGAGGCCATCCTGGCCAACATGCTGAAACCCCATCTCTACTAAAAATACAAAAAATTAGCCCAGTGTGGTGGCACACGTCTGTAGTCTCAGCTACTCAGGAGGCTGAGGAGGAGAATCGCTTGAACCCAGGAGGCAGAGGTTGCAGTGAGCTGAGACTGCACCACTGCACTCCAGCCTGGGGGACAGAGCGAGACTCTGTCTCAAAAAAAAAAAAAAAAAAAAAAAAAAAAGTAGATATTATCAAGTTCAGTGCTGTTTAAGGAGTTTTCTTCTTTTGTAACCAAATTGTCAATAGATTATGGTGGTTCCAGGCCTGGGCTGGAATGAGTAGAGTTCCAATTGCTAGCTCCTTCCTCTTGCCAGCTGAGAGGACCTGGGCAGTTTACTTAACTTCCCCACGCCCTGATTTCCTCATCTGTAAAATAGGGATAAGTAACATTATCTACTGTAAATAATTAACACGTGAATTAAACGAGGATGTATGGAAATGTGTGGCCCAGTGCCCAGCACTTAATAAACATTAGCTACTATTAAGCTAATTTTAAATGGGTAAGGAATATGATACCAGTATTCTTTTTTCTTTTTTTCTTTTTTTTTTCTTGAGACAGAGTCTTGCTCTGTCACCCCAGGCTGGAATGCAGTGATGCGATCTCAGCTCATGCAACCTCCAAATCCCGGGTTCAAGCGATTCTCATGCCTCAGTCTCCCGATTAGCTGGGACTACAGGCACCACTACCTCGCCTGGATAATTTTTGTATTTTTTTTAGTAGCAATGAGATTCATCATGTTGGCCAGGCTGGTGGAATGAGATACCATTATTCTAGGTCATCGAGAGGATGACCATGTCTTCTGCCCCTTGGAGAATGGTGGGTCCCCAGACTGGGGCAGGGAAAGTGAGCCTGGGACATGAAATTGTGCCAGAAGACAAAGAAGTGTCCAAGACAGCAACCAGCTTAAAGGAAATTTTACTGGCCAAATTTGGGTCAATCTGAACATCAAAATGAATAGTCGCTATAGTTGATAACACAATTTTTAAAAATCTCTAGTAATATTCAAAATGAGGACTAAAGGAAGGGAAATACCAGCTAATAAAACTGAAAGGAACGATAGAATTGGAAATCACTATTTGGCAACCTCCAATTAAATAAAGATTATTGATGAAACCCCTGGACAAAAGATTATTGAAGAGCAAGATATTCACATTGGGCTGAAGTATTACCTGCAGATAACTTGCAAATTACCAAGGGGAAAATTTCCTTTTATAATGGAGAGAGCTGGTGGTCACCACCTTATCCAAGTGATCAAACTCGGCCAGGCACAGTGGCTCGTCCCTGTGATCCCATCACTTTGGGAGACTGAGGCAGGAGGGTTGCTTGAGGCCAGGAGTTCAAGGCCAGCCTTGGCAACATAGTGAGACTCTGTCTCTACCAAAAAATAAAAAATTAGCCAGGCATGAGTGGCACTTATCTGTAGTCCCAGCTACTAGGGAGGTTGAGGTGGGAGGATTGCTTGAGCCCAGGAGTTCAAGGCTGCCATGAGCTATGATCATGCCGCTGCACTCCATCTAGGCAATGGAGAAAGACCCTGTCTCCAAAAATAAAAATAAAAACAACTGAGCACTGCTAATAGTGCAGCTATTATGCACTTATGCGCCTTCTGATGTGATATCTGAAATACTCAATACTACCACTTATGAATTATTCCTACCATACGTGATACACATGAATCTACTCAAGCCTCATGACTTAGTGATGACAGAGGAACAAGTTAAAACACACCAAAGGAACTGAAAAGACAAATGCACAGTGTGGAATGTACTCTAAGACAACTAACCTGTAACAAAGCTCTCTCCCTGACCATGATTTAGTCAGGCTCCTCCGGGTCCTCTTTTCAACTAGGCCTAGACCTTGGCCCCATCTTATCTTTGGTCTGCTCAGTCTTAGCAAAGAATCCTGCCGAGTCATCCCTGCACCCTTTGTATCTGATCAAGTACCTCACCCCGCTCCCTTGACATCTAAGCCCTTAGCCTGTTTTAGCAAGAATTACCTATGCTTGATGTCTCCCATTAGTCATTTCCCGTCCACTGACCCTTTCTCCTGCTCTCTGGCTATAAATCCCACTTGTCTTTGTACTTGGGGTTGAGCCAGATCGCACTCCCCTATCCCAGCACCCTATTGCAGTAGTCTTGAATAAAGTCTTTCTGTTTGAGAATAAGTTTTTCTTTAAAACCTGGACACATCAAGAAGTCATTTTTTAAAATGAATTATTTTAGAATAAAAGAAATTAGAGAGACATAATACTCAAATGCATGTAAGATACTTTGATTAGATCCTGGATCAAAAAGGAAAAAAATCTATAAACGATATTTTGAGGGGCCGGGCGTGGTGGCTCACGCCTGTAATCCCAGCACTTTGGGAGGCCGAGGCGGGGGGGAATCGCAAAGTCAGGAATTCAAGACCAGCCTGGCCAACATAGTAAAACCCTATCTCTTCTAAAATTGCAAAAATTAGCCCGGTGTGGTGGTACGTGTCTGTAATCCCAGCTACTCAGGAGGCTGAGGCAAGAGAATCGCTTGAACCTGGAAGGTAGAGGTTGCAATGAGAGACACACCATCACACTCCAGCCTGGTGAGAGAGTGAGACTCCATCTCAAAAAAAAAAAAAAGATATTTTGAGAACAATTGGATATATTTGATTATGGATTGGATATCATAAAGTTATTGTTTCTTTTCTTAGGTGTGCTAATGATATTGGCTATGGGGGAGAATACCCCAAGTCCCACTAAATGCTCATCTGTTTTCAGGGGTTGTGTTGGTTTCCTAAGGCTGTGGTAATAAATTGCCACAAGCAGGGTAGTTTGCAACACAGAAATTACTTCTCTCACAGTTCAAGTCCAAAATCAAGGTGTTGGTGGGGCCATGCTCTGTGCGAAGGCTCTGGAGAGGAGTCTTCCTTCCTCTTCTAGCTTCTGGTAGTCACTGGCCATCCTTGGCGCTCCTTGGTTTGTGACAACATAAACTTCCATCTCTGTCTCCACAGTCAGGTAGCCTTCTTCCCTGTGTGTCTCTTGAGCTCTTCAAATCTCTCTCTTCCTTATAAGGACAGCAGGTGTTGGATGTAGGACCTACTCTAAGGCAGTATGACTTCATCTTGAGTACCTCTGCAAAGACGCCCTGTACCAATAAGGTCACATTCAAGGTACCAGGGGCTAGAACGTCAACATTTCTTTTATTGGGACACAGTGTAACCCACAACATGAATGATGTGTCATGATGTCTGAAATGTACCTTCAAAGGTCTCAATAAGAAATTCTGTAGATGCAAAGAAGGAGGAGACAGAGAGAGAGGGGAAAAAAACCTCAATGTAGTAAAATGTTAATTGTGGAATCTTTTAGAAGGTATAAGGGGGTGGCTATTGTATTCTTTCAACCTTTCTGTAAGTTTGAATATTTTCAAAATAAAAGGTTGAAGGAAAAACATAGATTCCTGGTAACTCTCCCATCCACAGCCCTGTTCTGTTTCCATGTGTCTGGAGCAAGGCTCAAGAATATGTATTTTTAACAAGCATTACTGTTTTTTTCCCCCGAGACGGAGTCTTGCTCTGTCACCTAAGCTGGAGTGCAGTCGCGCAATCTTGGCTCACTGCAACCTCTGCCTCCCGGGTTCAAGTGAGTCTCCCGCCTCAGCCTCCTGCGTAGAAGGGATTACAGGCACCCACCACCGCACCCAGCTAATGTTTGTATTTTTAGTAGAGACAAATTTTCACCGGGTTGGCCAGGCTGGTCTCAAACTCCCGTCAGTTGATCCACTCGCCTCAGTCTCCCAAAGTGCTGGGATTACAGATGTGAGCCACTGTGCCTGGCCAAGAATATGTATTGTTAACAGACATTACTATTTTTTAATAGGCACTTGCAGGTCCTGCTAATGCTCTGCAAAATTTATAAATACTGGTTAATCTTATAAACCCAAAAGGATATATTCAAATCCCCTGCAACCTTTTTTCTGCCAATAGACCATAACTATAAGATGCGTTCTTTAAGAAACAGTACAAATGTATGTAAAACTAAATCAACCAATACAACACGCACATACACACTCACAAAGATTGCAAATATTTCAGTGGGCACTGATCGATGTAACAGTGTCTAGCAATTATCGGACATATATGTCACAAAAGGGAATTATATCCAAAGTCAATTTACTTATATTGAACATTCCCAGGCTCCAGCTAGCTGTCAGTAGAATGCCTTGCAGCTTTTTTCTAAGTGTAGACTCCAAAGCATCAGGTGGGATCCCAGGTGGGGTTGAGGAGGAAGCGCAGTGGACAGGATGAGTCTCTTCCGTCCTTACCTACCACCTCCAGTGGCTGCAGCCCTATTTTCATCTCCATTGTAATATTTCATATCGATGTCAGATACTGTGTTTGTTTTTTAAAAAAGGATTTTGTTTCTTAAAAAAATCTGCTGGCCGGGTGTGGTGGCTCACACCTGTAATCCCAGCACTTTGGGAGGCTGAGGTGGGCAGATCACAAGGTCAAGAGATCAAGACCGTTCTGGCCAATATGGTGAAACCCCGTCTCTACTAAAAATACAAAAAGTAGCTGGGTGTGGTAGCGTGCACCTGTAGTCCCTGCTACTCAGGAGGCTGAGGCAGGAGAATTGCTTGAACCCAGAAGGTGGGGGTTGCAATGAGCCGAGATGACATCACTGCACTCCAGCCTGGTGATAGAGCAAGACTCTGTCTCAAAAAAAAATTGTTTACACCACTGGTCTAGTATTACCTTTTAAATTTTATTTTATTTCGTGACAAGGTCTCACTGTGTTGCCCAGGCTGGAGTGGAGTACAGTGGCACTATCATGGCTCACTGCAGCCTCAACCTCCTGGATTTCTTAAGCAATCCTCCTGCCTGTCTCGTGAGTAGCTGGGACTATAGGCTTACACCACTATGACTGGCTATGTTTCTCCTTATGTTTCCCAGGCTGGTCTCCAACTCCTGGACAGAAGCAATGCTCCCGCTTCGGCATCCCAAGAGGGAGGGGATTACAGGCATGAACCACCACACCCAGCCTAGTTATTGCCTTGATTGACACATAATAGATACTCAATAAAATGTTTACTGAAGGAATGGACTCCACAGGATATCTAAATCAAAATTGAATGATTTTTTTTCTGATAATATAAGCTTGTTTGGGCCAGGCGCGGTGGTTCATGCCTGTAATCCCAATACTTTGGGAGGCTGAGGAGGGCAGATCACGAGGTCAGAAGTTCGAGACCAACCTGTCCAACATGGTGAACTCCCATCTCTACTAAAAATACAAAAATTAGCTGGGCATGGTGGCACACCCCTGTAATCCCAGCTACTCAAGAGGCTGAGGCAGTAGAATCGCTTGAACCCAGGTGCCAGAGGTTGCAATGAGCCGAGATTACACCGCTGCACCCTAGCCTGGGTGACAGAGTGAGACTCCATCTCAAAAAAAAAAAAAAAAAGCTTATTTGGTACATGTGTAAAGAGTGGCCCAGACAGGGAAAGAAAGAGAGCACTCTGGCCTCAGGACAAGCTTGGTCAGATGGTCAAGCCTCATGCATTCGCCATCATCTGGAGAAGTACCTCCTAGCCAGTTGTTTTGTCAACACAGACTGTGAAAGGCAGGGGCTCTGGGCCCTGCCATCAACTCAGTGTGGAGCCCCAGACGAGTTTCCAAGGCCCTTGTGGCTGCATTTCCTCCAGTGGTTGTGAGTGGGGCAAAAGGGACTTGCTTACTAACAGTAGTAAGATCCTGGAATTTGTAATATCTACTTTTATTTATTTATTTTTTATTTTATTTTATTTTATTTTTTGAGACCGAGTCTCGCTCTGTCACCCAGGCTAGAGTGCAGTAGTGCAATTTCAGCTCACTGCAGCCTCCGCCTGCCAGGTTCAAGTGATTCTCATGCCTCAGCCTCCCAATTACTGGGATTACAGGTGTGTGCCACCAAGCCCAGCTAATTTTTTTGTATTTTAGTAGTAGAGATGGAGTTTCACCCATATTGGCCATGCTGGTCTCAAACTCCTGACCTCAGGTGATCCGCCTGCCTTGGCTCTCAATGTGTTGGGATTACAGGCGTGAGACACTATGCCTGATGATCTACTTTTAAAAAATTACATTTGAGAAGATTTTAGGTTATTCTAAAAATAATGTCACTTTTAATTTATTTAGATAGTCTTACTTGTATAGAAGAAAAAAGGATGAAGTTACAGGGAGGAATTATACGTAACTCTGGACTCCCACATGGGAGCAGGGGACATACATGATCATCATCCTTCACTCAAAACTGCCGAAAAAGGTGGGAATCACTGCTCTGCAGTGCCTAATGGGGCATCTTGTTTTTATATACTTGTTTATTTAGAGACTAAATTACAGGCCTGCACAGTGGCTCACACCTGTAATCCCAGAACTTTGAGAGGCTGAGGTGAGCGGGAGGCCAAGAGTTCAAGACCAGCCTGGCCAACAAGGCAAAAACCCTATCTCTACAAAAAATTAAAAAATTAGCCAATATGGTGGTGCACATATGTAGTGCCAGCTACTCCAGAGGCTGAGGTGGGAGGATTGCTTAAGCCCACGAGGCTAAGGCTGCAGTGAGCTGTGATCGTCCCACTGTACTGCAGGCTGGGTGACAAAGCAAGACACTATCTCAAATAAATAAATAAATAAGATACTGTAAGTAAAATGCCTACCATGGTTTCTGGCATATTGCAAGCACTCAACTAACAATAGCCACTACTAGTTTCACTTCTTCCATAATTCAATAATTATCTTTTTTTCAGTTACTGTTTTTATCAGACAACACATTTGCATTATTTGACAAGTAAAATAATGTTGAAAATCTTAAAGCAAGCAATTCCATCCCCCACTATTCCCACCCTTGATTTTCAGAAGCAACCTCTTTTAGCTTGTACCAGCTCCTCTGGTTTTCTCCGTTGCACTTATTGTCTGCTGTCTTCCTTCTTTAGAAAACAAGGATTTAGCTATCATATATCTTCTCTTCCCCTAACTTCCTAATTTGCTTGTGTTGCGATTTCTGGTTTAATCAGTAGCCAGTGTTTATTCTGACAATGCCGCCATTCTTCACAGCTGAGCTGTGGAGTGTAACATGATTATATTTCCTATCTGGCACAAACTTTTTCTTGTTTTCCTTGAAGATAAATATTGCCTCATTTTCTATTTGTTCAACTGTTTATGTACCCACTGCTAATTCTTCTCCAGACTCTACTGGAAATGTAAATCTCTCACTGTATTTGGACATACCAGGTTGTCTGCTGGTTTCATGTATTTTTCTAGAAGGCATCCTCAAGTCCTCCATTGCTATCCTTCTGCTCCCAGCTCTGCTCTTTCCATTTCCTGGCCTTGAAGTCTTCCCCTTTATTTATTCCTTCATTTTCGTGGAATATATCATCCTATAGTTTCCTAAGAAAGGCTGCTTGGGCCACGTGTGGTGGCTCCCGCCTGTCATCCCAGCACTTTGGGAGGCTGAGGCGGGTGAATCACTTGAGGCCAGGAGTTCAAGACCAGCCTGACCAACGTGGCAAAATCCTGTTTTGACTAAAAATACAAAAGTTAGCCAGGCATGGTGGTGCACGCCTGTGATCCCAGCTATTTGGGAGGCTGAGGCATGAGAATCGCTTGAACCCAGGAGGTGGAGATTGCAGTGAGCAGAGATTGCACCACTGCACTCCAGCCTGAGAGACCGGATGAGACTCCGTCCCAAATAAAAAATAAATAAAAAAAGAAAGGCTGCTTGGGGAGATTAAAATTTTGAAAGCTTACATTTCTGAAAATGTCTTTATCCTACATTCACACTTGCACGTTAGCACCGAGTTCATCATATTCCAGCTTCCAGCGTTGTGCTTGAGAAGAGCAAAGCTATTCCTATTTCTGATCCATAGTATATAACCTGCTATTTTTTTTTTATCCTGGAAGCTTTTTAGATCTTCTTATTCATAGTTGTTCTGAAATTTCACAATGTTGTGCCTTGGTAGGGGATTTTTTTCCCATTCATTGCCTTGGATACTCGGGGTAGGCCCTTTCAATCTAGAAACATATGGTCTTCCATTTTAGAACTTTTTTTCTTGAATTACTGTTATTTTTTAAAACATTATTTCCTCCTTTCCATTTTCGTATTCTCTTTTTATGGAACTCCAATTGCTCAAATGTCAGACCTCCTAAATTGATTTAGAAGGGCTCTGACTGTTCTTTCTCCTATTTTCTGACCCCTTTTTCCTTACTTTCTGCAATTTTTCTCTCAACTTTACCTTCTGATTTTCTTTTCTTTTTCTTTTTTATTTTTTGAGACAGGGTCTCACTCTGTCACCCAAGCTGGAGTGTTGTGGTGTGATCATAGCTCACTGCAGCCTTGAACTCCCAGGCTAAAGCGATACTCCTACCTCGGCCTCCCGAGTAGCTGGGACAACAGGTGTGTGCCACCATGCCTGGCAAATTATTTATTTTTTGTGGAGACAGGGTCACGCTATGTTGTCCAGGCTAGTCTCGAATTCCTAGGCTCAAGAGATCCTCCCACCTCAGCCTTCCAACATGTTGGGATTACAGGCATGAGCCACCACACCTGACCTCTTGAATTTTTAGTTTCTACTATCACAGCTCAACCTTCCATGAATGCTCTTTCATTCTTTGAATATTCAGTTTTAAGAAACAATATCGGCAGGACGCAGTGGCTCATGTCTGTAATCCCAGCACTTTGGAAGGTCGAGGCGATTGGATCACCTGAGGTCAGGAGTTCGAGAGCAGCCAGGCAAACATGGCAAAACCCTGTCTCTACTACCAATACAAAAATTAACTGGGCATGGTTGCACACACCTGTAATCCCAGCTACTCAGGAGGCTGAGGCAGGAGAATCGCTTGATCCCAGAAGGCGGAGGTTGCATTGAGTCAAGATTGCACCGTTGCACTCCAGCCTGGGCGACAGAGCAAAACTCCATCTCTAAAAAAGAAGAAACAGAAACAATATCCTTGGACATGGGGATACACTGTGCAGATTCACCTTCAGGGAGCACACGCTGACCTTGCTGTCAGCTCTCTTGGGACTGCCTTGGCTGCAGCTGCCCTGCTTAAGGGCACACCTGTCCCAACCTAGCCAAACAACGGATCAAGGCCAGGATACAAACACCTGGCCATTTTGGCCCAACCCAGAACAACCCTGATGTCCCTGTATGCTCCAGTGCCCCTCATGAGTTGGCCAGGGTTTCATGAGTCCTGCATCGTAACCTAACTTCTCCCTAAGCCTGATTCTGTTTCCTCTTCACTCTTTCTGTAACAATTGATCCCTAAAAAATATCCCGCACTGCAAACCATTTCAGCATCTGCTTCTGCAGAATCCAATGGAAATAACACTATGCTTATTTTTCATTGACACGAAAATCTGCTTTTATCTCTCTGAGTATATGTATTGCTGGTGTTTTTTTTTTTCTTCTGCTCCCTTTATTGGCTCTCTTCTGTGTGGATTCTTCTTTTTATCTCTTTGCTTGTTTTGATCTCTGTGTCTCATGACAGAGACTTTTCACAAATTATCTCACTGTTTTTTGTTGTCTATTCCTATTTAAGAATTACATACTAAAAACCTAATTTAAAAAAGATTTGTGGCCAGGTGCTGTGGCTCACACCTGTAATCCCAGCACTTTGGGAAGCTGAGGAGGGTGGATCACCTGAGGTCAGGAATTCGAGACCAGCCTGATTATAGCATGGTGAAACCCCATCTCTACTAAAAATACAAAATTAGTCATGCATGGTGGCGCATGCCTATAATCCCAGCTACTCGGGAGGCTGAGGCCAAGGCCGAGGCAGGAGAATCGCTTGAAACTGGGGAGGTAGAGGTTCCAGTGAGCCAAGATTGCACCGTTGCACTCCAGCCTGGGCAACAAGAGTGCAATTTTGTCTCCAAAAACAAAACAGGCCACGTGCGGTGGCTCACGCCTGTAATCCCAGCACTTTGGGAGGCCCAGGTGGGTGGATCACAAGGTCAGGAGTTGGAGACCAGCGTGACCAATGTGGTGAAAACCTGTCTCTACTAAAAATACAAAAATTAGCCATACATGGTGGCACGTGCCTGTAATCCCAGCTACTCAGGAGGCTGAGACAGGAGAATGACTTGAACCCGAGAGGCAGAGGTTGCAGTGAGTCAAGATTGCACCACTGCACTCCAGGCTGGGCAACAGAGCAAGACTCGGTCTCAAGAAAAAAAAAAAAAAAAGATTTGCATGTATGATGGGGTGATTTTAGAATGGGGTGATCAGACAGGGGCCAGTCATTCTGGGGAAACTCCCTGTGAAATATTTCCATGTCTGTTTTTCTGGTGGTCAGTTTTCTAGGGGAGTTCTCTGAACTCCCTCCCCATAGTTATAAATGTGTCTGCCAGTGTCTAAGAGTCAAATGTGAGTAGAACAAGGGTTCACTGGCTGGCACATTGACCTTCATTTCATCCCCCCTTCTTTGTACTAATCTTCCACCTTCAGTTGTTCCTAAGTCCAAAGTTCCTCTAACTCAAACTTGCCATACAATAAGTGGTCAGTCTCTGATTAAGGCTGAGAGAAGGTAGTAGCTTGTTGCACAGGCTAAGGGAAGAATTGCAGGGATTAACTATCATCTCTCTCTGTGTCTTTTTTTTTTTGAGATGGAGTCTCACTCTGTGGCCCAGGCTGGAGTGCAGTGGCACCATCTCGGCTCACTGCAACCTCTGCCTCCCAGGTTCAAGCAATTCCCGTGCCTCAGCCTCCTGAGTAGCTGGGATTCCAGGTCTCTCCACCACCACGCCCGGCTAATTTTTGTATTTTTAGTAGAGACAAGTTTTCACCATGTTAGCCAGGCTGGTGTCGAACTCTAGACCTCAAGCGATCTACCTGCCTCAGCCTCCCAAAGTGCTGGAATTATAGGCATGAGCCACTGCGCCCACCCTTAACTATCTCTTAAGAAAATTTTATTTTATTCTATTTTATTCCTCTATTGCCTAGGCTAGAGTGCAGTGGCCTGATCATGGCTCACTGCAGCCTAACCTCCTGGGCTCAAGTGATCCTTCTGCCTCAGCCTCCTGAGTAGCTAGGAGACCACAGGTGTGCGCCACCATTCCTGGCTAATTTTTGTGTTTTTCTAGAGATGGGGTCTCACTACGTTGCCCACCCAGGCTGGGAAAAAAACTTTTAATCAGTGCTCTAGTTCTCAGTCACAGCCCTTCTTTTCAGAAGTATCTGGTGCCTGCAATTCCTAGGGGTGTTTCAGAGGCATGGATTGGCTTGTTTCTTGGCTTCCCCATTTTGAGACCCTTTACTCTGGTGTGTGAGGTTCGTTATCTCTCAAATTTCCAGCTTAAAAAATTTTTTGATCCCTCTCTCTGCTCTTACCTCTCTTATGGACTTAGGCTTATTTTCAGAAAAACAAAAGTCTCTTTACTCACATTTGAGCGGGGTTTTGGGAGGAGGCCCATGCGTATGCACATGTTGAATCTGCTATGTTTAATGGGAAGTCCTCTGAGCCCACAGAGTTTTCAACTCTCATTTTATTGAAGGAGGCCTCCTCATATAAACCTATGCCCAGTTTTAAAATGGAAGTCAAGGAGAAATGTGATTTGATTCACATAGTTTTAAGAATAGTTTTTTTTATTTATTTATTTATTTATTATTCGTTTTTTGAGATGGAGTCTTGCTCTTTTACTCAGGCTGGAGCACAGTGGCACAATCTCAGCTCACTGTAACCTCTGCCTCTTGGGTTCAAGCAATTCTCCAGCCTCAGCCTCCTGAGTAGCTGGGACTACAGCCATGCGTCACCATGCCCAGCTGATTTTTGTATTTTTAGTAGAGATGGGGTTTCATCATGTTGGCCAGGCTGGTCTCGAACTCCTGACCTCAGGTGATCCACGCGCCTCGGCCTCTCAAAGTGCTGGGATTACAGGCGTGAGCCACCACGCCCAGCCCGAGAACAGCTTTTAGAGATGCTTTTGGCCTTTGTGGCTAGGTTCTGAATTCTCACTCTGAGTATAACTGTCTCATGTGTTGACTGTGTACACACAGCTCAAACCCAGAACCCCGCCTTGTCTCTTCTGATGAAATACCACTGCCCACAAACAGAAGGTTCCCCCTTCTCTCACCCATGGAATAAACAGGAAGGTCTCTTGGGGCTGTGGTCTTGGGACTGTAGCTCTGCCCCTAATTTCTTCAGACCCTTTACTGAGAACTGAGTCATTTCAACATTACGCTCAGCCAGCTGTCTCAGCACAAGAAAAAGCTTTGCTGTGGTATGAGGTTTTGTGGGCTGCAAACTACATCAGCAAATTAAACTCCACCGTGTGGCTACCAATTCCAGCTTCACGTAGCTTAAAGGCCTGTCTGATTTCAACCTCTGGGAATTGGCTTTTCTGGTGTTTGGGACACAAGGCCCCTCTGTGGGTGTTTAAGGCACAATATTTCAGGCCTAAACCACTAGATGACACATGCGTAAACCCAGAATCTTGTATTCTCCACCAGGGCTCCAGGGTATGTGAGGGTAACAATACTCCAACCCAGCAGATTTGTGTGTGCTCATTAGAACAAAGGGGAAAGGTGGGGATGCGTTTCTTTGATGCTCAGTTTCATCTATCGCTTGTGTTCTCTCCTGCCCTTCTTCGACCCTAACAGGAGCCAAACCCTTCTTTCTTGCTTCTCTTTATGGACGTTTTGAAGAATGAATGGTTATACAACAGATGGCCAGCTGGTCTACCTAGAAAGGGCCTTACAAAGGACAGTGCCTCAATGGGGAAGGCTCACCCTGGATCAGAAGCTGGATCGCAGATTTACCACGAATAAAGCCCTTGGAGACTGAATCATGTTAAAAATTCAAAAACAACTCAGCAAATACTTATTTGAAGGCCTGCTGTTCTTCAAGGCCCTGGAATGCGGACATGACAAGACTCACTGCTTCCCGAGAGCTCACTGACTGTCGAAGAAGACCATGCTAGCAGGTGGTCACATTTTCTACCACCTAGCACCCACTCCCCTTCTCCTGGTAATGGTATCTGCAGATAACTTCCTCAGTCTGTGTGCTTTCAGTGGAACTGAATCCACCCCCTGGCTCAGGAGCTCAGAGACAGCCTATGGCCTAGCTGTGTGATTAGTTTAGAGATGGACTTACAATCTCATCGAAACCTGATATTGTTCAGGGTAACAGGTTAGATATACTTTGCTAGTATACTATACTAGATATACCAGCAATTTTAAAGTTCTGGGTAGATGTGAATGTATTAATTTATTTAAGCTTAAATAATTTATTTAAGCTTCTTAGATGGGGTTTCCTGTCATTTGCAACTGAAAAAGCTCTGTGTAGCAGGTTGAATAGTGTTCACCCTCCCTCGCGGCACCCAGAAAATACATTCACATCTACCCAGAACTTTAAAACTTTAGACTATGATTTTGTTTTGAAAAGTGTCTTTGCCGATGAGATTAGTTAAGGACCTTGAGATGCAATCATTACGAATATAATCCAGGTGAGCCCCAAATCTAACCACTGGTGTCCTTATACGATGAGGGGAATGTCACAGAGAGACGCAAAGACACAGGGCATCTGGCCATGTGAAGGGGGAGGCAGAGAGCAGCGTGGTGCTGCCATGAGATGGGATGCCCGGACCGCCAAGAGGCCAGGAAGGGGCAGGAAGGCCCCCACTCAGAACCTTCAGATGGAGCAGACCTCTCCTGACACCTTGATTTCCAACTTCCAGCCTCCAGAACGGTGAAAGACAATTTTCCACTGTTTTTGTTTGTTTGTTTTTGAGACGGAGTCTCGCTCTGTCACCCAGGCTGGAGTTCAGTGGCACAGTCTTGGCTCACTGCAACCTCCGACTCCCAGGTTCAAGCAATTCTCCTGCCTCAGCCTCCCGAGTAGCTGGGATTACAGGCACCTGCCAGCCACCATGCCCGGCTAATTTTTGTATTTTTAGTAGAGACAGAATTTCACCATATTGGCCAGGCTGGTCTTAACCTCCTGACATTGTGATCTGCCCGCCTTGGCCTTCCAAAGTGCTGGGATTACAGGCGTGAGCCACCGCACTTGATCAGTTTTCCACTGTTTTAAGCCAACCAGTTTGTGGCACTTAGTTACGACGGCCCTAGGAAACACGCGCACTCTAACAGGTGAAATCACTCAACAGATATTTACTGGTTCCTACTGTGTGTCTGAAAAGGGCTTAGTATAAAATCCAGAGAAAAGGGCTCAGTATAAAATCCAGCTATGGAGACTGTCTTGGGGCACTGGGGCTTATTTCTGTCCCAGACCATAGTTGAGAAATTAAGGTGATCCGGCTGGGAGTGCTTTGGGAGGCCATAGCAGGCAGATCACTTGAGGCCAGGAGTTCCAGAGCAGCCTGGCCAACATGGTGAAACCCTGTCTTTACTAAAAATACAAAATTTGCCAGGTGTGGTGGCAGGTGCCTATAGTCCCAGCTACTCTGGAGGCTGAGGTTGGAAAATCCCTTAAGCCTGGGAGGTGGAGGCTGCAGTGAGCCGAGATCATGCCACTGTACTCCAGCTTGGGTGACAGAAAGAAAGAGAGAGAGAAAAGAAAGGAAGAAAGAAAGGAAGGAAGGCAGGAAGGGAGGGAGGGAGGGAGGGAGAAATTAAGGTGATCAGATTAAGGTCAGCATTTGGGGCAGGAACATGTCACATTGTATGACATCAGGAATCCCATAATGTCTTGTAGACCCTCTATTAATGATGCTAAATTTGGTCACTTGATTGTAGATTTTTATTTCATAAAGAAACTTTTTTCCTCTGTGAATTAGCAAGTAGTTCCTCAGGGCGATATTTTGGCACCATGTAAATACCCTGTTTCTCAGCTAGCTTTCACCTAATGGTCTTGCTACTCACTGAAGGTCCCTGCCTCAATCAATTCTTTCATTGCTTGCCCTCCTAGCAAATGAAACTTAAGAAAATGTAAACCTCATAAGGCTATAACCCGTTTTTTTTTTCTTTTTTTTTTTTTTTGAGACAAAGTCTCACTCTGTCACTCAGGCTGGAGTGCAGTGGTGTGATCTCGGCGCACTGCAACCTCTGCCTCCCGGGTTCAAGTGATTCTCCTGCCTCAGCTTCCTGAGTAGCTGGGATTACAGGGATGTGCCATCACATCTGGCTAATTTTTGTATTTTTAGTAGAAATGGGGTTTCTCCATGTTGGCCAGACTGGTCTCAAACTCCTGACCTCAGGTGATTTGCCTGCCTCAGCCTCCTAAAGTGCTGGGATTATAGGCATGAGTTACTGTGCCCGGCCGGTGATAGCCGTGTGTGTGTGTGTGTGTGTGTGTGTGTGTGTGTGTGTGTCAATTAGTATATGTTAAGCTATAGCACATGAATAGCTTAGTATATAATAACATATATACAGTAGAACAAAGCTAAATCTCTTCCCCTTATAAGACTTTCTCTTTGTAACGTAATTACGTTACAAATTATCTAACGTAACCTCTCAGTCTGGGGAGAACAGGCCTGGCTGGAAGGTTCCCCTGGTGCCAGGAGAAAATTTGTTATCTTTGGTGGTAGTGCCCAAATGCAAGGGTCAGAACCACTTGCAGGTGGGAGGGGAAGTCCCAAGGTGAAATCAAATAAACCAAATAAACATATCTGAAATCACAGCAGACTACGCTGAAGAAAAGGCCTGGCGCTGAGGCTAAGATCCCAGCAGGTTGAATCAGGGAAGGTGACATGGAGAACACCTGCCCGGTTCTAGGAAAAGCCCTGGAGGTGGGGCTTCTCTGTTCTCCTAACAAATGCTTGTTGGAGTGGAGTGGGGTCGGGGTGAAGGGGACAAGGGGCTGTCCCCTGGGCCAGGCTTATTGGAAGGAGTGGGAGAAACCAAATGATGCCTCAGGGTTCAGTACGTAGGAGTGGAATAGGTTAGGGTGGCACCAAGTTCCAGTCGAGCAGAGAGGAGGGTTGAGGTTGGAAGCCAGGGAAGGTCATCAATTCTCACAGCAGGTAGGAGGTACCCGCAGAGCCAAGCACTGCACAAGGAGGAGAACCCAGGAGCATCCAGGAAAGCCCAGCTTCTGTGCGCAGCTCGGGAAGGAGGCTGGGCTACTATAGGGGTTCCCAAGTGGGTCCGGGGCCTCCAACACTCCATCCCTCCTCTCCCCTTACTACCCACACCAACATGGGGGAGTGGCAGGAACCCAGGGGGAGCATTTGCTGCAGCTTGTGAGAATAAGGGCAGCAGAGCCTGGCTCTGCTCTCAGGTACCCCACTTCCCTCGTGCCCCCTCAAGGCCCACTCTCCTGGCCTCCTAGCAAGGGCGGTCAGAGCTTCCTGCAGCATTTCCCCATTACCCTAGCGTTTCAGCACCTGGAAGAGATTAGCATCACTGGCAAAGCTGCAGAGCTCATTGTGTCCTTCCTCTCAATCTGAGATGTAAATATATATATATATACACACACACACATACACACACACATATATATATGTATATACACACACATATATATAATGAGTTCAGTTCCAGCACTTTCCCTAGAGATCCCTGTAAAATCGACAGAGAAGTGTCCATTTATGGCTACCCTGGGGTTTCCTGTTTTGAACTTGACCTGTTCTTGGCAGACACTCCACGCTTGTCTCATCACATTGAAGGACTTAGACAGACTTAACCCTCTTGCTTCCCCCTCTCTCCCATCCTGTTCCCCGCCCCGGACAGATGGGCCAGACTCAGTCCTCTAGGGACAGGTGAGGCAGGAGAGGTGGCCAAGCCACTTTTTGGTCATATACCCCTCTTTGGTCTCTGCAGTATCCTCCACTTTTTCTTTCCTAGGTGATGTTTCATTCGAGGCAGGAGACCATTCCCTTTATTTTGGGGGTGTAGCAAAAATGCAGGCTATCTGGACAAAAGCTTTCCCCTCGTATTTTCAGAAACAGGGGAAATCCTGAATGTGGGCTGTGGGTTACAAAGAGCTATCAGACAAGTTCAGAAGCAAACACTTGGCCCAGCCTGGGCTACTCAGGAAAACAATGGGAGAAAATGGTCATTGACGCTGGGCGCGGTGGCTCATGCCTGTAATCCCAGCACTTTGGGAGGCTGAGGTGGGCGGATCACCTGAGGTCAGGAGTTCCAGACCAGCCTGACCAACATGGAGACACTCCCGTCTCTACTAAAAATAAAAAATTAGCTGAGCGTGGTGGAGCGTGTCTGTAATCCCAGCTACTCGGGAGGCTGAGGCAGGAGAATCACTTGAACCCGGGAAGCAGAGGTTGTGGTGAGCTGAGATCGCACCACTGCACTCCAGCCTGGGCAACAAGAGCGAAACTCCGTCTCAAAAAAAAAAAAAAGAAAAGAAAAGAAAATGATCATTGAATGGGAGGTGGATAACAGAGCCCTGTGACTGCCTCCAGAACACTGGCTAAGGGGGTTGTACATTCCTCTCCACATCGTTAAGTCATATCCTGACCACACGCTATAGACTGACTTTGTGTTCCCCCAAAATTCATCTGCTGAAGCCCATATTGTCTGTTCTTGCACTGCTATAGAGAAGTACCTGAGACTAGGTAATTTATGAAGAAAAGAGGTTCAATTTGCTCACAGTTCCCCAGACTCTACAGGAAGCATGGCAGCTTCTGCTTCTGGGGAGGCCTCAGGAAGCTTCCGATCATGGCGGAAGGCAAAGAGGAAGCCAGCACTTCACATGGGTGGAGCAGGAGGAAGAAAGAGAGGGGGATACTCCCAGATCTCATGAGAACTTGCTATCCCGGTGACAGCACCGAGGGAGATGGTGCTAAACCATTCATGAGAAACCACCCCCATGATCAGTCACCTCCCACCAGCTGCCTCCAACACTGAGGATTACACTTCGACAGTATATTTGGGGGGGGGGGACACAGATCCAAATCATATCACAGCCCTAACCCCCGACGTGACTGCGTTTGGAGACAGGACTTAAAAGGGCTAACAAAGGTTAAAGAGGACAGAATAATGGGACCCTGGTCTGATAGGATTAGTGTCTCCATAAGAAGAGACTCCAAAGAGGGCTCACTCTCCCCCACTCTCTCTCTCTCTCTGTCACTGTGTGTGTGTGTGTGTCATGTGGGGAGACACAGCAAGAAGGCGGCTGTCTACAAGCCAGGAAGAGAACAAACCACAAACTGAATTGGCTGGCATCTTGATCTTGGACTTCCCAGCCTCCAAAACGGTGAGAAATGTCTGCTGTTTAAGCCACAAGTCTTTGTATTTTGTTAAGGCAGCCCACACAGATTAAGACACCATATAAGAATATTTGTTTGGGGGCCGGGTGCAGTGGCTCATGTCTGTAATCCCAGCACTTTGGGAGGCCAAGGCAGGCAGATCACCTGAGGTGGGGAGTTCGAGACCAGCCTGGCCAACATGATGAAACCCCGTCTCTACTAAAAATACAAAAATTAGCCAGGCATGGTGGCTCATGCCTGTAATCCCAGCTACTCAGGAGGCTGAGGCAGGAGAATCACTTGAACCCAGAAGGTGGAGGTTGCAGTGAGCCAAGATCGCGCCACCGCACTCCTACCTGGGCAAGAGAGCAAGATTCTGTCTCAAAAAAAAAAAGAATACTTGTTTGGGCCCAGTGTGGTGGCTCACACCTGTAATCCCAGCACTTTGGGAGGCTGAGGCAGGAGGATCACTTGCAGCCAGGAGTTTGAAATCAGCCTGGCCAATATAGCAAGACCCCATCTCTACAAATAAAATAAATTAGCCAGGTATGGGGTCACACAGCTATAGTCCCAGCCACTCAGGAGACTGAGGTGGGATGATCATGCAACCCAGAAGGTCGAGGATGCAGTGAGCTGTGATCTATGACTGAGCCACGGCACTCCAGCCTGGGCACAGTGCAAGACCCTATCTCTAAAAACAAACAAGCAAACACACAAAACTGGCCCGGGCAATACAGAGAGACTCCGTGTCTACACTTAAAAAAATTAGCCAACCAGGGTGGCACCTACCTGTAGTCCCAGCTACTTGCGGGGCTGAAGTGGGAGGTTTGCTTGATCTCAGCAGGTTGAGGCTGCAGTGAGTCAGGTTCACACCACTGCACTCCAGTCTGGGTGACAGAGTGAGACCCTGTCTCAAAAATAAGTAAAAAGAAGGAAAAGAGAGAGAGGGAGAGAGGGCGAGAGGGAGGGAAGGAGGGAGGGAGGGAGGAAGGAAGGAAGGGAGGGAGGGAGGGAGAGGAAGAAAGAGGAAAAGAAGAATACTTTTTTATCCTAAAGCTCACTTGTAACCAAACTGCTTCAGGTCATGGTATGTAATTCCACGCTCCTCCAGTTGCCAATACAGGTATCCCTCACTTGAAGGAAGCTTCTTTGCTAAATACTAATGATGAAGATCAGCCTAGCCAGCAACCCTCCCCCAGCTTCTCTGAGTTACAAACCCCGGCCCCTGACTACAGGGTATGCACACAATCCCAAGACACCTGATACCATTAAATGGCTGGAATTTAAAAAACAGGCATAACAAGACCACTGGGTGTCTACCCCAATATTCATTTGCATCCAATCCTTTTTTTTTTTTTTTTTAGACGGAGTCTCTCTCTCTGTTGCCCAGGCTGGAGTGCAGTGGTACAATCCAAGCTCACTGCCACCTCTGCCTCCCAGGTTCAAGTAATTCTCCTGCCTCAGCCTCCTGAGTAGCTGGGATTACAAGCACGTGCCACCACGCCAGGCTAATTTTTGTATTTATTTTAGTAGAGATGGGGTTTCACCTTGTTGGTCAGGCTGGTCTCAAGCTCCTGACCTCATGCTCTGCCTGCCTCGGCCTCCCAAAGTGCTAGGATCACAGGCGTGAGCCACCACGCCCGGCCATCCTATTCCTTTTTAACAGAACTCTGATTTTTTTTTATCATGGTAAAATTCACACATAACAAAATTCACCATTTTAACCAATTTAAAGCATTCAGCATTTAGCATATTCACAAGGTTGTGTAACCAGCATCGCTAACTAGCTTCAGAACTTCTTCACCCAGAGAACTTTGATTTTATTAATTAAGACCTAATTTCTCAATCCCCCTTGCAGCCAGGTGTAGCTTTGTGATTAGGCTGTAGCCAGTAAAATGTAAGCAGAAATCTGAGAGACACTCCTCATACTTCTGCTTACGTTTTACTGACTAGAAAGTTCCTTGCAAGGAAGTGGTCACCCTTTCATCCTCTCCTGTTTCTTTCTTCTGTTGACAAACAGAGACGTGATGGTGGGGGCTCTTGCAGCCCTTATGGACTATGAAGTATTTGTAAGGCTGAGGACAACAGGATGGAAAGAAAGGAGCCGAGGTCCCCATAACATATGGAGCCAGCTCTGGATTTCTTTTACACGAGAAATAAAGAAACTACTTGTTTAAGTCATTGGTATTTGGGGAGTTTTCTATCCTATGCAGCTAGACCCCATTTCAACTTCATCAAGGAGGATAGCCATCTTTTTTTTTTTTTTTTTTTTTTTTGGAGACTGAGTCTTGCTCTTCACCCAGGCTAGAGTGCAACGGCCCGATCTCGGCTCACTGCAACCTCCGCCTCCCGGTCCAAGCGATTCTCCTACCTCAGCCTCCTGGGTAGCTGGGATTACAGGCACCCACCACCTCGCCCAGCTAATTTTTGTATTTTTAGTAGAGACAAGGTTTCACAATCTTGGCCACACTGGTCTCAAACTCCTGACCTCGTGATCTACCCGCCTTGGCCTCCCAAAGTGCTGGAATTACAGGCGTGAGCCACTGCACTCAGCTGAGGATAGCCATCTTTAAAACTGATCCCTTCAGGATTCCTTGAAATATCAGGCTCCAGTGGTTGGTCCAGGGGTTGGATCGGGGAGCTGGCTTGGTTGGGTCTCACACTCGGTGTAATCAGTTCAGGCATCATCAATCAGATCAGTTCATGATCAATGGGATCAGATGGCACATGGATGATCCTCCTAGGCTTGAGCCAGGGACCCTCTGAGCACACTGGCTCCAGGACAGCCGGCAGCCTGATAGAGCAATGAGGCACCTGATGTAAGACATAAGCCCAGCCATGTTTGGGTTGGAACTGGCAAACATTGGGTGCTGGGAGTCACTTTGTTTCTAACAAGGAGATGACTCTATTGATCCCTGCAACAGAACATTGCTTGGGTCTCACAGGGCCTGACCCACCAGCCTTGCAGCCCCCTTTGCCCCAGCTCTCTGGAGGTAAAATCATTAACAGCTATGATGTTTTGGAAACCTATTATGTTAAGGTATTGTTCTGCTTTGCATGTAACGTCTTGTCATCCTCGCAACTATTCTGTAAGGAGATCCATTTTACAGATGAGGCATGAAGCTAGAAATTTAATAGCTTGCCCACAGTCACACAACTGGGGTGTGGCAGAGATGACATTGAACACACATTGGTCTCATCTACGTTCTGGGCTCTTCCCCCTCCAACCAGCTGCCTCCTTGCTCCCACACAGAAACCAAGGTCAACTGCTAGGGAATTACAGTGATGCTAGGAGGCCTGGAGCTCACACAAATAACCAGGGAGTCCTGCTCAGGGGGTTGCCCCTTCTTCTCCTGCTATACCCAGGCTACAAGAACTCCAGGGGGTCCCTTAAGCAATCAAAGCAGCAGAACAGCACCTGATCCTTGTCCCAGTTACCTAGTGCTGTGTCACAAATCCCCCCCCAGAATGAAGTGGCTTACAACAGCTGCTGTTTTATTTCGCTCCCAGCTCCGGGCTCCACGGGTCATTTTCTGCTGGCCTTGCCGGTGGTCGACCATGTGCTGGCATTCATCTGGGGCCAGGCTCGGCTGGAGGGAAGCTGAAATGCTGGATGGGCCTTTCCAGTGCTTTCTCTAGCAGGCTAGCCAGACTCCTTTCCAGGCAATGCAGGGGTCCCAAGACTGTGGAAGCAGAACGGGACCCCATCCTAACTTAAACAGGGGTGCAGGAGGGGGATTGCCATTTTTAAAAATAATTCCCTCTGGATTTCTTCAGCTGCTCATCTAGGGGCCTAATCAAGAAGCTGGCCTCCTCGGGGTTCCACCCTGTGTGGTCAGTACAGGTGTTCTGAAGGAGGAGCTCTCGAGCGGTCGTCAGCCCAGTCCACATTCGCACAAGGGTGTGACTCCCAGGATGTGTGGCTCCTTGGAGAACACAAAGGTAACTGCCTCCCAGTCCTACCCATGGTCTAGGTGACATTTCATGCAAAGTGAATGTCTTTGCATGAAATGTCACCTAGACCATGGGTGGAGATGAGCCTCTGATCTCATTGGCTAGGTGGATTTCCATTTGGTGTGGTCCTTCTGACATACGTAACCTGTTGTCCGTCTCCTAGTGACCACTAGAGCCCCCTCCCATGGCTGATGGGCCCACTCCTCAGTGCCATGTGCATGTCCACCCTCGGTTACAACATGGCACCCTGGGGTGGCTCCTATAACCCTCATAACAACCATATGAGATCAGAACCATCATCTCCTTTTCAGTGATGAGGAAACTGAAGCATAAAACTATTGAGCAATTTGTCCGGGCATTCTGGCTTCAGACTTTGCACCCTTAACCACTAAGCTCTACGGTCTGGTGCATGATGGAAACGCTGAAGACACAAGAGTGGAAGGGAAGGAAGAAACCTGGGTCTCTGCCGGGCCTGTGCATAGTGTAAAAGGCACCAGGTCAGGGCTGGGAAAGAGGAAAGTTAGATCAGGCACCCTCCAAACCCAGCAGGCAGCAAAATGAGGGAGTGTTGGCAGAAAACACAGGTCTGTCACCTAAATTCTGGGTGGCACTATAGAACTGGATTTTTATTTTTATTTTTTATTGAGATAGGGTCTTGCTCTGTCACTCAGGCTGGAGTCCAGTAGTGCGATCTTGGCTCACTGCAGCCTCGCCTCCCAGGCAGGTGAGCCTCAGCCTCCCAAGTAGCTGGGAACACAGGTGCACACCACCACACCTAGCTAATTTTTGTGTCTTTTTTGTAGAGACGGGGTTTCACCATGTTGCCCAGGCTGGTCTCAAACTCCTGGCTCAAGTGATCCACTTGCCTTTACCTCCCAAAGTGTTGGGATTATAGGCATGAGCCACTGCATCCAGCCTGAACTGGATTTTTAAAAAATAGATAAAACAGAACTTAGGCCAGAATTCCATACAGTGAAATAAACATAGGCCAGGAGCATTGGCTCACGCCTGTAATCCCAGCAGTTTGGGAGGCCAAGGAGGGTGGATCACCTGAGGATCAGCCTCGCCAACATGGTAAAACCCCATCTTTACTAAAAATACAAACAATTAGCCAGGTGTGATGGCACACAACTGTAATCCCAGCTACTTGGGAGGCTGAGGAAGGAGAATCTCTTGAACCTGGGAGGTGGAGGTTGCAGTGAGCCAAGATCGCGCCACTGCACTCCTGCCTGGGCAACAAAAGCGAAATTCCATCTCAAAAAAAAAAAAGAAAAGAAATAAATACAAATCCCCCTACCACTGCTGTTCTCCCCCTCCACCACAGCTCCACTATGCATTACAAACACGACCTACGGATGGCAGTCAGTGCATACACAGCACACACATGTTCACCACGTTTTATTCAATGGGCTCATCTCCATGTGGACAATCAGATACAGCTTTCTCTTCTACTCGCAGACAAGATCTGTCTGATTTGCCTGCCCTGCTCCTTGATGACCTTGACAAAGGGAGACACCATCACTTTCACACTAACTTTCATTTATAAGAAATGTCCCCACATTGAAAAAGTTTAATTCAAAGTAGATCAAAAGTTCGGCCAGGCAGGTGGCTCATACCTGTAATCCCAGCACTTAGGGAGGCCAAGGCGAGCAGATCACTTGGGATCAGGAGTTTGAGACCAGCCTGGCCAACATGATAAAACCCTATCTCCACTATAAAGACAAAAAATTAGCCAGGCATGGTGGCATGAGCCTGTAATCCCAGCTTCTCAGGAGGCTGTGGCAGGAGAATCACATGAACCTGGGAGGCAGAGGTTGCAGTGAGCTGAGATCATGCCACTGCACTCTACCCACTGCACTCCAGCCTGGGCACCAAAGTGAGACTTCATCTCAAAAAAAAAAAAAGAGCCGAGCATGGTGGCTCACACCTGTAATCCCAGCACTTTGGGAGGCTGAGGCAGGTAGATCGCTTGAGGTCAGGAGTTTGAGACCAGCCTGACCAACATGGAGAAACCTTGTCTCTACTTAAAAAAATACAAAATTAGCCAGGTGTGGTGGTGGCACATACCTGTAATCCCAGCTACTCGGGAGGCTGAGGCAAGAGAATCGCTTGAACCCGGGAGGCGGAGGTTGCGGTGAGCCGAGATGGCACCATTGCACTCCAGCCTGGGCAACAAGAGTGAAACTCCGTCTCAAAAAAAAAAAAGAAAGAAAAAGAAAAAAAGTAGATCAAAACTTCAAATCTATATCCAGTTCAAACTCTCTGCCTTCCTGTGAGCTCCAGCTCTGGGTGGAAAGACCCTGCAGCCCTCAGCGATGGGTGGAGCTATGGCCTGTTCTTTTGACTCCTGACCCCATGACCACCACCACCATGCCAAGTGACCCACCACTCCCAGCACGACTGAATTCTCTGGGATGGGGAGGAGCAGGGAGCTGTGGAGGGGGAAGGCTTCCGTTCTTGGCCAAGCGGCTTCTGGCTCTCAGTACTGGCTCATGGTGCTGGTCGGCTGGGGCTGCCATGACACAGAACCACAGATATGGCAGCTTAAACACCAGAAACTTAAGGTCCCACCATTCTGCAGGCTGGAAGTCTGAGATTAAGGTATCTTCTGAGGCCTGTCTTCTTGGTTGTAGATGGCCGCCCTCTCCCTGTCTTCATATTGCCTTTTTTCTTCATATTGCCTTCATATTGCCTACCGGTCTGTGCACAAATTTCTTCTTATAAGAACATCAGTCCAATTGGATTAGGACCCACCCTAAAACCTTATTTAAATGTAATTGTCTCTTTAAAGACCTTATCTCTAACTACAGTCACATTCTGAGGTTCTGGGGCTTAGGACTTCAACATATGAATTGGGGAGGGGGGTCCCAATTGAGCCCATCACTTTCACCCTTGTGGAAGCTGGGTGGGATTTCTGGAGGACCCCCTGAAGGCTCTGCATGGCACCATGCCTGGGTGGCTCTCTCCCAGCTCCAGAACTCCCACCCTGGAAGCTCTGGGGCAGCTGCACCCCATGGCACACACTGGGCCCAGGAGGAAGCTGAGCTCCGCCATCCCCACCCATCTGGGCTCACCTCTGCCCAATCACCCTGCAATCCTGCCTTCCCCCCCCCCCGGGAAACACTCCACAGCCCCCCCAGGGAACTTTTGTCCACCTGCAGCACCAAGACTTGCGACTCAGACACTTAGTAACAGCCAGCCAGGGTGGAAAATTCTGGTCTCCCTTCCTGATGTACACCCCTGCTCTTTGTGATTGGGTCTCATGAAGCCCCTATCTCTCAGCTGCAGGGAAGCCAAGTCCTCCCCCAACCCCACATGGGGCAGAAAGCCCCATCTTTCCTAATGAATCTGTGGCCTGCTTTTCTAGAGGCAGGCGGTAGGTGATGGGGGGCATCGCAGGAGAGGTTGGCTGCCTTTTAGGAAGTCCACTGATAAGGTTCGGCTGTGTCCCCCACCCAAATCTCATCTTAAATTGTAGCTCCAATAATTCCCCATGTGTTGTGGAAGGGACCCAGTGGGAGATAATTGAATCGTGGGGGCGGTTTCCCCCATATTGTTCTCATGGTAGTTCATAAGTCTCCCAAGTTCTGATGGTTTTATAAGGAGAAACCCCTTTTGCTTTGCCCACCGCCATGTGAGACGTGACTTTCACCTTTCACTGTGATTGTGAGGCCTCCCCAGCAACATGGAACTGTGAGTCTATTAAACCTCTTTCCTTTATAAATTACCCAGTCTCAGATATGTCTTTATCAGCAGTGTGAAAACAGACTAATACACCCACCAAGGACAAATCTAGAGTCTCTCCTTAGAAGTGTGGGTGTTCATCTTGCATTGTCTTCCTTTGGGGGCACTGCTGAAAATTCAAGACCACTATTACATGTGTCTGTACACTTCCTGCTTTTAAAAAGTCTTACACCGTAGCACACTATTCTACACCTCAAATGTTTCCCTTTAAACAATCTCTGTGTTGGAGATTATCTCAGATGAGGACACAGCTGCCAATCTTCATGCCTTCACAGTGTTTCATCATATCGATGTCCAGTGTTGCTTTAACCAATCCTCTATTGGCTGTTTCCAAACTTTTGCTAAACAACACGGCAACAAATATTGATCAATCAATGGAGGACTTTTCTATGTATACCATCATGCCCAGCTGACTTTTTTTTTTTTTTGGTAAAAAAGAAAACACTCAGCCATGTTGATTCTTTTAATGTGGTACTAGCCTGTAAATGGATAGGCAACAATGGAATAGATTGGTTCACAATTTGCATTGCCATCAACCCGGTTTGAAACCACCTGTTTTTCCATAACTTTACCAACACTCCAACAAAACATTATCAAACTTTGCCAAAGTGATAGGCAAAAAATACAGAACCTCATTGTACTTTCTTTTTTTTCTCTTTTTTATACTTTTTTTTTTTTAAATTTTCCCATCCTCGCCAGGCGCAGTGGCTCACGCCTGTAATGCCAGCACTTTGGGAGGCTGAGGAGGGCAGATAACGAGGTCAGGAGATCGAGACCATCCCAGCTAACACCGTGAAACCTCGTCTCTACTAAAACTACAAAAATTAGCCGGGCCTCGTGGCATGTGCCTGAAGTCCCAGCTACTAGGGAGGCTGAGGCCAGAGAATTGCTTGAACCCAGGAGGCAGAGGTTGCAGTGAGCCGAGATCGCACCACTGCACCCCAGCTTAGGCAACGGAGTGAGACTCCATCTCAAGAAAAAAAAACAAACAAAAAAAATTCCCCATCCTCCTGCCTCTCATTGTACTTTTGTGTGTGTGTGTGTGTGACTGAGTCTGGCTCTGTCGCTCGAGCTGAGTGCAGTGGCCAGTGGTGTGATCTCAGCTCACTGAACCTCTGCCTCCCAGGTTCAAGCAATTCTCCTGCCTCAGCCTCTCAAGTAGCTGGGATTGCAGGTATGTGCCAACACGCCCAGCTAATTTTGGATTTTTAGTAGAAATGGGGTTTCACCATGTTGGTCAGGCTGGTCTCAAACTCCTGACCTCAAGTAATCTGCCCACCTTGGCTTCCCTAAGGGCTGGGATTACAGGCGTGAGCCACTGTGCCCGGTCCTCTCATTGCACTTTAAATTGTCATTTTGCATATTCTGAGTTAAGTGTCCTTCCACATGCGCCTTTTCAAAAAAGGCAGAGTTAGATAATTTAGCTTGGTGGTTAGGATTGTGGACTCTGGAGCTAATAGAATGTCTGGGTTTGAATCTCAGCTTCGCTGTTTAACAGCTATGACTGTAGCAAATGACCCACCCTGTCTACGCCTGATTTCTCTTGGGGGCAATAACCGTATGTACCTTATGGAGTTGCGGAGAGGATTAAATAAGTTACTTAGGGCATTTTTAGAAGAGTACATAGGGCATGGGAAAGTGCTATGTAGTGTAGGCATTAGCGTTATCCTTTTTATTTTTTTCCCATTAGGATATAGACCTATGGGAACTCTTATATATGTATTAGGAATATTAGTCTTTTGTCTTTGATGTACATTATAAACACATTTTCCAACACTGTCTTTTGACTTCATTTTTACCTAAATGCACTTTTTAACTGTAGTACAGTATACAAAACATAAGACTTACCATAAATCATTTTTAGGTATATGGTTCAGTGGGATTACAATGTTCGGAGACATGTTTTATTTTTGTGTTGTCAACATTTTCAACCTTGCCTCGTGTGATGGCTCACGCCGTAATCCCAGCACTTTGGGAGGCCGAGGCGGGCAGATCACCTGAGGTCAGGAGAGACCAGCCTGAGCAACATGGAGAAACCCCGTCTCTACTAAAAATACAAAAAAAAAAAAAAATAGCCAGGTGCCATGGCACATGCTTGTAATCCCAGCTACTTGAGAGGCTGAGGCAGGACAATCGCTTGAACCCAGGAGGCGGAGGTTACAGTGAGCCAAGATCGCATCACTGCACTCCAGCCTGGGCAACAAGGGCAAGACTCTGTCTCAAAAAAATTAAATTAAATTAAATTAAAAATTCGCCCTGTTCTTTTATGATTTCTGGGTTTTACATGGTTTTAAATGGCCTTTCCACTATAAGATTTTTTAATCTCCCGTATTTTACTACTGCTTTTATGGTTTCCTTTTTGGCATTTTAATATCAATTAATCTGCATCTTATTTTAGGTGAGGATGTGAAAAAGAGATTCTATTTTCTTTCTGGATGAGTAGCCAGTCTCAGTATCATTAATTGAATAGTGTGATTCCAAGTGTCTAACCCATTTTATAAACTAATACCCTGCTTAGAAACAAAATTCCTATATATATTTAGGTCTGTTCTGGAACTTTGGATTTATTTCACTGAGTTGTCTATCCATTTACAGGCTAGTACCACATTTTAAAAATCAACATGGCTGCGTGTTTTCTTTCTCTACAAAAAAAAATAATACCAGCTGGGTATGATGGTATACTCCTATGTTCCCAGCTACATGAGAGGCTGAGGCAGGAGGATCACTTGAGCCAAAGATATCAAGGCTGGAGTGAGGAGTGTTCCTACCACAGCTCTCCAACCTGGGTGACAAAGCAAGACCCTGTCTCTATTAAATAAAAGTGAAATAAAGGCCAGGCACACTGGCTCACACCTGTAATCCCAGCACTTTGAGAGGCTGAGGTGGAGGACTGCTTGAGGCCAGGAGTTCATGACCAGTCTAGCCAACAAAGTAAGACTCCATCTCTACAAAAAAATTAAAAACGTAGCCAGGCATGGTGATGTGCATCTGTGGCTCAGCTACACAGGAGGCTGAGACAGGAGGATCTGTTGAGCCCAGAAGGTCGAAGCTTTAGTGAGCTGTGTTTGCATCACCGCACTCCAGCCTGGACAACACAGTGAGACCCTGGCTCAAAAATAAAATAGTAAAAAAATAAAATCCATGTAACTTTAAAAGTTGTTCAAATACCTGGTAGAATTACTCTCTTATTATTGCTCTTCTGGTTGGAATGTTCCTGGTTATTTGTTTTTCCATATAAACTTTAGAATCAGTTTGTTGAATTAAAAAGCTTCCTATTGATCTGGGTGGGAGTGGGGAGTTTTGGCCCTGCTTAGAGGACCAAGTCCAGCCCCATCTGCTGAGGTTGCAGGTGTCTTGAAGGGTTCCTCCCCCCAACACCTGCTGCTGCCCAGCTCACATCCAGCTCAGTCACAGAAGGTGTGGGGTGGCCAGGACCTCCAGTCCATCCATCTGAGATGGATGCTGTACCTTCCAAGCAACCTCACACTGGAGCGGTGGCTGGAGGCAGCACAGTTGTAGGGGTGGCCACGGCTACAGTTACAGCCACAGCCACGGCCAGGTGAAGCCTCAGCCGCTACGGCCCTGACCACAGACTGGAGCGGTGGCTGGAGGCAGCACAGTTGTAGGGGTGGCCACAGCTACAGTTACAGCCACAGCCACGGCCAGGTGAAGCCTCAGCCGCTACGGCCCTGACCACAGAACCTGGAGGCCCTGCCTGGTGCACAGGGCTGTAGGCCCCCTGGGGGAAGGCAGTGAGACCTGACGGCAGACCACACCCACGTGCCAGGACTTAGGCATGTCCTTCTGTATCTCCAGGGCCCACTGACTCTGTCCCCAGGTGCCAGGCCAGATGCACTCTTTTTTCCAAATGGTGGAGCTTCCCAGGGTGACACACCAAAACCAGATGGCATACTTTCTTTCTTTTTATGCTTAGGTGTTCTTTTCTTTTTCTATTGTTAAAATAACACACGATCCAAAAAAAAAAAAAGATATATATAATGATATATACATAAGAAAATTAAAATGACCATAAATGTCTGACCCAGAAATAAATGAATAACAGTTTCATGTATTTCCTTCCAGTTCCTTTTCTAAGTGTGTATTTGCTTTGTCTTTCAAAAATTGTATTTATTTTTTATTTCACTGCAAATATGAGTATACATTCTCCTTAAAAAAAAAAAAAAAGGACGACGGGGACCAGGTGCAGTGGTTCACGCCTGTAATCCCAGCACTTTGGGAGGCCGAGGCAGGCAGATCACCTGAGGTCAGGAGTTCAAGAACAGCCTGGCCAACATGGTGAAACCCTGCCTCCACTAAAAATACAAAAATCAGCCGGGTGTGGTGGCAGGCACCTGTAATCTAAGCTACTCAGGAGGCTGAGGCAGGAGAATCGCTTGAACCCAGGAGGGGAAGGTTGCAGTGAGCCGAGATGGCACCACTGCACACTAGCCTGGGTGACAGAGCAGGACACTGTCTCAAAAAATAAATAAATAAATAAAAAATAGTGTAAGTTGGCCTTCAAAAGAGAGGAAATTCTGACACAGGCTTCAATATAGATGAAACTTGAGGACATTATGTTAAGTGAAATAAGCCAGCCAGTCACAAAAGGACCCACTTGTATGAAGTAGCTAGAGTTGTGAAATCCATAGAAATAGAAGATAGGATAGTTGCTGCCAGGGGTTTTAGGCGAGGGAAAGGGGGAGTTGTTGTTTGGGTACAGTTTCAGTTTTGCAAGATGAAAAAGACTGGTTGCCCAACAACGTAAATGTTCTTAACACCATTGAACTGTACATTTAAAAATGGTTAAGATGGGCTGGGTGCAGTGGTTCATGCCCGTAATCCCAGCACTTTGGGAGGCCGAGGCGGGCAGATGACCTGAGGTCAGGAATTCGAGACCAGTGTGGCCAACACGGTGAAGCCCTGTCTCTACTAAAAATACAAAAATTAGCTGATCGTGATCGCACGTGCCTGTAATCCCGGCTACTTGGGAAGCTGTGGCAGGAGAATCGCTGGAACCCAGGAGGCAGAGGTTGCAGTGAAACGAGATTGCCCTACTACACTCCAGCCTGGGCAATAAAGTGAGACTCCATCTCAAAAAAAAAAAAAAAAGGCCAAGCGTGATGGCTCACCCCTGTAATCCAAGCATTTTGGGAGGCCGAGGTGGGTGGATCACGAGGTCAAGAGATGGAGAGCATTCTGGCCAACATGGTGAAACCCCATCTCTACTAAAAATACAAAACTCTGCTGGGTGTGGTGGCATGTGCCTGTAGTCTCAGCTACTCGGGAGGCTGGGCAGGAGAATCCCTTAGAACCCAGGAAGAGGAGGTTGCAGAAACCCCAGGAAGAGGAATCCCTGACACTCTCCTGTAATCCTGGGATTCACCACACTCTGGTATTGAATACCTTATACCCTATCTCGAGGCTTCCAGGTCTCTTCTTTTTTTAAAATTGCATATTCTCTACTACTGTCCTAACAAAAGTTACTTAGGAGTGTACTTGGAGCATTTGTGCTTCAGTGAAAAACTATGCATTCCAATTCTGATTATATGGGGCTTTGTCCCATTCTTTGCCCTTGAAACTGTAAATTGTAGATAACTGGCAGCAATGCAAAACCATTCTTTTTCTTTTTTTTTTTTACAACCAATTCTTATCTACAGACATGTAACAAATAATCCACATCCCTCTCCCCACCACTCACAAAAAATAGTTTATCTCTATTTGCAAATTTGTTTCAAAATTCCTTTATAAATTTATCAATTTTTTTTTTTTTGAGATGGAGTTTTGCTCTTGTTGCCCAGGCTGGAGTGCAATGGCACAGCTCACTGCAACCTCCACTTCCTGAGTTCAAGTGATTCTCCTGCCTCAGCCTCCTGAATACCTGGGATCACAAGTGCGTGCCACCATACCCAGCTAATTTCTGTATTTTTAATAGAAACGGGGTTTCACCACATTGGCCAGGCTGGTCTCAAACTCCTAACTTCAGGTGATCTGCCCACCTCAGCCTCCCAAAGTTCTGGGATTACAGGCATGAGCCACCACACCCAGCAAATTTATCAATTATTAAATAAATCTGTATTTCTTTAACTTCTCTTCCTTTTTTTTTTTTTTTTAGAGATCAGACCTCACTATGTTGCCCAGGCTGGTCTCAAACTCCTGGGCTCAAGCATCCTCCCACCTTGGCCTCCCAAAGTGCTGGGATTATAGGATTACAGGTGGGAACCACCATACATGACCAAACTTCTCCTTTAAACTGGCTGTAACCTCATTACTGGTTTCTTCGTTAATAACGAGTTTATATATTAAGATATTTAACGTGTTCGTTTTATTTCTGTATGAGAGTAATGGTTTTACCTTTTTTTTAAAAAAAGTATCCTTTAACTGAAGAATATTTTTTGAGTCATTACAGTCTGAAAACATCTTTGTTCTACTTTCACAGCTGATTGATAGATTGGCTGGGTATAAAATTATAGCTTGAATATCTAATGCTATTTTCCCCTCCTGTTTCTTTGCATATGATTAGTTTCCTGCCCTCCCTCAACAATGGGTTTTGTTTTTGTTTCTTTGATTCCTGGGATTCAAGCTGGAATTCTGAACCCCAGTTACATGGGATTCAGAAGTATCATGATCATATGCCTTGATGGAGGTCTTTTCATTGATTTTGCCAAAGACTTCAGTGGACCTTTATCTGGAAACACCTGCCCTTCAGGTCTAGAAATACTTTTATATTTTTTTTTGATGATTTTCTCCTCTTAATTGCCTCTTCTCTCTCTTCTAGATTTCTTTATATCTGGATGTTAAATGTCTAGATTGATCTTCTATTTCTCAAATCTTCCATCCCCCATTCCCATTGTTATATTAACTTGTTTCCCTGGTTATTTACAAAATTGATAGCTTTCCATATTGAATTAACTGGCTATTTATCTTCTGATTATCCTTTTTTTAGTAAATTGAAATTTTATGTAAAACCACTGAATATAAACAAATAACTCGTCAGTATATTATTACATTTAAAAGGCGGCCAGGGGGAGAGAGATCCAAGATGGCCGATTAGCAGCAGCTCAGGATTGTAGCTCCCAGTGAAAGCGCAGAGAGTGAGTGGATGCCACATTTTCAGACGAATTTTTATCGCCCACAGACCAAGAGATTCCCGGCGGAGGAGCCCCACGTGTCGCCAGAGCAACTCTTCAGCCGGGGCGGGCATTTGCAGGCGCCCCGGGCGCAGTGGTTCTCAGTCCGGAGTACACGGGACTGAGTGCCCTTTAGTTGGCGTTGGAGCTCCAGGAAGGCAGAGTCTCCCATTCAGCTGATTGAAAAGCGGACTGAAGTGGGGAACCAGACCGGGAGATTCCCGGGCAGAAAAGCGCCACGAATCTTAACGCTGCTGTTTCAGCCCGCGTAGTGGGTCGTCGCAGGGGAAGGCTGGTCCCCCCCTCCCCCCGGCCACAAAAAAAAAACAAAACAGCAATTGGAACTGCTGAGGATTGAGAGTTTCACAGCAAGTGCAGCTGAACCCGGGAAGGTCCAGCTCTGTGGGGGAGGGGCGTCCGCAGAAGGAAAACTAAGAAACAGAAAAAACTTTACCACCAACAAGCTGGACGCCTACTCAGAGACCTAATCTGAAAGTCAGCAATTACACAGACGACAGGAGGATAAATCCACAAAGATGGGAAGAAACCAGTGCAAAAAGACTGAAAACACCCAAAATCAGAATGCCTCTCCTCCTACAGAGGATTGCAGTTCCTCATCACCAATTGAACAAGACCTGATCGAGAATGAATGTGAGGAATCAACAGAATCAGGCTTCAGAAGGTGGATAATGAGAAACTTCTGTGAGCTAAAAGAACATGTTCTAGCCCAATGCAAAGAAACTAAGAACCTTGAAAAAAGGTTTGACGAAATCTTAACGAGAATGGACAATTTAGAGAGGAATATAAGTGAATTAATGGAGCTGAAAAACGCAATACCAGAACTTCGCGAAGTATGCACAAGTTTTAACAGTCGAATTGATCAAGCAGAAGAAAGGATTTCAGAGGTCGAAGACCAACTTAACGAAATAAAACAAGAAGACAAGATGAGAGAAAAAAGGGTAAAAAGGAATGAGCAAAGTCTCCAAGAAATATGGGACTATGTGAAAAGACCTAATCTACGTTTGATAGGTGTACCTGAATGTGACGAAGAGAATGAATCCAAGCTGGAAAATATTCTTCAGGATATTATCCAGGAAAACTTTCCTAACCTAGCAAGGCAGGACAATACTCAACTCCAGGTAATACAGAGAACACCACAAAGATATTCCTCAAAAAGAGCAACCCCAAAGCACATAATCATTAGATTCACCAGGGTTGAAATGAAGGAGAAAATACTAAGGGCAGCCAGAGAGAAAGGTCAAGTTACCCATAAGGGGAAGTCTATCAGACTCACAGCAGATCTCTCAGCAGAAACCCTACAAGCCAGAAGAGAGTGGGGGCCAATATTCAACATCCTTAAAGAAAAGAACTTTTCAACCCAGAATTTCATATCCAGCCAAACTAAGTTTCATAAGTGAAGGAAAAATAAAATTTTTTACCAACAAGCAAGTACTCAGAGATTTCATTACCACCAAGCCTGCTTTACAAGAGCTTCTGAAAGAAGCACTATATACAGAAAGGAACAACCAGTATCAGCCATTCCAAAAAACCCATCGGTAAGCTGCATCCAGACCCATCTCACATGCAAGGATATACAGAGACTCAAAACAAAGGGATGGAGGAAGATTTGCCAACCAAATGGAGAGAAAAAAAAAAAAAAAGCAGGAGTTGCAATTCTCATCACTGATAAAATAGACTTTAAAGTAATAGAAACCAAAAGAGATAAGAAGGACATTGCATAATGGTAGAGGGATCAATGTAATAGGAAGAGCTAACGATCCTAAGTCTATGCGTACCCAATATAGGAGCACCCAGATACATAGGACAACTTCTTGGTGACTCACAAAGAGACTTGGACTCCCACACAATAATTGTGGGAGACTTTAACACTACATTGTCAATATTGGACAGATCAATGAGACAGAAGGTTAACAAGGATACCCGGGACTTGAACTTAGACCTCGAACAAGTAAACTTAATAAACATTTACAGAACTCTCTACTCCAAATCCATAAAACATACATTTTCTTCAATAACACATCACATCTATTCTAAAAGTGACCACATGGTTGGGAGTAAATCACTCCCCAGCAATTGCATAGCATTTCATAGGTTTAAATGAAATATTGGTTGGCTGTTTGTTATTTTCCTCCCTTATTCCTTCCTGTCTCCATTGTATAACACAATTATTAGTACAAAAGAGCTTTTCAATACCCATTTTTAGACTGCATTCTAGCCTGGGCAATAGAGCAAGATTCCCGTTCTCTCCCTCTCTTTCTTCTTCTTTCCCTTTCTTTCATTCTGTTTCTTCCTTCTTTCTCTTTTTCTTTTCTTTCTTTTTCTTTCAAAAAAAATAAAAATAAAAGGAGGCCAGGCCAGACTGGGTATGGTGGCTCACACCTGTAGTCCCAGCACTTTGAGAGGCCAAGTGGACGAATCGCTTGAGCTCAGGAGTTCAAGACTAGCCTGGGCAACATGGCAAAACCCCATCTCTACAAAAAAATATAAAAACTAGCTAGACATAATGGTGCACAACTGTGGTCCCTGCTACCTGGGAGGCTAAGGCAGGAGGATCATGAGCCCAGAGGTCAGGACTGCAGTGAGCCATGTTCACACCACAGCACTTCAGCCTGAGTGACAGAGTGAGACCCTGTCTCAAAATTTAAAAATAAGTCAACTTTGTTTTCTTTCTTTTTTTTTTTTTTAAGATGAAGTCTGACTTTGTCACCAGGCTGGAGTATAGTGACACGATCTCGGCTCACTGCAACTTTCGACTCCCTGATTCAAGCAATTCTCCTGCCTCAGCTTCCCAAGTAGCTGGGATTATAGGCACAGGCCACCATACCCAGCTAATTTTTGTATTTTTAGTAGAGATGGGGTTTCTCCATGTTGGCCAGGATGGTCTCAATCTCCTGACCTCGTGATCTGCCCGCCTTGGCCTCCCAAAGTGCTGGGATTACAGGCGTGAGCCACCGCGCCTCTCAAAAGGTTAACTTTGACCCAGATTTATATATTGGTACCTATATTATATAGACTCCTCAGCATTTTGTACAAAGCTCAGCAAATAATAGTAGTTGCTAAATATCTTTGTTGAATATATCTTCAACTCATCAGTTGCTTCTAAATCTTAATCCAATACTTCCTTCAGGGTTAAACAGTAAATGACCTTCTTTAGCTCTTTATTCTAGAAACATTTTAAATACTATCTGTTGAATATTTACTATTTGTCTCTGCTCCAAACCCTTTAGGTGTGGTGAGTTAATTCTTACAACAATACTAGAAGGTAGGTCCTTTTGTTATCTACATTTTACAGATAAGAAAACTTACCTGAATGCTTAAGTGGCTGAGCTGAACTTTAGAGACTACACTTTAACTGTTGTGCTAGGTGCTGGTTCTGTTCACATGCCAATTCTGATCCATTTATAGTAGTTCTTCAGCACACATTGTTGAGAAGAATTCTGGGGCAGTATATAGGCTCCATAAGAAAAAACAAAGTCTGCCTTGATTGATTAATGATGTCTGCCATGCGCGCAGGAATGGGGAGGTGGGGAGTTACTTTTTTTTTTTTTTTAACTCTGCTGAATCATTCCTTGGAGAAAAATTATCTCTGGGGTTATACACAGCTCTCGTGCCTTCAGAATTAGGGCATGTTGACATCTGAAGTGTTTAAAGGCTGTTTTGTTTCCTAGCTGTAGTAGAATTCTTTAACTGCCTGTTTATAATTTATCTGAGAGCAACACTGGTAATTAGGCATCTGAGCGTTCCTCTGATTCCCTGGTTTCTTCCTTTTCCTGTGGTAAAAACAGAAAGTCAGAAAAATAATCACATTGCATCATGATACCAGTGGGCCATATAAAAAGCCCCGTGATGTTATTTTTCCGATCATTGCTTTCCGCAGCCAGCATTGAGACCATTCCAAACACCCCTCCCATCAGATCGTTAGAAATAGCCATATAGTCCGTCTCTTTACTAACCTTTCTACGTCCCAAACAGTTTTACAACTTGGCTTCAGCTGCAGCGCAGCCCAGCTTTTAAAGGAATTAGATCCTTTTCCCAGAATCTCCATTAAAGAGAACTTAACACAGCTTTAAAAGAAAGACATATAAAGTGATTTTCTCCAATCTCTACCCATTTTTCCGAGTGCACTTTTATCTTACACTTTTATCTTACTTTTTCTTATAGAAACAATCTATTTGTTTAGAATCGTACTATGAGGTGTTCAATATTCACTTTCCCATCCTTTTTTTCTCAGCTAAAGTAATATACATATATTGAGAATTCCTGGGAGGGCTGTTATCTCCTCTAACTATGAAGCAGGAAACCAATTAGAGAAAAAAAAATCACTGGGAAATCTCACATTGTCCTGATTACCTCTGGACGAGAAAGAGAAGAGGAAAGTTACTTGGGAGGTCAGTTGTCATAAGCCAACAGGGTTTTGAAGGAGGCATGTCGAGATGAAGCCCCACAACACCAGGATGGGATGGCGGTTCCGTCCCTACCCCAGGCTCTTGGGTCTATATTAGTTTCTTTTCTTTTTTGGCGGGGGCCGGGGGGGAGGGGACAGAGTCTTGCTCTTGTTGCCCAGCCTGGACCTGGAGTGCAATGGTGCAATCTCAGCTCGGCTCACTGCAACCTCCGCCTCCCGGGTTCAAGCAATTCCCTGCCTCAGCCTACAGGTGAGGAATTACAGGTGCCCACCACCACACCTGGCTAATTTTCATATTTTTAGTAGAGATGGGGTTCACCATGTTGGCCAGGCTGGTCTTGAACTCCTGACCTTGTGATCCACCCACCTCAGCCTCCCAAAGTCCTGGGATTACAGGTGTGAGCCACTGCACCCAGCTCTTTTCTTTTTGAGACAGTCTCACTCTGTCACCCAGGCTGGAGGGCAGTGGCACGATCTCGGTTCACTGCAACCTCTGCCTCTGGGGTTCAGGCAATTATCATGCCTCAGCCTCCCGTGTAACTGAAATTACAGGCGCATGCCACCACACCTGGGTAATTTTTGTGTTTTTAGTAGAAACAGGGTTTCATCACTTTGGCCGAACTCCTGACCTCAAGTGATCCGCCTGCCTCAGCCTCCCAAAGCGCTGGGATTACAGGTATGAGCTACCACGCCTGGCCTATATCAGTTTCTTAAAGGAGCGCCTCTGGCCGACGGTGAGGCCGCCCTCCTGGCCTCATGGTCATCAGCAGACATCCAGATAAGGTCCAAGGTTGTAGTGAGCATCTTGCAGATGGTGAGCTGCTCAGATCATGCCCACTTTGGTGTATTCGGGACTCTTAGCTATTCCCAAAGCACCTCATATCAGGCCAGATGAAGGTAACTTCTGGCTGCCTTCTGTATAGGAAGGCAGGAGCCCCCAGAACTGCAGTTCACGCAGGCTCCTAGAGAACTTTCTGAGGGACACCGAGCAACCCACCCCTGGACAGCTACCCTGTCCAGAATCTTCCCCATGAGGGGGCACAGTCTGCTGCCCCGGAAAGCAACAGCATCTAATCTTTTGGAGGTCGCGCTGGCTAGGATGTTGTCTGGCCCATGATCACTGGAAATGTTAGCTTGTAAGAGACCAAGCTGAGGACCCCGCACTGTCTGCTGTAACTCACTATCTACAGCATTCAAGCTTGACCCCAGAAAGTCTTCTTTTGTCAGAAACAAAATACCACATGTTCTCATTTGTAAGTCAGAGCGAAATGATGAGAACTCGTGAACACAAAGAAGGGAACAACAGGCCAGGTGGGGTGACTCACACCTGTAATGCCAGCACTTTGGGAGGCCGAGGCGGGTGGATCACCTGAGGTCAGGAGTTCAAGACCAGCTGGCCAACATGGCAAAACCCCGTATCTACAAAAATACAAGAATTAGCTGGATGTGGTGTTGCGTGCCTGTAATCTCCACTACTCAGGAGGCTGAGGCGGGAGAATTGCTTGAAGCTGGGAGGCGGAGGCTGCAGTGAGCAGAGATGGAGTTGCCATTGCACTCCAGCCTGGGGGACAGAGCAAGACTGGCTCAAATAAATAAATAAACAAATAGCCCAGTCCCAGGTATTTCTTTATATCAATGCAAGAACAGCCTAATACATAGGGGTTAGAACTTGAATATATCTTTGCGGGGGCATAATTCAACCTGCTGCGGATTCCCATGTGAGTTCTTCCTTATGACATCCTCCTCTCTTCCCAAAGAGACGACCACTTCGGTTACTTTTGTGTTAATCATTTTCTTACATTTGAAATCGGTTTTTTTGTTTTGTTTTTTAATCGCCTGACTGTATATACCTAACCAAACAATGCTGAGTTTTGAAAAGCTGGGTACGAAGCACAAGGCCAGTTAAATAAGGTCAGGGCCTCATTGCCACTTCAAGATGAAGGCTTCCAGGATGAGATATTCCAATGGGGTCTCAGGTCATGAAATGGCTTCAGCATCGCTGAGCGTGTTCAGAGCCCCTTCTGAGAAAGACAGTGGGTACACCAAGTCTTGGGAAACCCAGGTCTCATTTGGATAGGGCACCTATGTAGACAAGACATTGGGCCCACCACAGGGAGAGGGTCGGGTAAGTGCACTGCATTTGTTCACGTGGTTTGGGTCAGCAGCCTCCAAGATGGCCCCCAGGGCTCCACCCTTCTCAACTTCACCCCACCTTCAGAGGTCCCTAGTCCTGCCTGTTCCTGTACCTCTTGAGGATTCAGCAGGGTAAATGACATTGGTTCTTTGCTTCTCCCACTGGCCAACTATGACTCAGTTTCCCAGGTCTGCCTTTTCACCCTCCTTATGGGTTTGCACATTAACTTTTAAATCCCTTTGCTATAGTTTTAGTGGGATTTCATTAAGAATAAGTTAGATGGGCCGGGCACGGTGTCTCACACCTGTAATCCCAGCACTTTCGGAGGCCGAGGTGGGTGGATCACTTGAGGTCAGGAGTTCAAGACAAGGCCAACTAACATGGTTAAACCCAGTCTCTACTAAAAATACAAAAATTAGCCGGATGCAGTGGCACACACCTGTGGTCCCAGTTACTTGGAAGGCTGAGGCCGGATAATTGCTTGAACCTGGGAGACAGAGCTTACAGTGAGCCGAAGCAGGTGGTCCATGGGGGTGATCCAGCTGGTGGGGCCAACCAAGAAGGGAAAGCTACCTGAGAGGCCCAGGTGGACATGGGGCCTTAAGCTGGGTTCTGGCTGCAGGGCCCAGGTCTGGGTCAGTAGAAGACTATCCGAGGTTTTGCCCAAGAGTCACAGACTCTCATGCAGTAGGATCATTAGAGCCGAAGCAGCACCTTCTGCCTGCTGGGCGCCCTTCTGAGCTCTTCACGTGCATGAACTCAATGAAATCTCCCAGAAAACCTATGAGATCAGAACTGATAAGTCCCATTTTATGGATGGAGAAACAGAAGCAAAACCAGGAGTTCTCCCTTGGCCCCATCTGTGGTGAGAATGAAGGTCATTCTCAGCAATCAGACCATCAGCATTCCAGAAAGCGTCAGCCTCACTGGGAAGGAACAGACAGGGATTGGGAAGGGTCCCAGAAGAACCCTGTGGTGGGATTACATCACATCAATGCTGAACTCGGTCTCCTTGGAAAGGAAAGGAGGAGGCTCCAGGCTGACAAATGGTGGGAGATAGGAAGGAACTGGCGACACTGCCTGTAGTCGGGGTGCTCCCCCTGGGTTTCCAATACATCATCAGGATTTGCATGAGACCAGGCATTGCTTGTTCAATATCTTAAGCCCAGAAAGATGAGTGATCAGTTAATTCTTGAAGGAAACAACATTAAGCATTGTTATCAAATTCAGGTTGCCACTTTGATTCCACACGTCACAACAAGGACAGCAAGAAAGTTTTGGATGGTATCTAAATCTCCACAGAAAGAAAAGTTCAGCAGCTGATAAGATCTGAGCTGACCCCCTACGGAAACAAGATGGCAAGTGATTCTTAAGACCTCTTTGTGATATTTTCAAGATGCAATAACAGCCCTCTATTAAAGATAAAAGCAGTACATGGAGGTGAAATTACTTGTTCAAGGTAACACAGCAAGTCTGTGGCAGAGCTTCATCCAAATCCACAAAGTCAGGCTCTGAAATTGGCACCCTCACCACTGTACAACCACCACTACAGTGGTTCACCTTTGGGTGGCAAATTAGACAGGTGGCTGGGGACCCGAGGGAGCCCAGAGCCCGGCTGGGATCCATTATGGTTTGTAATCATCCAGCTGCGTGAGGTGGGGCTCAGCAGCCAGTGAGGTGGACTGTGGGTCTCGTGTTCAGCCCCAGAGAAGGGGCCTGGTCAGAGCCAGGCAGGGGTTGAGGACCAGCTGCAGTCCCAGCAAAGGGCACCTGGGCCTCCTGGGCTCGGAGCTATTGCTCAGTTTATGTGCTGGGGCCCTGATGGGCTGACCTGAGAGGCAGGAGTGCTGTGCCCTCAGGGCTATGATGTGGGCACTGAGTTAGATGTGCAGGTGACCTGGTTGGTACCTGCCTTCTGGATTGAGGAGGGTGACTTCTTGGCAAGGACTCGTGGTTGGCAAAGATCAAGGAGCAAAGGGCACACGTGCAGGCAAGAGCACCAGTGGTCTCAGGACGGGGAAGGAAAGGGCACACCACGTATATGGGCATCGACAGTAGTCCCAGCACTGGTGAGTTCCTCACGGGGTCAGCCATGCTCCTGCCTCGAGGCCTTTGTCCTTGCTCTGCCTCAGCCTAGGGCCCTCTTCCCCAGATAACCCCACAACTCATTTCCTCACTCCCCCTCAGGCCTGTGCTCAAAGGCCACCTTATCAGAAAGGCCTTCCCTTCAGAGACCTTCCCCACCACTTACCATCCCCTTCCCATGGAGAGGTTTCCCAGGGGTACTGCAGCAATCTCTTCTGTCCCATGTGTTCTTTCTCCAGCCCCTTGACTACAGGAACCTTGTGACTGCTTGGACCAACAGAATATGGCGCTAGACACAGTGCTAGTTCCAAACACAGCCCTCAACCAGCCTGACAGCCTCTGCCTCCTGCTTCTTGGAACACTCTTCTTCTTCTGTCTTCCTCTCCCCCCTCCCCCACCTCCCCCCCTCTCCCCCTCCCCCTCCCCTTCCCCTCCCCCTCCCCTTCCCCTTCCCCTCCCCTTCCCCTTCCCCTTCCCCTTCCCCTTCCCCTCCTTCTCCTTCTCCTTCTTCCTTGAGATGGCATTTCGCTCTTGTTGCCCAGGCTGGAATGCAATGGTGCAATCTCGGCTCACCACAACTTCCATCTCCCGGGTTCAAGCAATTCTCCTGTCTCAGCCTCCTGAGTAGCTGGGACTATAGGTGTCCGCCACCACACCCAGCTAATTTTTTGTATTTTTAGTAGAGACGAGGTTTCACCATGTTAGCCAGGATGGTCTGATCTCCTGACCTCGTGATCCAACTGCCTCGGCCTCCCAAAGTGCTGGGATTACAGGCGTGAGCCACCAAGCCCGGCCAACAGTCTCCTCTTGAAGAGCTCTTTCCAGATCCCAGCTGGCACGTTGAGAAGCCCAGGCCACATGGAGAGGCCACAAGTAGGTGTCCAGGTTGACAGCCCAGCTTGGCTCCCCAGCTGACAGTCTACTTCTGCAGCCCACGGAGTGAGCCACTCGGATGTCCAGCCAGCAGGTTCCTCAGATGGCTCAAGGCCTGGCCAGCATCTGATGGCAACCACATGCAAAACCCCACAAGATCCACCCTGCTGAGCCCAGTCAACCAAAGAGCCAGGAGAGATGAAACTGACTCGTTGTTTTAGGCCACTAAGTTTCAGGGTGGTGTGTTCGGCAGCAACAGTTAACCGGTACCTTTACTTGTTTAATTAACTTTTCATAGCACTTATCATCACCTGACATTAGATTATAAGCTATTTGTTTCTTGTCTCTTTCCCTCTCTTGGTTTTGCTTACTGCTAGACTTTTGTTGCCAGGCTGGAGTGCAGTGGTACCATCTACGCTTACCGCAACCTCCGCCTCCCAGGTTCAAGCGATTCTCCTGCCTCCACCTCCCAAGTAGCTGGGATTACAGGCATGCACCACCACGCCCAGCTAATTTTGTATTTTTAGTAGAGACAGGGTTTCTCCATGTTGGTCAGGCTGGTCTCGAACTCCCGCCCTCAGGTGATCCACATGCCTCGGCCTTCAAAAGTGCTGGGATTACAGGCGTGAGCCACTGCGCCCGGCCACTGGTAGGCTCTTTGCACTGAGAGCAGTACCTGGCACATAGAAAGCCCTCAGTACTTATTCTCTGAATGGATGAATAAATCCAAAAACATCTGATGAAAAATCTTCATGTAGTAGTCAATGTGATTTCATTTGTTCCTCATAGGCCTAACGGCTGGTTTGTTTCTGAGCACAGGCTGGGTATCAGATTTGGTTGGATTTATTCATTAGCAACCATTTACGGAGTTTCTCCTATGTGGTAGGTCCTGGAGATAAATCAATGAACAAAAGCAAAAATCCCTGCCTTCATTCTAGTGAAGGAGACAGGCAATAAACGAAAGACGTAAGTAAAATTACTTGGTATATTGGAAGGGGAAAGGTCGCAAAGAAAAAAGTACAATGGCTGGGCGCGGTGGCTCACGCCTGTAATCCTAGCACTTTGGGAGGCAAGGCAGGCGGATCACCTGAGGCCAGGAATCCGAGACCAGCCTGGCCAACATGGTGAAACCCCATTTCTAATAAAAATACAGGCCAGGCACAGTGGCTCACGCCTGTAATCCTAGCACTTTGGGAGGCCAAGCTGGATGGATCACCTTAGGTCAGGAGTTTGAGACCAGCCTATTACCAACATGGAGAAACCCTGTCTCTACTAAAAATACAAAAAATTAGCTTGGCATAGTGGCACATGCCTGTAATCCCAGCTACTCGGGAGGCTGAGGCAGGAGAATCACTTGAACCTGGGAGGCAGAGGTTGCAGTGAGCTGAGTCACTCCATTGCACTCCAGCCTGGACAACAAGAGCGAAACTCAGGCTCGAAAAAATAAAAAATAAAAATACAAAAAAAATTATCTGGGTATGGTGGTGCAGGCCCGTAATCCCAATTACTCAAGAGGCTGAGGCTGGAGAATCACTTGATCCTGGGAGGCAGAGGTTTCAGAGAGCCGAGATCGTGCCACTGCACTCCCACCTAGGCAAGAAAAGCAAAACTCCGTTTAAAAAAAAAAACACACACACACACACACACACACAGAAAAAAGAAAAGAAAAAAAAGCAGAGAAGAGGGATAGAGAGTGCTAGGGAGACTGAAATGTTGAATAAGGTGGCCAGGTGTATAAGTTCACAAGAGCTGCTATAACAAAATGCAACAGACTGACTTAAAACAACAGATATGTGCTGTCTCACAGTACTGGAGGCCAGGGATCCAAGATCAAGGTGTCAGCACATTGATTCCCTGTGCAGCTATGAGGGAGAATCTGTTCCAGGCCTCGCCCGAGCTGCTGGCAGTTGCTGGAAATCTTTGGGGTTCCTTGGCTTGTAGAAGTAACACCCCAATCTCCACCTTCATCTTCACATAGTGTTCTTGCTGTGTGCCTGACTCTGTGTCCAAATTTCCCCTTTTTATAAGGACACCAGTCATACTGGCTCAGCGCCTCCCCTACTCCAGTGTGACCACATCTACATTTGGTTGTCTGCAAAGATCCTACTTCCAAATAAAGTCACATTCATCAGTAGGAGGGGTTAGGACTTCAGCATCTTTGGGGAGGACACAATTCAACACATGACTCCAGGGAAGCCCTCATTGAACGGTGGCTGTGGAGCAAAGGCTTGAAGCTGCTGTTGAGCCAGCGAGCTACGAGAAAGTGGCAGTGAGTGTCCAAGCAGAGGGGAACAGCAAATTCAAAAGTCCCAAGGTGGATTTGGTCAGGTGCTTTCCAGGAACCACAAGAAGGCCAATGTGGGCCAGGCGCGGTGGCTCACGCCTGTAATCCCCTCACTTGGGGAGGTCGAGGCAGGCAGATCACCTGCAGTCCTGAGTTTGAGACCAGTCTGGCCAAGATGGTGAAATCCTGTAACTACTAAAAATACGAAAATTAGCCAGGTGTGGTGACGCATGCCTGTAGTCCCAGCTACTCAGGAGGCTGAGGCAGGAGAATTGCTTGAACCCGGGAGGCAGAGGTTGCAGTGAGCCAAGATCACACCATTGCACTCCAGCCTGGGTAACAGAGTGAGACTCCACCTAAAAAAAAAAAAAAAAAAAAAGGCCAGTGGAGCTGGGTAGAAGGAATGAGGGAGGCAGAGAGAGGAGCTTAAGTAGAAAGGGAACCTGGGGCAGATCAGGAAGGGCCCTGAAGGACTCAAAAGGAATTTTCAGGCTTTGGAATAAGACCTTGCCAAAATCCACCACCTCCTCTGTGCCTGGAAGAGCTTCTCTTGTTCCTTCTCTACTGCCTCTGCGCCTGGCCCCAGGCGGTGCATGACAGGCACTCGGGGGGAACACCAGGGGAGTGAAGGAGCATCCCAAGGTCTTGAGGACATGTCAGGACCCTCCTCCTCACCCTTCCTGAGACTACTCTGTATCCACAGCCGCCTGGCCAGCCTCTCCTCTGCTTGCCCCAAGTCTGCAAGCCACTTCGTTAAACTGACACCTCATTCTCTCTCTGGCTGCCACACAGTCTCCAACTTAATTTTGTCTCACACACTGCTCAGCCCAATATTGGTTATAACCTGAAACTCAGCCGACTCCAAGGCCCCCTGGCCCATTCCTATGTGTGCAGAGTGGCCCAAAGAACCCCATGTGGTCCAACTCTTGTTCTTAGGACCGGGGATCCCGTGCCGCCGTGGTTCATAGAGACACCTCACACTGCAGCCCTCCTCTGATCCCGCGATAACCTACTTTCATAATCATAGAAACTGCTTATGATACACTGACACCGTAAACAAAGCAGGATGTAAAACCGCCCATTCAATGTGCTTCCCATTTCCCTAAAAATTATTTGGGGCTGGAAATAAGACGGAGGAAATACACCAAAATCTTAACAGTTTTCCCACTGATCGTGGTGGGGCTTTTTTTGTTTTTGTTTTTGTTTTTTTTTTGAGACGGAGCTCATCCTGTCACCCAGGCTGGAGTGCAGTGGCGCAATTTCAGCTCACTGCAACCTCTGCCTCCCAGGTTCAAGCGATTCTCCTCCTCAGCCCCCTGAGTAGCTGAGACTACAGGCAAGTGCCACCACACCCAGCTAATTTTTTGTATTTTTAGTAGAGATGGGGTTTCACCGTGTTAGCCAGGCTGGTCTCGATCTCATGACCTTGTGATCCTCCCACCTTGGCCTTCCAAAGTGCTGGGATTACAGGCGTGAGCCACTGTGCCCAGCCTAGCGGTGGTATTTTTATTAATATACTTTAAGCTTTCCTTTTGTTTTTTAAACTGTGGCAATAAAAAGTCATTTTCAGAATGCACTTATGAACTATTATGCCTAGCTTGAATGCAGTGAAATAGCAGAAATCCCTTGAGGTGATAATGCAGGTGGGTTCAATGCTGGACATTTGAAAATTCAGGTTTTATTCATGTTGCAAAAGAACTTCTCTGCATTGCTTTCTAAAATTTCATTCACGGGCACTGATTTAGGGCCCCAGTTACTACATAAGTCAAGACCACCTGGAACAAAATTGCTTTTGCTAGATGCTCCGTACCCTGTCCCTACCCCGACTCAACAGGACTTCAGTTATAGCCTTTTATGATAGGTAGTTAAGCTTATCACCCATTCCAAAGAAGTGTGTGTGTGTGTGTGTGTGTGTGTGTGTGTGTGTGTTGTGTATCTATACAGAGAACACACACACATTCTATTAGTTCTGTTTTTCTGGAGCACCCTGAACTAATGCACTAGTTCCTAGGGGAACACTCCCTGCAGAGGGGTATTCATGCCGAGACTGGCCATTTCTCAGGGACATCCCGGAAAGAGCCTTCTGAGGGCTGAGAGGCAGTGCAGTGTGGTGACCAACAGCAGGCTGGGACCAGACTGCCTGGGTTGGAATCCCGACTTTGCCACTTACCTTTTCTTTTTTTTTTTTTTTTTTGAGACAGAGTCTCACTCTGTTGCCCAGGCTGGAGTGCAGTGGCATGATCTTGGCTCACTGCAACCTCTGCCTCCTGGGTTCAAGCAATTCTCCTGCCTCAGCCTCCCGAGTAGCTGGGATTACAGGTGCTCAACACCATGCCTGGATAATTTTTGTATTTTTAGTAGAGGCAGGGTTTCACCATGTTGGCCAGGCTGGTCTCAAACCTCTGACCTCAGGTGATCTGCCTGCTTCGGCCTCCAAAAGTGCTAGGATTACAGGCATGAGCCACCGTGCCTGGCCCGCCACTTATTTATTATTTTTTTTAGACAGGGTCTCGCTCTGTCACCCAGGCTGGAATGCAGTAGCTCAATCTTGGTTCAGTGCAACCTCCTCCTCCCAGGTTCAAGCAATTCTCGTGCCTCAGCTTCCCAAGTAACTGGGACCACACACACACGCCACCATGCCCAGCTAATTTTTGTATTCTTTGTAGAGATGGGGTTTTACCATATTGGCCAGGCTGGTCTCGAACTCCTGACCTTGCAATACACTGCCCTTGGCCTCCCAAAGTGCTGGATTACAGGCATGAGCCACTGCACCCAGCCCCAACCACTTGTGGTGGGCAGTATCATGGCCTCCCCAGAGATTCCCATGTTTGAATTCCTGGAATCTAGAAATACACAACCTTTCCCAATAAATGGATGAAGTTTGCAGATGGAGTTATGCTGGGTCCACAACTTCACTAGCAAGAGCCTAACAGGGAAGTGAGATACCATTAACAACCATGTGCTCTAAACACCAGAGAGGGATGGCCAAGGAGGAAAAGACCCTCAGGTGGGGGCAGGGCAGGGCAGGTGCTGAAGAACACGATTCCTAATCCCACCCTTACTTCTAGAAGCTCCACTGGGACAGGCAGGAAAATGGACAAAACTCTTAGCGGTCCCATGGGGAGCTTCCAGTCCTGGGGCAGATGGGAGTGAAACTGCAGCTCAGCCCACGGGTGCCCTCCAAAGAACCCCCACCCCCACCCACAGGCCCTATCCCAGAACCAGGTGCTGAATGGCAGGAGCAGCTATAGCCATTGCCCTGCAAGTGAGGGCTGTTGGCCTGGTTAGGTACAGCCAACTCAGTCACCAACACTTCATAAGTTCTCCAAAAGGGCTGGGCGTGGTGGCTCATACTTGTAATCCCGGCACTTTGGGAAGCTGAGGTGGGTGGATCACAAGGTCAGGAGTTCAAGTCCATCCCGGCCCATATGGTGAAACCCCGTCTCTACAAAAAATACAAAAATTAGCTGGGCGTGGTGGTGGGTGCCTGTAGTCCCAGCTACTCAAGAGGCTGAGATGAGGCAGGGGAATTGCTCGAACCCGGGAGGCGGAGATTGCAGTGAGCCAAGATGGTGCCACTGCACTCCAGCCTGGGCAACAGAGCGAGACTCTGTCTCAAAAAAAAAAAAAAAAAAGAAAAGAAAAAAGGAAAAAGGTCTCAAAAGGGACAGCAGAAACCCACAGCTGGAGTTGCTAATGCGCAGTGCCTGAAACAGGACCTGCTCAAGAACTGTCCACTGATGCCAGAAGTAGCGGACAAGCACGGGGGGGAACAGGATGATTGCAGGGTTTCAAAGAATCTCCCCATAAGATACTTACTGATTCCAAAGGGGAAAAATAAAGACTTTGCAGTGGAGAACTCTGGAAGATGTCACCCAATCCAGGGAACCAAAGTCAGCCAAGTCCAGGAAGGAGACATCTCTGACAGGACGCACTGAGAAGGGAGCCATATCAGATCTCTACTATTCTTGCCCAAAACGTAGAACCTGAGTTTAACCTAAGGACACATTTTAAAAATCAAAGTACAGGGACATTCTACAAACTAGTTGGTTTTTACTCTTCAAAAGTGCCAAGGTCAGGCCGGGTATGGTGGCCTTTTATTTTATTTTGTATTTTTAGTAGAAACGGGATTTCACCATGTTGGCCAGGCTGGTCTTGAACTCCTGACTTCAGGTGATCCAACCGCCTTGACCTCCCAAAGGGCTGGGATTACAGGTGGGAGCCACTGGGCCGTGCCTGAACTTCCGGTTTCATGGAAACATTGCTATGTTCCCTGATAGATGCATTCCTGTTTTGGGAACTAAGACTTCAAGGCCAGCAGAACCTAAAGTTGTCGGCATGGGAAAGAAAAATACCATAGGTGCATAATTACAGGTAGTGGTGAAAGAGACCCCTTCCTTCTCCACCGCCTGACCCCTGGCCCCCAGGAAACCTGGCTATGGGTGAAACAGTGTCTTATCTTGGTCACTGATTTAAAGCATAGACCACGGGTAAAGTGCTGGCCGCGAAGGGGCGCGCGAGGAGCCGCCACCCGCTCAGCATTGGCTCTGACGTCGGGGTCGTGGTGTTATGACAATCACTCCTGTAGCTGTTTACAATACAGCATGTGAGACCGCTTTAGCCCTGAGCGGGCTCCGCAGTTGCCCGGCGCGCTCCGCTAGTGCGGGATCCTTTCTTCGCGGAGCCCGCGCAAAGCAGCGACCCCGAGCCGAGACCCGGAGCGCCGGACACCGGCCCATCAAGGGGATCCTGAAGAACAAGACCTCTACGACTTCCTCTATGGTGGCGTCGGCCGAACAGCCCCGCGGCGGTGTCAAAGAGGAGCTGAGCAAAAAAACCCAGAAGTGAGATGAAAGGAACCGCCTGACGACATATCATCCAGCAGACAAAAACTATGGCTTCATGAAAATAGATGAACCAAGCACTCCCTACCATTGTGCGATGGGTGATGACAGAGACCCACGTAGTGATGCAGAAACCACTGGGGCCATGGCACCAGAGAGCTTAGCTAAGAAACTAGCCGCTGCTCCTGGAAGCTCCAAGCCAAAGTGTGGGGTCAGGAACAAGAACGCAGCCAAGAGGACAGTGACCTCTCACCTGAAGAATGAGAAAAAAAGCCACAATTTGAAATGAAAAGAAAGCTTCACTTCAACAAAGGACTCAATATTAAATTAGCTAGACAACTAATTTCAAAAGACCTACATCATGATGACAAAGATGCAGAAACGTTAGGGGCTACAGATGGAGAAAGCATGAATACGGAAGAATAAAACAAAGGACCTACTACAAGCGACCAATGGCAAAACAAGTCACCAGGGTCACAGAAGGGACTGGTTCAATGCTGCAATCGTTTGTTGGATATAAACCCGCTTACTATAATACATTGTTTCTCGTTCTCCACAATTCGTGACTTAAGTACCAAAATGCCTACCAATGATTATACATCACCAAGAATTAAATGATAACCTTAGAGACGGATTAGACTGAAAACACCTAATTGACATATATATTCTTATGCCGAGTACTTTACCACAAATACGGTGTAATATCATCAGTCCTAAATTGCATTACTTTTATAAGAACACTGGTCAATTTGTATAAGAAATTATACAGCTTTTGGCCGGGCACGGTGGCCATGCCTGTAATCCCAGAACTTTGGGAGGTGGCAGGTGGATCACCTGAGATCAGGAGTTCGAGACCCACCTGGCCAACATGATGAAACCCTGTCTGTACTAAAAATACAAAATTAACTGGGCATGCTGGTGGGCACCTGTAATCCCAGCTACTTGGGAGGCTGAGGCAGGAGAATCGCTTGGACCCGGGAGGCAGAAGTTGCAGTGAGCCAAGATTGCGCCACTGCACTCCAGCCTGGCGACAGAGCAAGACTCTGTCTAAAAAAAAAAAATTATACAGCTTAAAAAAAAAATTATACAGCTTTTTATGCTTTCGAGGTTAAACAATATATTTGGGGAGAACTAATTTATTTTCATCACACTAAATGTGGTGGTAGCTCTTATAAAGTTTGGTTTGTTTTTTAAATCAAAGCCAATTGAACAACAGGATATATAGGCTGATAAATATTTGGGCTAAATAGTGTTTTAACACTTGTCTGCAACTTGATTTGTTCTGTTTAATTTGAAAAGGATTATAAGAGTTACTGTTGCATTTTCTGGCCTACTGTAACCGTTAAAATTGCTATGGAGTTTCTTTGCATTTACGAGGAAAGGACTGAATTTTTTCTCATCAGAACTAGGTTTTGCCCCCACAAATAAATTATAGAGTTAAACTTGCCAAAAAAAAAAAAAGCATAGACCATATACCAGCTCTATAAGGTGTCATCATCCTGGTGTAGATGGTCCTGTGAATCTTCAAAACTCATTCCATTATTCTATTGGGCCAGCTGCTTCAGGGTAGGAGGAAACTTGGTAAGACTAGCAAATTCCATGAGCATGAGCCCGCTGACCCACTTAATTTGCTGTGAAATGACTTCCTTGGTCAGAAGTAACGCCATATCGTCTACCTTGATGGTGGGTAGGGCATTCTACAAGTCCACTTACTGTGGCTCCTCTGGCAGAAGTACTGTGGGTAGGGAAGGAAATTCGTGTCCAGAGTAAATATCTATTCCAGCAAGTACAAAGCGCTTCCCCTTTCATAATGGAGGTGACCTGATGTAATCAACCTGCCGGCAGGCAGCTGATCGGTTCTCTTGGGGAATGGTGCCATATTAGGGCCTCAGTATGGACTGTAATCTGTTGCCAGTTCAGGCTTGGAGGGCAGAAGACCAGGCTCTGCTAAGCCCATGCACCATGCATCCCTTCTTTTTTTTTTTTTTTTTTTGAGACAGAGTCTCACTCTGTCGCCAGGCTGGAGTGCAGTGGCATGATCTCGGCTCACTGCAGCCTCCACCTCCCGGGTTTGAGCGATTCTCCTGCCTCAGCCTCCCAAGTAGCTGGGACTACTTTTGTATTTTTAGTAGAGATAGTTTTTCACCACGTTGGCCAGGCCGGTCTCGATCTCTTGACCTCATGATCAGCCTGCCTCGGCCTCCCAAAGTGCTAGGATTACAAGCATGAACCCCTGCACCCAGCCAACTGATACATTTTAAAGTCAGCACAACCCCTCCCTTCTCAAGTTGGCACCCACACACTCCTCTTTCCACCATACTTATCCTCCTGTTACGGAGAGTAACAAAGTGATGCCTCCTCCTAATGGAATGCAGCTATCCCGCAAATCCACACGCACCCTTTCCCCAGCAGAGACGCAAACTCCCTTTTTGTCTTTTTCTAGCTGATTCATGCTCCCTTTTTGTGCATTTTAAAATTATCACTCTTTAAACTATATATAAACACATCATAAGCTTCTTCCTCGCTGATTCACACTCCCCCTTTGAGACCCTATAACTGAAATAATGAGAGAGAAAGCTAATTTCTATTAACATGCCTTATGTTAGATGTTAAGGGGTTAGAAGAGGGGAAGATAATGAAAATATTTAGTTAATTCATAAATACAAACATCTTCGTATCAAAATCATTACTACAGTCCTCATTTCTGCCATTGGTCACGTGTCTGTAGCCAACATTGATAATTACCTTCCACCACCCATTCCACATTTCCTTTGTCCTCAGCAAGCCTTCAGCAGGTCGTGGCCTCCTGCCTGGTGGAATCACCCAAACCTTCATTCTTGAAGTGTCTAAGCCATTAGCGGTCTTGCCTGAATTGGTTGTCATTTTCCTTTGACTTTAATCACAGGGCACAGGAGTTGTAGGTGACATCCTAATAAAGTCTCTGGTTAAGAGTAGCATATCAATATCAATCACATAGGTCTGACAAGTGTACCATGGTTATGTAAGATGTGAGCATTAGGGGAAGCTGGGTGAAAAGCATATGGGAACTCTCTATACTGTCTTTGAAAATTTTCTGCATATCTAAAATTATTCCCACCGCAAAAGCATGTACATCTATTATGCATCAATAAAAAATTATTTAAAATAAAATAACTCCCAAGATTAAAAGCTTATATGTGTATCTTTCACAAAATAATAAGTCATAATCTAAAATAAAATAAAATGGGGGATAAATACCTCCTCTTAGTGTTGATGAGAGGATTCCATGAGCTGGTGTCTGTTAAAACGCTCACACAATATGTGGATAAAAGGTCAATATATGGGCCAGGTGAAGTGGCTCACACCTGTAATCCCAGCACATCGGGAGGCCGAGGCGGGTGGATCACCTGAAGTCAGGAGTTCAAGACTAGCCTGACCAACATGGTGAAACCCTGTCTCTACTAAATACAAAAAATTAGCTGAGCAAGGTGGCGCATGCCTGTAATCCCAGCTACTCGGGAGGCTGAGGCAGAATTGCTTGAACCCAGTAGCGGAGGTTATAGTGAGCTGAGATCTCATTGCACTCCAGCCTGGGTAACAAGAGTGAAACTGTCTCAAAAAAAAAAAAAAAGAGAAGAAGAAGAAGAAGAAAGAAGTTCAATAAATGCAGGTCATAGTAAGAGTTGCTGTACTCCCCCCCAGACTCTCTCCCACCTCTCAGATTCTATGAGCACTGATACTTGGTGGTGATGTCCTTACAGTTTGAGTTTTGGGGAAAATGAAGCTGCAGCACAGTTCTACTTGCTCGTGTCTTACTAACTATGACACGTGGCATTTCTGTTCACCTGCCCTCCTCCTCTTTCCTTTGAGACCACAGAGGGCCAGGCGTGGTGGCTCACACTACGGAAGGCCAAGGCAGATAGATCAGTTGAGCTCAGGATTTGGAGACCAGTCTGAACAACATGGTGAAACCCCGTCTCTGCAAAAAATACAAAAATTAGTGCTCGCTTTGGCAGCACATATACTAAAAAATACAAAAATTAGCCACGTGTGGTGGCGCATGCTTGTAGTCCCAGCTACTTGCAGGGCTCAGGTGAAAGAATCACTTGAGCTCAGGAGGCAGAGGTTGCAGTGAGCCGAGAGCATGCCACTGCACTCCAGCCTGGGCAACAGAGTGAGATGCTGTCTCAAAAACAATCAACCAACCACAAGAAAGATTATCCAACAAACATACAATGTATCCAAGAATGTGAACACCTCTTTGAAAAGCTTGAGAAGATTCCACACATCCCTTTCATCTTCTCCAGGTGGTAGTACCACCTCTCTGTCCCCTCTCTCTTTTTTTTTTTGGCATACTCCTTAGAGCCGTATACCTTCCTCTCCCAAAGGAAAAGTTGCCTACACCTGTGGTTTCCAGTCTTTTAAATGTCACTTTTAAAAAAAGGAAGGGGTTGGCCGGGCGTGGTGGCTCACACCTGTAATCCAAGCACTTTGGAGGCCAAGGTGGGCGGATCACCTGAGGTCGGGAGTTCAAGACCAGCCTGACCAACATGGTGAAACCCCATCTTTAAAAAAAAAAAAGAAGAAGGGGTTGAATTCCACTTGCTTGCAAAACATTTTTAAAAAGTAAAAAAAAAAAGGAAATGAGCTGGGGGGTCAATTTAGTTGCCAATTTGTTATTTAATACACAAGGGAGGTTTTCGTTTTTAAATCTCAAATATACTATTATTATCACAACATTTTATTAAAATGCATCTTACCACCAAAAAAAACTAAGAGGAGCAGAATCTCAGAATAAAGTGTCCTTGCAAATAAACGCCATAATTGGCAACTTACTCTAACATGTCAAAAAAATTTTAAATACAGAATGTCCAAAAAAAAGGAAAAGAAATTGTAGCATAAAATAATATCCTAAGATGTTGGATTGCATATTCATTTTTAAATTGTGAACACTGCATACAAGTGAAAGAGTGCATATGACGTGGATATCTACAGTGTTAAAGAGTCATAATAAAATAAATGCACAACAGACGATACAGAACTCGCCTGGTACCTTGGGAGGCCCTGGTGCTCCTCCCCGTCTTCCTCTCTAGCTCCTGGAGGATACTCCCATTCTGTATGTTTATTAATTACTTTCTGTACTCATTTATTTATTTATTTATTTAGAGACGGAGTCTTGCTCTGTTACCCAGGCTAGAGTACAATGGTGCCATCTCGGCTCATTGCAGCCTCTGCCTCCCAGGTTCAAGCGATTCTCCTGCGTCAGCCCCCCAAGTTGGTTGGACTACAGGTGCACACTACCACACCAGACTAATTTTTGTATTTTTAGTAGAGACAGGGTTTCATTATGTTGGCCAGGCTGGTCTCAAACTCCTGACCTCTTGATCCGCCCACCTTGGCCTCCCAAAGTGCTGGGATTACAGGCCTGAGCTACCATGCTCAGCCTTTCTTTATATTTTACTACCTAGGTCTCAACCTAGGAATAAGGCCTTGATTAGTTTGGACTCTTTTTACTGTTGTTCTTTTTTGTTTGTTTTTTGAGGCAGAGTTTCCCTCTTATAGCCCAGGCTGGAGTGCAGTGGTGTGCTCTCCGTTCACTGCAACCTCCATCTCCTGAGTTCAAGCAATTCTCTTATCTCAGTCTCCCAAGTATCTGGGATTACAGGCGTGGGCCACCACACTCAGCTTTTATATTTTAGTAGAGACGGGGTTTCACCATGTTGGCTAGGCTGGTCTTGAACTACTGACCTCAGGTGATCCACCCACTTTGGCCTCCTAAAGTGCTGGGATTACAGGCATGAGCCACCGCACCCGGCCATGTTGTTGTTTGTTTTAGTGATAGGATCTTGCTATGTTTCCCGGTGGCTGCCCATCAGCATAATCATAGCTTGTTGCAGCCTTGAACTCCTGAGCTCAAGCAATTCTCCCACCTCGGCCTCCTGAGTAGCTAGGACTACAGGCATGCACTTCTGCACCCAGCTTGTTTTTACTATTTCTGTGAAAGGAATTATGTTGTGTATGACTTGCTTTTCTGCCCCCATCAAAATAATGGTTTTCTTTTTTTTTTTTTTTTTTAATTTTTGACTGATTTCTCACTTATTTCCCAGACTGTGGCACGATCTCAGCTCACTGCAACCTCCGCCTCCCAGGTTCAAGTGATTCTCCTGCCTCAACCTCCAGAGTAGCTGGGACTACAGATGCTCACCCCAGCTGATTTTTGTATTTTTAGTAGAGACAGGGTTTTACCATGTTGGCCAGGCAGGTAAACACGGTAAAACCCTGTCTCTACTAAAAATACAAAAATCAGCTGGGGGATCCACCTAACTTGGCCTCCCAAAGTGCTGGGATTACAGGTGTGAGCCACCGCACCCAGCCCCCACTCAGAATAATGGTTTTCTTGATACAAATTTGGTTTTGGGGGATTGTCTTAGTCTGTTTGGACTGCTTTAACAAAAAATCCCATAGACTGGATGGCTTCAACAACAAATCTTTACTTCTCTGGGAAGCCCAAGATGAAGGTGCTGGCAGATTGGTGCCTGGTGAGGGCTCTCTTCCTGGTTCACTGACTGCCAGCTTCTGCCTGAGTCCTCACATGGCAGAACTGGTGAGGGAGCACATTGGGGGTTAGGATTTTTCCATATGAATTTGGTGGGGGGACACAAACATTCAGACAATTCCAGGCGTCTGTATCTTCCAGAGCCCTGTGAGGAGGAGCTAGAATGGCCACTTTATTTATACAGCAGCCACTGCTGAAAACCCAGGTTCACCCACACCTGTGGATGGAGAGGGAAGCAAGGCTCCTCATGCCCTCGTTATGCTCTGTGCGTAGCAGCCTCCAGGTCTCCAGTGGTTTCTGTGGGGCAGGCAGTCCAGGGGCCCTCATGTGGTCTGCAAGGGGTGGTCACCAGCCGATCACTCACTGGGGTAGCCCAACTTCAGGCTCCAGTCACCACCCAGAGGTGGGAAAATCACCTTCAAAGGTGCTGTGAGCAGGTGAACTTCACAGACCCACACAAGAGCATGGGCTGGCCTTGGGAGCTGCCGCTCTGTCGGTTAATAACCCAGTAGGTTAATGGGATAGGCCTAGGCCACTTTCACCAGATACCTGGATCTCTCTAAAAAAAGATCCTGATGATACCAGTCTCTCAATCCTTTCAGAAATACAGAATCAGCCAGGCACAATGGCTCACACCTATAATCCCCACACTTTGGGAGGCTGAGGCAGGTAGATCAACTGAGGTCAGTAGTTCAAGACCAGCCTGACCAACACGGTGAAACCCCATCTCTACTAAAAATACAAAAAATTAGCTGGGCGTGGTGACGGGGGCCTGTAATCCCAGCTACTTAGGAGGCTGAAGCAGGAGAATCGCTTGAACCCAGGAGGCAGAGGTTGCAGTAAGCCGAGATCTCGCCACTACACTCCAGCCTAGGTGACAGAGCAAGACTCCATCTCAAAAAAACAAAAAAAGAAAGAAAGAAAAGAAGAAATACAGAATCAAATGCCCTACCAGAGGACAAATGAATCTGAATCTTGCTTTTTTTTTTTTTTGAGATAAGGTCTCCCTCTCGCTCAGGCTGGAGTGCAGTGGTGCAATTATATTACATAATAGCTCACTGCAGCTCCGACACCTACCCCTACCAACCCCGGAGCTCAAGAGATCCTCTCGCCCCAGCCTCCTGAGTAGCTGGGACTACAGGCATGTGTCCCCATGCCCAGTTAATTTTTAATTTTTTGTAGAGACAGGGTCCCCCTGTGTTGTCCACCTGGTCTCAAACTCCTGGGCTCCAGTGATCCTCCTGCCTCAGCCTCCCAAAGTGCTGGGTTTACAGGCATGAGCCATTGCCCCTGGCCTAAATTTTGCATTTTAATAAGATCCCAGGCAACCTGTACCCACGTTAAGTTTGGGAAGGACTGGCCTACATCTTCATTGTATGTGTATTTTTAAATACATGTTTTTATTAAAATATAACACGCATACAGAACCATTTTATCACAAAGTGAATCCATAGAGCCACCCAGCCCCCAGATTAAGAAACTGATTAGGGTTAGGGTTAATAGCTCCCTAGAAGTTCTCTTTCCCAGATACTCATCCCCGACCCGGGTCCCCAAAGGCAACCAATATTCTCGCTTCTTACAGCGTAAGTTAATTTGATCCACATTGGTTCTTCATATACATGGAATCATATTGTACATCTTTACGATGTCTAGCTGCTCTTGCTTGTGAGATTCAAAATCCCTCACGAAGAACCCCGGCTTATATATTTCATACTGCTCTCTCCTGTTTCCTGAGTCTTCTATCTACAGAAAGCCCATTTTATCCAAATAAATATTTAGCAGGCACCCACACTGTGCCAGGATTGTAGGGGGACTGAACCCCAAAATGTGTTGCCAAATTGAGAGTTCCATTTCATGTGAGGCATTTCACCTAAGTAGTTTTTGGGGATATGGAAGATTCACATTAGTATGTGAATTCAATCTCTGAAAGGAATTTATTACCTGCCCTAAAAAACACCCCAAAGTGCAGTTTAGCACACAGCTACCAAGTGACAGCAGGCTTCCCGTGTATGTCTTTATAACACATCATAAAATCTAGTTCCCAGGAGTTTCTGTCTGGATCATTTCTACTTTTCTTCAAATCTCATTTGTTTAAATACTGAGATTCTCTCAGCTAAAAGTTATAACTCTCTCAGAAAGCCCTTGATGCTTGTTCTTCGCAGGGCTTCCAGAAATAAATTATGCACAGATACTGTCCTAATTGATGGTTGTGGCACTCAAGCCCTCTTGTTTAATTGTGTAATTTTTTTTTTTTTTTTTGAGACGGAGTCTCACACTGTCACCCAGGCTAGAGTGCAGTGACGCCATGTCAGCTCACTGTAACCTCCGCCTCCCGAGTTCAAGCGATTTTCCTGCCTCAGCCTCCCAAGTAGCTGAGATTACAGGCACCTGCCACCACACCAGCTAATTTTTGTATTTTTAGTAGAGACGGGGTTTCACCATGTTGGCCAGGCTGGTCTCGAACTCCTGACCTCGTGATCCACCCGCCTCAGCCTCCCAAAGTGCTGGCATTACAGGCATGCCCACTACACCTGGCCAATTGTTTAATTCTTAAATTTTTAAAATACTTTTCAGACAAGGTCTCGCTCTGCTGCCCAGGCTGGAGGGTAGTGGTACGATCCTGGCTCACTGCAACCTCAGTATCCAGCGCTCAGGTGATCCTCCCATCTCTCAGCCTTCCCAGTAGCTGGGACTACAGATGCACACCACCACACCTGGCTAATTCTTGTGTTTTTTGTAGAGATAGGGTTTGGCCATGTTCCTCAAGCTGGTCTTGAACTCCTGGGCTTAAATGATCCACCCACCTCCATCTCCCAAAATGATGGGATTACAGGCAAGAGCCACCATGCCTGGCCCTCTTGTTTAATGTGTTCACTGTCGGCATGGCTATAAGACCAACAGTCAGTCACCTTTCTGGGCCTTGATTTTCTCATCTCTGAAGAGGAGAAAATGTACTACATCAGAGGTTTCTCACCTGAAATCCCTGGATTTGCCAGGTAATCCATTCATCCCCTGGAAATTATATGGAAGATTATGCATGTGTGTTTTTGAGGGGAAGGGAGTCCAGAGTAACCCCTGCAACCCCCTCCACCAAATTAAACACCATCATGTTCAGTAATCCCCAATAATTTTTTGTTTGTTTGTTTTTGAGACAGAGCCTCCCTCCATCATCCAGGCTGGAGTTCAGGGGCGCAATCTTGGCTCACTGCAGCCTCCGCCTCCCAGTCCAAGTGATTCTCCTGCCTCAGCCTGCCTCAGCCTCCCAAGTAGCCGGGATTACAGGTGCCTGCCACCACACCTGACTAATTTTTGTATTTTTAGTACAGATGGAGTTTCAACATGTTGGCCAGGCTGGTCTTGATCTCCTGACCTCCTGACCTCAAGTGATGTGCCTGCCTTGGCCTCCCAAACTGCGGGGATTACAGGTGTGAGCCCCCGAGTGCAGCCCCCAAGAACATTTTTTAGTACTATCATTCCGCAATCATGTGGCTACTTGTATTAGCTGCAGAGCTTCATTTTTTGCTAAGTGTCTGTTTCCAGCTGACTCTTAAGAAAAGGTGATTCACTTTGCCTTTTTCCTTCCATAAGTTTTTCCGCCCTAACAGAAAGAATACTGTAAAAGTGCAGCACCTCTTAATAGCAACCCCTCTGATCTCTGCAGGTGAGGGTCATTTCATTTGAAATAGCAAGGTCCTGAATCACATCCGTCAGTTTTCATATGACTTCAGTCTGGGTCCTATCGTACTTGGCTGGCTTGTTTTCTAAATGCTGTAGCTATTCTAACCCTGAAAGTGTGTCTGCAGGTCCGGTTCTCATAACCAAATGGATGGGAGATGGGGAACAATTCCACAATCCAATTTTCTCTACCCCAGAGTAACAGCTCTGCAGCAGCCCCGAATGGCTATACCTGCCAGGTTTGCCTAATTGGACATGGGTGCTAGCCCATCACCTGAGCAAAGGAGGGAAGCAGAACCCTCCCTGCCTGTCATGTCCAGAGCTCGTTAGTTCCCACACAATGATATTAAGTTTCAGATTTTCTGTGTGCTGGTTCCCTGGCGGTACCCTAGCAACAAGTTGAGCCAACAGTTTTCATTACAAACTGCCTTGGTCAGTATAAAGGAACCATCTTACATTTCTTCCAGAGAGCAAAACATACTAGACTCTTAAAGTGTTCAAAAGTGTTCTTAATAATTGGCTTCACTGCAGATGAAACAGGTGGTTTCAGAACTCATCCTCTTCCTAAAATATGTATTTCTCTGTTTTTAATTCTCTAAAGAAATAGAGCTCCATGGCCGGGCACGGTGGCCGGGCACAGTGCTGGTAATCCCAGCACTTTGGGAGGCCAAGGTAAGTGGATCACCTGAGGTCAGGAGTTAGAGACCAGGCTGACCAACATGGTGAAACCCCATCTCTACTAAAATTACAAAAAATTAGCCTGGCTTGGTGGTACCTGCCTGTAGTCCCAGCTACTTGTGGGGCTGAGGCAGGAGAATCTCTTGAACCTGGGAGGCGGAGGTTGCAGTAAGCTGAGATCATGTCACTGCACTCCAGCCTGACAGAGCGAGATTCTGTCTCAAAAAGAAAAGAAATAGAGCTCCATGATCAACACTCACAACTTCAAGTGTGACCCATGAACCAACCACAGCGGCATCACTTGGAGCTTGCTAGAAATACAAACATCTCAGCCCTACTCTAGTCTGCCTGGGCGAGAATCTTTGCTTTAACCAGATCTCCAGGTGACTCCCAAAGGTAAGCACATGCAAATTCAAAAAGTACTCCAGAGAAATCACCCAAAGCCCCACTAGTAGAGAGTATTTGCCTTACATCTGTAACCTTCTAGCAACTAATACATGATCACTAAATGCGACTCTCTTTCCTTCTCGCTCTTAAAACCCAGGGCACCACCAGAGAAGCTTAAAGGCAGGAAGAAGAGACACAGGCCCAGAAGATGAAGAACTTAAAGAGAAAAGAGAGGAGTGATGAAGATGGAAGAGTGAAAAAATGAAAGGGCTTAGGGTGGCCTTCAGAGCTTCCCCATAAAGGGTTCTAGGCCTTCAGGATGTTCTCCATAGTCACACGCTGTCTCCTAGAGTTACCTAGCTAATAGTTTTTAAATACGACTCACCTGTTAACTTCGATGACTTTTGAAAAGGATGTGCATGTCTCAAGTCTTATGTGCATGTTATAATTTTTCTTTTTGAGACAGGGTCTCACTCTTTTGCCCAGCTGGAGTGCAGTGGCTCTATCTCAGCTCATGACAACCTCTGCCCCCACAGGCTCAAGCCATCCTCCCACCTCAGCCTCCCAAGTAGCTGTGACTACAGGTGTGCGCCATTACATCTGGCTAATTTTTGTGCTTTTGTAGAGCCAGGGTTTTGCCATGTTGCCCAGGCTGGTCTTGAACTCCTGGGCTCAAGTGACCGCCCACTTCGCCCTCCCAAAGTGCTGGGATTACAGGTGTGAGCCACCAGGCCCAGCCATATTTTTTTCTAATACACATAGATTCATGGCTGTTAACATTTTGTTAAGTGTTGTTTGCAACCACTACAGATGATCCCTGGGGACACCTGCTCTGGAAGAATGATAGTCCAAGTGGTGCAGGAAGTCCCCTGAGAGCTGGCACAAAATGTACAAGGTTGGTTCTATATTTTTTTTTTGAGATGGAGTCTCGCTCTGTCACCAAGGCTGGAGTGCAATGGTACGATCTCGGTTCACCGCAACCTCTGCCTCCCGGGTTCAAACGATCTTCCTGCCTCAGCCTCCCGAGTAGCTGGGATTACAGGCATCTGTCACCACACCCAGGTAATTTTTGTATTTTTAGTAGAGATGGGATTTCACCATGTTGGTGAAACCACCAGGCTGGTCTTGAACTCCTGACCTCCGATGATCCACCCGCCTCGGCCTCCCAAAGTGCTGGGATTACAAGCGTGAGCCACCATGCCCAGCCTTTATTTTTTCCTTTTTTCTTTTTGAGATAGGGTCTTGCTCTGTCACCCAGGCTGGAGTGCAGTGACATGATCACAGCTCACTGCAGCCTCGACCTCTGATCCTCCCTCCCAAGTAGCTAGGACCAAAGGTATGCACCGCCATGGCTGGCCAATTTTTTTTTTTCCAGTAGAGACAGAGTCTCATTATGTTGCCCAGGCTGGTCTCAAACTCCTGGACTCAAGTGATCCTCCTGCCTTGGTCTCCCAAAGGGCTGAAACATGAACCACTGCACCAGGCTGAGGTTCGTACTATTTTCTCATGTGTCTAACCTGCATTGCAGGACACAAGGATGTGGTATAATAGTTGTTATTCAGGCAAGTTAAAGCAGCTATCCACTGCTGATCAGGAGGACCGCTCACACAGAACCTGCTTAAGGGTAGTGGCAAGAACTTGGGATAGTGACTATAGATTAGGCAGAGCAAAGTGGCTCACACCTGTAATCCCAGCACATTGGGAGACTGAGGCGGGCGGATCACTCAGCGTCCAGAGTTCAAGATCAGCCTGGTCAACATGGTGAAACCCCGTCTCTACTAAAAATACAAAAATTAGCTGGGCATAATGGTGCCTGCCCGTAATCCCAGCTACTCAGGAGGCTGAGGCAGAAGGATGACTTGAACCCATGAGGCAGAAGCTGCAGTGAGCCAAGATTATGCGACTGGACTCCAGCCTGGGCGACAGAGTGAGACTCCGTCTCTAAATAAATAAATAAATAAAAGATTGTAGATTACCAAGCAAATGTTTGCTTAATACTGTAAGATAACATAAGGCACATGGGTTAGGTTGGCTAGACTCCTCACTACAACGGCCATCCAAGACCATAATCTGGGCTCAGAGCATGGATCTAAAAGAAGCAAGAGGCCCTCATCTGGATGTTGCTTGGCCTTAAGGAGCCTAGGGGCCTCTGATCTCCTCCAAGTCATCGCCACACTTTCCTTCACTTAGCGGCTGGCCTCCACAGAGATATCAGCAATTCGTAGAAATGGTTCTTCTCTCTCTCTCTTTTTTTTTTTGAGACAAAGTTTGATTCTTGTTGCCCAAGCTTGAGTCCAATGGTACAATCTCAGCTCACCACAACCTCTGCCTCCCAGGTTCAAGCGATTCTCCTGCCTCAGCCTCCCAAGTAGCTGAGATTACAGGCACACGCCACCACACCTGGCTAATTTTGTATTTTTAGTAGAGACAGGGTTTCTCCATATTGGTCAGTCTGGTCTTGAACTCCTGACCTCAGGTGATCCACCTGCCTTGGTCTCCCAAAGTGCTGGGATTACAGGTGTGAGCCACCATACCTGGCCAGTTCTTCCCTTTATCCTTTGAGAAAAGGGACATGCAAAATAAGGCAAACATTTTCTAGTGGGAACAGACTGAGGTGCTACTTTAAAAAAAAAACATGGAGCAACTCAAAAGTCCAATGGAAAACAGAAAATAACCAAGAGGTCAGAAACTAACACCAGAAAAGAAAGTAGCAGTGATTTAAATGTGCGCATGAACAGCAGTTCACAGGAAGGGGAACAGGGTTTCCATACACTGAAAAGCGACTCTCTTCCATCTCCACTGAGAGCACAACTTCAAAGGAACAGACTCAAATCGTCAGAAGGGCTAAAAAGAACAACTTTGACTTGTTAGGGATATGACTCTGATCCAAACTAACAAAGGAAATAATGTGCTCGCCTTGGAAAAACTTTTTTTTTAATGGATAGCTTTAAAAAAAAAAAATCCTGGCTGTATTGTGGGCTAGGGGCGGGTTCTGGCTGGATGTCAGAGGGAGAGTCTATGGTGTCTTTCAATCGGTTATAAAAAGCTCCTAGGACCTCATTCCAGTCTTTTCTAGCAGTACAATTAATTCTATTGCATTAAATATTGCCTGTGGTAAGTGGGCCATCAATGAACCTGAGTCTTTCTGTTATTTCTGTTTCCGTGCTTTGAAGAAAAGGGTCCTCTCACAGAGCTCTTTGTAAACAGACTTTCTGCGAGTTGTATAGAGTAGATTAATTGCACTATAGGAGAAAGGAGGACTTGCAATGTAAAGTGATTCTATGGTGCGCTTTACTGTAAAAATGAGTCTGTTGTAAATGTGGGTTTTTGAAAAACAAAATGGAAGAGCCCGTGCCAGGTAAAAGAATGAATTCCCATCACTCATAGGCTAGAGAAGCAGGGCAGCTGGCAGGTGCCCCATGCACATAAAGCTGTTAGCACCATGCCCAGCCCTTAGGACTCAAGCAACACATGGACGCTCTTGAAATACTATCAGCCTGTTTGGATACTGTTACCGTCCTATTCTCCCACGTCTACATAAGTACCAGCGATGACGGAGGATTAAGATTTCATCTAGTGCTCACCAATCTCTTAAATCTCTGTTCAGGAACTGACAGTGGTTCAAATCCCAGCTCTCGGCCGGGTGCGGCGGCTCACTCCTGTGATCCCAGTACTTTGGGAAGCCGAGGCGGGTGGATTATTTGAAGCTAGGAGTTCGAGACTCGCCTGGCCAACATGGTGAAACCCTGTCTCTACTAAAAATATAAATATTAGCTGGGCATGGTAGCAGGCGCCTGTAATCCCAGCCACTCGGGAGGCTGAGGCAGGAGAATCGCTTGAACCTAGGAGGCAGAGGTTGCAGTGAGCTGAGATCATGCCATTGTACTCCAACCTGGAATGACAAGAGCAAAACTCCATCTCGAAAAAAAAAAAAAAAAAATCCCTGGCCAGGCGCGCTGGCTCATGCCTGTAATCCCAGCACTTTGAGAGGACTAGGTGGGTGGATCACGAGGTCAGGAGAGTGAGACCATCCTGGCCAACATGGTGAAACCCCGTCTCCACTAAAAACACAAGAATTAGCCAGGCATGGTGGTGGGCACCCCGTAATCCCAGCTACTCAGGAGGCTAAGGCAGGAGAATTGCTTGAACCCCGGAGGCGGAAGTTGCAGTGAGCCGAGATCATGCCATTGCACACCAGCCTGGGCAACAGAGCAAGACTCTGTTTCAAAAATAAATAAATAAATAAAAATAAAAATCCCAGCTACCCACACCAGCAGCCAAAGCTCTCTCCAGCTGCCCTCAACCCCCGCCCTCCTCACTCCACTTGGGTCAAACCAACCTCCTCCCTATCCTCTGCAAAACTTCAGCTCCTCCCTGCTCCTGTCTTTTCCACACTCCTGGGAGCAAAGAGATGAAAACAGATGAGTTGCAAATGACTCCTATGGATTGGAGCTGAAATGTAGGTGGAAGATAACTGTGGAGAGAGTACAGGCAAACAAAGCCCAAAATCCAGCCCCTTCTCTTCAGCTTTCTGCTCCCTCCAACCTCCTCTGGAAAGTTCTAGCAGTAAACAGCTCACATGGTTCAGGAAGTATGAGGAGCTTGCATTTTTTCCATGAAACTCTTCAAACAATCGTATGAAAATACATTTGCAATTATCAGACATCCGGGTTACTCAAATAACATTATATATATTTCAAGTACCATTTAATACAGAAGTCAGATTTTATTGCTTTTGGTCAAAGGCCAGTGTGAGATTAAAGAGCACAAAACAGCACAATGTAACCTGGAGTCAGAGTCAGAGTGAGTAACATTGCAAAGGAAATTTCAGAGGAGGAATTATTTCTGGGTCAATTTAACTATAGAGTCCAAAACAACTTTCTCAGCCAGCTCAGAAGATAAACTCTAAATGTGCATGTCTGTGTCAAAGAGTAAGAAACTAGCTTTTTCTGAAACATTTCTTAAGTGAATACGCATTAGAATTACCCCCCAAAAGCTTTCTGGTGAAAAGGGTTGATCGAATGGAAGGGTCTAGATGTGTCACTCCTCAGTCCAAACTGCTGAGTGGGAAATGGGTCCCAGAAAAGGCTTGTCTCTGTTTGGAAAAAATAAAGTTGGCCAGCGAATGATGCGTTAAGGTCAAGTCTAATCACTGTAAATGTTGTGTCCTCTGCAGCCCACCTAGGGGGCAGCTGGGGCTTCAGCTCTCTGGATTTACACTCCAAGAATCTGTCTCTGCTTATCCTGCCTTCTGCCCTTTTGTAGATTAAAAGTGCGCCCCCCTACAAGAAGTATTGACATCCTAACCCCCCACTACCTGTAACTGTGACCTTATTTGGAAATAGGATCTTTGCAGATATAATCAAGTTCATACGAGGTCATACTTAATTAGAGTGGGCCCTACTCCAATATGACGGGGGTCCTTATCAGATCAGGAAGCAGAGACAGAGACAGACACACACAGGCGGAAGACAATGTGAAGAGATCCAGGGAGAATGTCCCATGATGAGGGAGGCAGAGATTGGAGCGGTGAGTCTACAAGCAACAGACACCCCAGGATTGTCAATGACACCAGAAGCTGGAAAAGGCAAGGAAGGATCCCCCCCCACCTCCCAGCCTTCAGAGGGAGACTGGCCCAACAGACACCTTGACTGCAGACTTCTGGCTTCTAGAAATGTGAGAGAAGAAATCACTATTGTTGCTTGGCCGCAGTGGCTCATACCTATAATCCCAGTATTTTGGGAGGCTGAGGTGGTGGATCACCTGAGGTCAGGAGTTCAAGACCAGTCAGGCCAACACGGTGAAACTCCGTCTCTACTAAAAATACAAAAAGCTTAGCCAGGCATGGTGGCACACACCTGTAATCCCAGCTATTGAGGAGGCTGAGGGAGGAAAATCACTTGAACCCAGGAGGCAGAGGTTGCAGTGAACTGAGATCATGCCACTGCAGTCCAGTCTGAGCAACAGAGCAAGACTCGGTCTCCAAAAAAAAAAAAAGAAAGAAAGAAAGACAAAGAAATTGCTGTTGTTTTCAGCTCCCCAGGTTGTGGTCATTTTTACATAGCCCCAGCAAAGTCACACATCCCCAGATGGCTTTGTCATCTCCTTCCGGTAATCCCTCCCTGCCTTCATCCATAGAAATGCAGGTTCACAGAAACGCAGGTGTGTCGGTCAACAGCCAGAGACCCCCACATACAGCTCCCCCAAAGGCGCGCGCACACACACACACACACACACACACGCTCACAGACTGTATTTTATGTGTAACTACTGAACTGCAGGTTACAGATGCTTTCATTCTCTCTTTTTTTAACTTTTATTATGGAAAAAAAACTTTAACATTCACAAAAATAGAGTGGCGTCATGGATACCCATGTGTCCATCCCCAGCTTTTATGAAGAATTTTGCCTATTGTATTTCATGTCGCCCCCAGCCAAGGTCACTTTGCACGGGGCGGTATGCGGAGCATTTTAAAGCAAACAACACACCATGCCAGGTCATCTGTAAAGTTTTAGTGTAAATGACTTCAGGCGCATTTTTTCGGTCACCTCTGAGGATTGTGTATTTTATTATTTATGTAAAAGGAATGAATAGCATTTTATATCTGGTCCTCTTTCTGTTCTTTTACAGTTCAATGATTTTTGTCTGCTTGTTTTGTTTTCTCTTTCTTACAATTTATTTAGTGGTTTTAAACATATTCACACAGTTGTGCAACAATCGCCACGATCTAATTTTAGAACATTTTCATCACCCCCAAAAGAAACACTGTACCCACCAGCAGTCACTCCTTATTTCCCTCCTCCCCCACACCCCAGCCTCAGACAACCACTAATCTGCTTTCTGTCTCAATAGATTTGCTTATTTAGAACATTTCATATAAAAGGAATCATACAATATGTAGTCTTTTATAACTGGCTTTTTTCTCACTTGGCAAAATGTTGCAAGGTGGGTGTATGCTGCATGTATCAGATGATTGAGTAATCTTTTATTGCATGGATATGCCACATATTATTTATCCACTTACCAGTTGATGGACATTTGGGCTGTTTCCACCATTTGGCTATTAGGAATAATCCTACAAGGAACGCTCATGTATAAGTGTTTGTGTGGACATATGTTTTCATTTCTCTTGCATATATGCCTAAGAGCAGAAGTTTTCTGAACATATGATAACTCTATGTCTTGGGTTTTTGTTTTGTTGAGATAGGGTCCTACTTTGTTGTCCAGGCTGGAGTGCAGTGGTATGAACATGGCTCACTGCAGCCTTGACCTCCTGGGCTCAAGTGATCCTCCTGCCTCAGCCTCCCATGTAGCTGGGATCACAGGTGTACACTAACACGCCTGGATAACTTTTGAATTTTTTGTAGAGACAGGGTTTTGCCATGTTGCTCACCCTTAGTCTCAAATGCCTGGACTCAAGCAATCTGTCCACCTTGGCCTCCCGAAGTGCTGGGACTACTGGGACTACAGGTGTGGGCCACCATGCCCCACCTGGTAACTCTATGTTTAACCTTTTTTTTTTTTTTTTTTGAGACAGAGTCTCACTCTTGCCCAGGCTGGAGTGCAGTGGAGCAAGCTCAGCTCACTGCAACCTCCACCTCCCAAAGTGCTGGGATTACAGGTGTAAACTGCCATACCCAGCCTTGTTTAACATTTTGAGGAGCCATCAAACTGTTTTCCACAGTGGCTATACCACTTTACTATCCTACCAGCAATGTATGAGAACTCTAATTTCTCCATAAATTCTCTGCACTTGTTATTCTCCATCTATTTTATTATAGCCATCCTGGTGGGTGTAAAGTGATACTTCATTGTGGTTTTTATTTGCATTTCCCTAATGACTAATGATGTTGAGCTTTTTCATGTGCTGAATGACCATTTTTAAACTTCCTTTGGAAAAATGTGTCTTCAGATCCTTTGCCTGTTTTTCAACTGGGTCACGTCTTTTTGTTGTTGTTGAGTTGTTAAAGATCTTTAAATAGTCTGGACAGAAGTCCCTGATTGGGTATGTGATTTGCAAATATTTTCTCCCATCTATGAGCTATTTTTTTCTTTCTTGCTGCTATCCTGTGAAACACAAAAGTTTTCAATTGAATGAAGTCCAGTTTATCTATTTTTTCTTTTGTTGCTTGTGCTTTTGGTGTGGATCCAAGAAACCACTGCCTGACTCAATATCACAAAGATTTAGTCTTATGTTTTCTTCAAAGGGATTTTTAGTTTTAGCTCTTACATTTAGATGTATGATCCACTCTGAGTAATTTTTAATATATGATGTGAGGTAGGGATCCAAACTCATTCTTTTGCATTTGTATATAGATATTACATTTTGAACCTATTTCTTTTTAACTTGTTCTATGATATTGTACCTGTTTTCCATAAACCACCTTTTATTTATTTATTTAGAGACATGGGTCACACTATGTTGCCCAGGCTGAACTCAGATTCCTGGGCTCAAGCGATCCCCTGGCCTCAAACTTCAGAGCAACTGGAACTACAGGCACACAACGTGCAGTTCTACACATCACCTTTTACACATCTTTGATGAGACTACACCAAGAGTGATTAAAAAAAAAAACCCTAAATGAAGAAATATTCCATATGAGGAAGTGGTTAGCCCTTCTTTCATTGCCTGTAATTTGTAACTCATTTCCCCAATTTTAGTTTTTTCCCCTTTCTTATAATATTTTACAATGCAATTTAATACTTGCTTGATTCAGTCAGTGGTATCTGTACCAATTAGTCCTGCCCTAACCCTCAGCTATTCTATTCTATCCAATTCCTATATCTATCTATCTATCTATCTATCTATCTATCTATCTATCTATCTGTCTATCTATTTAGAGTTGATGTCTCAGTCACATAGGCTGGAGTGCAGTGGTGCAAACCTTAGCTCACTGTAGCCTTGAATTCTTGGCCTCCAGAGATCTTCCTGCCTCAGCCTCCTGAGTCTCTGGGATTGCAGTCATGAGCCACGATACCTGGCTTTCAGCTATCCAGTTTAAAACTTCAATTTGACAAAGACTTTGAGCACCAACAATGTGTCTGTTGGTCCTGGGTAAATCAGAGATGAAAAGACAAGTGCCCTGCCCCTCAGACTATCACAGTCGAGATGGAGAGAGGTCTGGCATGTAAACAAATAATGAGGGAGTATGAACATAATAGGGAAGGAGTGATTGGGTGAAGGGGGCTGGAAGACCTCATGAAGAGAGGAGATTGAGGCAAAGGCTCAGAGCAGGGCCCAGGCAGGAACCAATGTCTGATGCCAGTTGGGTGAGGCCCTTGTCGAGCTGGATACCAGATGCCCCATCTAGAGGAGGTGGTTCCCACTCATCCCCAGCAGGTCATATCATTGTAAGTGAACCCAGGAGTGCCAAGAGAAGCTGAAAAAAAATCTCAGCCAGGTACAGTGGCTCACACCTATAATCCCAGCACTTTAGGAGGCTGAGGTGGGCGGATCACCTGAGGTCAGGAGTTCCAGACCAACCTGGCCAACATGGTGAAACCCTGTCTCTACTAAAGATACAAAAATTAGCCAGGCGTGGCAGTAGGCACCTGTAGTCCCAGCTACTCAGGAGGCTGAAGCAGTATAATTGCTTGAACCTGGGAGGCAGAGATTGCAGTGAGCTGAGATCATGCCACTGCCACTGCACTCCAGCCTGGGTGACAGAGAAAGACTCCACCTCAAAAAAAAAAAAAAAAAAAAGTTGAAAAAAAATCTAATTTTTGTGTGAAATTCCTCATTTTTGAAAGTTGTTAATTAATTTCAATTTTTAAAACTCTATAGTGGGTTCCTTAAAAAGCTAAACATAAAATTACCATACAATGCAACAATTCCGCTCCTGGGTGTATGCCCCAGAGAACTGAAAACAGGGACTCAAACAAATATTTGTAGGCCAATGTTCATTGCAACCCAAAGTGGAAGCAATCCAAATGTCTTGTGATATATCCATACAATGCAATATTCAGCCATTTAAAAAAAAATTTAGTTCCAATACATGCTACAACATGGACGAACCTTGGAAATCTTACACTAAGTAAAATAAGCCAGCCACAAAAGGACACATATTATATGATTGTACTTATGGAAATACCTAGAATAGGCAAATTCGTACGGATAGAAAGTAGATAATAGATTTGCAAGGGGTGGGGCAGGGAGAGGGCGGAGGTGCCTAGGAGTTCTTGCTTAATGGTACAGTTTCTGCTTGGGGTGATGAAAACGTTTTGGAAATAGACAGTGGTGATGTTTGCACAACATTTCAAATGTAACTAATGCCACCACACTTTATACTTAATAAAGGTTAAAATGTTATATATATCTAACAGCTAGGCCCAGTGGCTCATGCCTATAATCTCAGCACTTGGGGAGGCCAAGGAGGGAGGATCACTTGGGGTCAGGAGTTTGGGACCACCCTGGCCAACATGGCAAAAGCCCATCTTTACTAAAAACACAAAAATTAGGTGGTGTGGTGGTGTGCACCTGTAATCCCAGCTACTCGGGAGGCTGAGGCAGGAGAATCACTTGAACCCAGGAGGTGGGGGTTGCAGTGAACTGAGATCATGCCACTGCACTCCAGCCTGGGTGATAAAGCGAGACTCTATCTCAAAAAAACAAAACAACAACAACAAAAATTAAATGTTGTATATATCTTACTACCAAAAAAACAAAACCAAAAACCTCCAGAGTGACTAGACAAAACATACCGGAGTAGTTCTGTGAGCCGTGGGCCAGCAGTCTGGGCCCTTGTGCCCAGTGGTGACAGCCAGCGCCATCTCCACTAAGCCCCTTCAGACTCACGGACCAGCAGTAACGCACAGCTCTACGCTAGACAGTGGAGTGGGGTTGGGGAGGTAGATAAAATTAAAAACACATATTTCCAATCCTTGAGGAGATTAAAGGCAGAAATAGACCTGATAGCAGTAATACAGCCATGTGCTTTCAGGGGCTTCCAAAAGCATACCTGGAGCCATTTGGAGAGGAGATGGCATGCATCGCACCTGGCTGTGGGGCCACTGAAGGATTTCTGAAGGCGCTGGCACGTGAGCTGGGCACAGAAGTTCAGATGAGAAGGCAAGGATGGTCCCTGCCTGGGCAGAGGCCTGTGGGAAGAACACAGGGTGTATGTGAGTACGGATCCAGTTTGACAGGAGCAGAGTCCAATTAGAGAAGCCGCTGGAAGGAGAGGAGGGGACTGGGATGAGGAGACCAAGCCAAATCGAGGACTTTCCACTTCATTTTGAGCAGAACAAGTGACGTTCTCAAAGCTCTTCCTGAGAATGATGAGCCAGGATCTGAGAGGAGACAGAGACCCGCTGGAAGGCTAGCAGAGAGGCCAGGAGGGATGACAGCCAGAAGCCGAAGGCCACAGAGGGAGGGTCCAAATGAGGCTAAGGTGGTAGCCACATGATGAAGGGAGAGGGCTGGAGTGAGGGGGGAGGGTTTGGGGTTTCCTTTGGATATGTGGCTTTTGTCTTTTAGATTAGAGGAGACTGAGGCAGCAGAAAGAAACAGCAGGGGCCAGGCGAGGTGGCTCACACCTGTAAAGTGCTCACACCAGCACTTTAGGTGGCCAAGGCAGGTAAATCACTTGAGGTCAGGAGTTCGAGACCAGCCTGGCCAACATGGTGAAACCCTGTCTCTACAAAAAATACAAAAATTAGCCTGACAAGGGGCGGGCGCCTATAATCCCAGTTACTCGGGAGGCTGAGGCAGAAGAATTTCTTGAACCTGGGAGGTGGAGGTTGCAGTGAGCTGAGATGGTGCCACTGCACTCCAGCCTGGGTGACAAGAGAGAAACTCTGGAGGGACTGGAGATGGGAGAAGATGCAGAGGGATCACTGAGCAGAAGGGACGGAGGGAACGGAGCGCAGAGACCCAGCCAGGTGAGGATGACGCAGACAGAAGTGAGGGGGAAAGTGAGGGGGAGGGTTAGAGAGAGCAAAGAGCAGAGTCTCCAGGTTGAGGAAGGAAGATGGCTCCATACTTGCCCAAAAAGATAGTAAAGGAAGTCATCTGCTTTGAAAGAAAGGACCAGGAGCGACTCTGATGGCTCAACAGTGGCATGTCACAGAGGAAGAATTCAGTGGCTGCTGAGTGTCTTGGGGCCCAGCTGAGGCTGGAGCGCACACGCCCAGAGCAGCCCCACACGTGACCTGGTTGCCCCTGCCTCGCACGCTAAAGGGAGAGTGGAAAAGGCATGCAGCATGGGCCGAGACAGCCAAGCAGGCCTGGGAGCAGTGTAAGAAAATACAGGAAGGGGAGAGTCTCCATTCTTGTGAGGTTTTTGTTTGTTTATTAAAATTCCCCCCAAAATACCCTTCTTTAAACTGACAGTTTTTTATGGGTTTAATGTAAGGTTTTGAGAGAAACATACATGTTGTGGAATGATTACATCAATCCCATTAACATTTCCATCGCCTCCAATACTTTTTTGGAGACAGAGTCTTCCTCTGTCACCCAGGCTGGAGTGCAATGGTACATGGGCTCACTGCAACCTCCACCTCCTGGGGTCAAGTGATTCTCCTGCCTCAGCCTCCCAAGTAGCTGGGATTACAGGTGCGGCCACCATACCCAACTAATTTTTGTATTTTTAGTAGAGACACGGTTTCACCATGTTGGCCAGACTGGTCTTGAACTCCTGATCTCAGGTGATCCACCCGCCTTGGCCTCCCAAATTGCTGGGATTACAGGTGTGAGCCACCGCGCCCAGTGTATTCTCTTAGCATTTCTAAGATATGCAATACATTATTATTAACATAAGACACATCTTTGAAATGGCCAGCCATGGGGAGAAGGTAGTCTCAGAGTGACTGGAGGATGAGAGATGGAGATTTTGAGGGATTTTGAGCGGGAAGATTGGAGGAGGCACAGCCTCTTTCTTGTGGTTAAAGTCCAGTAAGCCTCACTGCCCTGTGGGTAACTGCCTGTCCTGCAAAGGGAGGCACCTTCACTAAGAACTGAACATGGCTGCGCAATTCCTTGATACAGAGATGGCAGTGAAGAGGGTGGGAACATATCAATCAGCCAGCGCTCAACTCGCTACAGGACGAGGGAGCACTTCCCAGAAGATGGCAGATGGAAGAGACAATGAGAGGTTTTCACGTAAGTCTCTTACATGAAAGACGTTTACTGAACTGAATCACAGTTCAAGGGCCAGGCATGGTGGCTCACGCCTATAATCCCAGCACTTTGGGAAGCTGAGGCAGGTGAATCACCTAGGGTCGGGAGTTCGAGACCAGCCTGATCAACATGGAAAAACCCTGTCTCTACTAAAAATACAAAAATTAGCTGGCCGTGGGGGTGTATGCCTGTAATCCCAGCTACTCGGGAGGCTGAGGCAGGAGAATCGCTTGAATCTGGGAGGCAGAGGTTGCAGTGCCAAGATCGCACCATTGCACTCCAGCCTGGGCGACAAGAGTGAAACTCCATCTCAAAAAAATAAAAAAGAATCACAGTTCAGGACTTACAAGAGAAGAGGGGGGCTGAATGAGGGTGATGGAATCTAATTTGTTTCCAACACTAAACTCTAGGTCCTCAGGGGCTGGACCTATGCCTTTTCCCATCCAAGTACTAATCAGGCCCAGCTCCGCCTGGCTTCTGACGTCAGGCACATCCAGGGGTAGTGTGGTCCCAGCTATGCCTTCTCTTTGTATCTTCAGGTCTAGCAAAGAACCTAACATGTGGCAGGCACTCCATACTATGTGGCATGAAGGGCAGGCCATTCAGGGACCACAGGGCCTACCATTCCCTTTTCCTGACCCATAGTCAGGGAGATGTGAGAAGAAGACAATCTGACAGGAAGTGATATGGTCAAGAGGAAGTCCAGCAGATGCTGGCAGGAATGGGTCTGGGAAGGTGTGGGCAGCACCAGAGGAGTTAAGTCCTGAGCAATTGCAGAGAGGGAGCCTGCTCCTAGGACTTGTACAAATTCCAAATGGGATATACAGAGTACTAGGGAAGGGCATGTAAATTCAGTAAACTTAATTCCAGCTTTAATTAAACAGCCCAGAGCACGGGTCCTATTGGTGGTGGGTTAGTTTCATCTCTTATGTGAAAGAGGTTTAGTGAAAAAAGCGCAGTGTGATAGAAATCACACACAGATCAGGGGGCTAAGCCCAGCTGTGCTAACCAAGTCTGTGCTCTTTGGAATTGATGTGAATGACCATCTCGCTGTGCCTCAGTGTCGTCGCCTCTCAATGGGGCCAAGTCTTTCTCCTACCCATTTCACAGGATGACTCTGATGAGAAAAATGAAAGCAATTTCCAAACATTTCACATCCAAGTGCCCCGAATTGGCCCAGGGTTGTGCATTTCATCCATCCCTTGTGCCTTACAATGTTATATAACATGTTTGAAATAAGTGGGTCGTCCACTGAGATTTGGAATTCACTATCACAGTGAAGACCTGGTCGTATTTATTGTAAGTTTTGACTCCTGGACAAATAGTGAAACCTTATTTCCACTCAACCTCCTCCTGTGTTCTATCCTCACGCAGGACATCATCCACACAGCACCCCGTTCTTCATCTTGCATTGCTCTTTTTGGAACTAAGTATATTTGGATGTTTTGTTGCTAAAGCTGCATTATCCCCGCAGCATCTGTGCTTGGCGGCCACAGGGAAGGGAAAACAGGAACGCTTGGAGGCAGTACATTCCCGTCCTCACCCACACAGGGCATGGCTTCCTAGACGAGTCTCCGAACCTGGATGTCTGCAGTGTCCTGGCACGCTGCTGGTAAGTGACAGACACACGCAGGGCTGCAAGGCTAGGAGCTCCCTCTGTGAGGGAGGAACGAGGACACTTCACAGCTTTCACTTGAGTGGATACAAGAGAATGTTTTGTGAAAGTGGCAACAGAGGTAAAATGGCTTTTTTGCTGCAGAAGTAAAGTGGGACACCCAGCAAGAGCCATGCACTGATCAGAGAATGAGAGCCTCACTGAGAGGAGCCGTGCAGCCTGTGGCCTGGCTCTGGTTGACCAGATGAAGAGTGATCCCTGTCTGAGCCTATTACGGCACTAGGATGGTTTTTCAACTCATGATTGTGTTGCGGGTCAAAGCGGGTAACTGTGATGAGCCCTGGGCCTGGACCCACGTTAGGGAGTTCAGTGTTGAGGGTAGCGGGCCACCCCCTCCCATCATGGCCAGCCACCACTGTGGACCAGCCAACAGGCAGCGGGGCACCTGGCTGAAAAATTATCTCCAGAGGCAAACATTTAACAGCCATGATGTCTTAAATAAATATCACTCTTGCTGAGCAAGGGAAGAAGGAAAAGAATAAACAGAAAAGAGTGGGAAGAAAGAGAAGAGAATGCAGATTAGATTTAAGAGGGGCAGATATGATGATGAGGGGTGGAGTCTACATCAAGACAGAAGCACTGAGTAGCTCCCTGGGGCTAAGTAGGCCCCACCTTCAGATGGGTCCCTAGAGCTGGCAGTGAAGAGTCCCCTCTTCTCCAAATGTGCCTAGGGCTGAATGCAGAGGGGAGCTGGAAGTCCCTCAAGAAACCATGAAGGTCTCACCCTGGCACAGACCCAGAGCAGGAACCCTTTCCTCGCTGGCAGTGCCCCCCACCACATCAGCCTCCCCCTCTGCTTGGCAGCCCATAGGCCCAAGGAGGACACAGAAGTGAGCCGTAGAAGAAGGGTGATGGGGAGAGGGAGCCGCCTGACTCACCCCGTCCTCAGTCACTCGGATCACGGGTGGGCAGGCCTGTGGATGATGAATCACTGAGAGCTGTGAACGCTATTCTGAGCTCTGCCAAGAACGCGGGTGCTCTGTTGGCACCCTGGCACCCTTCACAGTTTCTCTCCTTCCTTGTCTGGCTGCCAGGACACATGCATTGTAGAAACCGGGTATCTGAGTGGGTTTTTTTAGCCCAACATAGAAACCGTCTAACTCTTTCTATTCTTCCTGCTTCTTAACCAGTTCTTGGAAGTCGCTGATTGGAAACCGGAACCGAGAGCCACCTCCTTCTCAGCCTAGCTGAGGCAGCCTTGCTGAGAAGCCATTCCAGGGCAGGGCAGAGCTTATGGAATTTACCAGATGAATCACCTGGCTTCGTGTTTGGCTATGTGTCTGAAAGTACCCAAGAAGTATGTCAGTTAAGTTCTAGATTCTGGCCAAGCGTGGTGGCTCACACCTGTAATCCCAGCACTTTGGCGGGCTGAGGCAGGTGGATCATCTCAGGTCAGGAGTTCGAGACCAGCCTGGCCAACATGGTGAAACCCCGTCTCTACTGAAAATATAAAATTAGCTGGGTGTGATGGCAGGCGCCTGTAATCTCAGCTACTTGGGAGGCTGAGGCAGGAGAATTGCTTGAACCCAGGGAGTGGAGGTTGCAGTGAGCTGAGATCGCACCACTTCACACCAGACTGGGCAAAAGAGCAAAACTCCATCTCAAAAAAAAAAAAAGTTCTAGATTCTATAAGGAAAAATCAGACTGGTACCTAGACCTCTGTAAACTGCACAACACATGAGTTAATTTCTCAATCTATCTGGTTCCCATACAGTCCATGAGAACTTTCATCCACTTTCATCCATAGAAAGAGTTAAGTGCTGTACAGACTAAATCAAACCCACCACGTGCTGCTGGGCTCAGTTACCAGGAATTTAAATAAGAACCTGCCTGTATAACATCTTCACGCTGCTATGTATTAAATTGCAAGAGGCTCCACAGGGGAAAGTCAGCTGTCCTCCACCTTCTCATTGTCTTGTGTCACAGACCCTTGGGAATGGGCATTTGGAAAAGCAAAGGTCATGCCTGTAAGCCTTAGGAAGATGAAGAGTGTAATACGTTCCATTCACAAACATATACTGACTACGAAGAAGGCACTGTGAGGGTTACAGAGATGGAGGCAACTCAAGAAGGTTAAATGTGGTAGGAGAGATAGGATGTGTACACAGATCAATTTAAATAAGCACTGGCCAGGCAAGGGGGCTCACCTGTAATCCCTGCCCTTTGGGAGGCCGAGGCAGGAGAACACGAGGTCAGGAGTTCGAGACTAGCCTGGCCAACATAGTGAAACCCCATCTCTACTAAAAATACAAAAATTAGCCAGGCATGGTGACATGTTTCTGCAGTCCCAGCTACTATGGAGGCTGAGGCAGGAGAATCACTTGAACCTGGGAGGCAGAGCTCATGCCATTGCACTCCAGCCTGGACAACAGAGCAAGACTCTGTGTCAAAAAAATAAAGTAGCACTGAGTCCTATGTGATATGAAAAGAATCATCTGGTTTGATGAAAGTTAGGCAGGATTCACGAATTGTGCCTTGGAGAATAAGCACAATTTCCACCAGGGAAGACACAGAGATGATATTGAAGGTGCAGAGAACTGCCCCATTTTTCTGCAAGGATGTGGGGAGATAAAATCAGAATGGTACATGGGGTTTAAACATGCAGTGCCTTAAATGACAGGCTTAGGAGCTTGGGCTTGATCCAGTGGGTGTGGAGAACCCACAAGGTGACAGGGGTGATCCAATCAGAGTTTCCAGAAGCTCGGTCTGGCAGTTGTGGCAAGATGGCTTGAAAGGAAGGGGAACCAGAGATAGGGAACAAGTGTCATAGTTCAGATGGGAACTAGGAAAGACCTGATGAGGGAAGTAACCATGAGAAAAAGAAACTGGTGTGTATAATGTTATGGAGGTGATTAAACAGAGGTCAAATATTCACCAAATGTAAAGAAATGAAAGAGGAAGAGAAAGGCATCAAAATGACTCTGAAACACTCAAAACCACTAGAGGTGGGTGTGTTTTTCAACTAGAGAAAATGATTTGTAGCCGAATTGACTGAGAAGATGACAGTGCCATTAACAGGCATATGGACCTCAGGAGGAAAGAGAGATTTGGAGGCAGTTCTCGCTCATGAGGGTGAGAGGCCATGGAGATGACCAGAACACAGTCAAAAACGCATCCAAGCATGATCAGGACTGGAGAGAGGGATCTGGGAATCACCCACGCGGCAGTTACAGTGGGAAGCATGGGACACAGCAAAGAAAAGCATCCCAAAGGTGGAACTAACCAAAGACCTACATTGAGAGAACAGAGGAAACAAAATGAGAGAAAGCAAAAGAACGAGCATTGACTGAGTCACAACCATACGCTTGTGCTAAGGGATTTCCCTATGTTATCTGCAAAGTATTTTTTCCATTTTACAGATGAGAAAACTAAATCTCAGTCTCCTACTTCATCCAACAACCCAAACTCCATATCAGAAATCCAAGAGTCATTCTCCACAAATCATCTCCCTCGCCTCTCAGTCAATTGCAATACACCTACCTCCTATCTTTCTTGACCCAATTCCCTTCTTCCAGCCATACTTTAGAGCCTTACTTTAGGTCCTCAGTTGTTCCCTGCTTAGCCAATAGCTTCCTATCTCCAGGTCTCTCTGTTCCTGGTTTCACCCATTACCAATCCGTCTCCTCTACCACCAGGGGTTCCAACACACAAATCCAGTTCTCACAACACCTTCAGAAGCTAGCAAGGGCCTTGGTGAGGTGGCTCTGCTCGCTCTCTGGAATCACCTCAAGCCACTCACTTGCAGGCATCCCATACTCTGCCCCTCACAGACCTATCTGTGGCTCACAGAATACAGCTACCTTCCCATCTCTGCACATGATCCCTCTTTTTCAAGACTATCTCCTGCCAGGCGCAGCATTTTCGGAGGCCAAGGTGGGCAAATCACCTGAGGTCAGGAGTTCGAGACCAGCCTGAACAAAATAGAGAAACCCCGTCTCTACTAAAAATATAAAATTAGCTGGATGTGGTGGCACATGCCTGTAATCCCAGCTACTCAGGAGGCTGAGGCAAGAGAATCGCTTGAATCCAGGAGGCAGAGGTTGCAGTGAGGAGAGATCATGCCATTGCACTCCAGCCTTGGCAACAAGAGTGAGACTCTGTCTCAAAAAAAAAAAAAAAAAAGACTATCTCCTACTGTTTTTTAGGAGCAATTCAGGCATCATATCCTCAAAGTGTTCAAACCTTCCCAGGGGCCTGTTTTCTGTACCCTTCACTGCCTTGGCCATACCCTCATCACAGCTCTTACCACACTACAACTTAATCTATATGAATAAATCCAATTTAATCTCATTGTATCTAACACTCAATATTTTCTGGTGAAATTAATGAACTAAACAATTCAAATCTAAGTCTGATTCTGAGGTTCACATTCTTTCCACTATTCAGAGTAGAAAGAGAAACAGGATAGTGTAAGATGACAAAAAGGCAAGAGGCCATCCACAAAACACTCACAGCTAACGTCATACTTAATGGTGAAAGACTAGATGCTTTCCTCCTAAAATCAAGAGCAAGACAAGGATGTCTGCTGTCACCACTTCTATGTAACACTGCACTGAAGACTCTAACCAGGGAAATTGGGAAAGAAAAAGAAATAAAGGGCACCCCAGATTGAAAAAAAAGTTAAACTATCTCTATTCCCAGATGACATGATCTTATATATAAAAACATCCTAAGGAACCCCACAGAATAATTATTAGAACAAATAAACAATTTCAGCAAGATCGCAGGATACAAAATCAATATACAAAACTCAATTGTATATCTCTATATATTAGTGTTGAATCATCCAAAATGAAGTTAAGAAAATAATTCCACTTAAAATAAAATTTAAAAGAAAAAAATTGCTGGGCACAGTGGCTGATGCCTATAACCCCAGCACTTTGGGAGGCTGAGGCGGGTGGATCACCTGAGGTTAGGGGTTTGAGACCAGCCTGAGCAACATGGTGAAACCCCATCTCTACTAAAAATACAAAAATTAGGTGAGCATGGTGGTGGGCACCTATAATCCCAGCTACTAGTGAGGCTGAGGCAGGAGAATCATTTGAACCTGGGAGGTAGAGGTTGCAGTAAGCCGAGATCACACCTTTACACTCCAGCCTGGGTGATGGGAGTGAAACTCCATCTCAACAACAACAACAAAAATATGAAATACATTTAACAAAAGAAGTAACAAGACTTGTGCACCAAAAACTACAAAACATCACTGAAAGAAATTAAAGACATAAATAAATAAAAAGGCATCCCATATTCATGGATTGGAAGATTTAATATTGTTAAGATGACAGTACTCCTCAAATTGATCTACAGACTCAATGCAATCCCTATCAAAATCCCAGCTGTCTTGTTTTTGTAGAAATTGACAAGCTAATTCTAAAATTCATATGGAAATGCAAGGGACTCAGACTCACCAAAGTAATTTTGAAAATTAAGAACAGGCCGGGCGTGGTGGCTCACGCCTGTAATCCTAGCACTTTGGAGGCCAAGGCGGGCGGATCACCTGAGGTCGGGAGTTCAAGACCAGCCTGACCAACATGGCGAAACCCCGTCTTAAAAAAAAAAAAAAAGAAAAGAAAATTAAGAACAAAGTTAGAGGACTCACACTTGCTGATTTCAAAACTTACTATAGGCCAGGCATGGTGACTCATGCCTATAATCCCAGCACTTTGAGAGGCCAAGGCAGGTGGATTTTTGAGGTCAGGAGTTCGAGACCAGCCTGGCCAACATGGTGAAACTTCACCTCTACTGAAAAAATACAAAAATTCAAAATTAGCCAGGCGTGATGGCGGGTACCTATAATTCCAGCTACTCAGGAGGCTGAAGCAGAAAAATCACATGAACCCAGGAGACAAAAGTCTCAAGGAGCCAACTGCACCACTGCACTCCAGCCTGGGCAGCAAGACCCTGTCCCAAAAAAAAAAAAAAAAACTTACTACAAAGCTAAAGCTATAGTAATTAAGATAAGACAGAATGGTATTGACATAAAGATAGACATACAGATCAAGCTGATAGAATTGAGAGTCCAGAAATAAACCCTTACATACATGGTCAGTTGATATTAAACAAAGGTGCCAAAACATTTCAATGGAGGTGAAAATAATCTTGTCAACAAATGATCCTGGGACAATTGCATATTCACATGTTAAAAAAAAAAATGAATGTACCTCCTACTTCATCCCATATGCAAAAATCAACACCAAATGGATCATACACCTAAAAGTAAGGGCTAAGAATTATGAAACTCTTAGAAGGAAACATAGGAATAAATCTTTGTAACCCTGGATTAGGCCAAGATATCTTATATATGACACCAAACCCAAAAGCGACAAAATGAAAAATGAATTGGACTTCATCAATATTATTTTTTTGTGTATTTCAAAGGTCACCAGTAAGAAAGTGAAAAGACAGCCGACAGAATGGAAGAAAATGCTTGCTAACCCTACATCTGAAAAGGGACTTATATTCAAAACATTAATACATAAAGAACTCCTACAACTCAACAATAAAAGGACAAATAATCTAATCTAAAAATTTTTTTAAATGGCCAGGTGCTGTGGCTCACACCTATAATCCCACTTTGGGAGGCCGAGGTAGGCAGATCGCCTGAGGTCAGGAGTTCGAGACCAGCCTGACCAACATGGTGAAAGCCCATCTCTACTAAAAATACAAAAATATTAGCCAGGCGTTGTGGCGACACCTGTAATCCCAGCTATTTGGGAGGTTGAGGCATGAGAATCGTCTGAACCTGGGAGGCAGAGGTTGCAGTGAGCCGAGGTCGCTCCACTACACTTCAGCCTAGGCGACAGAGTCTCTCTCTCAAAAAAGAAAAGAGGAGCAAAGAAGATATTTCACCAAAAAGATATTCAAATGGCCAATAAGCATATGAAAAGATGCTCAACATCATTATTCATTAGAGAAATGCAAATCAAGACCACAATAACATGCCACTTCAAATCTATTAGTATTATTAAAATTTTTAAAAGATAGACAGTAACAAGGGTCAGTGAAAACACAGAGAAACTGGAAATTCACAGACTGCTGGTGGGATTGTAAAATGATGCAGCCACCTTGGAAAACAGTTTGATGGTTCCTCAAAATGTTAATAAGAATTACCACACGATGCAGCAATTCCACAACTAGGTGTTTACCCAAGAGAATTTAAAACATATGTTCACACAAAAACTTGTATATGAATGCTCATAGAAGCATTATTCAAAATAGTCAAAAAGTGGGAACACAAATGTCCATCAACTGATGAATGAATGGATGAAATGTGGCATATCCACACAATGCAATATTATCCAGCCATAAAAGGGAATGAAGAGGCCCAGCACGCTGACTCATGCCTGTAATCCCAGCACTTTGGGAGGCCAAGGCGGATGGATCACCTGAGGTCAGGAGTTCGAGACTAGCCTGGCCAACATGGTGAAACCCCATCTCTACTAAAAACACAAAAATTAGCCAGGCGTGGGGGTGCACACCTGTAGCTCCAGCTACTCAGGAGACAGGCAAGAGAATCGCTTGAAACCAGGAGGCGGAGATTGCAATGAGCAGGGATCACACCACTGTACTCCAGCCAGAGTGATAGAATGAGACTCCGTCTCTCACACACACACACACACAAAAGCAATGAAGAACTGATACATGCTACAATTTAAAGAAGCCTTTGGCTCAATTGTACTGACAAGATTTTAATTTATGGAGGTAACCATGTGACTACATGGGGGTCCATGCCATTAAAAGAAGGCTTTTTTTTTTTTGAGTTGGAGTCTCGCTCTTGTTGCCCAGGCTGGAGTGCAATGGCGTGATCTTGGCTCACTGCAAACTCTGCCTCCCAGATTCAAGTGATTCTCCTGCCTCAGCCTCCGAAGTAGCTGGGATTATAGGCATGTGCCACCAAGCCCCGCTAATTTTTGTATTTTTAGTAGAGATGAGAGTTCACCATGTTGGTCAGGCTGGTCTTGAACTCCTGACCTCAAGTGATCCTCCCGCCTCGGCCTCCCAAAGTGCTGGGATTACAGGGGTGAGCCACCTCACCCAGCCTGAAAGAAGGCTTTTATGACCTACAGCTCCTGAGAGGAGGGGGATGCCAGGCCATGCAGAGCCACATGGGGAAGCACCAATTTGGGGCTGGAGGCAGAAGGGTAAGGGAAGAGCCGCGGCCAGAGACTTTACTGTGTTTTGTGCAGGAAAGGCAAGACAGGTCCGGGTAAACAGTAAAGGACTAACTAGTATAAGTAATTTTGTCAGGCTTTGGGCGTAGGGGCTGCTCCCTAGTTGCCTGGTACCTGTCCCTGGGTTGATAAGGGCAGAGGAATACTGGCTTGGTGTGAGAGCTTGATAAAGAAGACCACTGATTAGTTGGCAAATGAAGGCATTCTCCTGGGCCAGCCCTTGGCTATGTCTAAGAACTGGCTCGGCTCTGGGAGAGGCAGCGTCTCCCCAGTCAGCCAGACACGAATGACAAGACATCAAGATTACAGAAAATAAGAAGATACAGTTAATCCAATAGGCCCATGAATGAATGTCAAATAGACAAATACAGAATCTAAGAAAACACAGAAAACATGATGTAAGTAGAAGAAGCCAGTAACAAAAGACCACATATTGCATCATTCCATTCATGTGCCATGTCTAGAATGGGAAAAGCCATCCACACAAAATGGAAAGCAGTATCTGCCAGAGGCAGGGGGAGTGGGGGAGAGTGGAGTGACTGCTAATGGGTGTAGGGTACCTTTTTGAGGTGATGAAAATGTCCTAAAGTTAGATAGTGGTGATGGTCACAGGATTCTGTGAATAAACTTAAAAAAACCAATGAATCTTACATTGTAAAGGGGTAGAGTTTTGAGTATGTGAATTACATAAAGACAAACAACCCGACGTCCATCAACTGATGACTGCATACATAAAATGTGGTATACCCGAGGCCGGGAACAGTGGCTCACACCTGTAATCCCAGCACTTTGGGAGGCCGAGGTGGGCAGATCACAAGGTCAGGAGTTCGACACCACTCCCAGAGCGAGGAGTTCAACATGATGAAACCCAGTCTCTACTAAAAATATACAAATTAGCCAGGCGTGGTAGTGGGCACCTGTAATCCCAGCAACTCAGGAGGCTGAGGCAGAAGAATAGCTTCAACCTGGGAGGTGGAGGTTGCAGTGAGGGGAGATCCCGCCACGGCACTCCAGCCTAGGTGACAGAGTGAGACTCTGTCTCAAAAAATAAAAAAAAAGGGGGGGGGTATATCCATACAATGGAAATACTTTATGCAAGACAAAGAAATGAAATACTGACATGTGCTTCAACACACATGAGCCTTGAAACGATTACACTATGTGAAAGAAGCCAGTCACAAAAGGCCACATGCTGTTCAATTCCATTTAGAAAAAATGTCCTGAAATCTACAGGGACTAAGTGAGATGGACGCCAAGGGTTAGGGGCTTGGAGCAAATGAAGAGTAGCTGCTAGTGGGGTATGGGGTGTCTTGGGGGGGGATGATGAAAAGGTTCTACAACTGATTGTGGTAATGGCTGCACAGCTCTGTGAATATCCCCAAAACCTTGGTGCACTTTAAATGGATGACTTGCATGGCATGTATAAAATATATCGCAATAAAGTTGTTTAAAAAGAAAGGCAAAGGAAGAGAGTTGTTCAATACTATTAATGACAAACAGTACATCCATAGATGAAAAGAGCAGCCTCTGCTTACCAACAGGTCTCAGATTTTCTAGCTAGAGATGAGGATTCATGCAAGATCTCACACTTAATCCAGCAAGTAACAGAGTCACACTCGATGTCTAAGCAGCAGAATAACACTGCAAAAGTACCGTTAACAAGACTATTCTAAGAGCTGAGCATGGGGCAGAGTGAAGTGAGGCAAGGCTGGGAGCAGGAACACCAGCAAGGAGGCTGCTGCCGGTCACCCAGGCACAGGATGGTGGCTTGGAAGGAAAAATGAAAGATGAATGGGAAAAGTGAGGAGGAGAAAGAATCAGCAACCCGTAGGTTGACTACATGAGAAGAGAAAGATGCACCAAAAATTATCCTTGTGGCTGAGAGTCTGGGGGAATTGAAAGACTGGGCTGCCCCCGACTGTTAGAGAAACCGGAAAGCGTGAGAATCACGGCACAGTCGAGGATCCATGGGCTAGGAATCAGAACGACTTCATGAATGAGAATCCAGACATGGCTGGATTCCTATGATTCCTCAAAATTGTTTCAAGCAGCTTAGTAAATAAAGACCACTAGAAAATTTATACAGATGGCAGGTTTATAGGCAGTGGAGAAAACTAGCTATATTAAACTGGGACATACTAGTGATCTCCAGGGAACTTAATATTGGAAAATGAGTAACAAATTGGGGCTAGGGCTAAATATTTGGTAGTCATCTGTAGATTTTTAAAAAATATATTAAAAAGTGAACTTTCTAAGGAAGTGCTAGAACAAGAACAGAGAAAATTAAACATTTAGTAATGTTCTACCTCCTTACCAGGCACTGTACAAGGAGATTTTTTTTAATGATTAGAATGTAGACCTTTCTAGAGTTTTGCAGACTGGTGAAGACAAGCTCAAGTATGAACAAGAATCTCTGGAACACAGAAAACGAAACAATTTTGCCTAGAGACTTTCTTGGGATTGAGGATTAGGAGGAAAGGAGACATCAGGTGGGAAAGATGAGCAGAGTTGGAAGAACGAGAGGGTACTCAACAATTTCAAAAGGGAAGAACTGGGACCTCCTGATTTGATCAGAGAGCAATAGCTGAAAAAGTGTTTCAATAATATTTTGAAAAAGCTTTTTTCTTTTCTTTTTTGGGACAGAGTCTCACTCTGTCACCCAGGCTGGAGTGCAGAGGTGCGATCTCGGCTCACTGCAACCTCTGCTTCCCAGGTGCAAGCGATTCTCCTGCCTCAGCCTCCTGAGTAGCTGGGATTACAGGTGCCTGCCACCACGCCCAGGCAGGCAGATTGCTTGAGGTCAGGAGTTAGAGACCAGCCTGGCCAACATGGCAAAACCCCATCTCTACTTTCACCTTTTCCATTCCAAAGCTTTTGAAGGCCAGGGGCCTTGGCTCACACCTGTAATCCTAGCACTTTAGGAGGCCAAGGCGGGCAGATCATGAGGTCAGAAGATTGAGGCCATCCTGGCTAACACAGTGAAACCCCATCTCTACTAAAAATACAAAAAATTAGCCGGGCATGGTGACACACACCTGTAGTCCCTCCAGCTACTCGGGAGGCTGGGGCAGAATTGCTCGAACCTGGGAGGCGGAGGTTGCAGTAAGCCAGGATCTTGCCACTGCACTCCAGCCTGGGAACAGAGTGAGACTCCGTCTCAAAAAAAAAAAGTTGTCTTGAAATATATTGAGTTAGTCCTTCAACGTAAATGAGGAAAAATATATATACATACACACATACACATACCAAGAGAAAATATACATTTGTATTGCTTCTTCCTATGACCAATGGAAGAAATCATGAGATTCTCAGTGAATAGGATAATGACCGTTCTAACCATCAGAGCTCTCCAACAATGTGATGGCCTCCCTGGGAGAATATGCTCTGTCCCTGAAAGGGGACAGTTTCCATGGACCGGTTAGTGGCCAGCTGGTAGAGATGACACAAAGGAATTCACACACCAGGGAGGGAGGAAGCTGACTGAGCTCTAAAGTCAATTCAAAGCTGGATTCCAGATGATAGAAGGAAGAGTTGGTGGAAGATAATGTGGGTTGCATAGGTGGACCGTCCAGAGACTCTGTCCAGCTTTTGTGGTAGAGGGATCGCAGCTGTGAGGGGCAAAGGCAGTGACTGAAGGTCTCTCCTTCCCCAGCTGCCTCAGTTCAGAGGTCTGGAGACATCAAAGCTGAAGAAAAAGGTGGACAGAGCTAATTTAAGGGAGAGAGATTTCGAGTGAAGTTAAGGCTCCTCACCTGAGACTTTAGCACAGGCTGAGCTGAGGGATTCTGAGGCTGAGCTGGGGATTCTGAGGCTGAACCAGGAGATTCTGAGGCTGAACTGCCTCCGTGGACAATCTCCAGGTCCTCTGCATCTTCCAGTACAAGGGACTGGGAGGTTAGCAGCAGACATAGGGGGCCAGGGGAGGGAACTGAGGACTTACACAGAGAGGAAACAGAGAGAGAATAACTAGCCAGGAGGACGTCTACATAAACGGATATAAACAGACTGAAATAAGAGCGCACCGCACTTTCCTACAGACAAGTGCAGCAGGCAGTCTCTGGGACTTTGTCTCCCCCTGCTGAGCCAACAGGTGTGTACAGCCTGCCATGGGGAAAAGGTTTTCACAGGGCAAGAACTGCTTCCTTGGGAAGGAAAATATAACCGATGGTATAAAAATCTCCTCCTCTCAGGTTGCAGTGAGCCAAGATTGCGCCACTGCACTATAGCCCAGGCAACAGTACAAGACTCCATCTCAAAAAAAAAAAAAAACCTCCCTCTCTCACTACCACCACGACCCTGCAGCATTAAAGGAGCTGGTAGAAAGTGACATGGTTGGACCACAGCTCAAGACCAGATACACATGGAAGGGACCGCAAATGGAACAGTACTGGGCATCCCAAGGCCACTCTTACCAGGCTTTTCTCTGAAAGCTTCTTCCCTTCACCACTGATCCAACCCCTTTATCCAGAGGCTGTGCCAATGGGCTCTAACGGATTGCAGAGAATGGGGCTGGGAGGGTGGGGCCGGGGTTGGCCTTAGTTTAACTTGATCCTTCCTCAGCTTCTGACGCAGGCATACTCAAAAGATCTGTTGGCCAGGTGCGGTGACTCATGCCTATAATCTCAGCACTTTAGGAGTCTGAAGCAGGTGGATCACCTGATGTCAGGAGTTCCAGACCAGCCCGGGCAACATGGTGAAACCCTGTCTCTACTAAAAATACAAAAATTAGCTGGGTGTGGTGGCAGACGCCTGTAATCCCAGTTACTCAGGAGGCTGAGGCACAAGAATCGCTTGAACCCAGGAGGCAGAGGCTGCAGTGAGCCGAGATTGCGCCACTGCACTCCAGCCTGGGCAACAGAGAGAGACTCCGTCTCAAAAAAGGAAAAAAAAAATCTGTTAAGGGGGAGTATGTGGCTCTAGACTCTCTATTCACAGAAGAATCTCTTTCGGAACCCGAGTAGAACCAATAAAGGTAAAATCCACCAGGGGCAGGTGGGGAAGCAGCGCTCTCTGCCTCCAGTACCTTGGTCACTACTCTTGCCCCTCCCAGCCCCGCCTTCCTGGCTCCAGAATGGCTGCTCTTTATTTTATAACCTCATTAACATTTCATTCCAGGACACAGAGGCCAGTTGTGTCTGCTATTTGTTAGGTAGATTTTTTAATGGAAATCAACTGCAATGCTGTTAGGTTCCTGAGACTCCATGGTGAGCCTAAGAAAACAAACAAAATGCTAAATAAATAAGCAAATGCACACACATACACACACACACACAATCTAGGAGTGTGGTATCCTAATGTCACTCTGTAGGGTGTGATAATAACTACTAAACAAGGTAAAGGCCTTTGAAGTCCTCAGATGAAAGGTTTTACCTAAACACAATTATCCCATTAAATCCAAAAGAACATTCCTGTCCAACAGGGTAGCCCTTTTATCTGTGTTTCATGACAGCTTCCTGTGCCACAGTGATAAAGGGGATTAAAAACTGTTTCGAACAATTCTGCTACTTTTTGTTTAATCTATGAAAAGGACGAAAAGAAAAAAAACTTCCTTAAACAGAGGGCAAGAAGAAGCAGTAAACAGCTGACCAACAGCATTTTAGAAGCCACAATCTCATTCAAGGTCAATTCAACATTTGTTAGAAAGAGGGATGCCTGAGCAGGGACCCAAGTCAGACCTGGGTCAGCCGGGCACAAGAAACAGTCACACCTCTTCTGACTGTGCAGACACGGAATGGGGGAGAAACACTAACGCAGCAGTTTATGAAGTAGGTGGTGCAACTCTTACACTGAAACAGAAGATGCAGGGAAAAGAGTGAACAGGTGCTGTTTAAAAAGGCCACCCTAGGCCTGGTGTGGTGGCTCACACACACAATCCCAGTACTTTGAGAGGCCAAGGTGGATCACCTGAGGTCAGGAGTTCAAGACCAGCCTGTGCAACAGGGTGAAACCCCATCTCTACTAAAAGTACAAAATTAGTTGGGTGTGGTGGCGGGCACCTGTGATCTCAGCTACCCAGGAGGCTAAGGCAAGAGAATCACTTGAACCCAGGAGGTAGAGGTTGCAGTGAGCTAAGATTGTGCCACTGCACTCCAGCATGGGCAACAAGAGTAAAACTCCATCTCAAAAATAACAATAATAATAATAAGGCAAATCTAGTGCAGAAGGCCCCCTAAAGAGAGGCTAAGACTCCAGGGCAAGGCCAGTCAGCCAGGGTGGCCCGGACATCCCCATGGGGCCACAGCCCAGCAGCAGGAACAGGGCACAGGTGGTTTCCACACAAAGGCACAGGTATGACAGTTCTGCTCACCCGTGGGACTCTGGCCCTAGAGAAAGATGGGAACTGGTCACCCAATTTATAACTTGGAAGTAAGCCTAGGGAAGAGTCAATTAAAGGAGAGGCTGCATGGCAGAAAAAAAGCCACTGAAGTTAAATCTTAAAAATTGGGTTTTAATTTAGTCCTAGTTCTATTATTTAGATGATTGGACTCCCAGCAAGTCACTTACCCTCTCTGAATCTTCGTTCTCACATGTAAACTACAGAACCACCTGCAGACATCGGAATGTGGCAGGGATAAAACAGAGTGGCGAGTAACAGCAGTTATAAAAATGCATCCACCAATGAAGCATTATTTCACTAATGGCTGGAAGACCACACCCTGGGTGTCCAGGTACAGAACTTTTCAAGTATGAGACTTATTCAATTAACTATGTAACATGCACATGTTCTTACTTCCAAAGAGCCACATAGTAACAAATCACTCTTATGCTGCATATAACACACACACAAATATAAAACCATTGAAGTGATTTGTATTATCTATGATCATGTATATGTAAATATCAGTATTTCACTTTTTTTTTTTTGAGACGAGTCTCACCCTTTTGCCCAGGCTGGAGTGCAGTGGCGCGATCTCAGCTCACTGCAGCCTTCACCTCCTGAGTTGAAGTGATTCTCCTGCCTCAGTCTCCAGAGTCACTAGGATTACAGGCACCCACCACTACACCCGACTAATTTTTTGTATTTTTAGTAGAAACAGGGTTTTGTCATGTTGGCCAGGTTGGTCTTGAACTCCTAACCTCACGTGATCTGCCCACCTCAGCCTCCCAAAGTGCTGGGATTACAGGCATGAGCCATCATGCCCAGCCAGTATTTCACATTTAATTTGATTTATTCTAGATATAAGTTGAAACAAACTTTATGTCACCAGAAATGGCCTAAAGAAAAGCACAAGGAAATGACATTGACTCTAAAAGCACAGACAGAAGAGGCAAGGTGGGAAGGAAATCAGCCAGTGGTGATGAAATGGTGCGGTGCTGTGCTGTGTCCCGGGCCAGGGTCCTCACTCCTGTGACTCTCACAATTTAATTGAGGAAATGACAACTTAGCCAGAAACAATGGAGAACAAAATAAGGCAATAAAACCAATCAGCCTGGGGCAGACTGTGTGGTCTACGGATAAGGACTCTCAAGAGAGGTTTCCAGAAGGAAAAGAGCATTAGTAGTAGGGCTATCAGGAAAAGCTTCATGGAGGCGGGGCACCAAAGGGGACTATGAGGGATGAAGAGAGTTTGAATGCTTGGAAAGGACAGGCCAAGTAAAAACACGCAGCAGGAATAAAGAGAGCAGCTTGAATAACATGGAGATTCGTACTGGAGCAAAAGAGCTTACTATTCACTGCTGCTGAGCCCTCAGGGAGAGCTGGCAAGGCTGCCAAGAGCCAGAGGAGAGGAGAATGCACTCGAAAGCCACGTAGTCTGAGAACCTGGGCAGTGCCGACAGTCTGCGGCCATTAATTGCAGGTGTGCGGCGTTCTGTGTAAGGCAGGTGGCGGGGCAGTGCCTAGTAGGGTCAGGGAGGCACTTTGCCCTGGTCTGATCTGCCCACCTTCCACTCTCGAATCTCCTTCCACCCTTCCCAACATGCTCCACATTTATTCTGCACCAACCATGTGAGGAGCTGGGCACTGCAGAAAAAGAGCAGCAGTCTCCCTGGGGAGTTAGATACAAAAATAGGGAAGACAGAAACAGCTAAGCACCAAATAAGCAACACTGACATTACCACCAAGGGAAGGAGCGATGGTAGAGAAGGAAGGGCCAGAGAGGCTGGTTGGGAAAGGTTCCTCAGAGGAAATGGTGCTTGGTCAAGGCTTGAGGGAAAAATTAAGATCCACAAAGCTGGGAGCAAAAAAGGGGTATGACAGAGAGGTGTCAATCAAGACAAGAAGGTATGAATGCACAACTGCCATTTGCAGTGAGTAATGAGCTAACTGGTCTGATGCTGAGACGCCAATGGGAGGGTCAGTACAGAAAGCGAGTGAAACTGAATTCTGCAGAATCTCAATCCCAGGCACTTGACTCTCCTGACCAAGGTTTCTAACTTTGTGGTCCAATGATGGGCTTCAAGATTTGGCCATGAACACTCAGTAAGAAAATTGCGAGTATTTTCTCATATAGGCATTTCAATGTGGGGGAGAGGTTAAGTGGCTTTCAAAATCTCAAAAGGGTTTATGACCTAAAGAGTTGAAAGCTATCAGTGCAGCAATTGGCAGAGTGGCCTGTGTGGGGGAGGGAGAAGAGGTTGGGATTATATAAGTCAAGCCCATTCCCCCTCATCTGAGACAGGCTTTCTTAACTATACACCAGACAGTCATTAACAAACAGGTGCCATTCCTCTCTCTAGTGGCTTCTTGTTCAATAAGTACTTGACAGTTACTCGTGGATTACAAAAATAGCTCATTGCAGTCAGGTGCGGTGGCTCATGCCTATAATCGCAGCACTTTGGGAGGCTGAGGAGGGCAGATCACAAGGTCAAGAGATCAAGACCATCCTGGCCAACACGATGAAACGCCGTCTCTACTAAAAATTGAAAAATTAGCCGGGCAAGATGGTGCGAGCCTGTAATCCAGCTACTCAGGAGGCTGAGGCAGGAGAATCGCTTCAACCCGGGAAGCCGAGTTTGTAGTGAGCCGAGATCTCACTACTGTACTCCAAACTGGGCAATAGAGTGAGACTGCGTCTCGGGGGGAAAAAAAAAAGTTCATTGGGGAAAGTAGAAAGGAAACCAGCACAGGAGGGAGCAGAGAAGAGAACTCAGGAAAAGGGATAGTCGATAAGAAGATTCGATAAATTAAAATGCCAGAGAAGCCAAAGAATAAAAATCCTGAGAAAGATGAAGTGGTCACAGGTGTCAAGCACAAATAAGGGATGAGGGGGAAACAAGTCTCAAAATTCAATGACCCTCAATGCATGGTTTCTGTAGGGCGATAGAGGCCAGAGGCTAGGGATAAGGGGTTCAAACCAAGACACTTGGAGAGCAAAAGGAAGTGCCATTGATGATTACGGTGAATGACAGGCATAAACCAGGACTGTCCTGGGCCAACGGATAAACAGTTACCTTGTTGAGGAGGAAATCAGTAGTACAGACAGGAAGGCAGCAGACACTGTCTGTTAACTCAAAGGGTTTAGCTGCAAAAAGAAAACTAGGACATTAGTCAGAAAAGCCAGTAGGGAAAGAAAAGGCTTTACCACGTATTGATTTGGGACGCAGGAGGACTTCTGGAGGTTTTGAAGGGGGCTGGGTGCAGTGGCTCATGCCAGTAATTCAGCACTTTGGGAGGCTGAGGCGGGCAGATCACTTGAGCTCAGGAGTTTGAGACCAGGCTGGGAAACATGGCAAAAAACCTTCTCTACAAAAATAATTTTTTTAATTAGCTGGGCGTGGTGGCGTGCACCTGTGGGAGAATTGCTTGAGCCCGGGAAGTCAAGTCTGCAGTGAGCCATGGTCGTACCACTGCACTCCAGCCTGGGCAACACAGTAAGACCCTGTCTCAAAAAAAAAAAAAAAAAGGAAAAGGGAAGGGGCAAAGGGCTGAGAGCATTGCACATTCTCCATCCCACAGAACATCATGAGGCACAGCAGCTCCTCCAGTGCTTCTCCATGGATGCTGACGGTGGCACTCCGGTTCCTTGGGAAACGAAAGGACGGAATAAACAAGAGGGAGGAGAGACATTTCCTCCTTTGAAACTGCAAGGAAAAAAAACCACCTTCTGAAAAGAAAAGGCAAAACGCAACATTTTATCTCAAGCTAGGGAGCATGAGATCTGGCTGTGAGGAAAGGATACATTTTCAAATTAGCTTTCACTATGGCTTTCTCTTCCTGTTTCAAGGGAGAAGATATGTTAAGAAGAAAATAAAGTGAACTCTCAGGTGTTCATTAAAGTTAAATCCTGGCTGGGCGTGGTGCCTCACGACTGCAATCTCAGCACTTTGGGAGACCAAGGCGGGCAGATCACTTGAGGAGTTCAAGACCAGCCTGGCCAATATGGCAAAACCCCGTCTCTACTAAAAATATAAAAATTAGCCAGGCATGGTGGCTTGTGCCTGCAATCCCAGCTACTTGTGAGGTTGAGGCAGTAAAATCGCTTGAACCCGGGAGGTGGAGGTTGCAATGAGCTGAGATCACACCAGTGCACTCCAGCCTGGGCGACAGATTGAGACTCCATCTAAAAAAACCCAAAAAGTTAAATCCTTTGCAGATTGGCAGAACTAGAATAAGGAAATATATCCTTATTTCATTTCGTCCAGTGCTGAGCATTTATTTGTAATTTCATTTCAGGCAGGGCACAGTGGCTCATGCCTGTTATCCCAGCACTTGGGGAGGCCAAGGTGGGAGGATCGCTTCAGCCCAGGAGTTCAAGACCAGCCTGTGTAACAGTGAGACTTCGTCTCTACAAAAAATAAAAAAGATCAAAAATAATTAGCTGGGCATGGTGGCACACAGTCCAGCTACATGGGAGGCTAGTCCCAGCTCCTTGGCAGCTGAGGCAGGAGGATCACTGTTGAGTCCAGGAGGTCAAGGCTGCAGTGAGCCATGAACATGCCATTGCATTCCAGCCTAGGTGACAGAGCAAGACTTTTGTCTCAAAACTGTCGCAAAAAAAAAAATGTAGAAATATTTCATTTCAGTACAGCTCAGGGAACATAGAAAGGTCAGGGGAACAGTTACAGACCTAAGGTTCAACTGGGTAAGAAAACACTGGCTAGCATGGAGACACTAAGATGAGACCACACCCACAGTGCAACCGGAAAGAAAACTCCGAGCCCGACGCCAGCCAAGAGGTTCAATGAGAAAACAGGCGGCTCTCAACTTACAACCAGGCGATTCATCCACACAGAGCAGCACAGTCTTTCACAATGGGAAAGGGCATGCTTTTCACAGAACAGATGGAAATGAAGCCACCCCAGCGCCTCAGGTGAAGGAGCATGTGACCCAGCAATGCTGTGGGGTCGCTCGAGCTCACCCAGGAGCACTCAGGATCCGGAAACACTAGGGCACTGATCACGTTCTGAATCTCAGCACTCACGGTATATAGATTTCAATAACAAAATGGAGATTTATTATGAAAGTCAGTTTATTGTCCCTTTCTGTGTTTCGTATTTTCCCCTTTTGTCAGTAAATAAGCAATACACTGATTGGAAATCTGCATGATTAAATAACATTAACAAGTTCATAAACACACCCCATGTCAGCGTTCCAAGCAAGAGGTTGAAAAACGTTCCCTAACCCAATGCAAATTAGGAATCCCTCAAAATTGCACATTCTCCTCCTAGTTTGCTTATATAATTTAAAATATATATACACAGAATGATCTTAAAATATTGATCACTAGTACAGAATTCACAGCCCTGAAGATATATACATTTTTCTGAAGAATGGACACCCCCGCAGGCCCTAATAATCCATTAACATGATTCAATGTCACAGACAGTCCTCAGCTTCTGATGTTTGGACTTTACAGTGGTGCGAAATGGTTGCAATTTCAACATAATGTACAGTAGTCAATAAATTACATGATATATTCAACACTTGATTATAAAATAGAGTTTGTGTTAGATGATTCTGCCCAACTGTAGGCTAATCGAAGTGTTCTGAGTATATTAGGGTAGGTGAAGCTAAGCTATGATGTCCAGTAGGTCAGGTGTATGAAACACATTTGACTTCTGATGGGTTTACTGAGACATAACCCCGTCACAGGGCAAAGCACATCTGTACTTGACACTCACTAGAACAAAAGGTCTTTCCCTTTTCTCTAATTCTAGTCTTCTGCTGAGGTAACTCCAGGAAACCGGCTGTGCCAGAGATCAATCCTCTAAAACAGACTAAGCAGATTAGCATCCTAGAGGATCCTAAGGTTCCCAGACAACAAATCTGGGGCTGAGTGCTTGAGCTGCGAGTTACACATCGGAATGTTCACGATAACTGATGTCCTTGAAAGGAAGACGAGATACTTCCAGGAGTCAAAGCTCCTTTGAAGATGGAGTAGAACAAATTGACAATAATTTGAAGATATTTGTGCTTCTGGGCTGAATGGCTTTGAAATCAGACACAGAGTGACTGAGCCAGTCAGCAGGCATGTAGTATGAGCTTTCCTACCACGGTGAACAGAGGGATTCTTTGTCCAAGGCAGGCTTGCAGCTCGGTCCAGCTTGAGCATTTTATCAGGATTTGATGCTTGAAAGATGAGCCACTCTATGTAAACTCATTACCAAAGCGAAATGCAATGATCTCTTCCATTTGTGGAACACATCACCAATACAAACTACGCGTGGCTTTGCCTCCTGTTCACTCAATTTTCCAGGCTAGAGAAAGTCCAAGTCCAAAACAACAGTTAAGGCTAAACGTCAACACGCCAAACAAAGACGATGGCAGAGGCAGAGGTCACTCGGCACATTCATGAAACAACAACAAAAATCGTCAGCAGTAATTCCTGTAGTGTAGAAAACTAGCGCAGCCTTCACGGCTGGTCAGATCTCAGGTGGCTGCCAGTGTTGAGAAGGTCTGACAGTCCAAGGTCATGCTGGAGCTCCTGGACAAACCCTGAAAAGAGCAGATTCGAAGTCCTAACAGTCCTGATGTGGCTGAAATTGTTCTTTCTGTCTCACAGGCATCATTCACTCCCTCAGTATGTGAGCTTGTCTCCTTCGCATGAGAGAGAATATTTCCTTCACTATTAACGGCGAGATAAACACAATTGTACAACTTGTCTGTGAAGAGAAAATCATATTAAATATGCAGCAACAATTTAATTATTTCTGTTAGAGCGTCATGTTTTGAACATAATAATAGATTTGGACAATTACATTCATTTTGACTTCATACAAAGATAACGTTTAATCTTCAATGAATTAGAAAATGATTTTGAAAATTAGGGCTAATAGTACAAAACACTTAACATCACATTTCAGTTGCCAAAAAAAGAATGAAGTACACAAATAATTTGCCACAGGCAGAGCAGAGAATTGAGACCAGTGGCTCAGATTAACAACAATGATCCTTATCACAGATCAAGTTTCTTTCTACCACAATTCCTAGTACGATCACACCAGAAAGCTCATCAGAAGATCCTTCCCTCTACTTAGCATGCATGTCAGAAATGGAACACAAGTTACATGGCCCAGTCTCTGGAAGCTAGATGGGAATTAGATGAAAGCTCCAAGGAATTCCTGGAGTTCGACTATCCCAGGGCTCCTTGAACAAGGCAGGACAACAGCTGCCTGGAGTAAGGGTGGCAGAGGCTGCCTTCAATTACACCACCCTGGATTGGAGGACATGATACTGAATGTATCCTGGAGCATTCCAGACTCTCTCAGGTAGTCGTCCTGTCTTGAGCACTGTCCCATCAATAACGTGCCTGAGTATGTCACAGTTCATAACAGAGAGCAACTTTTCTTTTTTTTAGACAGAGTCTGGCTGGAGTGCTATGGCACCATCTCGGCTCACTGCAACCTCCACCTCCCGGGTTCAAGCGATTCTCCTGCCTCAGTCTCCTGAGTAGCTGGGACTACAGGCATGCGCCAACATGCCCAGCTAATTTCTGTATTTTTAGAAGAGATGGGGCTTCACCATATTGGTCAGAATGGTTTGATCTCTTGACCTCGTGATCTGCCCGCCTTAGCCTCCCAAAGTGCTGGGATTACAGGCGGGAGCCAACATGCCCGGCCTAGAGAGCAACATTTTAAAAGCACAAAGCCTCAGAAGTTTAAGACCAGCCTAGGCAACATGGCGAAACCCCCACTACAGAAAATTCAAGAAGTTAGCAAGGTGTGGTGGCATACACCTGTAGTCCCAGCTAATCGGGAGGCTAAGATGGGAGGACCACCTGAGCCCAGGAGGTCAAGGCTGTAGTGAGCTGTGATCGTGCCACTGCACTCCAGCCTGGATGACAGAATGAGACCCTGTCTCAAAATAAATAAATGAAAATAAACAAGGCCTTATTCTGTATTGGCTATTTCCAAGAAAGTACAGAATCCCAGCCAAGAATGTCTAGGGCATAATAAATATTTCCTCAAGAAACTACCACTATTTTAGAACCAAGATACATAACAGCGTTAATTACAGCAATGCTTCTGTTTTAACTCTGTGTTGCTTAGTGTACATTGTAATTTGCTTCAGAATTTCCAAATTATATTCTGCAGATAGAGGGTAGCCTAGAAGAGTATTAGGGGCTGTTGATTCTTTAAATAAGTCTCTTGTTGTTTTCTGAAATCATAAATGGCAATATTCATTAGACACAGGTCAAGAGCAAACTGAGAGCCTTTTTCTTTCTTAAAAAGAAGACTGTGAGGCCAGGTGTGGCGGCTCACGCTGTAATCCCAGCACTTTGGGAGGACGAGGCGGGTGGATCACCTGAGGTCAGGAATTCAAAACCAGCCTGGCCAATATGGTAAAACACCCCATCTTTACTAAAAATACAAAAATTAGCCGGGAGTGGTGGCAGGTGCCTGGAATCCCAGCAACTCAGGAGGCTGAGGTGGGAGAATCACTTGAACCCGGTAGACAGAGGCTGCAATGAGCCAAGATCACACCACCATACTCCAGCCTGCGTGACAAAACAATGTTTCTTTTAGATTAATAAAATGTTACTTTTCATAAAGGGGCCTTTTAAAGAAATCAGCAGTTTTGCTGGTTTCAAGAAATGACTTAAGTAAATGTTTTGAGCTTAATAAGAAAAATGACTTTTTTTTTTTAAAGGACACACACTTACCATGAGAATGAAAAAGTAGAAAACCCACATCCATCCTAGCTTGTCCCGGATCAGAGACACTAAATACTAAAAGGGAGAAAAAAATACAATATAATTCTTTATAAAGTAGATTAAACATGGCTATTTTAGAAAATAAGAAGGGAGCAAGGTTTGTATGTTTTGAAGTTTACAAAGCTCTTCCACATACATGTGCCTGCTGTGATTAATGGCCTCACTTTGTAAGCATGCAGAATCCAAATGGAAAAACTGCATAACAGAAATTGTCAGTTCAGAAGGTTTATTTTTATTCACTTTGCTATTTAGAGAGGAAGATGAACATCCACAAGCCACTCCCATTTAATCATTCTTTCTTCCAATGAAAGGTACTATAATTGATGCTTCCAAAACAGTCTGTCTTTAAGCATGCCACTCATTTTCCAATTACGCTGTTTGCTTCTAATACTGCCATACTACCTCCACATTCTGCAGCATATTCTTTTACTTTTCTTTCAATTATTGAAAAGGATCTAATTGCACTTATTTAACCCATTTTCTTTTTTTATCTTATTATGGTTAAGATATAACTGACATAAAATTTGCCATTTTAACCATGTTTAAGTGTACAACCCATTGGTATCAGTTACATTCATAATATTGCACACCCATCACCACCATCTATTTCCAAACTTTTTCATCATCCAAACAGAAATTCTGTACCTATTAAGCAATTAACTGCCCATCTCCCCAGCCCCTGGTAACCTCTTCTTTCTGGTTCTATAGATTGGCCTATTGTAGATATTTTGTGTAAATGGAATCACAGTATTTGTCCTTTTATGTCTGGTTTGTTTCACTTAGCATAATGCTTTCAAGGTAGACTGCATTAGAACTTCACTCCTTTTTTTTTTCTGGAGATGGAGATTTGCTCTGTCGCCCAGGCTAGAGTGCAGTGGGGCAATCTCCGCTCACTGCAACCTCCGTATCCCAGGTTCCAGCAATTCTCCTGCCTTAGCCTCCCAAGTAGCTGGGATTACAGGCTCGATCCTCCATCCCTGGCTAATTTTTGTACTTTTAGTAGAGACAGGGTTTCACCACGTCAGCCAGGCTGGTCTCAAACTCCTGACCTCATGATCCACCCGCCTCGGCTTCCCAAAGTGCTGGGATTACAGGTATGAGCCACCACGCCCGGCCCTTCATTCTTTTTTCTTTTCTTTCCTCCCCTACTCCTCAGCTCCAACTTCATTCTCTTCACGTGGATACCAGTTATCCCAATATTATTTACTGAGAGATCATCCTTTCCCCATTGAATGGTCCTGGTACCTTTGTAGAAAATCAGTTTGGTCACAGACACAAAAGGGGAACACATGTTATTTGATCACATTATTACTGAAATGTACATATGAAAAAAATTAATGCAGAACAACTGTGTGATTTATATTAGATCACATCATGTAAAGCAAAAAAGCAGAGGTCTAATCATCCATTAAAGGAAGCACAGGGGTGCTCCAAACTCTGACTGCAACTTTGCTTTTTTTTTTTCTTTTTGAGGCAGAGTCTCGGCCAGGCCAGGTGGCTTATTCCTATAATCCTAGCACCTTGAGAGTCCGAGGCAGGAGGATCACTTCATTCCAAGAGTTTAAGACCAGTCTGGGCAATGTGGTGAAACCCCATCTCAATAAAAAAATACAAAACTTAGCTGGGTGTGGTGGTGCGTACCTGCAGTCCAAGCTATTTGGGAGGCTGAGGTGGGAAAATCGCTTGAGCCTCAGAAGGCAGAGGTTGCCGTGAACCAAGATCGTGCCACTGCACTCCAGCCTGGGCGACAGAGCCAGACCCTGTCTCAAAAACAAATAAAAAAAGAGAGACAGGGTCTGGGTCTGTCACCCAGGCTGGAGTGGAGTGGTGTGATCATGGCTCACTGCACCCTTGACTTCCCAGGCTCAAGCAATCCTCCCGTCTCAGCCTCCCAAGTAGTTGGGACAGGCACACATCACCATGCCCAGCTAACTTTTTATTTTTTTGTAGAGACGAGGGTCTCACTATGTTGCTCAGGCTGGTCTTGAACTCCTGGCCTCAGCAATCCTCCTGCCTTGGCTGCCTCCCAAAGTGCTGGGATTACAGGCATGAGCCACCACACCCAGCCTCGTGTACAAGTCTTAATGTGGACATTTGTTCTCATTTCTCTTGAGCAGATACTGTAATTGAATCTTACTGAACCCCCAGTATGTGTCAGAAAAAAGCACTAAGCATTGGAAACACAAAAGTGAAGGCAACAAGCAGAGCACTTGCCATGGTGTATCTATGACCTTTACACCAAGACAGGTGCCTACTAGAGGACCACATCAACTGCTATGGCAACCTGAAGGAGAAACAATTCTTTACTTGGGAAGTCAGGGGAAGATGGGGGCAACAAAGTTATTCAGGGTAAGTTAGTACACTGGCTAAGAAAAGGGCTGATAGAGTTTAACACTAAGTCACAGAGTTTGGGATTCCACCCCTTAGGCAATGGGAAATCATTCACAACTCAACATAGAAGAGGAATGGAGTAAAGCTAACAATGTTCTCAGGACATGCTTCCCCAACCACGAAGGTCAGTCTAGGACCCAAGTTCACAGGAGGGATCTGGGTACTGGCAGGTGAGGTGATCTAAATAAAAGCAAACTCCCTGAAATACTCATTATAATCCACCCATTTAGTTCGTGAAGAAAACATTTGTAAAGAAAGATAACTTCAAATAATATAGTATTGAAAAAGGGTGCCCAACGCAGTCACTCTCTGCCCCATAGATGAAGCCATCGGAACTGATGGCTAGGAGCATTCCCACTCCAGAGCATGATCAGGTAAGCACATTTCTCAAGGCTTTGCTAAGGTTTTTGTTTGTTTGGGTTTTTTGCCCTTTAGCCTTACAGTAAAATATGCTAAGCCTATCGATCCTTCATTCTACAATCATTCCACAAGTAATGTCTACCGTGTGCCCGGCGCTGCTCTAGGTACAAAGGCCAAGGAAGAACATACAACAAAATGCTGCACTCAGGAAGCCTACATTACAGTCGGAGGAACAGACATTAACAAGTGTATACAGACTATTCAAACACGGCTAGGTAGTCAAAGTATTAAGACGGCTTACTTTACCTCAATATTAGCAATCAGACATCAGCAATTCACCCCCACCAAGGAAGCAACAACAATCTTCAAGGCCATTAATGACCTCCTAGATGTCACAACTAAGAGCCTAAGAGACAAATCCTTCAGTTCTCCTTCTCCTGACCTCTCTATGTCCATGACCTTACTAACACCTTCTCAAATGCAACTCTCTTGACTACAGGTTACTCTGCTGTCTTCCTCTTCTTTGACCACTGGGCATTCCCTGAGGCTTGGCCAACATTCTCTTTACCCATTACATAAAAAACCCACTTCCACAGGTTCAACTATTTTTATCCATACAGATGACTCTCAAATCCATATTTTTGCAAAATTCATACTCTGTGATCTGTAGTGGTATATCCCAGAAGAGGCATTATTCATGACTGCCCCAGAAAAGAGGTACCTGTCCCAGAGAAAGCCTGAATTTGCGCAAAAAAAAAAAAAAAAAAGCCAATGTAAATAGTTCTAAGTACAGCAGGCCAATCTTAACGTAGGGATCTCAAACATCCGAGGGCAGAACAATTACCAAGAAGGCTTGTTGCAAACATAGATCCGTAGGTTCTAACTCAGCGAGTCTGTGGTACGCTCGGTGTTCTGTACTTTAATGAGTATCCCCCGATGATTCTGATAGCCGACAGTCATGAGCCACCCTTTGAGATACAGTCATAGATTTCTGGACACACAGGAAGCAGAGCAAGTGATTCAGAAGCAGCTGCAGAGTCCATGGCCACGTCTGGTGGGGCCCAGGAAGGAACGTGTATGCAGTAGAGTGTCCGGGAAAGGGAGACGGGAGACAGCAAAGGTGGGATCCACATGCCAGGTGCGGATAACACGAAGCACCCCCTGCCATGGAATACCAAGTTTAGCCTGGAAAGAAGGGGATGGTGGGCTGGGGCAGAAGGATCTGTCTGCCTCATGAGGTCTTAGTTTATTTGCAGACAGAATCTGGAAGTATAAGTAGAAAAAAGGACTTAAAAAAATGGAGGGTCCTTCCACAGTGGGACGCATCAGCTGGCCCTGAGAGGAGACAGAAGCCCCTGCGCTCTCAGCACAGTGTTTTACAGCACAAGAGTGCCACCTACTGAGGCCCAGACGGCAGGTTCATGTTCAGCCACCTTTGAGGGAAGACATCAGAATCCCAGCCCCGGTCCTGTTCTCTCACCTGGCCCACGGCAGCTCCGATGCTCCCCGAACCATCAACAATTCCTGTGACAGTGGCCAAAGCCTCACTGCTCCCTTGGATGAGCTCCTGGCGACCCAAGTCCGCGGAAATAGCAGAGCTAATCATATTTGAAGGTCCACCAATAAAAAATCCTGAAGTCAGAACAGGTTCTTATTAAAACACAATCCACGACCGCTAGTAATCTACTGCAAAAGGCAAAAGAGAAATCCCCATAGCTTTCTTAATATGTTGGAGAGAAGTGGAAAAAAAAAAGGAACCCCCCCCCCAATAGTATCATGTTCAAACTATTAATAGTTAACATCTACGTTCCTGAAACCCCTTGAATTATGTGACACTCTAAGTATATTTTGTAGAACCCAAAGATGCAAAAATATAGTGAAACACATAGCCTTTCTAATCCTGTGACGTTTGCATTCATTAATAACTGCACTGGCTTGTCAAATAAATTCTATTATGGTAGAGTTGCATCATATGATCATTCCACTGCACAAATTCAACCAGGAATATTGAAAAAAAACAAAAGAGCAAAGAGGAAAAAGCCACTGAAATGGAACAGGTGACTCTATCTGCCACTGCTCTCAGTGAGACCGCCCACGAATCAGGCATGAGATGACTGACCACGTGACCCACGTGCTGGAATCAGTTCCATGTGTCTCAAGTAGCATGAGCAGCTCACTCTCCCAAGCATGATCAAAAGTTTAAAATAAGTAATTTTTCTGGCTGGGCACAGTGGCTCATGCCTGTAATCCCACCACTTTGGGAGGCTGAGGTGGGCAGATCATCTGACGTCACGAGTTCAAGACCAGCCTGGGCAGCATGGTGAAATCCTGCCTCTACTAAAACTACAAAAATTAGCCAGGCGTGGCAGCAGGCACCTGTAATCCCAGCTACTCGGCAGGCTGAGGCAGAAGAATCATTTGAACTCAGAAGGTAGAGTTTACAGTTAGCTGAGATCGTGCCACTGTACTCCAGCCTGGGCAACAAGAGCAAAACTCCTTCTCAAAAATAAAAATAAAATTTAAAATTAGTAATTTTTATGGCTGGGCATGGTGGCAAATGCCTGTAATCCCAGTATTTTGGGAGGCCAAGGTGGGCAGATCACCTGAGGTCAGGAGTTCAAGACCAGCCTGGGCAACATGGTGAAACCCCATCTCTACTACAAATACAAAAATTAGCCGGGCATGGTGGTGCACGCCTATAATCCCAGCTACTTGGAAGGCTGAAGCACAAGAATCACTTGAACCCGGAAGGCGGAGGTTGCAGTGAGCTGAGATTGAGCCACTGCACTCCGGCCTGGGCAACAGAGCAAGACTCCATTTCAAAATATAAATAAATAATAATTTTTCTATGACATACTTCCTAAATGCACCCCAACTATTTTATCTAGTGTTCACGTGACAAAATGCTGACCAATTCCAACACAGGAGGACACACGAGCTATAGTGGATTTTTTCTTGAAAGCTGGTGAATTGGTCTCCCATGTGCATCTTTCTAAGTCACTTCTAGCAGTAAGAGCAGAAGAAGAAAGAGCAGAGAAAAAGAATCTGGAAAAGAGACATCTTTCATTTTCAAATTTGAATTCTCTATAATTAAGGTTTCAGTACTACTCAAATTGAGGGAGAAAAGCAGTTTCCTTTTTCCTCTGAATTGACAGAGTAACAGAAGCACGGTGGAGCAGAGGCATGTGCCGTACCTGTAACAGTCATCAGAAGGGCATTGATGGACTTATCGTTTGGAGAACCTGTTAGGGAAGACACAGACAAACCACAGTGACTTGAAAAGCAGACTCCACGTGCCTCTGCCAACAGTACGCAAAGATCTGAATCTCTGTGACCTCACAAATCACTCCCAGAGACAACAAAGAGACACAACTCTCTCTGCCTCTTTCAACTCTGATTTGTAACGTCTGCCTCTTGCTGGTGCTCAAGATAATGAGACTTCTAAAAGCTAAAGAAAAGCTCTACTCCTGTCTCAACAGCATCTTAAGGGACATATACCAACCTACTAATTACCATCTTTCCGCTTTTGAAACCTGTTCCCCTTTTATTGTTTTATTGGCTATAACGCCACGCCTCTGGAGCCTCCCCCCAAACAAAGCATATACTCTCCCAAGCAAGCTTTTAAGCATATTAACAAAGCCAAAGAGATGCCAGTTTCCTCCCAACACAAATAAAACGATGTGATGACAGGTTTCCCAGGCATTCACAGGACAATACAAAGGTGGCATATCGGGCCTCAGGCCTTGAAGCTGGTCTCCAGGCTCTCCCTGGCGCTGATCACTGACTCCAGACAAATGCCTTATTCCTATCAGATTAAGAAAGCAAAGGAATTAGTAATTGCAAAGGAATACTCACGACTATACCCAATGAGGGACCCAACTGCCAGAAGCAGACTCAGGGCAAGAACTGGCGCTCTCTCTGTAGTACATCAGAGATAAAACCTTGCAAAGTTCCACCTGCAAGCACAGAGTGAAGAGCAATCAAAATCACTTCTAATGTAGCTCGGTCATCTGAGGTGTGCTCCCCATTCACCCTCTAGTCTCGATAACGAGATCCTAACACTGGTCTATCAAAACAAGGCTGACTCTCGGTCTTCTGAGGCGTGCTCCCCATTCACCCTCTAGTCTCGCTAACAGGATCCTAACATTGGTCTATCAAAACATATGGCTGACTCCCTGAAAAGGGGTCCTCCATAACTTCCTTTTAGGAAGAAAAACTGTTTGCTAAATCGCCACGATGACCGAAGGGGACAGGATACCACAAATCAGACAGCAAAACATGAAACTGTCAAAGCCATCCACTATCCCTTACAAAAATAAGCTGTGAATGTTATTTCCGATTTTTCTTTTTAATTTAAAAGCTAATGAATTAAGAACTATGCCTCTCTGGGTACAGTGACTCATGCCTATAATCCCAGCACTTTGGGAGACTAAGGCTAGGGGATTGCTTGAGGCCAGGGGTTCAAAGCCAGTCTAAAGATACATTAGCTGGGCGTGGTAGCACATGCCTACATTCCCAGATACTTGGGAGGCTGAGGTGGGAGGATCACTTGAGCTAGGAGGTTGAGGTTGTGGTGAACCATACCATGCCACTTGAGCTCAGGAATCTGAGGCTTCAGTGAGCTGTATCGTCCCAGTGCACTCTAGCCTGTGCAACAGAGCAAGACCGTGTCTTAAAAAACAAAAAACTGCCGGGCGCGGTGGCTCACACCTGTAATCCCAGCACTTTGGGAGGCTGAGGTGGGCAGATCACCAGGTCAAGAGATCAAGACCATCCTGGCCAACATGGTGAAACCCTGTCTCTACTAAAAATACAAAAACAAAATTAGCTGGGCGTGGTGGTATGCGCCTATAGTCCCAGCTACTCGGGAGACTGAGGCAGGAGAATTGCTTGAACCCAGGAGGCAGAGGTTGCAGTGAGCCTATCACGCCACTGTGCTCCGGTGCCTGGCAACAGAGCGACACTCTGTCTCAAAAAAAAAAAAAAAAAAAAAAAAACAAAAACTGTGCCTTACCGACTATGGAGGCCAGTAGCTGGACACAGTGGCTCACACCCGTCATCCCAGCACTTTGGGAGGCTAAGGTGGGCAAATTGCCTGAGCTCAGGAGTTTGAGACCAGCCTGGGCAACATAGTGAAACCCCATCTCTACAAAAAATACAAAAAAATTAGCTGGGTGTGGTGGCATATGACTATAGTCCCAGCTACTTGGGGGGACTGAGGTGGGAGGATGGCTTGAGCCCAGGAGGTTGTGGCTGCAGTGAGCCAACATTGTGCCGCTGCACCCCAGCATGGGCGACAGAGCGTGTACCGCCGTCTCCAAAAAAAAAAGGTGGCTAGTAAATATTCACTAAAATACAATTCAGCAGTTACGGTTTAGTAATAGGACATGATCTTTACAAAGCAGGGATGTGAATCTTTCAAGCAACAATGTCACATCCTGCACTACTCTGAGTTCTAGGGGCTATGGGACATCTGGTAAGTCCTCATCAGACAGCAGGCAGCTGGACAATTTTAACTTCAGAGGACACAGAAGTATGGTGAGGTCTAAAGGTGGCAACCTCACCTTTGGCTCTGGATTTAAGAGTATGGGCAGCCAAGTTCAAATACAGTAATAGCAGATCGCCTAGGATAAACTGTGTGCCTTCACGAGCTCAGGGACGTTGAGTCTCACCGCAATTCTAAATGTTAACATTTTGAAGGTTACGAAGATGTGGGTATTAGCCATGTAAGTAATAACCATTAACATGCATTCTGCTCATCTGTCTTACTTCCTTGCTCATACTTCTAGCTACAGCAAAAATCCACTATTAAAATCTTTGTTTACAATGAAACAACTGTAAAAACATTCACAAAAATTAATCCCTGCTGTTACTCCAGCCTCTATGACCTGACGATCTACACACTAAGGTATAGTTCCCCCTTATCCTCAGCGATATGTTCCACGACCCCCATGGATGCCCAAAACCACAGGCAGTACCAAACTCTATACATACTACGTTTTTCTCTATACATACATACCCATGATCAAGTTTAATTTATGAGTTAGGCACAGAAATTGACAAAATAGAAAATAATAACAATATACTGTAACGTAAGTTATATGAATGGTCTCTCTCTCTGAAAATATCTTATTGTATATAAGTGACACCACATAAGGGGAGATTGCTATATTCTCCTTGGTTAGGCCAGGGGTGGTGGGGAAGGTGGGAGAGAAATACAATGAACACGTTCACATTCTGACTTGGATCTCTGACATGCAATTAGCTTTAGAGCTAAGATACCACTGAAAAAGCATATGAAAGGATTGTATTTAAAGAGATTCCCATGTGCTTCCCCAGACAAAAGAACAGCTCCATCAACAAAGGACTGAGAAAAAAGAGCCCAATAAATCACAGTGCTGCCTTAGGCTGGGTCTTCTTTCTATGGACCTCTTTTTTTTCTTTTCTTTTCTTTTTTTTTTTTTTTAAGAGTTTGGCTGTTTACTAGTAGGACAGTTTAGGGAAAATGGCTGTAGAATAAGTAGTGAAACTTTAAGTGAGACCAGATTTCACAACCCAGTAAAAGATCACTAGTGACTAACTATGGAAAAGACGCATCACTGGCATACCTATGATCCCTCCAACGTCGTACCAAATGGACAGCTTGTCGGCTTCCGCCTCCTTCCAGCCGAAGTTGTTACTCAGATAAAAGGGTAGCCAGAAGAAAAAGGAGTAATTCACCAACTTCAAGCAGGCGTAGGCCAGTGAGTACTACAAGAAAAGCATTCAACTCTCAGCGACAGACAAATAGCACAGCATGACCACAATTTTTAATGTCATTGAAAAGCAAAACAAAATAAAGGAATTTAGGATGAACAGGACCTGATTTTACAATTAAACATCTCTACAAAGTCCCACATGCCTGACTTTGCCCAGTCTCCCTCTGCTCTTCCTGTTACCTTCATGTACAGCAGGCCTTTGGAATAAAAAACACAAATGGCTACTTCTTAACTGTCTGCAGTTTCTCCTCCTACCAGTTCTCTGGTAGAAGCAAGCCAGTGTTTTGAACCTACAAGGCAGGGCACATGCCCACATTTCTTTATTCACACAAAGATGAATGGTATTCATGTCACTAACCAGCGTTAACCATAGGCAAAGAAGTCTCGGAAGCATCCCGGCCTCTACTGGGAGCAGCCAGATGGGCTTGGTTATTCTACTCCTTGCCAAGTCAACACCGTCAACAGCGCAGAGCAAGGGGCTATATACTACAGTTCCAAGGTCTAAGAAAAGCAGCGGCATGATCATTCCTTTCACACTACTTTCCAAGAGCGCCACATTCCCCGGTCCAGTGGCAAAGAAGTCTCTCTGGTGAGTCAAAACTGAAAGAACATGTTATCATCATCGGCCTTGTGGCTCTCCCTTGAGGGGAAAAAAACGCTGCAGCTGCACGGAGACGGTGGTGGGGCTGAGATGCCTATATTCAACACATTACTACCAGGAAATTCTGACATTTAGCATCAAAGGAAAAAGCAGGGGGGGAACAGAGGGGCTGACTTCAAAGGGTGTCTGGCTAGTATATTCTTTTCCCTGGAGCTGCCAGTTATTCCCTAGGTATCGCTTGTTTTAAAACAGCTTCCCTGGCAGGCAACAGCCACCCCCTAGAGAGTCAAATCCCAATCACGAGTGCATTCTGACCAGACAGCCTGCTACAAAGACAAAGGAATGAAGTTAACTAGATTTCCTTCACATCCCTGCCCGTGTCGGAACAACAGCTAGTGAAGAACAAAGGAACAGCAAAAGAGGTCCATATTTAGTCACAACAAAGTTCTTTCTCAAAAATTAAACTACTACCAGCAGAGTATTTTTAAAACCAGTTAAAAGATAATAATCAATAGCATAAGAACAGGCCTATAGGAACCTGCATTTCTCTATTATATATATCATCACTGGGTTAATTGTGGAAAATTACACTTACACTTTAACTCATAATTAACTCTGTTGGAAACGTTAGTTCTCTCAGCTTGGGGGCGCCGGCAGAAGGGGATTGACAGACACGTCATAAGATGGCCTACAGATCACTCTACCTGAGGGATCGCATTCATAAAGCATCATTGACAAATGAAATAACAACAGGTGCTTGATCAAAACACAACAGCCCAAGGTTACAGGCCCTGGAGAAGACTGGAATAATTTCTATTCCGGGGGAAGGGGGAACTGAGACACACGGACGGGTTGCGTGACTTACCCCCAGGTGTCACAGAAAGTTAGTGGGTAAGCTGGAAACATAACCTAGGCCTCTTAACTTCCACTCCACTGCTAGAGCGCCCGAAACATCAAGACAGAAAAACTGCAGCAGAAGGGATTTAGTGTAGACGTTAGAAGGCTTTCCTGACTGCACAGGCTATGAAAACACTGGAATGCATTACCAAGAAAGACTGTGGAGTGCTCTGTTCTGGACCTTTTAAAAGGAGACAACCAGGGCACGGAGGCTCTCGCCTGTAATCCCAGCACTTTGGGAGGCTGAGGCAGGCGGATCATGAGGTCAGGAGATAGAGACCATCCTGGCTAACACAGTGAAACCCCGTCTCTATTAAAAATACAAAAAATTAGCTGGGTGTGGTGGCACGTGCCTGTAATCCCAGCTACTGGGGAGGCTGAGGCAGGAGAATCACTTGAAATGGAAGGTAGAGGTTGCAGTGAGCCGAGATTGCGCCACTGCACTCCAGCCTGGGTGACAGAGCAAGACTGTCTAAAATGAATGAATGAATGAATGAATGGGGGCAAGGCAGACTTAGGAACCATTCACAACCCTTCTTGGTCCACGTATAATTCTATAACACTTCAAACGGCCTAAAAGTACACATTAAAAAATCATCAACTTTGCCTTTTTCATCACAGGCTAGATCAGGGTCAGGAAAGCAGGGCTCTTTGGCCAAGTCTGGCCACGCCTAACTGTCCCATGTTTTCTGTGGCTTATTTTGCTCTACAGAGCTAAGTGGTTGAGGGGAGAGACTGTATGGTTCCCCAAAGTCGAACATATTTCCTCTCTGCCTCTTCATGGAAAAGGTTTGTCAACCCCTGCGTTACAGATCAGATAAGCTGAGGGGCACTAGACAATATTCCTCAGAACATATATTCCTAAAAATAAAGTATCCAAGAGAGGCTCAATACTTAAGGAACCTTTATCCCAGGCAGAGGGGATATCAAGGGCTCGCATACCGCCCTGGCTGTGGTGAGGAGATGTGAGTGGTCCTTACCGGTATAACTCCAGGAAGGCAACACGCCTGATAGAAGCTTACTGCCTTGACTTGGGCAACAGAACTATCATCTTGGATTGAATAATTCGGCTCATATTCGTCTTCATTTTCACCACCATTAATTAATGGCCTGTGTGAGTCTTCTTCAAAATTTTCTTCTGCCTCAATACCTGAGAGACCTAAAACAACAGCGACAGCCACTGTTTATGGAGTGCCCACCATGTGCGAAGGCTCTACATTTATCACTGCTTATGGGGTTCTTGTTATTTTTATTTCCATTTTACAGAAGCGGCAACAAAGGCTCAGAGACCAAGGTCAACTAAGGTCAGTTAAAGTCACACCGTCTGTCTAAAAATATTTAAAAGATACAAGAACTGTACGTCTGTTTGCTTCTGTGGTTTCACTTGTACGTAATCTGTATTTAACTACAGGTAAGTATCATTTTTATGAATCACTTTTACGGACGAAAAGAAATGTTTCAAGAAGTGAAATTAGAAATACATCCATGTGGATTCCTAACGAACGTCTCAAGTATAAAAATCATTTGCAAATGCGAAGATTTTCCTGTATCTATAAAAGATGTGCATCACTCCCCCTCAAACATGTGCAGCTGTGCCAGGGGCTGGCTACAATGTCGACAGGACTCAAACGGCAGTACTGTTCTCCTTTCACTCACTAAAAGGAGCTCACAGTTTTCCTAGGAAAAAGAGATTCGATTTCTTGGCCTCAGATTTCCTTTTGGCCATAATAGTAAGACATTCGGAATAGACGGGACGGCTTCTCCTCACCAATTTCTTCTGGTGACACCAGGAGTCCAAAGAAGATAACGATCCCACCAGCAAACTGCACAGACGCCGTCACCAGAAAGGCATACTGGAGGAGAGGGGGGCAAAGGTGGTCCTTACACATCTGGGACAGTCATCAGCAGCACATTCATTAAAGGCACATGGGGGGAGGCGGGGTTTGGGGAAAGTTGGGAAGGAGACTGATAAGCAAGGAAGCGCCCAGTGCTTCTACTGGGCCAGGCACTGTGCAAAGTGTTCTGCTCGTGTTTTCTCATTTAATTCTTCTTCTCATTTGATTCTGTGAAGCTCAGAGAGGAGAATTAAGGTCCCCTGGATACTAAGTGGCACTATTATGATTGTGAAATTAGAACTAGCTCCAAAATCTAGCTCTTTGCATCACATAGGCTCCCATAAAAGATAGTATCTGGGCCAGGCGCGGTGGCTCACACCTGTAATCCCAGCACTTTGGGGGGCCGAGGTGGGTGGATCACTTGGGTCAGGAGTTCGAAACCAGCCTGGCTAACCTAGTGAAACCCTGTCTCTACTAAAAATACAAAAATTAGCTGGGCGTGGTGGTGGGTGCCCGTAATCCCAGCTACTCAGGAGGCTGAGGCAGGAGAATCACTTGAACCTGGGAGGCGGAGGTTGCAGTGAGCCGAGATCATGCCACTGCTCTCCAGCCTGGGCAACAGAGTGAGACTCCATCTCAAAAAAAAACAAAAAAAAGACAGTATCTGCTCTTGAAGATATTACATACAGTTGAGGGGATTAAACAATACACGAAACAATATTATAAAGCACCATATAGTTGAATAAATGAGAAGGCCCAGTCCTACCAAGAAACATATATAGGAATCCAGAAGAAGGAAAGAGCTAAAGAGACTGAGGCAGTAAGACAAGGTCTTAGGGAAGAATGGAAAAGCAAAGCCAATTGCCCATCTTTCCAGGAACACAGTAAGCAAAGGCACAGGGCGGAGGGAGATAGAAAGCTTACTGCCCGACTCAAGGAGAGGGCTTCCGCTAGGGGACCATAGGGAAGAAAACTGATTTGAAAAGGTGACAGCTAAATGAAAGACTCTCAACGTGCAGGCTGCACGGCTGATTTAACAGAGAACGGAGCCTGATGTAAACACTCTGAATTTTTAAACCAGTGAGTGACAGAATTAAAGCAGTGTTTCCAGAAGTCAAATCTGAGAGCAGCACAGAAGGTGAACTGAAATTCTCATTTGAACCAATTATACAATCCAGGTGTGAGGCTAAGAAGCCCAGAATAAAGGTGGCCATAAATGAAGGACTTCTCAATGACCCTAACTATACCAAAATTCATGGTGAGCTGTTTAAAAATGTATCTACTTTTTCCTTTTTTTTTTTGAAATGGAGTCTCACTCTGTCACCAGGCTGGAATGCAGTGGCGCAATCTCGGCTCACTGTAACCTCCAACTCTCTCATTCAAGCCATTCTCCTGCCTCAGCCTCCCAAGTAGCTGGGATTACAGGCACGCATCACCACACCCAGCTAACTTTTGTATTTTTATAGAGATGGGGTTTCATCATCTTGGCCAGGATGATCTTGATCTCCTGACCTCATGACTTGCCTGCCTCAGCCTCCCAAAGTGCTGGAATTACAGGCATGCGGCACCGTGCCTGGCCAAAAATGTATCTACTTTTTTAAAAGAGCAACTTACTTTTAATAATTTAAGTTTTTGAGTAGGTAATATATTCACATGATTCAAACAATAGAGGAATAAGATGTACAGTAAAGCTGGGCGCGGCAGCTCATGCCTATAATCCCAGCCCTTTGGGAGGCCGAGGTGGGCAGATCACTTGAGGTCAGGAGTTCGAGACCAGCCTGGCCAACATGGCAAAATGCCATCTCTACTAAAAATACAAAAATTACCCAGGCGTGGTGGCGTACACCTGTAATCCCAGCTACTTGGGAGGCTGAGGCAGAAGAATCACCTGAACCCAGGAGGCAGAGGTTGCAGTGAGCTGAGATCTCACTATTGCACTCCAGCCTGGGTGACAGAGTGAGACTCCATCTAAAAAAAAAAAAAAAAAAAAAAAAAAAAAAAGACGGGTATACTAAAAAAAATTTTTTTTAATGTACAGTAAAAACTTTGCCTCCCATCCTACCTTCCCAATCTGCTCAGTTCTCCCAATTTTCCCAACATATAACCATTGTTGTTCATTATCACTGCCCAGAAATTGTTTTGGAAACACACAAGCTAATACAAGCATATTTTCTTTCATTCTTCCTTCTGACACAAATGGCATTCAATACACAGTTTTGGACCCTTTCTGTCTTCACTTAGCACACTTTTGAGACTGTTGCAGTGGACCACTCTCTTAGTACATACAGAGCTTTCTCATTCGACTTCACAGCTGCACAGCATTGCTTTGAACAGGTTTATCATGGTTGAACTACGTCCCTCTTCGCTGATACCTGCTTTCAGTCTTTGGCTATTATAAACAACGCCAAAATAAAGAATCTTGTAGATACATCATTTGTATGTGTTTCAGTCTATTCATCTGTGTGAAAAATTCCTGGAGGTGGAACTGCTCAGGCGAGTATTTGTAATTTTGATAGACACTGCCATATGGAGCCCTCCAGGAGTTAGTGACTTCGTTACTCTTTCAACTGCAATGCCTGTCTCCAGGTTCTTATAAGTACAACATGTCTTCGGACTTTTGGATTTTTGCCAGTCTAATAAGTATACAGTATAGTTTTTCTTCCTTTTTTTTTTTTTTTTAACAGCATAGCTTTAATTTGCATTTCCCTGTTGACTAAGTTCCATAAGAACAGAGATATTTGTTTCTTCTGGCCAGTTCTACTATTTACAGTGCCTAGGAGCACGTACAGGGAGTTCAGTATTTATTAAATGAATAAGCAGTGAGTAGAATATTTTTGTGTACGTTTACAAGCCATTTCTATATCCTTTCCATGAACTATACATTCAAATTCTGTATCTTTCTGTTGTTGATGTTTTTGTTTTTATTGTCAATTCACGGATGCACTTTACATATTATGGAAATTAATCTTCATTTTTTGATGTTTCTTTGAGACAGGGTCTGGCTCTGTCACCCAGATGGGAGAGCAGTGGTATGTCTTGGTTCACTGTACCCTCCAGCTCCCAGGCTCAGGACTACAGGCATACACCCCGACACTCAGCTAATTTTTTAGTTTTTTGTAGATACAAGGTCTCATTAAATTGCCCAGGCTGGTCTTAAACTCCTAGGCTCAAGCGATCCTTCCACCTCAGCCTCCCAAAGTGCTGAGATTATAGGTGTGAGCCACTGTGCCTGGCCCAGATGAGTCCTTTATCTGTAACATGAGTTGCAAATTCTTCTCAACTGGTTATATGTCTTTAGACTCTCCATAGTGTTTTTGTTATAAATAATTTTTATATGTTTGAATATATCAGAAGTTGGTCTACTTTTAGTGAATACATCAGAAGTTTGTCTGCTTTTCCTTTAAATTTATTTTTGATATGGAGTCTTACTCTGTCACCCAGGCTAAAGTGCAGCGGTGTGACCTTGGCTCACTGCAACCTCTGCCTCCTGGGTTCAAGTGATTCTCCTGCCTTAGCCTGGAAGCAGCTGGAACTACAGACATGCATCACCATACCCAGTTAATTTTTGCGTCTTTTTTTAGTAGAGACAGGGTTTCACCATGTTGGCCAGGCTGGTCTCAAACTCCTGACCTCAGGTGATCCACCTGCCTTGGCCTCTCAAAGTGGTGGGGTTATAGGCACAAGCCACCATGCCTGGCCAGACGTTTGTGTACTTTTAGTACAAGTCTTGCCCTATCCAGACACAGTTCTATGTAGTTTTAAACGGCCACATTATTTAATACATAAAAAGCAACACACATACACACAGAATGCAAGAGTTAGAAAACAATACCTACCTCATAACCATACTGAAGAACAGAAGAAGCTAGGCACGCTCCCAAAATATTGCCCACTGAAGCGCAGGCACTCCAGAGACCAAAAACAACTCCTCGTCTAAGACAGAAAACAGTGGAGACAAAGGACCACGGTCAGAAGAGATACTCTGGGCATTTCAAAATACAAAACAGCCAAAACAACCAAGGTGCATACTACCAAGACTAAACAGGCTATTTAAAAAGTTTTTAAAAATTCACCATAATGACAAAATGTCAAGTCTCCTCTAACTCTATGATTTTATTAAAGTTTAACTTAGAGTTCATAGAAAGACATTGTTCAGAGAATTAAAAAAGACAAGGCACAAGAGAAAATATTTGCATATCACTTATCTGATAAAAAATTGTTATCCAGATTGGGCACAGTGGCTCACGCCTGTAATCCCAGCACTTTGGCGGGCCAAGGCAGACAGATCACCTGAGGTCAAGAGTTCAAGACCAGCCTGGCTAGCATGGCAAAACCCCATCTCTACTTAATTAGCCAGGCACGATAGCAGGCGCCCGTAATCTCAGCTACGCAAGAGGCTAAGGCAGGAGAATCGCTTGAACCCGGGAGGCAGAGGTTGCAGTGAGCCGAGATCACGCAATTGCACTCTTGCACTCCAGCCTGGGGGACAGAGCAAGACTCCGTCTCCAAAAACAAAACTGTATCCAGAATATAAGGCAATACACTCTCAAAACTCAGTACAATATGACAACAGACAAGGCGATTGAATGTTAAAAAGCATGAATCTACAATCATCTCAAAATAAAAAGTCTTTGAAAAGTGGGCAAAAGATTTTAACAGATATTTCATATAAAAAGATGTAACACAAATAAGCACATCAAAAAACACTCAACTGGCCAGCAAGGTGACTCATGCCTATAATCCCAGCCTTTGGGAGGCCTGAAGTAGGTAGGTCACTTGAGGTCAGGAGTGACCTCAACATGGTGAAACCCCATCTGGCCAACATGGTGAAATCCCATCTCTGCTAAAAATACAAAAATTAGCTGCACATGGTGGCTGCACACCTATAATCCCAGCTAACTGGGAGGCTGAGGCAGGAGAATCACTTGAACCCAGGAAGCAGAGGTTGCAGTGAGCCGAGATGAGGCCACTGTACTCCAGCCTAGGTGACAGGGTGAGACCCTGTTTCAAAAACAAAGCAAAAATTAAAAAAAAAAAAAAAAAAAAAAAACACGCTCAACATCATTAGACATTAGAAAAATGCAAATTCAAGTCACAATGAGATAACATTACACACTTATTAGAATGGCTGAAATCAAAAAACACCAAGCACGCCAAGTGTTAGGAAGGGCACAGAGCAAACTTAAACGCTATGCTCTGCTGATGGGACTGTAAAATGGTACTACCGCTTTGGAAGAGACTGCCAGTGTCTTAAAAAGGTAAACACACACCTGACATGTGATCCAGCCACTCTACTCCTAGGTGTTTACCCAAGAGAAATGAAAGCATATGTCCACACAAGGATCTGTACGCAAATGTTCCCAGGAGCTTTATCTGTAATAGCCCAAAATTGAAAACAACCCAAATGTTCATCCACAGGTGAATGAATAAACATGAATAATTTTCTAATTATCCTGAATAAAAGAAGACACAAAGCCTAGGTGTGGTGGCTCATGCCTGTAATCCCAGCACTTTGGGAGGCTGAGGTGGTCAGGGGGCAGAACTTGAGGTCAGGAACTTGAGACCAGCCTGGGCAACATAGTGAGACCCTTTCTTTACAGAAAAAAAAAGATAATGATTCACAAAAAAGTACATACTGTATGATTGCATTTATATATATAAAATTTTGGCTGGGTGCAGTGGCTCACACCGTAATCCTAGCACTTTGGGAGGCCGAGGCAGGCGATCACCTGAGGTCGAGAGTTTGAGAGCAGCCTGACCAACATGGAGAAACCCTGTCTCTACTAAAAATATAAAAAATTAGCCAGGAGTGGTGGCGCATGCCTGTAATCCCAGCTACTCAGGAGGGTGAGGCAAGAGAATCGCTTGAACCCGGGAGGCAGAGGTTGAACTGAGCCGAGATTGTCACTACATTCCAGCCTAGGCAACAAGAGCAAAATTCCATCTCAAAAAAAACAAAAATAAAAATTAGCTGGGCATGGTGGTACACACGTGTAGTCCCAGCTACTTGGGGAGGCTGAGGCAGGAGAATTGCTTGAACCCGGGAGGTGGAGGTTGCAGTGAGCTGACATTGTACCACGGCACCTCCAGGCTAGAGACAGAGCGAGACTCCGTCTAAAAAAAACTACTTAAAGGTTTAGGAGAAAAAAACATCCCATTTGATCAAGCCCCAAAGACTGGCATTCTTCATCTGAATCTTATTAGATTCCTTGTTATATGACCTTGGGCAGGTGAACAACCTTTGACCTCTCTCTCCTTATCTTGATTTAGTGTATAAAGGTTAAATAAGATCACTCTCAAAAAAGGGCAGGGAAGGCAAAACCCAAAGGAAGATACACGATGGATAGGAAATGAGATTTTTATGTTCCCTAAAGAAACGATGAGTTAAGAAAAAAATTGAGACCTCCTGCCTTAGCCCACACTCGGAATCTGCCCACAGCCCAAAGAGTGGTAGGAATGTGTCTCCTGGGCCAGACACTAACGTGAAACCCTCTCTCCCTAAACTCCTGGCTTGCTAATGAAAGATGTGGGTGGCATCTAAGGCATCAAAGTAACTGACTTTGACAAGTCTGAAAAATCCAACATGGAAACCACTTAAACAGAGAAATCAGAGAGGAAGGAAGTGGCATACCCGGCTTTCCCAAACCAGTTGCCCATAACAGCAACCACACAGGGCCAACCAGTGGACTGCAGCAGGCCGTTCACAATCCACAGGCAGCAGTACAGCCACGTGTTGTAGAAATGCAGCCATTCTGTAAGCGCACCAAAGACAAAGACCTTGGAGAGGAGGAAACAGAAGGGATACGTAACAATTTCAGTGGATGCCACTCCCCACGCTTGCTTCAGAGTAGAGACCACATGATACACTCACTCAGCCAGCGTTTGTAAGTCATGTGGCCGGCATCACGAAAGTCCTGCTCACAGCGGCAATGAGGAGGCGGCCACCCAATCACTGCCCACCAGAGAGGAGGAGATGCCAAAGACATCCAACTGACATCTTCAAGGCTAAAAAGTGAATTCCTCATTTTTACCTCATTTTACATCTGTTTCCATCTCCTCACCCTCCGACTGTGCATATGGAGGGAACAGCAACCTCCAGAGGGCCCCTGTGAGGATGGAATGAGCCCAGGTAGGCCACCTTCCCGGGACAGTGCCAGGCGCCGCTCTGGGCAGAGGCACGGGGCGAGTGCTAGCCAGTGTTATGGCTGCAGCTCCTGAGTTAATCAACGAAAGCAAAACCCATCGAACTTGTGATCTGCTGAATCATTTAGCAGCTTTCATCAAGTGGCTGCTCTCCAGGCATTTTGTTCAAGTGGACACTTTATCTATAGTCAAACTCTATTTTGAGAATACTCTACGTGATTAAAAAATAGTATGTAGAATACTGTCTGGTTCCAGTTATAAGACATTCTGGAATAAGCAAAATTGTAAGAATAGAAAAATGAGCAGGGGTTGCCAGGGGCTGGAAAAGGAGGGGGCAGTCACGAAACTACTCATTTGTCGAAAGTCTGAACAATATGCTTGAAGAGGGCAAGCTTATGTACATACTGCAGTTTTTAAAAAATATATAAAGAGCAAAAAAGTACGTATACAGGTTTTAAAATAGTATGTTTATATGTGTGGGTGAGCAACTCATAAATAAATAAAGTGCTTCCATCTCTAAAACTTCAAAGGGAAAAAAAGGTTTTATTTACACTCAAATGACAAACACTGAAAAACAATAGTAGGCCAGGTGCAGGGGCTTGTGCCTGTAATTCCAGTGTTTTGGGAGGCTAAGGAGGGAGGATCACTTGAGGCCAGGAGTTCAAGGACTAACCTGGGCAATATAGTGAGACCCCATGTCTAAAAAATTTAAAAATTAGCTGAGCATGATGGCACACACCTACAGTCCCAGCTACTTGGGAGGCTAAAGTGGGAGGATTGCTTGAGCCTGGGAGTTCAAGGCTGCACTCCAGCCTGGGCAGCACAGCGAGATCTTCTCTCTAAAAACATAATAATCACAATAAAGTAGGGTCTAAATAAACTCCATGGTTTCATTTAATCAACAAAAATTCCTGACTAGAAGTTAGTAAGCAATGACGATCGATCAGATGTGGAGGCCAGTATGGAGGCCAGGTGCGGTGGCTTACACCTGTAATCCCAGCATTTTGGGAGGCTGGGGAGGGCAGATCATCTGAGGTGAGGAGTTTGAGATTAGCCTGGCCAACATGGTGAAACCCCGACTCTACTAAAAATACAAAAATTAGATGGGCATGGTGGTGCACATCTGTAGTTCCAGCTATGCAAGAGGCTGAGGCAGGAGAATCGCTTGAACCTGGGAGGCGGAGGTTGCAGTGAGCCAAGATCACACCACTGCACTCCAGCCTGGGCGACAGAGCGAGATTCTGTCTCAAAAAGAAAAAAAAAAGATTAATCAGATATGGATCCTGCCCTACACAGCACCTGTTTCAAATGCCTCACATACAGGAACTCGCAGGCCTCACTGCCACCCGGGGAGAGGTAATATACATATCTCCATCTGAAGCTCACAGAAATCATAAGCTAGGAAACCACAGAAGAGAGACAGAAACCCAGGCTGTCCTGGTCTAGGGAATCTGTGTTTTAACCACGGCCCACCCGCCCTAAGGGAAAGCAAGACTGAAAGAGAAATAACCAGGCTAGCAGTGGACTGTTTCAAGTGCCTACAAAGAAACAGGCATGGGAGCTCAGAAGAGGAATGAAATTCTCAAAGAGGTGTCCTTTGGCCAATGCTTGAAGGAGACAGTGAGTTGGACTACAGAGAGCTGAAAAGGGGACCATCCAAGGCAGGCAGAACAGCAGGAACAAAAGCACCGAGACAGAGAGGAGGATGTTAGGGGCCTGGAAAGCAGTCCGGTGTGTCTGGAGCAAAGCGATGAAGCAGAGTGACAATTAAGATGGGAAGGCAGGCTGGGGCCAGGGTCTAGTAAATGCCAGGCCATTTATTCAGACTACTGATTAACTCTGCTGGTGCCCGAGGGACAACAAAGAAACCCAATTAGAATCTTACTTTAGAAAGACTCATCTGGGGCCGGGCATGGTGGCTCATGCCTGTAATCCAAGCACTTTGGAGGCCAAGGCGGGCAGATCACCTGAGGTTGGGAGTTCAAGACCAGCCTGACCAACACGGTGAAACCCTGTCTTTAAAAAAAAAAAAAAAAAAAAAACAACTCATCTGGCTGGGCGCAGTGGCTCACGCCTGTAATCCCAGCACTTTGGGAGGCTGAGGCGGGAGGATCACTTGAGGTCAGGAGACCAGCCTGGCCAACATGGTGAAACCCTGTCTCTATTAAAAATACAAAAATTAGCCAGGTAGTGACACACACCTATAGTTCCAGCTATTCAGGAGGCTGCACAGGAGAACGAATTGCTGGAACCCGAGGCAAAGGTTGCAGTGAGCTAAGATCACACCACTGCACTCCAGCCTGGGGTGACAGAGCAAGACTCTGTCACGCGAAAAAAAAAGACTCATCTAAGTGAAAAGGCAAATGAGGGAGTCAAACAATGAGGATTAATCTTACTATTCTATTCTACAGAGAATGACGGGGAGTACTTGGATTCTAAAATACCTGACCAAAATATTAATAACAGTAAGGCCTTTTCAACTTACCACTACTGCAGAAGAGCACATGCCGAAAGACAGAACCCATCGTAAATTCAACCGGTCCCCAACGATGCCACTGATGAAAAGGCCCTAAAAATAAAGCATTTTATTTTACAGCTCCAAATAATAACACAGAATGAAAAAGTAACATGCATTGCAAAGCAAATGAGACAAACACAGATATTATTTAAAAGTAACTCTTATTCACATGCCTAGACTAGCTGTCTATGGGAGTTTCACAAATGTTTCAAGAAATGGTAGGCCGGGCACGGTGGCTCACACCTATAATCCCAGCATTTTGCGAGGCAGAGGCGGGTGGATCACGAGGTCAAGAGATCGAGACCATCCTGGTCAACATGGTGAAACCCCGTCTCTACTAAAAATACAAAAATTAGCTGGGCATGGTGGCACATGCCTGTAGTCCCAGCTACTTGGGAGGCTAAGGCAGAATTGCTTGAACCCAGGAGGCGGAGGTTGCAGTGAGCCGAGATCGCGCCATTGCACTCCAGCCTGGGTAACAAGAGCGAAACTCCGTCTCAAAAAGAAAAAAAGAAATGGCAGTGGGCTGGGTAACAGGGTCAGCAATAAAGTAAAATTTATAAATTATGAAAATAAAAGTAAGAAAATATTTTAAAAAAAGAAAGGCAGTGGGCTTCTGCATACTCTACCACATACACACCAAAATTCAGGGCAAACTGATTTTACTTGATTCCCTAACTGGAAAAAAATAAATAAATAACAATGACTAATAAAACAAGCACGCAAATCTATTTCATTTTCTAGACGAGATTAACCCCTACCTATTAGCTGTAAGCTCTCCCTCAGGGATTCCTCTGAGCCATCTGCACTCTGGGTTAACATGTGTTACCCCCACACCCTGCAGTTTCAGCTCCAATCTTGTAAAAAGTGGAACAGAAGCTTCCAGGGCACACTACCTGCCTGTTTAATCTGACCCTTGGGTTTCATGACATCCCAAGGCAGGGAGAGTAGGAAGGCAGAGACAATAATTAGCTGGAGAAAGGTTCTGCCTTCTGCTCTACTCCCACTGAGTGGCACGAATTAAAATGCTGAGATCATGGCAGGAAGTGAGACTGAAGACCTTAAGGGCAGCACATTTTAGGTTTCCCCCATCAATATATAAAATGTCTTGACTTAAAACCTAAATTCAGTTAGGACCAGGTGTTTCTAATAAATTGACTATCTCTACATTAGAAAAACTTGGCTGGGCATGGTGTCTCACGCCTGTCATCCTAGCACTTTGGGAGGTGGGAGAATGGCTTGAGGCCAACGGTTCAAGACCAACCTGGCCAACACAGCAAGAACCCATCCCTAAAAAAAAAACTGGCTGAGCACAGTGGCTCACGCCTGTAATCCCAGCACTTTGGGAGGCCAAGGCGGACAGATCACTTGAGGTCAGGAGTTCAAGACCAGCCTGACCAACATGGTGAAACCCTACGTCTACTTATACAAAAATTAGCCAGGCGTGGTAGCAGGTGCCTGTAATCCCAGCCTACTCAGGAGGCTGAGGCAGGAGAATTGCTTGAACCCGGAAGGCGGAGGTTTCAGTGAGCCGAGATCGTGCCATTACACTCTAGCCTGGGTGACAGAGCAAGACTCCGTCTCAAAATAAATAAATAAATAAAAATAATTAACCAAGTGAACATTTAGAAACTACTTCAGAACTTCCTCCCAGTATTTCACATTGCCTGGACATTGAGAATTAAAAGCCGTTTTTAATAAGGCACACTTAAAGACAGAAAGTAAGATGCTGGGGGAGAAAAGGAAGGCTCCTCTCACAGTCCACCTTCCAGCTGCTGCCACCATCGGCTCCACAACTCTAATGTGGCAGCCACCACAGCTGTTCCTACAGACAGCCAGAGATGCCAGCTGAGTTACTCCTCGCCACCATGGAATGTCTTCCAGGATGCTACGGATCCTGCCTTCCTTTTTTTTTTTTTTAAGATGGGGTTTCACCATGTTGGTCAGGCAGGTCTTGAACTCCCGACCTCAGGTGATCCGCCCGCCTTGGCCTCCCAAAGTGCTTAGATTACAGGCGTGAGCCACTACGCCCGGCCCCCCCCCCTTTTTTTTTTTTAAACGGTGTCTCATTTTGACGTCCAGGCTGGAATGCAATGGTACAATCTCAGCTCACTGCAACCTCCGCCTCCTGGGCTCAAGCAATTCTCCTGCCTCAGCCTCCTGAGTAGCTGGGACTACAGGCACCCACATCCAACTAATTTTTGTATTTTTATTAGAGACAGGGTTTCTCCATGTTGGCCAGGATGGTCTCGAACTCCTGACCTCAAGTTATCCACCCGCCTCAGCCTTGAAAGTGCTAGGATTACAGGCATGGCCACCACGCCCAGCCCCCACCTTCTTTACCACTCCACCCCAGCCACCCGACCCATTCCTCACCCATCTCTGAGGACTGGAAGCCCTAGGGCTCAGTCTTCACACCTCTTTCCTGCCCTCACCTTTTCTCTTGATCACTTCATTCAGCCTCATAGTTTTCCTCTATAAATCATCCATAGGCCAAGGACTCCAAAAACTCGTATCTCCAGCCTGAACCTACACCTTCAACTCCAGACTCAATGACCAAGCATCTGCTCTTTACCATCTGAGCAGTAGTCAAATGTAACACATCCAAAAGTGAGTCCTCAAAGCCTTCTTTCTCCCCAGTCTCCACTCTGCCATGATACTTCCACCCTTGAGGTATTCTTGACACTTCTCTTATATTCCACATTCAAGAGGGAAAAAACATTATTGGCTTTACCTCCAAAACACCGCTAAAATAGACATCCCCCCAACCTGTTACTGCTACGCTGGACCCAAGCCACCATCATCCTTCACCTCAAAAGAACTCAGCTCCCAGAGCAGCAAGGGCGACTGTCCAAACCTAAGTCAGATCTTGCCACTGCTCTGCACAAAACCTTCCAGTAGTTCCCGTCTCACTCAAGATTAAAGCCAAAGGCCCGACAAAGGCACCAAAGCCCTACAGATCTGAGCTCTGCCATGTCTCTGGCCTCACTTCTTACAGCTCTGATCCAAGCACACTGACCTCGCTCACCTGCTCCGGTCTTCACTCAAATGCCCGCTGCCTCCTAAGGTCTCCCGGCTGTGCTACGTAAAATTACAACCTCACCCAGGCCCCTTTAGTCCCCTTTTTCTGCTTTATTTTTCTCCATTGCACTTATCACCTTCAAATATACTCTATAATTTATTTATAGCATTTGGTTACTGTCTGTCTCCCGTAGCTCCCCCACCCAAGAATATAGGCTCTATAAAGGCAGGGCACTTTTGTGTTGTTCAGGATAAATTCCCATTGACCTATGCTAGATGCGCAATGCATATCTGTCGAATGAATGAATAAATGAATGAATGGGAAGAACAAAAAAATATAAACTTCAGAAATACTCAACTCTGCCTCAGTCAGCAAATTCAAAATCCCCTACAAATTTTGTAAGGCTCAGAGTCATTTCCTTTTACATTTTTCTTTAAACCCTAGAGTTCCAAAACTTACCACAGCATAGGAGAAGAGAAAAATGGTATCCAGGGTTCCGAGGAAAAGAGTCGCTTTCTCTGAACTGGGAAACAAATGGTTGCGGCTCCAGATCTACAGTAAGACACAGGAACAGGTCAGCCCCTGTGGGATCTGCTAGGGTTTTCTGTTTCTCAAAGCCCCTTCACAAATACTGCCAAAACACCAGTCATGCTCAAGACCAACTTTTACTTCTGATGCATTTAGAAATAACTACTACCTATTTTTTTGCTTTTATTATTTTTGACACATAATAATTGTACATATTGAGGGAGTACAGTGTGATATTTCAACATATATTCGATGTGGAATGATCAAATTGGGGCAATTAACCTATCACCTCCAACATGTATCACTGGAATGCTCCAACGTTAGTGACTAAGTAAATTCAGTGAGAAAGTGGGCAGTAAGTTAAAAGCAGACACTTAGAAGAAATAAATTCTGATTATAATCTTTGTGTTTGGCAGAATTCAATATCCAATTAGCAATCATGTCTACCACCTAGGGCCCCACCACCCTGAAAGCTCGCAATCTCATCTGATATAGAAAGTTAAGTGGGGTCAGGCCTGGTTAGTACTTGGATGGGAGAAATTATGTCTAACTCCATCTAAGGAAACATTTTACAATACTCTTCAAAAATAATTTCCTAAGCTCATTGGTTGCTAGGGCTGAGGAAAGCAAGACGGGGTAACTAAAAAGGGGTGCAAGAGAATCTGCAGGGCTGATGTTCCATATCTTGACTGGGAATAGTTAGAACACTATATGTGTTTGTCAAAACTTGTAGAACTATATACTAAAAAGGTAATTAAAAATCACATCTTAATTTTTAAAATGAAAAGAAGTATCTTGCATTAACCTACTTCAATCAAATCATAACATCTTGCCAACTTTATTATCCCTCTAGTCTGGCACTCAGAAAACTTAACTCTAGTCCTAAGAATTTGTTGCCCTTAAGAGGCCACTTATCCCAATACTTCTCAACTTCTTCATAGGCACATATAGAAAACAATCTTTGTACAACACACTGGGGTGAACTGAAGAAGCTGTTCAGGTCAGAGTTAATTAGCCTGGGAATATCCACCAGCCTAAAATCAGAAGGAGGCCACCCCAAGCCCCACCTAGCAACCCCAGCTTAGGAAAGGGATATCACAGCCCACCTACAACCCATTCACAACAAAGCAGCTGTGCAGCTCTCACAACTCCTCAGTGGCCAGTTTGCAGAACCATGAAACGAGTTAGGTTCTATTCGTTTTTTGGTTTTTTTTTTGAGCTGGAGTCTCACTCTGTCACCCAGGCTGGAGTGCAGTGGCATGATCTTGGTCACTGCAACTTCCACCTCCTGGGTTCAAGTGATTCTCCTGCCTCAGCCTCCTGAGTAGCTGAAATTACAGGCATGCGCCACCATGCACAGATAATTTTTGTATTTTTAGTAGAGACATGGTTTTGCCATGTTAGCCATGCTGGTCTTGAAATCCTGGCCTCAAGGTTCTGCCCACCTCCGCCTCCCTAACTGCTAGGATTACAGGTGTGAGCCACTGCGCCCAGCCAAGAGTTAGGTTCTTTCTAACTGCAAAATGCCATGTATGATTCTGCAGGCAATGTTTATATTCTTCAGCTGTGTTTAAATGGATCCAGTTTTTTTCATTCCTTTAGGAGAAGAACCAAGTCTTACATATATTTATATAGGGACTAACAGTGAAAAGAACCCATGGTTCTTTTGTCATTATCTTTTGTAATGAATTAAATAATGTTCATTCATTTTCATTTTAAAGATGAGCAGGATATATGAAACGAGGCCGGGAGAGGAACCACTGAAGGAACTAGAAATATAAATTTATGCTGAAAAAGAGAGACAAGAGGATCTGTGAGAAGTTTTCCTCAACTTTATCAAGGGCCATCAGTGGAAAAAAGATCTGAGTTAGTTTATAGAACTGTCGAAAATGTAACAGGCTGCTTCACAGTGTAGTGAATTTCCCCTGCAATAGACATCCCTGAGGGAAACAGGAAGGTAATTTCTCAAAGATATAGAAGGGATTCTTCAATAGGATAGGAGATGGACCAGATCATAGCCCTCCAACTGGGGTCCACGGAACTCAGGGAGACGGAGAGGCCTCCAGAGCCTTGCTCCAAGGGGGTCTGCAAGGTCAAAATTATTTGTGCCACACTAAAATGTGATTTATCCTTTCCACTTTGTTCCCTTCTGCACTGACGGTGCAAGAGCAGTGGAGAGAAACTGCCGTGCCTTCGCATAAACCAAGGCAGTAACACCAAACAGCTCTAGTGATAGTTGCATTGCTTACTGCAACATGCTCACAGAAAAAAACAGAAAAAGGATTTTAAAAACCCAATGTTGGGCCAGGCGCGGAGGCTCATGCCTGTAATCCTAGCACTTTGAGAGGCCAAGGTGGGCAGATCATGAGGTCAAGAGATCGAGACCATCCTGGCTATCATGGTGAAACTCCATCTCAACTAAAAATACAAAACTTAGCTGGGCATGGTGGCGTACCTGTAATTCCAGCTATTCAGGAGGCTGAGGCAAGAGAATCACTTAAACCTGGGAGGCAGAGGTTGCAGTGAGCCGAGATCGTGCCCACTGCACTCCAGCCTGGCAACAGAAAAAGACCCTGTCGCAAAAAAAAAAAAAAAAAAGGGTGGGTTGCAGTGGCTCACACTCTCAAAAAAAAAAACAATTAAATTTTTAAAGACTATTAAGAGAAAAATCACAATCAGCAATTTTGAAGAAACATCTTTTTTTTTTTGAGTGTCATTTGCAAGAATGAACAGATTTTTCAACAGCTTTTTTCTGTTTCACTGCCAGAATTTAGCTGAAATATACTTTTTGACTGTCTACTTAAGTGGAAAAGAAAACCAAACCAAAACTAAAAGAACAAAGGAGAACTAACAAACAGATTCAGAAAACAGGATAACACAAAAAAGCCCAGAGAAGAAAGTTAACTTCAATAACGTAGCTCAGATCAGGATGACTATACTACTTGGTTAGAAATGTTCCGAGTATTCGTAATGAACCATCCAATGTTTAATGAAAGTCACCGGCATAACTAAGTCAACATGCTAAATGTGATTCAACCTGGTCTGACCATACATTTGATGTGAATTTTTCAGCCTGAATGTACCGGAGGGTTTTCTTGTGTTGTGCTGGGGGCACTATATAAGCTACTACACTTGCTAGATGTCGAGGTACTTCCTGCGCACACACTAAAGTTCCCTGTGTAAGTTTCCTAGGTGAGAATGTTTATAACAGAATAAGGGCTATGCAGGGGGACAGGGGAGGCTCCCTAACACGGAAGGGCTTGTTCAAAGTGGTGAGGCAGAGCATGGTCGACAGGCCAACTTTCGCACGAGGTTCTTTGCATAAGGCAAGTAGAACATGTTTATGTGGGACTCTACCACATAGCTGTGCATAAGGTTGAGATGGAATGTCCAAAGACATTACTTTTTTGAGACAGGGTCTTGCTCTGTCACCCAGGCTGGAGTGCAGTGACACAAACATGGCTCACTGCAGCCTTGACCTCCAGAGACCAAGTGATCCTCCCACTTTAGTCTCCTAAGGAGCTGCGAGTACAAGTATGTGCCACCATGCCCAGCAAATTTTTTTTTCAAGACAGAGTCTCACTCTGTCACCCAGGCTGGAATGCAATGGCGCGAACTCGGCTCACTGCAACCTCCGCCTCCCGGGTTCAAGCCATTCTCCTGCCTCAGTCTCCCAAGAAGCTGGAACTACACGTATGTGCCACCATACCCAGCTAATTTTTGTATTTATAGGAGAGACAGAGTGTTGCCACGTTGGTCAGGCTGGTCTTGAACTCCTGACCTCAAGTGATCTGCCCACCTAGGCCTCCCAAAGTGGTTTTTTGTTTTTTCATTTTTGTAGTGATGGTGGTCTATGTTGCCCAGACTGGTCTCAAACTCCTGGGGTCAAGCAATCCTCCTGCCTAGGCCTCCCAAAATGGTGGGACTACAGGCCTGAGACATTGCGCCTGACCCAAGACACTTTAAATCCTGCTTCCTTCTCCTGGAGATAATTTTAGATTCTCTAGCATTATTCTCATAAGAGAAGTACAAATTTTTATTATAGTTTTTAGCTGAGTTGTTCTCAAATATTAGATCTAATTATTATCTATTATCTAATATAGACAAAGATTTTGGTTTCTTTCTCCCCCATTCATTTTACTAATCATTTTCTTGATAGAGAAAGAACTAAAAATGTAAATATGAAACAAAATAGCTTTTGGGCAGGCAAACCTTTACAACTCATCTTCCTTTTTATTATTATTATGCTTTAAGTTCTGAGATACATGTGCAGAACGTGATTTTACGTTCTGATGTTTCCTCACTATTTCCAATGTTTGTCCACGTCAGTGGTTCCATTATAAGTTCTAAAGGTAACAGAGACTGCTGAATTCTTTTTGTAAAACACCCAACCAAGCTATGTATAAAAATAAAAGCTATAAAAAGCTTTTTGTCCACCTCTTAAGCCAAGAATTTTCAATTATAAAAAAAATAATAATTTTTTTACTTTTTAGGATTCTATTTAGAGCACTTAAGGAATGTTTTTCTGGTCATGCGCGGCGGCTCACGCCTGTAATCTCAGCACTTTGGGAGGCCGAGGTGGGTGGATCACGAGGTCAGGAGCTCAAGACTAGCCTGACCAATATAGTGAAACCCCATCTCTACTAAAAATACAAAAATTAGCCAGGCATGGTGGCACATGCCTGTACTCCCAGCTACTCAGGAGGCTGAGGCAGGAGAATCGCTTGAACCCGGGAGGCAGAGGTTACAGTGAGCCAAGATCGTACCACTGCACTCCAGCCTGGGCAATAGAGCGAAACTCCATATAAAAAAAAAAAAGAAAAAGAAAAAAGAAATATTTTTCAGTTTAATTTTCCAACTTTTTAAAAATTTTTTGTAGACAGGGTCTTGCCATGTTGCCCACACTGGTCTCAAACTCCTGGGCTCGAGCAATCCTCCTGCCTTGGTCTCCCAAAGTGCTAAGATTACAGGTGTGAACCACCACACCTGGCTGGAAATGTTTAAAAAAATACATAAGCAAAATATTTTTTAGCTGGACATGGTGGCACACACCTGTAGTCCCAGCTACTCAGGAGGCTGAGGCAAGAGGACTGTTTGAGCCCAGGAGTTCAAGTACAGCCTGGGCAACATAGCAACAGCTCCATCTCTTAAAAAATAATGTAAAAAAAGTTTTTAATTAAAAATTAACAAGAGAGGCCTCTGGGAAGCTTGGCCTGGCCTCCTCCAGACTTCACACCATGCCTGAGCCTATTCCCTTTGCTGAGTTTACCTTGCATCCTCTCACTGGAATAAATCACAGCCACACATACTCTATGTTGGGCCCTCCTTGTTAATCACCAAACTGGGGGATGGTCTTGGGAAACCTCAATCCAGTTACCTTAAAAATAAAGGCAGCCTTAGGCAGTAAAACTGGAAATCTAGTACCTAAATCAAATCCTATTTTTCTGTATATTGTTCGGGATGCACCTGAAATTCCTCACTTGGTATTCAGTGTCACTAAACTACAGCTGAAGGAGCCAGGAATGTTTCACCTCAACAGAAACTTAGGGAGACAGGGGGGAATTTTCTTCAGAGTTGAATAAAAATTTAAGCGTCCACCTCACACAACAGTAAGTTTCTTCTGCCTAGAACTACTGAAGCAGAAGCTGGACGGTTATCTTCCAAGAATGATAAAGAAAGTTTCCATCCTGGGAGGTTGGCGTGTATAACCGCCACTTCCAACTTTAAGATTTATGATTCTGGACTGGGCACAGTCGCTCATGCCTGTAATTCCAGCACTTTGAGAGGCCAAAGTGGGTGGATCACGAGGTCAAGAGATCAAGACCATCCTGGCCAACACGGTGAAACCCCATCTCTACTAAAAATACAAAAATTAGCTGGGTGTGGTGGCGTGTGCCTGTAGTCCCAGCTACTTGGGAGGCTGAGGCAGGAGAATCCCTTGAACCTGGAAGGCGGAGGTTGCAGTGAGCTGAGATGGCACCATTGCACTCCAGCCTGGCGACAGAGAGAGACTTCGTCTCAAAAAAAAAAAAAAAAAAAAAAAAAGATTTATGATTCTGGCTGGGTACGATGGCTCATGCCTGTAATCCCAACACTTTGGGAGGCTGAGGCGGGTGGATCAGGAGGTCAAGAGATCAAGACCATCCTGGCCAACATGGTGAAACCCCGTCTCTACTAAAAATAAAAAAAATTAGCTGGGTGTGGTGGTGTGCGCCTGTAGTCCCAGCTACTTGGGAGGCTGAGGCAGGAGAATCACTTGAACCTGGAAGGCGGAGGTTGCAGTGAGCTGAGATCGCACCATTGCACTCCAGCCTGGCGACAGAGAGAGACTTCGTCTCAAAAAAAAAAAAAAAAAAAAAAAGATTTATGATTCTGGCTGGGTACGATGGCTCATGCCTGTAATCCCAACACTTTGGGAGGCTGAGGTGGGTAGATCACTTGAGGTCGGGAATTAGACCAGCCTGGCCAACATGGTGAAACCCTTTCTCTACTAAAAATACAAAAATTAGCCGCACATGATGGCACACACCTATAGTCTCAGCTACTTGGGAGGCTGAGGCACAAGGATTGCTTGAACCTGGGAGGTGGAGGCTGTAGTGAGTGAGATCACGCCACTGCACTCCAGCCTGGACAACAGAGTTAGACTCCGTCTCAAAAAATAATAATAAGATTTATGATTCTAAATAGTCTATTGAGTAAGTTAATGGTCATTTAGACTCAAGTCTAAAATCCAGCCCTCTGTTCCCTTCATCTTTCCTTTTAAAAATTCCTGGTGGGCCAGGTGCGGTGGCTCACGCCTGTAATCCCAGCACTTTGGGAGGTCGAGGTGGGCGGATCACAAGGTCAAGAGATGGAGACCATCCTGGCCAACATGGTGAAACCCCGTCTCTACTAAAAATACAAAAAAATTAGCCAGGCGTGGTGGCACATGCCTGTAGTCCCAGCTACTCAGGAGGCTGAGGCAGAAGAATCCCTTGAACCTGGGAAGCAGAAGTTGCAGTGAGCCGAGATTGCGCTCCTGAGCTCCAGCATGGCAACAGAGCACGACTCCGTCTCAAAAAATAAAAACAAAAACAATAAAAAAAAATTCCTGGTGATTTTAGTTCCAGAAAAATTGCACAGGAGGACCTCCACTAGAATGAAAATTCTTCTTCTAGGCTTTTTTAAATATATATTGCCTAGATCAGTGTTTATGTGAGAGAGACACTAAAAAGGTAATTGAATGAATAACCCATTTACATTTTGAGGGTATATTCATATAACCTTCAAACCTCTGTCGACTTTGAATTGGTCCAAATAGGGACCAATTTTTAGGAGTTAATTTTTAAGAATTAAACATGCTAGCCAGGCACAGTGGCTCACACCTGTAATCCTAGCACTTTGGGAGGCTGAGGTGGGCGGATCACGAGGTCAGGGGTTCGAGTTCGAGACCAGCCTGACCAACATGGTGAAACCCCATCTCTACTAAAAAATACAAAAAATAGCCAGGCATGGTGGCACATGCCTGTGGTCCCAGCTACTTGGGAGGCTGAGGCGGAAGAATCGCTTGAACCCAGGAGGCAGATGTTACAGTGAGCCGAGATTGCGCCACTGCACTCCAGCCTGGCGATAGAACAAGACTCCATCTCAAAAAAAAAAAAAAAAAAAAAAAAAAAAAATACAAAAATTAGTCGGGCATGGTGGCATGCACCTGTAATCCCAGCTACTGGGGAGGCTACCGCAGGAGAATTGCTTGAGCCCGGAAGGCAGAGGTTGCAGTGAACCAAGAGCACACCATTGCGCTCCAGCCTGGGCGACAAAGCGAGACTCCGTCTCCAAAAAAAAAGCATTAAACATGCTAAGACCTTTTTTTTTTTTTTTGAGACAGAGTCTCGTTCTGTCACCAGGTGCCAGGTTGGAGTGCAGTGGCGGAATCTCGACTCACTGCAACCTCCGCCTCCCGGGCTCAAGCAATTCTCCTGCCGTAGCCTCCCAAGTAGCTGGGACTACATGCGCACGCCACCACGCCCAGCTAATTTTTTTTATTTTTAGTAGAGTCGGGTTTTCACCATGTTGGCCAGGATGGTCTTGATCTCTTGACCTCGTGATCCACCCGCCTCGGCCTCCCAAAGTGCTGGGATTACAGGTGTGAGCCACCACACCCGGCCACAGGCTAAGACTATTAAAAGGATATCTATTAATGCCACAGAAGTAGAACTTGAGAAATGTGGTCAAGCCTGAGTGAAGTGAATATATGTGCTAAGAAACGGCACTGTTAAAGATGGCATCTCTGTGTCAGTCAACAAAGACGCTGCTTGGTCCATAATGAAAATAAGGAACCGGGATACATAATCCCTGACTTTAAGGCACATAAGCAAGATACAAACAAATGTAACAGGCTGGGCGCAGTGGCTCACACCTGTAATCCTAACATTTTAGGAGGCCAAGGCAGGAAGATTGCTTAAGCCCAGGAGTTCAAGACCAGCCTGAGCAACCCAGCAAACCCTGTCTCTACAAAAATATTAAAATTAAAAAAAAAGAAACAATTAGAAAATACTGAAATACCAAGACATTTCAATATGCAATACAAAGAGTACAAGAGTTTAGTGAAGGGAAAAATCAGAAGTTGGGAAAAAATTTGATTGAAAACGTGACATTTTAGCCAGGCATGATGGCTCACGTTATAATCCCAGCACTCTGGGAGGCCAAGGTGGATGGATTGCTTGAGCTCAGGAGTTCAAGACCAGCTTGGGCAACATGGTGAAACCCCATCTCTACAAAAATTAAAAAAAAAAAGATTAGCCAAGCATGGTGGTGTACACCTGTAGTCCCAGCTACTCAGGGGGCTGAGGTGGGAGGATTGCTTGAGCCCAGAAGGTGGAGGTTGCAGAGGTGCTTTCTGAGAGATCGTGCCACTGCACTCCAGCCTGGGTGACAGAGAGAGACCCTGTTTCAAAAAAAAAAAAAAAGTGGCATTTTATCTTGACACAAAGAGAAAGGCAAACCTTAGATAGGCAGAAAAGGACAAAAGAGCACAGAAAAGATCATGTGCAAGGCCGGGCGCGGCGGCTCACACCTGTAACCCCAGGACGTTGGGAGCCTGGGGCGGCAGATCACCTGAGTTCAGGAGTTTGAGACCAGCCTGACCAACATGGAGAAACCCCATCTCTATTAAAAATACAAATATTAGCCAGGCGTGGTGGCACATGCCTGTAATCCCAGCTACTCAGGAGGCTGAGGCAGGAGAACCGCTTGAACCCAGGAGGCAGAGGTTGCGGTGAGCCGAGATCGCACCATTGCACTCCAGCCTGAGCAACAAGAGCGAAACTCCATCTCAAAAACAAAAAAAGGGATAATGTGCAAAATCTCAAAGACAGAAACGAAGACAGCACTAATGAAACCCAGTGAAAAAATAGCCTCGTCAGAAGGTGTGATTTTAAAACAGTTGGAAATAAGCCAGCTGTAGAAGTAAAATGGGCCTGAGTCAGACCAGGCTTTGCAATTAGTAAAATAGTCTGGCTCTTATATGATAGGAAACAGTGAGCTATTTCAGAGTCCTAGGCAAGTAAAAGATGCAAAAAAGAACTTAAGAAGAATCTAGGGTGGGCACGGTCTTCTTCAATCCATCCCAGCACTCTGTTCTTCTTACCTCCACAGGCAGCTCAACTGACGTGTTAAAAGCACTTGGCGTCCACTGCTCAGAGATACTGACTTTGACATTGCTAAATGTTTTTCGTGAAGCATGGAGCAACGAATAACTACAAAATAGAGAGAATACAGATGAATGAACAGCAAAAAGAAACAGCATTCAATAAAATCACATGTATAAGCCCATTTCTTTTATTCTATTCTATTTTATTTTATTTTGGGGACAGCCCCCTGAACCAAAATAGATTCAGAGAGACTCTCTCAATTTTATTTATTTTTATTTTTTGAGACAGGATCTCGCTCTGTCACTCAAGCTGGAGTGCAGTTATGACCATAGCTCACTAGCCTACACCTCCTGGGCTCAAGCAAGCCTCCCACCCCAGCCTGGGTAGCTGGGATTACAGGTGCACTCTATCATACCCAGTGTGCCTGTAATCTTAGCTACTCAGCTAGGACTATGATAATTTCTTTATGTTTTGTACAGACAGAATCTTGCTATGTTGCCCAGGATGGTCTCAAACTCCTGGGCTCAAGAGATCCTCCTTGGCCTCCCAAATAGCTGGGATTACAGGCATGAGCCACCAAACGGGGTGTTTATTCAATTTTAGAATTCTTCTATTTTTTTTTTTTTTTTTTTTGAGACAGAGTCTTGCTCTGTAGCCCAGGCTGGAGTGCAGTGGCATGATCTCGCCTCACTGCAACTTCCACCTCCAGGGTTCAAGCCAATTCTCTTGCCTCAGCCTCCCAAGTAGCTGGGATTACAGGCATGTGCCACCACACCTGGCTCATTTTTGCATTTTCAGTAGAGACAGGTTTCACCAAGTTGGCCAGGCTCTCTCAAACTCCTACTCTCAGGTGACCCACCCGCCTCGGCCTCCCAAAGTGCTGGGATTACAGGCATGAGTCACTGTGCCTGGCCAAGAATTCTTCTCTTTAAAAAAAAAAAAAAAAAGGATGAGCCAAGCGTAGTAGCTCACACCTGTAATCCCAGCACTTTGGGAGGCTGAGGTGGGAGGACTGCTTGAGCCCAGGAGTTCGAGACCAGCCTAGGCAACATAAGAAGACCTCATCTCTACAAATAATTTTTTTTAAAAAACCTAGGCATGGTGGCTCATGCTTGTGGTCCCAGCTACTCAACAGGCTGAGGCAGGTAGATCATTTGATCCTGGGAGTTTGAGGCTGCAGTGAACCATCAGCACACCACTGCACTCCAAACTGGGTGACAGAGTGAGATCCCATCTCAAATAAATAAATAAATATTTCTGGTGCCTTTCATAAAGATTAATAATAAACAAAATCTTCTCAGCAGAAATATCCAAAAAGTTGAGTAACAGGGTCACTTGTAGCATGCCCCAACACCCAATGGCCTGATGTATGCTATGTTACTAAAAGAACCGCTTAGGGCCGCCAAATCATAAGCGTGGATGATTTCTTCAGTCACACTGACAAGTCATGCAAGCGCTACTAAGACAGGTTCCTTACAATTGCCTCTATCATCTTTACTGCTCAAGGAGGCATGGGACTTCTCTCCAAACAGGGTGATAAAAAGAAGTGAGATATGTTTATTTAAAAAAAAAAAAAAAGGACAAAAGTAATAAAAAGAAAAAAAAAATAGATCAGGGCTTCTCCCTCCACACTATTGATATATGAAGCCAAAACGCTCTTTGTTGTGGAGATCTGTCCTGTACATGGCAGGATGCTTAGTAGCATCCTGGTCTCCCCCTCCCCCGCTTGTGACAACCAAAACTGTCTCAGACACTGCCAAATGTCCTCGGGAGGGCAAAATAGCCCTCAAGAACTACTATGTTAGAGCTTGAAGACTACAACAGAAGGAATAACTAATCTATTTCACCACAACTGTATGCCCATCAATGCATTTGACACTTGCCATGCAGTATCTCCCTCAAAAGAAAAAGAAAAAACACAAGCAGGAGAGCAGCCTTAGCTTTAGCAATGTGCTAACCTGAAGAAGGTGAGCAGGAACACTACGACGTGATGATGGCTGAACCGGGACAGCAGAGATCCTCGCTGAAAAACATTTGGCCAGGCCATGTTCTTCCTGACCTCCTTTCTCACCTTTGACCTTAAAGTTTGGAGAGTGAGTGATTTACATCATTTCCTCTTTCTGGAAAGACAAAACATGTTATGGACATTATTAAACATAGGCAGATTATCCAAAAACTGAATTATTTAGATTTATAGTCACCATACAATCAGGCCTTGTGGGAAAAATCTCATGGCCTACTTGACACCAGAAAATTGGATTGATAATTACGTTAAAGCGATTAGGTAGTCCTTAAAAAAAATATATTGGAGAACAGATTATATCTAAATAGAAAGAGCTCATAAAAATTGATAAGAAAATCACTCACTCTTATAGAAAAAATGAGCAAAGGAAATAAACAGACAACTCAGAAGAAATGAAATGGCTATTAAACTTAAGAAATAAGAGTTCAGTCCTACTAGTAATATTAGAAATGTAAGTGGCCAGGCGCAGTGGCTCACGCCTGTGATCCCAGCACTTTGGGAGGCCAAGGAGGGCGGACGGCTTCAGGTCAGGTGTTTGAGACCAGCATGGCTAACGTGGTGGAAACTCGCCTTTACCAAAAATATTTAAAAATCAGCCGGGCGTGGTGGTAGATGCCTGTAAACTCAGCTACTCAGGAGGCTAAGGCAGGAGAATTGCTTGAATCCAGGAGGCAGAGGTTGCAGTTGAGCCGAGATCATGCCTCCGCACTCCAACCTGGATAACAGGGCAAGACTCCGTCTCAAAATAAAATAAAATAAAATAAATGGTTGGACGCAGTGCCTCACGCCTGTAATCCAGCACTTTGGGAGGCCTAACTGGGCAGATCACGAGGTCAAGAGATCGAGACCATCCTGACCAACATGGTGAAACCATCTCTACTAAAAATACAAAAATTAGCTAGGTATGGTGGTGCGTGCCTGTAATCCCAGCTACTCGGAAGGCTGAGGCATGAGAATTGCTTGAACCCAGGAGACAGAGGTTGCAGTGGGCCAAGATCACGCCTCTGTACTCGAGCCTGGCAACAGAGCGAGACTCCGTCTCAAAAAAAAAAAAAAAAAAAAAGAAATGTAATTAAGTCAAGAAAATGTTTGCATAGTTAAAAAAGATTGTGCTCAATGCAGCTTTGGGATAATGGTTCCTGAACTCCCATATGCTACTGAACAAAGTAAAAATGAGTATAATATTATAGGACAATCTAGCCATGTTCATCAAGATCATTTGACACAAAAATTCAATTTTTGGGCTGCTCTATCTATGGAGTAGCCACCCTTGTATTCCTTTATTTTTGAATAAACTTGCTTTCACTTAAAAAAATGAATTTCCAAGGATCTATTCCTTAAAAAATGGAAGATGTATTTAGACCTATAAGCAAAAGTACTTGAGGATTTTTTTTTTTCTTTTTTTGTCTTTAATTTCCTTATAGCCCATGTGAGCTCTAGGATATTTTTAATATTAAAAGAAAGAAGGAGCTGGGCACAATGGCTCACACCTGTAGTCCTCCAACTACTGGAGAGGCTGAGGCAGGAGGATCCCTTGAGTCCAGGAGTTCGAGGTTACAGTGAGCTATGATCATGCCACTGCAATCGACCCTGGGCAACAAAGTGAGAACCCTGACTCTAAACAAAACAAAACAAAATGATTAAATACAATGATCTAAATGATATTCTATTGCCTTGAGGTGAGGTCCCACTCCAAGACTCTGGGCAAGCTGCCTAACCCCTATCTGCCCCTGAGTATCCCCCCAAAATGAAAAAGTTTGTGTCAGTCAAAGGAACAGAGACAGAGATTAGGCCACTCCTTGGCATCTCCTTCTACTACTTCCAGTGGCTTTTCTTTATTTTTCTTTCTGAGACAGGGTCTCACTCTATCGCCCAGGCTAGAGTGCAGAGGCACAATCTTGACTCACTGCAAACTCCGCTTCCTGGGCTCAAGCGATTCTCCAGCCTCTGCCTCCCAAGTAGCTGGGACTACAAGCATGAGCCACCACACCCCGTTAATTTTTGTATTTTTGTAGAAACATGGTTTCGTCATGTTGCCCAGGCTGGTCTCGAACTGCTGAGCTCACACTAATCTGCCCACCTTAGCCTCCAAAAGTGCTGGGATTACAGGCATAAGCCACTGTGCCTGGCCCCAGTGCCTTTTCATTTGACTGTACTCTCTAAAAGCTGCACCCATGCTGTGATATCCAAGAACAATTAAGCATAAAGTAAACAGCTAAACTTAATGACTCCAGTTAGGAGTCTCCAGAACCAATCTAAATATACAATAATAGAGGAATTAAATAAATTACTGTATGTCCAAATGGCTAAATCATTTATAATCATTTGCCATGAAGTAAAAGACTTTGTAATGGTATGAGAAAATGTCAAGTGCAAAGAAGCGGGAGCTGGTTATAAATCTAATCAACTCAACTGTGTTTATATAATACATACAAACAAATAGGGAATCTATCAGTTCTCTCTGGGTGGTGAAATGATGGATAATTTTGATTTTCTTCTAAATACTTTCTTAAAAAGCCTACAACAAACATTTATATAATTTTTATAATGGAAGGGAAACACCCACAGCATTAGAAAAGTACTATAAGTTAGGCCAGGTATGGTGGCTCATGCCTGTAATCCCCATACTTTGGGAGGCCAAAGCAGGAGGATCGCTTAAGCCCAAGAGTGTGAGAACAGCCTGGGCTGTAGAGTGAGATCCCACCTCTACAAAAACTAAAAATAAAAAATAGCCAAGCATGGTAGCTCACATCTGTGGTCCCAGATGCTCAGGAGGCTAAGGCAGGAGGATCGCTTGAGCCCAGGGGTTCAAAGGGGCAGGGAGCTATGATCACATCACTGCACTCCAGTCTGTACCACAGAGTAAGACCTTGCCTGCCCTCCAGCACCAAAAAATGTAACGTAATTTATCCGCATATACAGGGAAAAAAAATCCACAAAATGGCTTGTAGGACAAATATACAACAGTAGTCAAGGTAGGGAACACATTCAAGAGCTTCCAATACTAAAGAGAGAGCCACAGGGCTTGGTTCTCCGATCTGTGTTCACTGAAACTGTTACACTATTTACTTTCACTAGCCACAGCCCAATAGACACACCCAAACCTTAAAGCCTAAGAGACCCAGCACAAAGGCTTTTCTGGCAACTTGTAGATAAAAGAAACAAAGTTGAGGTGGTTACAATTTGTACACATTACAGTTTTTTCCTTCCTAGCTGTTAGCCCTTAGACAAGTCAGGCTCTATAACTCACAAGTGGCCATCCATAAAATGGCTTATCTCACTTGAGAGTTGCCAGGCTAAAAGTAACAATGTACCTGATGTATTCAGATAATGATCTTGGCCGCTGATCTGCCGAGGATCAATTCCAAATCAGCAGAATTTAACTAATTTCATTTTAAAGTCATTCTTCTTGGAAAATGTCAATAAAATTATGTGCAGAGTAAGACTATAAAATTCCACTCATAAAATGTAAATAAACTTCCCGTCTGTAATTCCAGGAAGTTACAAAAACAAGAGCTACTAGTGTTATGACTAAATTTACTTCTATCTTAAAAATTAAACATGAAACCCAAGTGCGAAAACTCAAAGCTTTAATCATTGTCTATGAATCGTAGCTCTTTGAACTGGACATCTTCACACCTCAAAACACTGTAGGATGTACTCCAGGAAAGGGCATGGAATATGAAATGCAAAACTGTATCATGTAAAATCATAATTCTAAAAATAAATACTCCAACAGATTGAGATTACAGCACATTGGCAATAGAGTTACATAATCTAGGGCTGTATGGTTACATTAATAGCTTTAAATAGGTAGCAAAATAAATCCAAACATTTGGATTTAATTTCTAAATAGACCATCTTTTTCTAAGCTACAATGATTGGGGGAGAAAAGCCTTAATAAGTACATTGGAAAAGTGGCCTTTTTTTTTTTTCTCTGAGACGGAGCCTGGCTCTGTCACCCAGGCTGGAATGCAATAGCACAATCTCAGCTCACTGCAATCTCCATCTCCCGGGTTCAAGAGATTCTCCTGCCTCAGCCTCAGCCTCCCGAGTAGCGGGGATTATAGGTGCCCACCACCATGCCCAGCTAATTTTTGTACTTTTAGTAGAGATGGAGTTTCACCATGTTGGTCAGGCTGGTCTTGAACTCCTGACCTCAGATGATCCGCCCACCTTGGCCTCCCAAAGTGCTGGGATCACAAGCATGAGCCACCACGCCCAGCCTTATTTATTTATTTTTTAGGACAAGGTTTTTCACTCTGTCAACCAGACTGGAGCGCAGTGGCACAACCTCAGCTCACTGCAGCCTTGACCTCTCAGGCTCAAGCAATCCTTTGGGAACACAGGCGCACACACCACCACATCCAGTTAATTTTTTGTATTTTTTTTGTAGAGGCAGGGTTCTGCTATGTTGTCCAGGCTGGTCTTGAATTCCTGGCCTCAAGCAATCTGTCCGCCTCAGCCTTCCAAAGTGCTGGGGCTTCAGGCGTGAACCACCTCACCAAGGAAAACAGTTTTATACATTCACCGGCTGTGGGCATAATGGTATTTAAGAGAACTACTATAACATATGGTCCTATGCAATTACAATAATAATAATAATACCTTGCACATGTATCCTATCTATCACAGAAGTGATTTCCAATCATCCATGAGCTCAGGGACCCTGGGGTGTACAGGAGTTTTTGTCAAGTCTGAGTCCACCAAGCACATCTGACTTTCTGGAGAATAGTCTCTTTACCACTCTAAATACACACCAAACAAATGTGTAACATTTTTCAAGTATATGTAAATGCTGTTATAATTAATAAAACCCAATTTCAAAACCAAATTTCATTCCAGTGTTTCTGAATTCCTTATAGCTTGTCATCTAGTATTTTCTCAATCAGTGATCTTTTTTTTAAAGCCTACAGCAACCAGTATTCCCAGGCAGTATCCCACCCAAGCACTAACCAGGCCCCACCATACTTAGCTTCCAAAGTCAGACAAGACTGGCCATGTTCAGGGTGTTACAGAGGTATGGTTATCTCTGTATAACCTATCAATGAATACTGAATACACAATTATCAGCTGATAGTTGACAGCAACAAGAATTTTAACAATACAGTATTTTTAATTGACTAATAAAATTGTATAAATTTATCATGTATATGTTTTAAAATATGTGCACATCATAGAATGGCTCGATCAAGCTAGTTAATATATGCATTACCTCACCAACTTATTTTTTGTCATGAGAAAACTTAACATCTACTCTTTTAGCAATTTTTAAAACAGAGTACATTGATATTAACTATAGTTACTGACCGGGTACAGTGGCTCACGCCTGTAATATCAGCCCTTTGGGAGGCTGAGGTGGGTGGATTGATGGAGTTCAGGAGTTTGAGACCAGCCTGGGCAACACAGCAACACCCCATCTTTGGTCTTTTTCTTTTTTTTTTTTTTTTTTTTTTGAGACGGAGTCTTGCTCTGTCACCAGGCTGGAGTGCAGTGGCATGATCTCGGCTCACTGCAACCTCCGCCTCCTTGGTTCAAGCAAATCCCCTGCCTCAGCCTCCCAAGAAGCTGAGACAACAGGCACACACCACCACACCCAACTAATTTTTTTTTTTTTTTAGTAGAGACGGGGTTTCACCATGTTGGCCAGGATAGTCTTGATCTCCTGACCTCGTGATCCGCCCACCTCAGCTTCCCAAAGTTCTGGGATTACAGGCATGAGCCACCTCGCCTAGGCATTTTTTTTTTTTTTTTTTTTTTTTTGAGATGGGAGTCTTGCTTTGTTATCAAGGCTGGAGTGCAGTGGTGCGATCTCGGCTCACTGTAACCTCCACCTCCCGGGTTCAAGTGATTCTCCTGCCTCAGCCTCCTGAGTAGCTGGGACTACAGGCATGTGCCACTACGCCCGGCTAATTTTTGTATTTTTTACCCCATCTCCACAAAAAATAAAAAAATATTAGCCACGTTGGGTGCAGTGACTCACACCTGTAGTCCCAGTACTTTGGGAGGCTGAGGCGGGCGGATCACTTGAGGTCAGGAGTTCAACACCAGCCTGGCCAACATGGCAAAACTCCATCTCTACTAAAATACAAAAAAATTAGCTGGGAGTGGTGACACACACCTGTAATACCCAGCTACTCAGGAGGTCAAGGCACAAGAATCGCTTAACCTAGGAGGCGGAGGCTGCAGTGAGCCGAGATCGCACCACTGTACTCCAGCCTGGGCCACAGAGTGAGACTCTGTCGAAAGAAAAGAAAAGAAAGAACAATATCAGGGTCATGCAGCCTCTGGTTCCAAGACTCTGAACCTCCGAAAATTGCTGCTAGGGATAACATCACTATTGTAAATCCTAAGATCAGTGCTTGGGGTCTTTTGCAGACCCTATACTCAATAAATCAGCTGACACCACACAGACCGCTAATCTGGCTCAACTAGTTCTCCCAGCCCACCCAGGAACAGAAGACAGCAAGAAAACTTCACTTCAACCCCCTATGATTCCATCTCCAACCTGACCAATCAGTACTCCCTACTTCCCAAGCCCTACCCACCAAATTATCTTTCAAAACTCTGATCTCCCTCAGGGAGACTGATTTGAGAAATAATACAACTCCAGTCTCCTGCACAGTCAGATCTGTCTGAATTACTGTTTCACCACTGCAATTTCTGTCTTGATAAATTGGCACTGTCTAGGCAGCAGGCCAAGGTGAACCCACCGGGCAGTTACAATAGTATACAATCACTGCTAAGTAAAAGATGACTTCTCACTGCAGCAACATATCCAAGTGGAAGGCAATGTTGCCTTTTTTTTTTTTTGAGACGGAGTCTCCACTGTCGTCCAGGCTGTAGTGCAGTGGTGTGATCTTGGCTCACTGCAATCTCGGCTCACTGCAATCTCTGCCTCCTGGGTTCAAGCAATTCTCCTGCCTCAGCCTCCCAAGTAGCTGGGATTACAGGCATGTGCCACCATGCCCAGCTAATTTTTTTGTACTTTTTAGTAGAGACGGGTTTTAGCATGTTAGCCAGGATGGTCTCGATCTCCTGACCTTGTGATCCGCCCACCTTGACCTCCGAAAGTGCTGGGATTACAGGCGTGAGCCACCGCGCCTGGCAGCAATGTTGCCTTCTACAATGCTGCTTTGGGACATAAAATTTCCCCCAATTATTATTTCTAATTTCACTTTCTATAGTGATATTCAGAGTCCTTTGCAACTCAAATATAAAGCTGTACTTCAGAGGCCAAGGCAAGAGGATCACTTGAGGCCAGGAGTTCAAGATCAGCCTGGGCAACAGACCCCGACTCTACAAAAAATGTAAAACTTTGCCAGATGTGGTGGCATGCACTGTAGTCCTAGCTACTAGGGAGGCTGAGGCAGGAGGATTACTTGAAGCCAGGCCTTCAAGGCTGCAGTGAGCTATAGTGATGCCACTGCACTCCTGCCTAGGTGACAGAGGAAGATCCTGCCTCAAAAAAAAAAAAAAAAAAAAAGAAAAGAAAAAGAAAAACCAACTGTCTTATTTTAGAAACTCAGTAAATAGAGAAAATCTTCCGCAGAGTGGGCAGGGGAGTGGTTAGCAGGAAAGGAGATGACAAACATGAAGCCATCACACACCCGTTCTGCCCCATTCATCTCATCTGCCCAGTCTTCCCACACACCCTACCCCCAGCCCTTTTGACCATGCTCTCTGGAAACAGAGATACATAGTTAGCAAAACCCATATCTTTACTCTCTGGAAACCTAGTTACACGGTCAGCAGCACCACATCCTTACAAGACTCCTGGCACTCCCCTGATACCTTCACTTCCCCTAAGGCCTCTCAAGAGGAGCAATCTTTTCTCCCACAACCTACAGGCCTCAAGGACACAAGGGGTCCCGTTCTCTTTGTTTCCCTGAGGCCATTTCCAGATCTTTGTCTTCCTGGCAAGACCCAGGCTTCTTTGAAACTCACACCCTGGGGCTTTACAGCCTGCTGTTCCCTATAGAAGTCAGGGACTGATCTCCCCAGCACTCCTGTGCTACCGTCACCCAGCCTCCATCCCCTCAGACAGTTGGATAAGTTTCCACCCCAGCCTCTCAGTTCCGGTTCTCTTCACCACCACCCTTCTCCTCCATCCCCCAATAAAAATGCATGCAAGGCTGAAAGCTTTTCAAACTTCCTACTTCCTGTCCTTGCAGATCAAGTACCTGAATGCACCACACCTCAACAGTCATTTGACCTCAACAAGGCTCCTGGTTCAGTAACCTCACTTTTCCCTTATCCATCCCCCTCTTGTCCTCATTTTCTTCCTTGGCAACTTAGAATCTATAGTGCCCTTCCTTGTCTCTGTCCACCTCCTTTCCTGCACCCAAGCAGCTGAGTTTTGCCACAGAAAAAATCACACAAGCAGGCTGATTTCACTTTTTAGATTCAAACCACAAACCACAAAGGGGCATGCGACACTGCCCAGCAAGCAATTACTACTTCCCAGTAATTTTGCTTTCTCAATCTGAGACAGCAATTTCACACTTCTCTTTTTAAACTTCCAACATCTTTCTCTCCTCTTTCCTCCAGTATCATGCCTTTAAGTCAACAATTCCCAGATTCACTGAGCACAGTGGCTCACGCCTGTAATCCCAGCACTTTGGGAGGCCAAGGCAGGTGGATCACGAAGTCAGGAGTTCGAGACCAGCCTGACCAACATGGTGAAACCCCCTCTTTATAAAAATAAAAAAATTTAGAAAAAAAAGGCCGGGCGCGGTGGCTCACGCCTGTAATCCCAATACTTTGGGAGGCCGAGGTGGGTGGATTGCAGGAGGTCAGGAGTTCGAGACCAGCCTCGCCAACATGGTGAAACCCCGTCTCTATAAAAAAAAAGAAAAAGAAAAAGAAAAAAAATTCCCAGATTCATGACTCTAACTTAGATCCTCCAGGATCCAAACGATCACTTAATATCCTTCTATGGATCTACAACAGAACTCTTAGGCTGGGCATGGTGGTTCACGCCTATAATCCCAGCACTTCAGGAGGCCAGATCAGGAGATCGAGACCAGCCTGGCCAACATGGAGAAACTCTGTCTCTACTAAAAATACAAAAAGTAGCCGGTCATGGTGGCAGGCACCTTGTAATCTCAGCTACTTGGGAGGCTGAGGCAAAAGAATCACTTGAACCGGGGAGGCGGAGGTTGCAGTGAGCCGAGATCAGGCCACTGCACTCCAGTCTGGGCAACAGAGTGAGACTCCGTTTCAAATAAAACAAAACAGAACTCTTCATTTCTCTCTCCAAATCTATCCGTCCCCTGTGGAGTTCTAATTAGAGAAAAGAGTCAGGCTGGTGGGGAGCAACAGAAAGCAAAAAGAGTAAGCAGAGAAGTTCTAAGTCTGCCTTTCTTCCTGGTCCAGGACACACGCCCCTCCTGCACAAGTAACTCACAATCTTCCTGCACCTAGTAATCACCAGACACTCAGCTGATAGAAAAATGCAAGTTAGCTCACTGCAACCTTGGCATTATCTGTACTGCACAAAGCCCTCTTCAGCACACAGCACCATCCCATAAAATCTCCAGCAAGCCTTTATCTCCTTGCAGTCAGCTCCTCTGTTGCTAACCTGCCTGTTGCTTCCTTGCAAACACACTCTCATATCTTCTCTATTAAATCTGCCTTTCTATACCTAAAACCGTCTTGGTAAATTCTTCTGACTGCCTGTACCACCAGCCCTGATAGTCACTGATCACCTGCAACATTTTGGTGACCTGTACGGGAAACTCTCCTTACAGAGAACCCTCTCCCTCCCTTTCTTTTTCCCAACTTGGAACCCTCAGTGGACAGCATCTAAGCGCTAAGACAACTGAAGGCCTCTGGCTGGAGCTACACTCCAGTGGGACTGAAAGGTGTCCATGTGAAAGCGACTAACCTCCTCCAGTCCAGCCCGGATAGTCGCTAATCACCTGTGACATCCCTTGGTATTCCCACCTCAGCTACGGCACTGCGATTCCTTACAGTTGACCAAGGTAGCTACGAGGTATCCTTTACTTCTTTCCCTTTAACTTCTGCATCCAATCCATTACTAAATCCAGTCCTTTTCACCTCCAAAATATATCCCAAATCCCAACATCCATATTGATAAGCTCACTCCCCAGCCTCTCAGTTCTGGCCCTCTTCACCACCAGCCTCTTCTCTCCATCCTCACTGCCACCACCCTAAGATAAACCACCAGCAGCATCTCCCACCTGCCTACCTTGACGGTTTCTGCTTAAAATCCTTTCCTGGCTTCCCAAGACTCAGACAAAAATACAGATTATTTGCTACAGCCTTCAAAGCCTGTCTAACCTCTGCAGGTAAATAGATGCTTAGGGCTGGGGAGGGGCAGGGCTGACAGATGGGTTGGTAACAGGAGGCTATGGATGGAGGAGGAGGCTGCCTGACCCAATAACTAAACTGCAGAGGTTGGGTTTTGCTTTATTGCATTACTTTCCAACTAGTATTATATGCCTAAGGTATAAAACTCAAAGGATATGGCCAGGTGCAGCGGCTCATGCCTGTAATCCCAGCACTTTGGGAGGCCGAGGTGGGTGGATTACCTGAGGTCAGGAGTTTGAGACCAGCCTGGCCAACATGGGGAAACCCCATCTCTACTAAAAATACAAAACTTAGCCAAACATGGTGGCTATAATTCCAGCTACTAAGAAGGCTGAGGCAGGAGAATTACTGGAACCCAGAAACTGAAGGTTGCAATGAGCTGAGATCACACCACTGCACTCCAGTCTGGGTGACAGAGTGAAACTTCGTCTCAACAACAACAAAAAACTCAAAGAATACAACTCCCTCCTGTGTCCTTAGTCCACCCTAATCTCCTAACCAGTTTCTTTCACATCTTCCCTTCAGGGGCACTATCTGTACCTCTGCACACATGCCAGGCAGAGCCCCCACGATCCCACATGTGAGCACACAGGATACACTACCTGTTGCGCATTTTCTTCACTTATCAGCGGTTGGAGGTCCATCCGTATCAGCACCTGCAGAGCTGCTGCACTTTTCTGAACACGTGCGCAGTCCTCCCTGACATGAACGAATCTTTAGATATTTTTTTTTTTTTTTTTTTTTTTTTTGAGACAGAGTCTCACTCTGTTGCCAGGCGTCAGGCTGGAGTGCAGTGGCACAATCTTGGCTCACTGCAACCTCTGCCTCCCGGGTTCAAGCAATTCTCCTGCCTCAGCTTCCCGAGTAGCTGGGACTACAGGCGCACGCCACCACACCCAGCTAATTTTTTTTTGTATTTTTAGTAGAGACAGGGTTTCACCATGTTGGCCAGGATGATCTCGATCTCTTGACCTCGTGATCCGCCCGCCTCGGCCTCCCAAAGTGCTGGGATTACAGGCTTGAGCCACCGTGCCCGGCCTCTTTAGATATTTAACCAGTCCCCCACTGTGCAGCTGGGTGGTTCCCAATCCTTTGCCAGGCCACCTGGTGAGGATCTAGCCCGTCTCCTTTCTACTCTGCCCACTTACCTCCCACCCTCGCCACCACCACCCCTCAGGCTCACTGCTGTCTCCCCCACACCAAATCCCTTCCTGTCCCTGAACCCGTCAAGCCTCCTCTTGCTTTGGGCTTTGTGTCTGCTGCTCCACAAGAGAAGTGCTTTTGTCCTGGTTCTTGGCAAATAGCTTGCTCCTTCCCTTTCTTGGCTAGTCAATGAAATGTCACCCCCTAGAGTGACCTGCCCTGACCACACTATCTAAAATGGTCTTCCCTGGTTACTACCTCTCTCATTCCTTTCACTATTTCTTTCCTTCAGAGCATTTCTCTCAATTATCTGGATTCATTGTTTCCATGAATACTGATCCTCTGTAAGCTCCATAAAAGCAGTGGCTCTCTCTGTCCTGAGTCCCATACCCACATCCACAGGACACAGCAGGGCATTGCGAATGATCAATAAATATTTTTTGGGCCAGATGGGATGGCTCACACTTGTAATCTCAACACTTTGGGAGGCAGGGCAGACAGATGGCTTGAGCCTAGGAGTTCAAGACCAACCTGAGAAATATGGTGAAACCCTGTCTCTACAAAAAATACAAAAATTAAGAGGGCATGATGGTGCATACCTGTAGTTCCAGCTACTCGGGAGGTGGAGGTGGGAGGATCCCTTGAACCCCATAGGTGGAGACTGAAGTTAGCCAAGATTGCGCCACTACACTCCAGCCTGGGCAACAGAGTGAAACCCCATATCAAAAGAAACAAAGTGGCCAGGCACGGTGGCTCACGCCTATAATTCCAGCACTTTGGGAGGCCGAGGCGGGTGGATCACGAGGTCAGGAGATCAAGACCATTGCTGGCCAACATGGTGAAACCCCATCTCTACTAAAAATACAAAAAAGTTAGCTGGGCATGGTGGTGCACACCTGTAGTCCCAGCTGCTCAGGAGGCTGAGGCAGGAGAATTGCTTGAACCCAGGAGGCAAAGATTGCAGTGAGCCGAGATTGCACCACTGCACTACAGCCTGGGCGACTGTGCAAGATTCTGTTTAAAAAAAAAAAAAAAAAGTTTATTTTGAATGAATTAATTGGTTGACTGATGGCAGAACACTGAATGCTTACAAAGTGCCAGACACCACGCTAGGTACTTACCATATATTACTGCATTTAGTTCTCTCAATATTTTACAGATGAGAAAACAGATATTAGAAAGTAATCGGCCAGGTGCGGTGGCTCACGCCTGCAATCCCAGCACTTTGGGAGGCCAAGGTGGGTAGATCAAGAGGTCAGGAGCTCAAGACCAGCCCGGCTAAGATGGTGAAACCCCGTCTCTACTACAAATACAAAAATTAGCTGGGCATGGTAGCAGGCTCCTATAATCCCAGCTACTCGGGAGGCTGAGGCAGGAAAATCACTTGAATCCCAGGGGACGGAGGTTGCAGTGAGCCAAGATCACACACCAGGGCAACAGAGTGAGACTCCATCTCAGAAGAAAAAAGGAAAGTAATCTCACCGGGCATGGAGGCTCACACCTGTAATCCTGGCACTTTGGGAGGCCGAGGCAGGTGGATCATCTGAGGTCAGGAGTTTGAGACTACCCTGGCTAACATGGTGAAACCCTGTCTCTACTAAAAATATAAAAATTAGCCAGGTGTGGTGGTGCATGCCTGTAATCCCTGCTACTCAGGAGGCTGAGACAGGAGAATTGCTTGAACCCAGGAAGCGGAGGTTGCAGTGAGCTGAGATCACACCACCGCACTTCAGCCTGCGCGATGTGGGTGAGATTGCATCTCAAAAATAAAAAAACAAAAAGAAAGAAATCTCTAGGTCTGGTCCAGTAGCTCAAGCCTATAATCCCAGTACTTTGGGAGGCGAAGGTGGGAGGATCACTTGAGCTCAGGAGTTTAAGACCAACCATGGTAACATAGGGAGAGCCCATCTCTACAAAAAATACAAAAATTACCCAGTCATGGTGGTGCACACCTGTGGCCCCATCTGCTTGGGAGGCTGAAGTGGGAGGATCACTTGAGCCCAGGAGGCTGAGGCAGCAGTGAGCCGTTACTGCACCACTGCACTCCAGCCTGGGTGACAGAGCAAGACCCTGTCTCAAAACACTTTTTAAAAAAGCAATCTCTCTTAAGAGATGGAGTGCACATTCAAACTCAGACCTGATTCTAGGTTAAAACAGAAAATAGAAAATATTCTGGCTGGGCACAATGGCTCATGCCTGTAATCCTAGCACTTTGGGGGGGCCAAGGCGGGCGGATCATGAGGTCAAGAGATCGAGACCATCCTGGCCAACATGGTGAAACCCTGTCTCTACTAAAAATACAAAAATCAGCTGTGTGTGGTGGCTCACACCTATAGTCCCAGCTAATCGGGAGGCTGGGGCTGGAGAATCACTTGAACCCAGAAGTGGAGGTTACAGTGAGCCAAGATCATCCCACTGCACTCCAGCCTGGCAATACATCGAGGCTCTGTCTCAAAAAAAAAAAAAAAGAAAGAAAGAAAGAAAATATTCCAAGCTGGATAAAACACAGTAGTTAGAACTATCACACCCTCATACATTAAAAAAGAGCTACAAAAAAATAAAAACAGGCCGAGCACGGTGGCTCATGCCTGTAATCCCAGCACTTTGGCACTTTGGGAGGCTGAGGCAGGTGGATCATTTGAGGTCAGGAGTTTGAGACCAGCCTAGTGAATATGGCAAAACCCTGTCTCTACTAGAAATACAAAAATCAGCCAGGCAGGGTGGTGGGTGCCTGTAGTCCCAGCTGCTTGGGAGGCTGAGACAGGAGAATTGCTTGAACCTGGGAGACAGAGGTTACAGTGAGCCGAGATCCCCCACTGTACTCCAACCTGGGCAAGAGTAAGACTGTCTCAAATAAATAAATAAGTAGAAATAAAAATAAAAGAACTAGCACACCTTAAACTCAGAGTTATACATCCAGGATGGGGAAAAAGAAACATCTTACTGGTTAAGAGTGGTTCTCTTACACACTCAAAGGAGAGGGGCATTAGATGGCATTAGATGGGCAATTACTCACCTCTCAAACTTCAGTTTTCACATGTGCACAGTAAAAAGATTATGTGTATTCGAAATGTAAAGAAGAATGTGGGAAATTATTAAATGGATAGCTGAGTTTACCATCTTTACAGTACTGCATACGTTGCAGTTTAGCATCTCAGTGCTCACACTCATACAAGTATCTGTTTGGTTTTTTTTTTTCAGAGATAGGGTCTCACTCCGTTACCCAGGCTAGATTGCAGTGACGTGATCGTAGCTCACTGCAGCCTCTGTAGTCTACTTAGGCTTAGGCAATCCTCCTGCCTCAGCCTCCAGAGTTGCTGGGACTCCAGGTGGGCACCATCACACCTGGCTAATTTTCTTAGCTTTTGTAGAGACAGGGTCTTGCTATGTTACCCAGTCTGGTCTTGAATTCCTGGCCTTAGGAGATAGATCCTCCTGGCTCAACCTCCCAAAGCCCAGGGATTATGGGCGTGAGCCACCTCACCCAGCCACAAGCATCTTTTTTATCCCACATTATCTTATATGAAGCCATTTACTTGTACCACAGAAATCCTTTTTATTCATAACTCAAGTCTTCCTGTAATTTTTCTCTCTTCTTAAATTGTCTCATTATCACAGACATAAAATACCTGGCATTTACCTATAAAAATCTCATTCCAGGGTTTCCAAAACCACACGCTTCTTCCCTGTTTTTGGACATGTTCCAAAGACAACCAGTTTTCAAGATAAAGATCTTTCCCTCTTCCACACAAAGGATTTATAGTCAAGTTCATGGTCACTGCAGTGACATATCATTACCACTGGTGAGCAGAGACAAATCAGAACCTTAAACAATCAACAAGGCAGTTGATCCTGACAGCTAGAAAGCAGCAACACACTGCTGACCTAACTTTTATAAAAGCATTGTTTCCGGGTCACCTTCTTAGGCAGAGACTGGAAATCAAAGACTAACAGAAGAATGGTGTCTCTCAAGAGGCAAGCCAGGTATGAAATCCAAGCCCCTCCACTTAAGTAACTTCTCTGAATCTCAATTTCTTTCTTCCTTTTTTTTTTTTTTTTAAAGACAGAGTCTGACCCCGCTGCCCAGGCTGGAATGCAGTGGCGTGATCTCGGCTCCCTGCAACCTCCGCCTCCCGGGTTCGAGTGATTCTTCTGCCTCAGCATCCCGAGTAGCTGGGATTACAGGCGTGTACCACCACAACCGGTTAATTCTTTTTTTTTTTTTCTTTTTAGTAGAGTCGGGGTTTCACCATGTTGGCCAGGCTGTTCTTGAACGCCTGACCTCAAGTGATCCAACTGCTTCGGCCTCCCAAAGTGCTGGGATTACAGGCAGGAGACACTGCGCCCAACCTGAAGCTCAATTCCTCATGTATTGATTAAATGAGATAATTTATTTGGAGTTCTTAGTATAGAGCTTGGTATACAAGAAACATCCAACAAATTGAAAAATCATTGAAGCACCAAAGCACTGAAGACATTCCCTTCAACAACTACTATTTTATATAAGTTATAAACACATGTGTATATAAACTTGTGTAAAGGTAGAAATAAAGTGGTGGACAAAAAGATAACAATTGAATGCTTTTGCTCACTCCAGGAACCACTCCTCCCTATGAACTTTCTGTAAGAGTTATCACGAGATGGCCTACAATCTTACATTTCAAGAAAACAGTAAAAACTCCGGGGACACATTCCCATTATCGCCTGTCAAAACCGAGAATAAACAGAACACACCCTGCGAAGAATAAGGAGGGAATGACGAATAATTTGACCAAATTCCTTGACGGAGATCATGGTAGTTACCAGAAAACAAAGACAGTTACTCCACTGAGACCACTCTCCTTCTCTGACCTCTATACATCCTTCCCAAAAAGCCTCCCCCACCTACCTGAAAAGCATCTCCTCTCTCCTGGTCCGAACGACAAGCCCTTTTCTGGTCAAATCAGAATCTCCCAAACCCACAGCTGGAGAGCAGGCGAGCGAGGAGCACAAAAGCTGCCGCCGCGTGGGTCCCAGCCGGGCCGCAGGGTCCCCCGGGGGTCCTTCTCCTCCCCACCCTCCCCCTCGCGGTCCCCCCGTGACCGCCGGGACCCCAGAACCGGGCCGGGGGGGCGGATGGAAGGCGCGAGGGGCCGATCCTGCCCGGGCACCCCACCCACGGCGGGGGCCGCCACCTCCATCTCTGCACCGCCCTCCCGACCCGGGAAGCCCCTTGGATTGGACCCGCCCCCGCCCCTAGCAGGGCTCCGGCCCCACGCATCACGGCTCGCGCACCCGAGACACGCAGTGGTCGCCGCTCTCCAGCCCCGGCTCCGCTCGCCTTGTCCGCTGAGCTCCGCTGCCCGCCGCCCCAGCCGCCAGCTCACCCCTGGGACCGCGGCCAGGGTTTCCGGGCGCCCACGTGACCCTCCCGTCCCGGGGCACGCTGGGAGTTGTAGTCCCGCGGCGCGGCCTCACCTGCTCGCGCGGAAGAGGGCGAGAGGGCGGAGGCCCCAGTGAAGCCAGCTGCTGAGGACCCGGCCAGGAACGTTAGCTGCAAAAGACCAGAGGCAGAGAGAAGAAATGATATGGGGGAGAACTGGTGCATACTTTTCTTTTCTCAAAAGAGCGTTATTCGGTCTTTGTTTTTATAAAAAGTAACACACAACTAAGTGTGCTACTGACCTGCCGTAACTTGAGGTGTCTACGTTAATTAAATGCAGGCCGGTCACAGTGGGCTCACGCCTGTAATCTAACACTTTAGGAAGTCGAGAAGGGGAGGATCACTTGAACCCAGTAGTTCAAGACCAGCCTGAGCAATAAAGCCAGGCCCCGTCTCTACAAAAAATTTTAAAATTAGCCAGGCGTAGTGGCACGTGCCTGCGGTCCCTGCTACTGGGGCAGCCGAGGTGCGAGGATGGCCTGAGCCCAAAAGTTTGAGGCTGGCAGCTGTGATCGCTCCATTGCACTTCAGCCTGGGCAACAGAACAGACCCTGCCTCCAAAAAAAAAAAAAAAAATCCGGCACAAGTGGCTCACACCTGTAATCCTAACACTTTGGGAGGCCGAGGTAGGAGCATCATTTGAGGCCAAGAGTTTGAGACCAGCCTGGGCAAGATACTGAGCGCCCCCCTCCCCCCGCTGTCGTTTCTTTGAAAAATAAATAGCCGAGCTCGGGTGGCTCATGCCTGTAATCCCAGCACTTTGGGAGGCCGAAGGCGGGTGGATTAAGAAATCAGGAGATTGAGACCGTCCTGGCCCACATGGCGAAACCCCGTCTCTACTAAAAATGCAAAAAACTATCTGGGCGTGGTGGCCCACGCCTGTAGTCACAACTACTTGGGAGGCTGAGGCAGAGGAATTGCTTGAAACCAGGAGGTGGAGGTTGCAGTGAGCTAAGATCGTGCCATTGCACTCCAGCCTGGCAACAGAGCAAGACTCCACCTCATAAATAAATAAATAATACAGACACTTGTTTGAATTTGAAAGAAAACTTCTCTTAACCCACAACAACCATTACATACCTGTTCTCAAGATAAACAACCACTAGTTTTCAAATAACAGACTTGACAACACCTTTTGTCAAACATAGTTCCATCATGCTGGCTTTATCCAAAAGCAAAACAAACTTCCCATATCTTTTTCCTGTTAAACTTCACAGCAGGAGGTAGTTTTGCAAATTGGAGCAAGGCGCCCACGCCCAGGAAGTAAGTCTCTTAGCCTCCTGTAGGAACTGGGAGATACAGGAACTCCGTGTCTGCATTTCAAAAAGATGACCCCCAAGACCTTGAGGACACACTTCTGGCAAGAAGCTTATTTCACCATTTAAAGATTTGTATGCATTTGAAAAGGACAGAGGAAGAAATTTTGAAAGAAAAGCAAGAAGACTGAGAAGTCTCTTCCTTCATTTTCAGCAGAGGAATGAAGCCTGTTATTTTTCATTTTTATTTGCCCTTATACAATGGTAGTTTTGTTTCTAGCCCTTACACAGCAGTAGTTTTGTCTCTAGGCATCCAAAGGGAAATATGATGTCAGGGTGAGCAAAAATAAATGAGCCAAATATGTTACTTTTATTTTTAAACATACATTGCGAATCGTTTATTTTTCAGCCTAAAAAAGGAAGCAAATTCTGACACACGCTACAACATAAAGGAACCTTAAAAAACATTATGCTAAGTGAAATAAGTCAGACAGCCAGGTGCAGTGGGTCACACCTGTAGTCCCAGCACTTTGGGGGGGACCAGGCAGGCAGATCACCTGAGGTTGGGAGTTCGAGACCACCCTGACCAACATGGAGAAACCCTGTCTCTACTAAAAACACAGAATTAGCCGGGCATGGTGGCACATGTCTGTAATCCCAGCTACTCTGGAGGCTGAGGCAGGAGAATCACTTGCACCTGGAAGGCAGAGGTTGGGGTGAACCGAGATCACGCCATTGCACTCCAGCCTGGGCAACAAGAGTGAAATTCTGTCTCAAAAATAAAATAAAATAAAATTAGTTAGACATAAAAGGACTAGTACAGTACAATTCCACTTACATGGGTCAGCCAGAATAGTCAAATTCAAATTCAGAGTCAGAAAGTAGCATGGTGGTTGCCCGTGGCTGGAGGGAAGAGGAATTGAGAAATTGTTGTTTAATGGCTATGAAGTTTCCATTTGGGATGACAAAAAAGTCCTGGAGATGGATGGTGATGTTGGCTGCACAACAATGTATTTAATGCCATTGAATTGTATACTTAAAAATAGTTAAAATGGTAAAAATATATATATATATAGTAAAATATATATTTTGTGTTATATTTACATAGGGGTGTGTACATATGTGTGTGTGTATACTATCAAGTATATAATGTTTGTCACCACCACTCAGGGCTAGAATGCCTTCTTAGCCATGTGATGGTGCATACCTATAATCCCAGCTACTAGGGAGGTGGAGGCAGGAGGATTACTTCAATCCCACCTTTGGAGGCTGCAGTGAGCTATGATCGTGTCACTGCACTCCAGCCTGGGTGACAGAGGGAGACCCAGTCTCTTTTTTTTTTTTTTTTTAAAGGCGGGGTTTCATCATGTTGGTCAGGCTGGTCTTGAACTCCCGACCTCAGGTGATCCGCCCGCCTTGGCCTCCAAAGTGCTTGGATTACAGGCGTGAGCCACCACACCTGGCCGACCCAGTCTCTTAAAAACGAAAAAAAAAGTATCTATATACACATACATGTATACATATGAATGCCTTCTTTCCTGGTAGCCCAAGCTATGCTCTTGGTATTCATAGTGACCTTGGTGGAGAGCGTCAGGTGGTAGACAGAGGCAGGATCTCTCTGTCCTTTACTTCCAAAACCATCAGGATATTTAAATATTTGTTTCACTGCTATGTTCAGGTGAAAAAGAAAAAGAAAAGAAAGAAAAAAAATTTTTGTAATATTTATTTTCTACCTGTAGATGTTCTCCAAGTGCTCAGTGGGTCTGAGTCAGGTGACTTTTTGAAAAACAGTAACCAGGCGGGGGCATGGTGGCTCATGCCTGTAATCCCAGCACTTTGGGAGGCGAAGGCAGGCGGATCACCTGAGGTAAGGAATTTGAGACCAGCCTGGCCAGCATGGTGAAACCCCATCTCTACTAAAGATACAAAAATGAGCCAGGCATGGTGGTGGGTGCCTGTAATCCTAGCTACTTGGGAGGCTGAGGCAGGAGAATCACTTGAACCTGGGAGGTGGAGGTTGCAGCGAGCCAGATAGCACCATTGCACTCTATCCTGGGCAACAAGAGCAAAACTCCATCTCAAAAAAAAAAAAAAAAAAAATAGTAACCATTACCAGAAGAAAGACATTTGGACAGTTAACTTCATGACATTGACACTCAACAGGTTTTATTTCCTGCCCCTGGTCACACATTTGCGGTGAATCTTGGCCTGCACTCGATTTCCTCATTGCAGACATGTGCCGGTGGCTCTCAGCCTGCAGTAATGTTTGGCAGGGTCTGTTGTTTTCTTGCTATACCTGCCAGTGTTGAGTTTATCTCACTCAGAAGAGAGTATCCTGAAAATGGATAGGTAACTGGAGTTTTGGGTAAGACAAATTTTTCCAGGTTACCTGAAGACATCATAGAAGTAATATTCGTGGACAGTGAATAAATTGCCCTGTATTTCAGTGCTTCCCAAACATTTTGGACCCAAGCCTACAGTAAAAAATACATTTCAGGCCTGGCACGGTGGCCCACGCTTGTTATCCCAGCACTTTGGGAAACTGATATGAGAGGACTGCTTGAGCCCAGGCGTTTGAGACCAGTCTGAGTGAGGCCCTGGCTCTACAAAAAAGTGAAAAAAATAGCCAGTCCCAGTGGTTCGCACCTGTAATTCCAGCACTTTGGGATCCAAGGCAGGTGGATCATGAGGTCAAGAATTTGAGACCAGGAGGCTGAGACGGGTGGATCACCTGAGGTCAGGAGTTCAAGACCAGCCTGACCAACATGGTAAAACCTCATCTCAAAAAAAAAAAAAAAGAAAAAGAATTTGAGACCAACCTGACCAACAGGTGGAACGCTGTCTCTACTAAAAACACAAAAATTAGTCAGGCATGGTGGCACACACCTGTAATCCCAGCTACTTGGGAGGCTGAGGCAGGAGAATCGCTTGAACCCGGGAGGCAGAGGTTGCAGTGAGCTGAGATTGCAGCACGCACTTCAGCCTGGGCCACAGAGCGAGACTCCATCTCAAAAAAAAAAAAAAAAAAAAAAATAGCTGGACATAATGGTGCACATCTGCAGTCCCAGATACTCAGGAGGCACAGGCAGGAAGATTGCTTGAGCCCAGGAGGTCGAGGCTGCGGTGAGCCATGATGGTGCCACTGACTTCAGCCTGGGTGACAGAGTGAGGTCCTGTCTCAAAAAAAACATTGCTTTTTACATCACCCAGTACAGTATGCACGTGTACAACTGACCCAAACATTTTGCAAAATAGTGGCCACTGTTACTACATGAGATACATTCTGAAATTGTTTCCTAATCCCTTCTTGTGAAAATGCTGGTTGCAACCCACTAAAACTGATTTCATGACTCATTTATAGGTCTCAGCCCACAGTCTGGGAACAGGACACCAATGTAAACATTTTATCAAACAGGACGTTTCCATTTCAATTTTGCTTATTAGGTCTCTAATGCTATTTAACTGCCTGCATATCACATCCTATGTAGTGGAGAAAATCTAGTCCCTGTGATAGACATTGAGAGGCAGTTACTGTTCTAGACTCTGGGGGGGGAAACGATAGTAAGGAAGCTGGGCGTGGTGGCGCATGCCTGTAGTCCAGCTACTGGGGAGGCTGAGGCGGGAGGATCACTTGAGCCCAGGAGTTCTGGGCTGTAGCGCGCTATGCTGATCGGATGTCTGCACTAAGTTCGGCATCAATATGGTGACCTCCTGGGAGTGGGGGACCACCAGGTTGCCTAAGGAGGGGTGAACCAGCCGAGGTCAGAAACGGAGCAGGTCAAAACTCCCGTGCTGATCAGTAGTGGGATCACGCCTGGGAATAGCCACTGCACTCCAGCCTGGGCAACATAACAAGACCCTGTCTCTAAAAATAAGAAAAAGAAAAAGAAAAAATAGTAAGGAAAATTCGCCTCAGCTTTATGCTCCTACTGCCAGCATCTGAGATGGATAAACTTGAGGTTTTCTGGAAGTCAACGTTTGCTCTATGGTAGAATTTTTGAGGGAGTGAGGCAGACATTTTTTTCAGCTTCTTTCTTCCCATACACCTTCAAAGTTCTTTTAGTTTTGTTTTTGTTTCCTTCTCTTTGTATCATCTCCTTTCTCTGACTCCTCACAAAGAGATATTCGGATCCAGGAAACAATTAAATTACCAAAGACTTAAATTACGTACGATCTGGCTAGGCACAGGGGTTCATGCCTTGTAATCCCAGCACTTTGGGAGGCCAAGGCAGGAAGATCACTTGAACCCAGGAGTTTCTTTCCTTTTTTTTTTTTTTGAGAAGGAGTCTCGCTCTGTCACCCAGGATGGAGTGCAGTGGCACAACCTTGGCTCACTGCAACCTCCACTTCCCAGGTTCAAGCAATTTTCCTGCCCAAGCAGCTGTGATTATAGGAGTGCCAGCACACCCAGCTAATTTTTGTATTTTTAGTACAGATGGGGTTTTGCCATGTTGGCTAGGCTGGTCTTAAACTCCTGACCTCAGGTGATCTGCCCGCCTCAGCCAAAAAGTGCTGGGATTACAGGTGTGAGCCACCGCACCCGGTCAATCCCAGGAGTTTCATATCACCATGGGAAACATAGGGAGACCCTGTGTCTAAAAGAAAGAAATAATAACCTGGGCATGGTGGTGTGTGCCTGTAATCCCACCTACTTGGGGAGGCTGAAGTGGGAGGCTTGCTTGAGCCTGGCAGGTCGTGGCGCAGTGAGTCATGATCGCACCGCTGCACTCCAGCCTGGGCCACAGAGCAAGACCGTGTCTCTAAAAAATATGTATATATAATAAAATAAATTACTTAAGATCTGTATCCTCCTTTAGCTGTTAGATGTTAGATGTTCTCTCAACTAACAACCCCCAGGCCAGCTGTAGTCCCAGATACTCAGGAGGCTGAGGCAGGAGGATTGCTTGAGCCCAGGAGGTCGAGGCTGCAATGAGCCATGATGGTGCCACTGCACTTCAGCTTGGGTGACAGAGTAAGACCCTGTCCCAAAATAAATAAATACATATTTTTTTATATCATCCAATACAATATCCACATGTATAATTGACCCAAACATTTTGCGAAACAATAGTCACTGTTATTATATGAGCTACACTCTGACATTTTTTCCTAACAAGGGACACCAGGACACATTGAGAGCAAAGGACGCAAGGGCACACAAGAGAGAGTAAGTAGAAGGAAGGAGCAGGGGCAGTGTTGCATGGGTCAGCGCTGGCTGAGTTCACCGGCTGTTCCTTCCCTCGAGGGCTTTCCGATAGGCAGGCGAAGGGTGGTGAGAAAGCTAGCTCTGCGCCCTGCCCTGTGCTGGCCAGCACTCACCTGACGCTTTGTACCCTGCGGCAGTCCGGGCAGGTGGGAGGGATTGCACTCTCCTTTCACTTTCTCAGGCCACCAAACCCGACACCTGGGGCCAGAACTACACTTCCCACCAAGCAGTGAGGCAGGAGGAAGAAGGGGGCACTGAGGGCCGAAAAGGAAAACCAGAAGAAAGAGAAAACATTACCTGCTGACCAGCAGAGGTGAGGGAGCGAGACAGATAAGTGACAGGTGAACCGGGAAGGAGAAGGCTTCGGGATTTCGGAGGGAGGGCATCCTCGGGGTGGACGCTGCCTGTTTGTCCTCGCAAGGCTTTTGGCTACATTAAAGGGGGCTTTTGTGGAAACCCTGAGGACTCCGGAGGGCGAGGGGGGAGACATGGAGATAAAGTCTCAGCTCAAGTTACAGTGATAAGACCAAGACACCGGAAGTGGAATGGCTGTCTTTAGTTGAAAAGTCAGAGAGGAAACTGGTGGTTTGATTGTCTGTTGTCTGCTGGATTATCTATCTACCCCTATGTGATTTCAGAGAGGTCCAAGAGAGGTATGGGATCCTTCTTTGTCATCTTAAGGCCCTGGGTTTTTGCATGCAGATTGGACATTTGAGTGCATTTTACCTTGTGTGATGAGACAGACGGCCCTTTTCTATGACTTTAGAGGAAACCAGAGTAAACCGGGGAAGTGGAGAAGGATGTCACAAGGCTGGGGCAATTTGCAGCACATTAAATGTAATCGTTAAATGGGATCAGGTTTCAGTTACTTTTAGAGCTATTGGATGAGGAGACAATCACACTTCTCTTGAAAAACAATTAAAGAGGCTGGGGCAGAAAATAAGAAAATAAATTTTTTTTTTTAATTAAAAAAAAAAAAAGAGGCTGGGGAGGCCAGGTGTGGTGGCTCATGCCTGTAATCCCAGCACTTTGGGAGGCCGAGGAGGGCAGATCATGAGGTCAGGAAATCAAGACCATCCTGGCCAACATGGTGAAACCCCATCTCTACTGAAATAAAAAAATTAGCCGGGCATGGTAGCACATGCCTGTAGCCCCAGCTACTTGGGAGGCTGAGGCAGGGGGAATTGCTTGAACCCAAGAGGCGGAGATTGCAGTGAGCCAAGATTATGCCACTGCAATCCAGCTGTCGACAGAGCGAGACTCAGTCCCTCCCCCAAAAAAAAACCAGGCTGGGGATATTCTCTTCCGGGGATATTTTTGCTACTTCAAATATCTGATGGGCTGTCATGAGGAACAGGAATGTGATGTGTTTTGGCAGAGTCAGGATAGACTGAGCTAGACAGATGGAAACCTCACAGAGGGAGGTGTCAATCCCACAGAAGTGAGAGCTGCCCAGTGCAAAATGGAAATTTTTCAGGATGTAGTCAGTTCCTTTCGATCAAAGATATTTAAGCATAGGTGGGGGCTGGGTGTGGTGGCTCACGCCTGTAATCCAAGCACTTTGGGAGGCCAAGGCGGGCGGATCACCTGAGGTTGGGGGTTCAAGACCAGCCTGACCAGCATGGTGAAACCCTGTCTTAAAAAAAAAAAAAAAGCATAGGCGGATATTTAAGCCAGGGATGCTGATGGTGGGAGTAAAGTTTCAGGTAGGTGACTTGGTCAGTTGGTGTTTTCCAAATCTGGCTCATCATCAGAATCACCTGGGGAAGAGATAGTAAGAGAGAGGAAGAGAGAGAGGTTTTGGTTTTGTGTTTTTAACTTTAAAATATGTTTAGTGCACCAGACACAGTCGCTCATGCCTGTAATCCCAGCAGTTTGGGAGGCTGCGGCAGAAGGATCACTTGATGCCAGGAGTTTGAAAGTGGTCTGGGCAACATAATGAGAACCTTTCTGTCTCTATTAAAATAATAAGAAATAGGCCAGATACAGTGGCTCACACCTGTAATCCCAGCAATTTGGGAGGCCGAGGCAGGCGGATCACTTGAGGTCAGGAGTTCAAGATCAGCCTGGCCAACATGGTAAAACCCCATCTCTACTAAAAATACAAAAATTAGCTGGATGTGGTGGCAAGTGCCTGTAATCCCAGCTACTTGGAAGGCTGAGCCAATGAATTGCTTGAACCCAGGAGGTAGAGGTTGCAGTGAGCCAAGATTGCACCATTGCACTCTAGCCTTGGCAACAGAGCAAGACTCCATCTCAAAAAAAAAAAACCAAAACAAACAAAAAAAATTAGCCAGCCATGGTGGCATGCACCTGTAATCCCAGCTACTCGGGAAGCTAAGGCAGGAGAATCCCTTGAACACAGGAAGTAGAGTTTGCAGTGAGCCAAGATTGCACCACTATACTCCAGCCTGGCGACAGAGCAAGACTCTGTCTCAAAAAAAAAAAAAGAAAAGAAAAGAAAAAAAATACTAAGAAATAATTTTTCTTTTGCTTTTTCTTTTTTTTTTTTTTTAAAGATGCAGTTTCACCATGATGGCCAGGCTGGGCTTGAACTCCTGAACTCAGGTGATCCACCCACCTCAGCCTCCCAAAGTGCTAGGATTACAGGCGTGAGCCACAGCACCCGGCTGAAATAATTTTTAAAAGAACAAGATAAAATATATTTAGTAAGTCTGGGATGAGCTCCAAAAATATGTATTTTTCAATGATATTCCCAGATAATTCTGATAATCAGCTGGTTTGTGAAACACTGTCATTAGAAACCTTCATTTTCTGGCCAGGCGCGGTGGCTCATGCCTGTAATCCCAGGACTTTGGGAGGCTGAGGCAGGCAGATCACCTGAGGTAAGGAGTTTGAGACCTGCCTGGCCAACATGGTGAAACCCTGTCTCTACTAAAACTACAAAAATTAGTCAGGCATGGTGGCAGGCGCCTGTAATCCCAGCTACTTGGGGAGATTGAGGCAAGAGAATTACTTGAACCCCAGAGGTGGAGGTTGCAATGAGCTGAAACCGCACCATTACACTCCAGCCTGGGCAAGAAGAGTGAAACTCCATCTCAAAAAAAAAGAGGCCACGCATGGTGGCTCCTGTCTGAAATCCCAGCACTTTGGGAGGCCTAGGCGGGTGGATCACGAGGTCAACAGATTGAGACCATCCTGGCCAACATGGTGAAATCCCATCTCTACTAAAAATACAAAATTAAGGCTGGCCGCCATGGTTCATGCCTGTAATCCCAGTATTTTGGGAGGCCGTGGTCAGGAGTTCAAGACCAGCCAGGCCAATATGGTGAAACCCCCTCTACTAAAAAATACAAAAATTAGCCAGACATGGTGATGCACACCTATAGTCCCAGCTACTCAGGAGGCTGAAGTAGGAGAATCACTAGAACCTGGGAGACGGAGGTTGCAGTGAGCCAAGATCGTGCTACTGCACTCCAGCCTGGGGCACAGGGCTAGACTCCATCTCAAAAAATGAAAATAAATATACAAAAATGAGCTGGGCATGGTGACGTGTGCCTGCAATCCCAGCTACTCAGGAGGCTGAGGCAGCAGAATCGCTTGAACCTGGGAGGCGGAGATTGCAGTGAGCCAAAATCATGCCACTGCACTACAGCCTAGAGATAGAGCGAAGCGAGACTCCATCTCAAAAAAAAAAAAAAAGTATATATATATTTTTCAATGATACTCCCAGATAATTCTGATAATCAATTAGTTTGTGAAACACTGTCATTAGAAACCTTTTTTGTTGTTGTTGTTTTTTTGTTGTTGTTTTTTATGAGATGGAATTTCGGTCTTGTTGCCCAGGCTGGAATGTAGTGGTGCAATCTTGGCCCACCACAACCTCCTCCTCCCAGTTTCAAGCGACTTTCCTGCCTCAGCCTCCCAAGTAGCTGCGATTACAGGCATGCGTCACCACACCTGGCTAATTTTGTGTTTTTAGTAGAGACAGAATTTCTCCATGTTGGTCAGGCTGGTCTTAAACTCCTGACTCAGGTGATCCACCCACCTCGGCCTCCCAAAGTGCTGGGATTACAGGTGTGAGCCACTGTGCCCGGCCTGGACAGTCAGTCTTACAGCAGTTGGGAGGCTTTCTCCCCAGATGAAATTAACACTGGTAGGACCTCCAATGGCAGGTGAGTCACTGCTACGGGAATTTTCTCTGCCATCCTCCTGCTCTGTGGGCACTCTGATAGAGCATGTGGCGCCTCATCTCCAGGTCTGGGATACATCAGTACTTTTTTTTTTTTTTTTGAGATTGAGTCTTGCTCTGTCGCCAGGCTGGAATATAGTGGTTCGATCTCATCTCACTGCAACCTCCACCTCCCGGTTCAAGCAATTCTCCTGCCTCAGCCTCCCGAGTAGCTGGTGCTACAGGTGCACACCATGATGCCCGGCTAACTTTTTGTATTTTAGTAGAGACGGGGTTTCACCATGTTGGCCAGGATGGTCTCAATCTCCTGACCTTGTGATTCAACTGCCTCAGCCTCCCAAAGTGTTGGGATTACAGGCGTGAGCCACCGCACCCGGCCACATCAGTGCTTTTATCTGATGGTGTGGACCATCCACTAGACCCACCAGAGAATGGCAATAGAACCTTTTTATTCTAAGGGGACCCCTAAAGTAAGATCAACACATGTAGGGCAGATCTCAGCTTATGCGGGCAACTCTTCTGTGCCTGACTAGCTAGCATCATTAGCATCGTCCTCTCACAGGGTGTAGCGCTGTGAAGGTAATGACCTCCCTCCGTCTTGTCATCTACTGGCTCCCCAGTTCCTGGTGCTGAATTCCATCCTTTCTTCCTAGCTCTGTTCTAGGTGGCAAGAGCCATGCAGTTCTCCAGCTCAGCCCGGGCAGCAGATGAGAACTTTGACTATCTGTTCAAGATTATCCTCATTGGGGGATTCTAATGTGGGGAAGACGTGTGTGGTGCAGCACTTCAAGTCTGGAGTCTACACTGAGACACAGCAGAACACGATTGGGGTCGACTTTACCGTGCGCTCTCTTGATATCGATGGCAAGAAAGTGAAGGTCAGAAGGCACTGGGACAGGACTGGTTCCACCTTTTTCAGCCAGAATTTCCAACACAAAGCACATGTCTGAGAAATAAAAGATTTCAGTACAGGCTGGGCATGGGGGCTCACGCCTGTAATCCTAGCACTTTGGGAGGCCAAGGCAGGCGAATTGCCTGAGCTTAGGAGTTCAAGAACAGCCTGGGCAACATGGTGAATCCCCATCTCTTCTAAAAATACAAAAATTAGCTGGGCGTGATGGTGTGCACCTATAGTCCCAGCTACTCGGGAGGCTGAGGCAGGAGAATCACTTGAACCCGGGAGGTGGAGGTTGCAGTGAGCAGATATCGCGCCACTACACTCCAGCCTGTGCAACAGAGTGAAACTCCATCCCAAAACAAAAAAAAAAAGATTTCAGTACGAAACATGAAATCATAGAAATAAGGATTTGGAAAAACATAGGAATATTAAATGAGACATGAACCCAGAAGCCATAAAGGAAAATACTGCTGAATTTAACTATAAAGGTCAAATTCATACATTGCTATATAACTATATAAAGGTCAAGTTTGCTTTTTTGGGGGGAGGAAGACAGGGTTTTTGTTTCTGTTTTTGTTTTGGGTTTTTGTTGTTGTTGATGTTGTTGCTGTTGAGACAGAGTCTTGCTCTGTCGCCAGGCTGGAGTGCAGTGGTGAAATCTCGGCTCACTGCAGCCTCTGCCTCCCAGGTTCAAGCGATTCTCCTGCCTCAGCCTCCTGAGTAGCTGGGACTACAGGCACATACGACCATGCTCGGCTAATTTTTTGTATTTTTAGTAGAGACGGGGTTTCACTGTCTTAGCCAGGATAGTCGCGTTCTCCTGACCTCATGATCCGCCTGCCTTGGCCTCCCAAAGTGCTGGGATTACAGGCAGGAGCTCCAGCACCCAGCCTGTTTTTGGTTTTTTTTTGAGACAGAGTCTCACTCCATCACCCAGACTGGAGTGCAATAGCGCAATTTCAGCTCACTGCAACTTCTGCCTCCTGGGCTCAAGCAATTCTCATGCCTCAGCATTCCAAGTAGCTAGATTTACAGGTGCGCACCACCATGCCTGGCTAATTTTTTTTAAGGGGAGGGGAAGGGAGGGATTGGAGGAAGGTGGGGAAGAGGAGGGAGGAGGAGGAGGAGGAAGGATGAATTTTTGCATTTTTAGTAGAGACAGGGTTTCAATATGTTGGCCAGACTGGTCTTGAACTCCTGACCTCAAGTGATCCACCCGCCTCTACCTCCCAAAGTGCTGGGATTACAGGTGTGAGCCACAGTGCCTGGCCTGAGACGGGGTCTTGCTCTGTCACCCAGACTGGAGTGCAGTGGCATGATCATAGCTCACTCCAGCCTCTGTCTTCCCAGCTCAAGGGATCCTCTCACCTCAGCCCTGAATAGCTGGGATCACAGGTGCACCTCACCATGCCCCACTCATTTTTTAAATTCTTTTGTAGCGACGGGGTTTCCCTGTGTTGCTCAGGCCAGTCTCAAACTCCTGGGCTCAAACAATCCTTCCACCTCACCCTCCCAAAGTGCTGGGTTTACAGGCTTATGCCACCATGCCTGGCCTTAAAAGATCAAATTTTCTAGTGGCCGGGTGAGGTGGCTCACATCTGTAATCCCAAGCCTGGCCAACATGGTGAAACCCTGTCTCTACTAAAAATACAAAATTTAGCTGGGCATGGTGGTGCATGCCTCTAATCCCAGATACTCAGGAGGCTGAGGCAGGAGCATTGCTTGAATCAGGACCTGGGAGGCGGAGGTTGCAGTGAGCTGAGATCACGTCACTGCACTCCAGCCTGGGCTACAGAGCGAGACTCTGTCTCCAAAAAAAAAAAAAGAAGGTAAAAAAATACTGGTGAAATATAATAAATGGATCTTATTTGGGATCTTGATGAAATAAGAACAACTGTAAAAAAAAAAATTGGGGGCATAGTCAGGAAAATTTTAATAGGATCTGGTTATTAGATGATACCAAGGAGTTGTTGAAAAGTTTATTAACAGTGATAATGGCATTATGCATATGGAAAAAAATGTAATTTCTATAGGAATGTATACTGATACAAGAACAGGTGAAATGACGTGAAGTCACGGATTTGCTTTAAAATCATTCCTGAAGAGGCCGGGCATGGTGGCTCACGTCTGTAATCTTAGCACTTCGAGGGCCCAGGTAGGAAGATTGCTTGAGGCCAGAAGTTCAAGATCAACCTAGCCAACGTAGTGAAACTCTGTCTCTTTAAAATAAACAATTAGGCCAGGCATGATGGCTCACACCTGTAATCCCAACACTTTGGGAGACTGAGGCAGGTGGATCACTTGAGGCCAGGAGTTTGAGACCAGCCTGGCTAACATGGTGAAACCCCATCTCTACTAAAAATACAAAAACTAAGCCGGGTGTGGTGGCATGTGCCTGTAATCCCCGCTGCTTGGGAGGCTTGAGGCATGAGAATCACTTAAACCTGGGAGGCAGAGGTTGCAGTGAGCTGAGATCACACCACTGCACTTCAGCCTGGGAAGCAGAGCAAGGCTCTGTCTCAAAAAGATAAAATAATAAATAAAAAATTAAAAAATACCTCAAAGAAATTAACAGACAGGGCTAGATGAAGCAGGTAGCAAAATCTCATTAATCATTGAATCTGGGTGATAGATGTACGAGGGTTCTTTTTTAATTTTTTTGAGACAGGGTCTCACTTTGTTACCAAGGTGGAAGGCAGTGGTGCACAATTTCAGCTCACTACAGCCTCGACCTCCTGGGCTCAAGGGATCCTCCTGCCTCAGCCTCCCAAGTAGCTGGGACTATAGGCATGCACCACCATGCCCAGCTAATTTTTGTATTTTTTATAGAGATGGAGTTTCACCATGTTGCCCAGGCTGGTCTCAAACCTCTGAGCTTAAGCAATCTGCCACCTCCCAAAGTGCTGGGGATCACTGAGCCCCTGCAGCCAGCCTCAATCTTCTGTTATCTCTAGTTTTGGTGTATGTTTGCAAACTTTCTATAAAAAATAAATGTTATGTAAATAGTATGAGAATATGAAGAAACAGTTACCCTCAGGCACTGTGAGGGGCTGTGTGAATTGGTGCTGCCGCTTGGGTGGCAATTTGGGAGGTATTATTGTGAGGACATTCCAAACATGAGCAGCTTGAGTATTCCTTTAAAATCAGAACAGCTTGGGCCAGGGCAGTGGCTCATGCCTGTAATCCCAGCACTTTGGAAGGCCGAGGCTGGTGAATCACATGAGGTCAGGAGTTCGAGACCAGCCTGGCCAACATGGTGAAACCCCCTCTCTACTAAAGATATAAAAAATTAGCTGGGCCTGGGGACACATGCCTGTAATCCTAGCTACTTGAGAGGCTGAGGTAGGAGAATTGAAATGGGGGAGGCAGAGGTTGCAGTGAGCTGAGATCTCACCAATGCACTCCAGCCTGGGTGACAGGGTGAGACTCTGTCTCAAAAAAAAAAAAACAGTTTAGCCAATATTATCATCTTTGCCAGTCTTCAGATCCATGGGCAGACTAAAAAGAGGGCCGGCGCAGTGGCTCACGCCTATAATCCCAGCACTTTGGGAGGCCGAGGCGGGCAGATCACCTGAGGTTCAGAGTTCAAGACCAGCCTGACCAATATGGTGAAACCCTGTCTCTAAAAAAAAAAAAAGAATAGATTCCTGGGTCCCACCCCAGATCTACTGGGTCTGAGTATTTATAAGTGAGAGCCAGGCAACTGTGTTTTTAAGATAATGTAGGTGAAGGAGTTTCTATTACCTGTGGGGTCCCTTATTTGGACTCTCCTTCCTGCCCTTCTCCAGATCCAGGTGTGGGACACAGCTGGCCAGGAGCGCTTCCGCACCATCACCCAAAGCTATTACCGCAGTGCCCACGCGGTCATCATCGCCTATGACCTCACCCGGCGGTCCACGTTTGAGTCCATCCCTCACTGGATTCATGAGATAGAGAAATACGGAGCTGCAAATTTGGTCATTATGCTGATCGGTATGGCATTGTTGAAGTTTTTAACTTCTGTTTACTCTCCTCTGAGGATGCTCAGCTCCCTGCCTATTTCTAAGGGCAGTGGAAAATGAAATCCTAAAAGTGCAGGTTATGGATGGGGCCTCAGAAAGTGCCTTTAGGCTGGATGTCACTACACCCAGCTCATTTTTTTGAATTTTTTGTGAAGATAGGGTTTTACCATGTTGCTCAGGCTGGTCTTGAACTTTTGTGCTCAAGTGATCTTCCTGCCTGGTCCTCCCAAAGTGCTGGGATTACAGGCATGAGCCACTGTGCCTGGCCCCTTATTTTTATTTTTGACAATCTCTACTGCAGAGTGAACAAGTGAGCTTGGTTTGTTTTTGTTTTTGTTTTTGAGACAGAGTCTCACTCTGTCGCCCAGGCTGGAGTGCAGTGGCGTGATCTCAGCTCACTGCAACATCCACCTCCCAGGTTCAAGCGATTCTCCTGCCTCAGCCTACACGCATACTATGCATACTATGGAATACTATTCAGCAATAAAGACTACTAGTGATATGCAGAAAACAAACTACTGATTTATACAACAACTGGATGGATCTCAAAGGAATTATGCTGAGTGAAAAAAGCCAATCTCAAAAGGTTACATATATGAATCCATTTATATAATATTCTGGAACTAGAATAGATTGGTGGTTAGCAGGGGCTGAGGACCAGGGGTGGTGAGAGTCAGAAGGAATAGCATGAAAGAGAGCTTTGCGGGTATGGAGGTGTTCAGTACTTAGACTATGGTGGTGATTATAGGAATCTATGCATGTGATCAAACTGTGTATAATTATAAACATACACACAAATAAGTACCTGGGACATTTATTAATTTCATGACAAGAAATCTTTTTTTTCTTTTGAGATGGAATTTTGCACTTGTTGTCCAGGCTGGAGTGCAGTGGCACGATCTTGGCTCACTGCGACCTCCACCTCCTGGGTTCAAGCAATTCTCCTGCCTCAGCCTCCTGAGTAGCTGGGACTACAGGCATGCACCACCACACCCAGCTAATTCTTATATTTTTTGTAGAGATGGGGTTTCTCCATGTTGGCTAGTCTGGTCAAACTCTTGACCTCAGGTGATCCACCCACCTCGGCTTCCCAAAGTGCAAAGATTACAGGCATGAGCCACCAAGCCCAGCCTCATGACAAGAAATCTGATTAAAGTCTGTGGATTGTACGAGTGTCAATTTCCTGGTATTGATGATGTGCTATAGTTATACAAGATATTACCATTGGGGGAAACTGGGTGAAGGGTACAGTGGATCTCTCTCTCTCACTCTACATATGTGTGTGTGTGTGTGTGTGTGTGCATATAAGTGTTTATATATGTATATGTGTATATATGTATGTATATGTCTGTGTGTATGTATCTATATATATCTATATATATAATGACATCCCATATATCTATAATTAAACATGTTTTATGGAAGAAGGGAAAAGAAGGGAAAAAAATACCTACAGAGGCTCCTGTGGGGAAAATAATGAAAACCAGGTTGAGAAACACTAGTCTAGTTTGTCTTAATTACTGCAGTTTTGTAATAAATCTTGATGTGTGGTAGGACAAATCCTGTGGGAAAGTAACTTTATCTTTAGACTCCTGCCTCAGGGAAATCAAAGGCAAACTTTTATGGTGTGTAAATTACAGCTGTCTTAGAAAGTTCTGTAGGCCGGGTGTGGTGGCTCATGTCTATAATCCCAGCACTTTGGGAGGCCAAGACTGGCAGATCACTTGAGGCCAGGAGTTCAAGACCAGCCTGGCCAACATGGTAAAACCCTGTCTCTACTAAAAATACAAAAATTAGCCAGGCGTGGTGACATAGGCCTGTAATCCCAGCTACTCGGGAGGCTAAGGCACGAGAATTGTTTGGACCTGGGAGGCGGAGGTAGCAGTGAGCCGAGATTGCACCACTGTACTCTAGCGTGGGTGACAGAGCAAGAGTCCGTCTCAAAAAAAAAAAAAAAACAAAAGAAAGTCTTCCATTACGCCCCTCCAATACAGCAAATCCTGATCACAGTCTACTCAGCTAACCGAGCCCCTTCTCACACAGCATCCAACACTCTGCTATTTGGGGGTGGGGGTAGAGTAAAAAGAGGAGCAAGGGCTGGGCGAGGTGGCTCACACCTAACTAATGCCAGCACTTTGGGAGGCCGAGGCAGGTAGATCACCTGGGGTTAAGAGTTCGAGACCAGCCTGGCCGACATGGCAAAACCCTATCTCTACTAAAAATACAAAATTAGCTGAGCGTAGTGGCAGGTACCTGTAATCCCAGCTACTCAGGAGGCTGAGGCAGGAGAATCGCTTGAACCTGGGAGATGGAAGTTGCAGTGATACAAGATTGCACCACTGCACTCCAGCCTGGGCTATAAGATCGAAATTCTGTCTCAAAAAAAAAAAGAAGCAAAATTTGAAGGAAGGAGAGGGAAGTCTTAGTGCAACACTCTGGCACAGGCTGTACCTTGTCATACTTGTGGGGGAGATGAATGACAGTCCTTCCAAAGAATGTAGGGGTTTCCCCTGTCTCCATTCATCAGTGGTTTCATTTCAGCAAATGTGCCCTTAACCACAGCACAGTGGCTCACACCTGTAATCCCAGGACTTTGGGAGGCCAAGGCAGTCAGATCACCTGAGGTCAGGAGTTCCAGACCAGCCTGGCCAACATGGCAAAACCCCATCTCTACTAAAAATACAAAACTAGCCAGGCGTGGGGCGGGTGCCTGTAATCCCAGATACTCAGGAGGCTGAGGCAGGAGAATCCCTTGAACCCAGGAGGATGAGGTTGCGGTAAGCTGAGATTGCACCATTGCACTCCAGACTGGACAACAAGAGCAATACTCCATCTCAAAAAAAAAAAAAAGGAAAAAAAACTGTCCTCAATTACCATCTGCAAATGCATGAGGCATGCCTATCAAGGAACTAAAATGTTATTTGTAAAGTTCATTTTGAAAGAAACCAGATTAAGTTACGAAATGAAATATCTGCTTATCTTTTCCTTCCAGGAAATAAATGTGACCTCTGGGAAAAGCGGCACGTCCTGTTCGAGGATGCCTGCACGCTGGCTGAGAAGTACGGCCTCCTGGCTGTTTTGGAGACATCTGCCAAGGAGTCCAAGAACATAGACGAAGTCTTTGTGCTTATGGCCAAGGAGCTGATAGCCCGCAACAGCCTGCACCTCTACGGGGAAAGTGCCCTGAATGGCCCCCCCACTGGACTCCAGCCCAGTCCTTATGGCCCAGGGTCCAAGTGAAAAGACCCACTGCACTTGCTAAGATGTTTGCAAAGCCAGCCACACCCACCAAAGAGGCCATCTCTGAAACCAAAGGTAGCCGGGATACCCTTGTATTGCCCCCGTGGCACTTCAGACCCCAGCGTGGACTTGCCGCTCACCCCTATTCCTCCCCCGTCTGGATGGGCCACACTTCCGCCTTGACTCAGACCACAGGCCGTAGCTGCTGACTCTCAGGAAAAGCAACACCATTGTTTTCATCGACTCTTGACTCCTGGAGAAACCAGGACTTCAGAACAAAGTGTATTCTTCTCCCCTTTCAATTTTCTGTCTCCCCAACGCTTCTGCTGCTTTCTACTGAATTTTGTTTCTTGCTCAGAGAAGAGGGTAGTGAAGGAGAAGAGGGAGGAGAAACAGCAAGAGAGGGAAGAGGCTGTTTGGAACATTCTGGAACAGTTTGAAACAGCTCAGGCAGGAAGAATGGAACAAAAGCCTGCAATGAGAAACCAGAATGCTGCTATCATTTCGTTCCTGATATTCACAGCTCAGGTCTTCACTTTGGGGAGCGAAGCCTTTTAGCAGAAATACCAGAAGTACCATCTTGCCAAATGGTCAGGAACTGTCTGATGGAGATGCAAATGGAATTCCCTCTATTATAGCAGGGCTGACTTGGCCACCCTCCTGGGATAGGGCAGACCCTGCAATTTTTCTTTCTTTTTTTTTGAGACAGGGTCATACTCTGTCACCCAGGCTGGAGTACTAGTGTGGGATATTGGCTCACTGCAACCTTCGCCTCCTGGGTTCAAGAGATCTTCCCACCTCGGTCTCCCAAGTGGCTGGGACTACACGCACACTCCACCACACCTGGCTAGTTTTTGTATGTTTTGTAGAGACAAGGTTTCACCGTGTTGCTCAGGCTGATCTTGAACTCCTAAGCTCAAGTGCTCTGCCTGTCTTGGCTTCCCAAAGTGCTTGGGATTACAGGTGTGAGCCACCATGCCTGGCCCAATTTCTTTCTAGAACCCCATATCATCTGCCAGATCAGAAGTCATTTTTGAATTGAAATTAAATTGGTTGACAGATGAACATCAAGCCAGTGTTGTACCGTCCCTTCTGTAAGATGTGGCCAGAGAGCAGCTGGTGCCTTCTGGGATGGAGTGACCCCAGTTTTCAGAAGCGAACACATAATAGGAGGCTGGAAGGCACCAGGCACCCCCTCGTCTCCAAGACAGTGTTAGGGGACATCAGGGCAAGCAGCAGGAGCAGGCCAGGGAGCCCCTCTAGGGTCCCGGGGCGCTGTGGACACTCACCTGGGGCTTCCAGAAAACAAACACCACTTATGACTGCAGCTGCCATTTACTGAGCTGCTTTTCAGGGACAGAAGCTGTGTGAGGTCTGTGGGAGGTGAATGGTCCCCTTGGTTTGTGATGCCAGTGGAGGCGAAGAGAGGTACCAGCCACATTCTGCTGCTCCTCTTTTTTTTTTTTTTTTTTAAAGACGGGGTTTCACCATGTTGGTCAGGCTGATCTTGAACTCCCGACCTCAGGTGATCCGCCCGCCTTGGCCTCCAAAGTGCTTGGATTACAGGCGTGAGCCACCACGCCCAGCCTTTTTTTTTTTTTTTTTTGAGATGGAGTCTTGCTCTGTCGCCCAGGCTGGCGTGCAATGAAGCGATCTTGGCTCCCTGCAACCTCTGCCTCCTGGGTTCAAGCAATTCTCCTGCCTCAGCCTCCTGAGTAGCTGGGATTACAAATGTACACCACTAAACCCAGCTAATTTTGTATTTTTAGTAGAGACAGGGTTTCACCGTGTTGGTCAGGCTGGTCTCGAACTCCTGATCTCAGGTCATCTGCCCACTTCAGCCTCCCAAAGTGCTGGGATTACGGGCTTGAGCCACCACGCCCAGCCTGCTCCTCCTCTTAACACCCTTGGACTTCCCAGCATCCTCTCATCCAGCAGTCACTTTCAGTCTCCCCTTTCCCTGCCCCACTCTTTTTTTTTTTTTTGAGACGGTGTTTCACTCTTGTTGCCCAAGCTGGAGTGCAGTGGTGTGATCTCAGCTCACTGCAACCTCCGCCTCCCGGGTTCAAGCAATTCTCCTACCTCAGCCTCCTGAGTTGCTGGGATTACAGGCATGCGCCACCATGCCTGGCTAATTTTGTATTTTTAGTAGAGACGGAGTTTATCCATGTTATTCACACTGGTCTTGAACTCTCAACCTGGGGTGATCTGCCCACCTTGGCCTCCCAAAGTGCTGGGATTACAGGCGTAAGCCACTGCACCCAGCCCCTGCTCCACTCTTAGCTTCCTGGGCATCAGGGACCCAATCACAGCCCATCTGCCTTTCAGCGAGAGGAAGGCAGTCTTTAGGGCTCCTTCCTGGGCGGGTCTTCTCCTTGGCCTTAAGTTATTCTCCTGCTCCCTTATACATTTCTTGGTCCCCCAAGGAGTCCTTAGGTTGGAGCCAGAATTTAAACTCTGACCTTCGGGACACACCCATAAACTAAGCCAACCACAGAGAAGAAGGGCAAAACGAGGAGACCTATGGCACGCGAGTCTCCTCCCATCCCTCCTTCGCCATCAGGAAGCACTCTTAATTTTTCTCAGTTAAGGTCCCTTTTAGAAACTTCTTGCCTTACGACAGAATCTTCCTTCCTTATTGATTAATCTGTTCTTGAGGCATGGATCCATCCATCTGTTCAGTGTGTGTCCCAGTCCCAGGATGCAGGCTCAGGGCAGGCACCGAAGATGAACGGCCTGCCGAGCTCCCATGGGGGCTAGCCCTCTCCATTCTGAGCAGCAGCCACGCAGCCTCCCCTGAAAGCAAGCCTCCCCCCTCTTTCCCCTTCTCCTCCACCCACAGTGAGATCTGAGGTCACAGACCAATGGCAGCCTGGGGTACTAGTCTTCCCTGAGACATCTGTATTTTGATGGGAATCAAGACACAAACTTACAGATAAAGTCGTAAGGTTGGGGCAGTAGCCAGGACTTCAGCTCACAGGATCACAGGAAAAGAAAGGCATCTGGGGAGAAAGTGGCCTTCTGGGAACCCCTGAGACCACCACTGGGGTACCCATTGTCCTTGTGTGAGACATCCGCACTGGGAGATTGTTTTTCTACACACAGGCATCCTCCACTCCAGGCCTCCCAGACAGGTGTTGAGGGGATGGAGATTGCTGCTTGGCACCAGGTGGAGGGAGGGTTCTAGGGCTGGCTTTGGGAGGAGAGAGCTCCACACAAAGACATCAGCTGCCTGAGCAGCTCCCCTAAATAAGCCGCAGCCCAGAGGAGTCATGTGAGTACCTCATTTTTGCTGGAATGTCTGCCCTTCCTCACAGAACCCTCCTCTTCTCACTTTGTTCACAAAGGGCAAGCTCTGAGACCAGCTGCCAAATCATGGCTTCCGTGGTCCAGTTAAGAATTTTCATTAGGCTAGGCATGATGGCTCACACCTGTAATCCCAGCACTATGGGAGGCAGAAGCGGGTGGATCACCTGAGGTCAGGAGTTTGAGACCAGCCTGGCTAACATGGTGAAACCCTGTCTCTACTAAAAATACAAAAAATTAGCTGAGTGTGGTGGCGTACACCTGTAATCCTAGCTACTCCAGAGGCTGAGGCAGGAGAATTGCTTGAACCCAGGAAGTGGAGGTTGCAGTGAGCCGAGATCAAGCCACTGCACTCCAGCCTGGCTAACACAGCAAGACTCCATCTCAAAAAAAAAACACAAAAAAGAATTTGCATTGAAGTTCTGAGAGGTACCGAAGCCGTATCCACGGGTCCTTCCTCACTCAATCAACTGTCTCCACCAGGACAACTTCTACCAGAAAGACCAACTTCCTAAGTCTGTCACCAATAGAGTGGCCTCCTGTGTTTGGGTGCAGGTACTTGGCAGCATGTGCGCATATGCCCAGCTTCACCCACTTAGTCAACAAGCCAAGGCAGGGGCCCACAGCTCTCTATGACCCACCTGGGCAGACCTGGCTCATGATAGAAGGAGATAGAGGGTGATGGTGTGAGACTCAAACCCCCCGGGCTTGGGTACTATGCATCCTTGGGCAAGTCACACACCTCTGCTTATTCCCTTTGCTCATGCGTATGATACAGTTGCTTAATTAAACTCTTGTGAGGATCAAGAGAGGGAATGGCTGTGAAAATGCTTCGAAAATATAAAAGCAAGGCAAAGGCCATAGGGAATCCTTGTCATGTTGTTCAGCTGCCATCAGGGAACTGCAGCTCAGCGTCTGGACACGGGGTTTAAGGCCTTACCACCTGAGAAGAGGTGGGAAAGGGTGCATTTTCCCTGTGGCCTACTAGTTCCTTGAGAATAAAGCCCTTCTCTATTCCATGTGTTGGCACAAATATTCTTGCTGACATAAAGAAATTCTTGGGAGGCCGAGGTGGGAGGATCACCTGAGGTGAGGAGTTCGAGACCAGCCTGGCCAACACGGTGAAATCCCATCTCTACTAAAAATACAAAAATTAGCCAGGAATGGTGGTGCACACCTGTGGGGGAAAAAAAAACCAAAAAGGCCAGGCATGATGGCTCATACCTGTAATGCCAGCACCTGGGAGGCTGAGGAGGGCAGATCACCTGAGGTTGGGAGTTCAAGACCAGCCTGATCAAGATGGAGAAACCTCGTCTCTACTAAAAATACAAAATTAGCCAAGCGTGGTGGTGCATGCCTGTAATCCCACAAACTTGGGAGGCTGATGCAGGAGAATTGCTTGAACCCGGGCAGGGAGGTTGCAGTGAGCTGAGATCACGCCATTGCACTCCAGCCTGGGCAACAAGAGCAAAATTCCATCTCAAAAAAAAAAAAAAAAAAATCCTATTTTAGAGATGGAGTCTAGTCTCGCTGCATTGCCCAGGCTGGTCTTGAACTCTGGGACTCAAGTGATCCTCCTGCCTCAGCCTCCCGTGTAGCTGAGATTACAGGTAGTAAAGTTTGGTGGCTCAAACTCCCCTGGGCTGGGGCAGGGCAGAGGTGAGCAGGGAAGTGGTTTGGGAGAGACACATATGGGTGTGAGCCTGGGTTCTTGCTGACCCAGGCAGTTGGGAGGGGCGACCTGGGCCTCAGGCTGGGTGGCCGCGGCTGTGCTGGCGCCGTGCCCAGCTCACCAGGTCCCTGCTGGGGAACCACCGCGGGGTCCTGAGACTCCGGGTGTGAGGGACCACACTGGACCCTTCGCAGGCCTTGGGTAGCAGGGCTTCCTCGGCAGGCGCTCACCGTGTCCTGCAAGGACGCAAGGACACGGATGCGCCTGCAGCGTCTTTATCCCCCACCAGCTTGAAGCTGCCCCGCAAAGCCTGGATCCCGGCCCCAATAAACCGCCACTGCACCCCATCTGGCTTCACCGCGACCAGGGTCTGCTCCCCCGGTCCAGGAGAGCCCTCCTGAGCTGGGGCGTACGAAGGCTCGGCCTGGGGACCGCAGGCCGCAGGGGACACCCGCAGCGCGGGGGGGGCCAGGAGAAGCCGCCTGTGACGCCCGGCTGAGATGCGCGGGCCGCCGGCTGAGCGCTAGTATGAGTTATTTCTACAACCTCACAACATGCAGCTTGGAACATCCAGCCACCCTGTGGTCCCATTCCTCGCAGGCCCACGCAGCAGTGTCATTGGCACTGTGTGTGTGTGTGTGTGTGTAACAGGGTCTCAGCCCAGGTAGCAGTGTGTTGTTGGCACTGTGTGTGTGTGTGTGTGTGTGTGTGTGTGTAATAGGGTCTCAGGCCAGGTACGGTGGCTCATCCCTATAATCCCACTTTGGGAGGCCAGGGCAGGAGTATCACTTGAGCTCAGGAGTTGGACATCAGCCTGGGCAATATAGTGAGAAGACCCCCATCTCTACAGAGAAAATTTTAAAATTAGCCAGGCGTGGTTGTGGGAGTCTGTGGTCCTAGCTCATTGGGAGGCTGAGGTGGGAGGATCACTGTAGCCTGGGACGTGGAGGTTGCAGTGAGCCTAGATCCACAATTGAACTCCAGTCTGGGTGATTGAGCCAGACTCTGTCTCAAATAAATAAATAAATAAATACAGGGTCTTGCTAAGATGCCCAGGCTGGTCTCAAACTCCTGAGCTCAACCAATCCTCCAGCCTCAGCCTCCTGAGTAGCAGTGGCTGGGATCGCAGGTGGCACCAGGGCACCTGGCTTTGGCACTGTTTCCTATGGCACCACAATGTACTCCTGTGCTTCTCACACTGTTAGAATGAGGTGGTTCAAGACGAGGTTCTTCAGCAGGATGAGGTTCTTCATGTAGTCACACGAGAAGCTTGAGATGAGAGAGCTGGGAATCTGGTGGCCACCATTAATTCTCTTTGATTACTATTTATAATAAAATGCTGACTTGGCTTGTATTAGCCAGCACTTCATCCTTGGATTTCTTCATTTCCCTGGCTTTTATGCAGCAACCCACCCCTCCCACCCCACCCATACACACACATACACCATCCTTCTAAATTCCCCAGTCCCTCAGTGCCTTCTGCTGCCATGGACTGCAGTTTCCCAAAGCTTCTTCCCTTCCTGACTGTATTCTGGATACCTAGTGAAAACTGAAAAAATAATATTTCTCTCTTTTTTTTTTTTTTAGGGGGAGTCTCGCTTTGTTGCCAAGGCTGGAGTGCAACCTCCGCCTCCTGGGTTCAAGTGATTCTCCTGCCTCAACCTCCTGAGTAGCTGGGATTACAGGCACCCACCACCATTCCTGGCTAATTTTTGTATTTTCAGTAGAGACGGGGTTTCACCTGAACTCCATTAGGAGTTCACCAGATGGGGTCTTGAACTACTGACCTCAGCGATCCACCCGCCTCAGTCTTCCAAAGTGCTGGCATTACAGGTGTGAGCCACCACACCTAACCTCTCCTAACTTTTTATTATGAAAAATTTCAGCTGGGTGAGGTGGCCCACGCCTGTTATCCCAGCACTTTGGGAGGCCGAGGCAGGTGGATCACCTGAAGTCAAGAAATTGAGACCATCCTGGCCAACATGGTGAAACCCTGTCTCTACTAAAAATACAAAAATTAGCCAGGTGCGGTGGCTCACGCCTGTAATCCTAGCACTTTGGGAGGCTGAGGTGGGTGGATCACCTGAGGTCAGTAGTTCAAGACCAGCCTGGCCATCATGGTGAAACCCCATCTTTTAAAAAAAAAAAAAAAAAGAAAAAAAATTAGCTGGCTGTGGTGGCACTCGCCTGTAGTCCCAGCTACTCAGAAGGCTGAGGCAAGAGAATCACCTGAACCCGGGAGGCGGAGGTTACAATGAGCTGAGATTGCGCCACTGCACTCCAGACTGGTGACAGAGCAAGACTCCATCTCAAAAAAAAAAAAAAAGATAAAAGAAAACTTCAAACACAGAGAGAAGTTGAAATAACACAATACTGAAGAGAAGTTGAAATAACAGAACAAAGAATGTCTACCCATCACCCACATACCTAGATTCGAATTTTGTTATAATTTTCCCATATTTGACATATAGTAGATATCACACTTCAGCCCCCAAAGGTTTAACATGTATTTCCTACAAATTGGAGCATTATCCTATTAGCCGGGCATGGTGGCACATACTTATAATCCCACCTACTTGGGAGGCAGAGGCGGGAAATCACTTGAACCCAGGAGGCAGAGATTGAAGTCAGCCAAGATCGTGCCACTGCACTCCAGCCTGGGCAACAGAGGGAGACCCTGTCTCAAAAATATTTTTAAAAATAAAAGAATAGGGGCCAGCTTTAGCTCAGTGGTTACTTCGACAATACTTTCTATGGTGGAAAACAACCACTCTGTGTGTCGAGACCCATGGGCGCTCTCTGGCCCTTTAAAAAGAAAAAAATAAAAATAAAAAAAATAAAAGAATATTCTCCTAAATACAATGATCCCATCTAAGGAAATATACAGTGATTCACTAATATCATCTAACATTCAGTCCAAAATTCTTTGGTAATTTTACATTTTTGCATTAAAAAAGAAACAAAACCAGAATTCCAGTGCTTGTAATTCCAGCTGCTCACGAGATTGAGGCACAAGAATTGCTTGAACCCAGGAGGCAGAGGTTGCAGTGAGCCACGATCATGCCACCGCGTTCTAGCCTGGGTGATGGATTGAGACTCTGTCTCAAAAAAGAAAAAAAAAATGGCCGGGCACGGTGGCTCACACCTGTAATCCCAGCACTTTGGGAGGCCAAGGCGGTCAGAATCACCTGAGGTCAGAAGTTCAAGAGCAGCCTGGCCAACATGGTGAAACTCCCTCTCTATTAAAAATACAAAAAATTAGCTGGGCATGGTGGCACATGCCTGTAATTCCATCTACTTGGGAGGCGGAGGCTGCAGTGAGCCGAGATCGCACATTGCACTCCAGCCTGGGCAGCAAGAGTGAAACTCAGTCCCAAACAACAACAACAACAACAAAAACCCCAGAATCCCACATCTATTAGAATGGCTATTACAAAAAAAAAAAAAAAAGATGAAAGATAACAGGTATTGGCAAGGATGTGGAGAAAACGGAGACCTTGTACACTATTGGTGGGAATACACATTGGTACAGTTACTATGGAAAATGGTATGGAGGTGCCTCAAAAACCCAAAAATAAACTACAGTATCCAGCAGTCTCCCTTCTGGGTAGATATCTAAAGAAAGTGAAATCAATCTGGGGTTTTTTGAGACGGAGTCCTGCTCTGTCCCTATGCTGGAGTGCGGTTGCCTGACCTCAGTTCACTTCAGCCTCCGCCTCCTGGGTTCAAGTGATTCAACTGCCTCAGCCTCCTGGGTAGCTGGGATTATAGGCCCCCGCCACCATGCCTGGCTAATTTTTCTGTTTTCATTCTCATTTACTTATTGTATTTATTGTGTTTTTTAAATTTATTATTATTATTTTTTGAGACAGAGTCTTGCTCTGTCACCCAGGCTGGAATGCAGTGGCGCAATCTCAGCTCACTGCTACCTCCACCTCCCATGTTCAAGCGATTCTTCTGCCTCAGCCTCCTGAGTAGCTGGAACTACAGGTACTCGCCACCACGCCCGGCTAATTTTTTGTATTTTTAGTAGAGACAGGGTTTCACCATATTAACCAGGCGTGTCTCAAACCCCTGACCTCGGGAGATCTCCCCACCTTGGCTTCACAAAGTGCTGGGATTACAGGCATGAACCACTGCGCCCGGCCTTTTTTTTTTTTTGAGACAGGGTCTCACTCTGTTGCCCAGTCTGGAGTGTAGTGATCTTGGCTCACAGCAACCTCCACCTCCCAGGTTCAAGCAATTCTCCTGCCTCAGCCTCCTGAGTAGCTGAGATTACAGGCATGAGCCATCACGTCTGGCCTAGTTTTTGTATTTTTAATGGAGATGGGGTTTCACCATGTTGGCCAGGCTGGTCTTGAACTCCTGACTGCACATGATCTGCCCACCTCAGCCTCCCAAAGTGTTAGGATTACATGCGTGAGCCACCGCACCCAGACAGAATCAGTATGTTGAAGAGTTAACTACACTTCCATGTTCACTGCAGCATTATTCATGGTAGCCAATATATAGGAAGTCACCTAAGGGCCCAGCAATACATGGATAAAGAAAATAGGCCGGGCACGGTGGCTCACGCCTGTAATCCCAGCACTTTGGGAGGCCGAGGCGGGCGGATCACGAGGTCAAGAGATCGAGACCATCCTGGCCAACATGGTGAAACCCCGTCTCTACTAAAAATACAAAAATTAACTGGGCGTGGTGGCACGCGCCTATAGTCCCAGCTACTCGGGAAGCTGAGGCAAGAGAATTGCTTGAAACCGGGAGGCGGAGGTTGCAGTGAGCTGAGATTGCGCCACTGCACTCACGCCTGGTGACCGAGCGAGACTCTGTCTCAATAAAAAATAAAAATTAAAATTAAAATTAAAAAAAAGAAAATATAGTACATATATACTATTCAGCTATTGAAAATGAGGAACTTCTGTCATTTGCAACAACATGGATGAACCTGGAGGACATTAGGCTGAGTGAAATAAGCCAAGCACACAAAGGTAAATACCACATGCTCTCACTGATATGCAGAATCTGAACAAGTCAAACTCATAGAAGTAGAAAGTAAAATGGAGGTTACCAGGGGCTAAAAGCGGGGTGGACAGGGAAGAAGAGAATGGGAAGATGTTAGTCAAAGCGTACAGAGTTTCAGTTACACAGAAGTTAAGTTTTTGAGATCTATTGCATAGCCTGGTGACTACGGTTAATATATATTTCAGGCTGGGCGCAGTGGCTCATGCCTGTAATCCCAGGTCTTCGGGAGACCGAGGCAGGCAGATCACCTGAGGTCAGGAGTTCAAGACTAGCTTGGCCAACGTGGTGAATCCCCGTCTCTACTAAAAGTACAAAATTTAGCTGGACATGGTGGCACACACCCTCCAGGGTTCAAGCGATTCTCCTGGCTCAGCCTCCCAAGTAGCTGGGATTACAGGTGTGCACCACCTTGCCCAGCTAATTCTGTATTTTTAGTAGAGAAAAGGTTTCTCCATGTTGATCAGGCTGGTCTCGAACTCCCAACCTCAGGTGATCCGCCCACCTCGGCCTCCCAAAGTGTTGGGATTAAAGGTGTGAGGCATTGTGCCCAGCCCCTAAGAGTAAATTTCAAATCGCTCACCGGTAAAGGTGAGGAGATGGTTGTTAATTAGCTTGATTTAATCATTTCATTTTGTATACAGCACATTGTATCCTATAAATGTATATAATTATGATTTTCAATTAAAAATAATTTTGATAAAAATAACCAGGATCCAGTCACGTTTTTACCTGTTACATTTAGTTGTCATGTTTCTCTAGACTCCCCACTTTTTTCCATGACATTGGCTGTTTGAAGATAAAAGGCATTAACTTTTTAGAATTCTGAATTTGTTTCTTCAAGGTTAATTTCTTTTTTTTCTTTATTTTATTTTATTTTATTTTTTGAGACAAGATCTCGCTCTGTTGCCCAGGCTGGAGTACAGTGGTGCAATCATAGCTCGCTACGGCCTCAATTTCCTGGGCTCAAGTGATCCTCCCACCTCAGCCTCCAGAGTAGCTGGTACCACGGGCTGCTCTGGAACTCCTGAGCTCAAGGGATCCTTCTGCCTTAGCCTCCCAAAGTGCTAGGAGTACAGGCGTGAGTGAGCCACTGGGCTAGCCACGGTTAATTTCCTCTACCCATTACTTTCCCCATCTGCTGGAAGTCAGGTCAAAGGCTTGAGATAAGGGCTAAACATTTTGGGCAAGACCATGACCTGGGGGGCTGCTCCACACTTGCCGCTGTATCAGGCCTGAAGGCCATCTCTCTTGGAGATGCTGGGTTCACTCACCTGTTGGAAGTGGAGACTGAAGATCTCTTGTGAGAAAGCACATTTCCTCCTTTGCAGTAAGACATCCTCATTGAGCTGATACTTTGGACTATGCAAATACCGACTGGTTTCACCACCCACTGATGATACCTGTCTGAATCACCTTCATCAAGGGCTATAAAATGGTGCTTTTCAAATTCTATCATTTCTGCTACATTTGTTATCTGTCACTATTCTGTAAAAAAGAGCTTTCCCTCATCAACTGGAAGTGAACCACAGAGGCACTAACATGTCATATTTATATGCCTAGTTAGAGGTAAAGCTGTTTTTCATTTTCAGAACTGTCACTTGAGATAGCAACTATTCACATTTTACAAAGAGATTAAGGTTAAATAATTTGCCCAAAGTAACAGTCCAGTAAGTGGCAGAAGACTCTTGGTTCCAGGATTTTGCTGATTGGGTAACCTGAAATCCTCTTACTGTAAGTACCTGAAAACACTGGATAAAATATTTATAAATGGATTCTGTTTCTGAAATACGAGAAGCTTCGATGGCCTGTGAGAATGCACACAGAATATTTTTATGAAAAGGTGCGTTATAAAGGCTATTATCGTATTCTGTTCTCAGCGGGAAGGGTTCCGAAGGTTATGAACCTTTATTAACTCATGCAAGAATGGTTTATTCCTAAAAAGCAGTCCCTAAAATGTAAAAGAATTAAATTCTATAAAGAGAAAAAATATATATTTATAAATGGTTATAAATTCACAGTCAAACTCACAAGAAAGTTAAGGCGATCACTAGGGGCTGAGAATGAAGCGGTAAGACCTGGCATGGTGGCTCACATCTGTAGCCCCAGCATTTGGGGAGGGTGAGGTGGGAGGAAGGCTTGAGCCAAGGAGTTTGAGACCAGCCTGGGCAACACGGCAAACCCTGTCTCTACAAAAAATACAAACTGGCTGGGTGTGATGGTGCACGCCTGTAGTCCCAGCTACTCGGGAGGCTGAAGCAGGAAGATCACCTGAGCCTGGGAGGTTGAGGCTGCAGTGAGCCAAAATCATGCTACTGTACTCCAGCCTGGGTAACAGAGGGAGACCCTATCTCAAAAAAAAAAAAGCAAAGTTCTGTATATGCTGCCTTGAGGTCTTAATGTTGGAGGCAGGATGATTTGCTCATTGAGGAAAACTAAGGCTTTGAAGTATATGGCCCACCCTGGGACAAAAGAGGTCCTCAGCTTCTATGAGCAGGCAGCTGAAACTGAGGTGCGTCTCTAAACAATAAACTTCAGATGACTCAACAATCTGAGAGACTAAAATGTATGTTTATTTTATTTTATTATTTTATTTGAGACAGAGTCTCACTCTGTCGCCCAGGCTAAAGTGCAGTAGCACCGTCTTGGCTCACTGAAACCTCCGCCTCCCAGGTTCAAGCAATTCTCCTGCCTCAGCCTTCCGAGTAGCTGGGTTTACAGGTGTGCGCCAACATGACTGGCTAATTTTTGTATTTTTTGTAGAGACAGGGTTTCACCATGTTGGCAAGATTGGTCTTGAACTTCTGACCTAAAGTGATCCGCCTGCCTTGGCCTCCCAAGGTGCTGGGATTTGACCACCGCACCCAGACAAAAATGTATGTTTAAATTGCACACTCAAGGCCAGGCACTGTGGCTCATGCCTGTAATCCCAGCACTTTGGGAGGTCAAGGCAGGCAGATCGCCTGAGGTGGGGAGTTCAAGACCAGCCCGGCCAGCATGGTGAAACCCCATCTCTACTAAAAATACAAAAATTACCTGGGGATGGTGGCAGGCGCCTGTAATCCCAGCTACTTGGGAAGCTGAAGCAGGAGAATCGCTTGAACTTGGGAGGCAGAGATTGCAATGAGCCAAGATTGCACCATTGCACTCCAGTCTGGGCAACAGATTGAGGCTCCATCTCAAAAAATAAAAAATAAAAAATTATACTCAAAAGAAGGAACAGAAAACTTGAGGAACAAATACAACCCTAATGACACACATCAATCTTCCTGCATTTATCCGCACATCAGTCCCAATCAGTACTCTGAAAATCTCCTCATTTTCTGGGATCATCCACTCTAGGGGATTCTTTACCATTGAAATTGTCCTACCAACAAGTTACCAAACAGGAGAACATGGTCACCTGAAAACCACAGACCTATAATTAACCAGCCTTTGCTTCTGTTGAAATTATAGTGTGCACCTGAAAGGGACCCATAAAATTGACCAATTTCCTTGAATTAGAGGCTCCAAGGGTCTTGTCTGCTGTAAACAGAGAACAACTTCTCTGAAGTTTACCCCAATCCCATAACTGGCACTGTGAAACTGCCTCAGGCAGGCTTTCCTTTATAGATATGGTACTATGGTTTAATTAATTCTGGCATTTTTCTCACATCCTCAAAATCGTATAGTTGGTAACAAGTAAATGATATGAAATTAAGTGAGGGTCAAGCATGGTGGCTCACACGTGTAATCACATTTTGGGAGGCTGAGGTGGGAGTATGGCTTGAGCCCAGGTGATCGAGACCAGCCTGAGCAACATGGTGAGACCCCCAACTCTATAAAAAATTAAAAAATAAAAAATTAGCCAGGCATAGTGGCATGAATCTATAGTCCCAGCGACTTGGGGTGGGGGAAGCCTGACGCAGGAGTACGCCCAGGAGATCGAAGCTGCAGTGAGCCGTGATTGTGCCACTGCACTCCAGCTTGAGCAACAGAGCAAGACCCTGTCTCAAAAAAAAAGAAAGAAAAAACAAAATTTAAGTTTCAAGTGGAAATTTTCGGTGTTTTGTTGTGTCCATGTGTGTACTTTGTTTACTTTTTAACCCAACACAAATATGTCTGAACAAAAAGGACATTTCGGAAGAATAAAAAGATTATAAAACGTCTCAGTATTTTACTTTGTCTCTCGGAGTCAAATGCACTTTCATGTGTGAGGGAATCTTTCAGTTAATATATCAGTGTTCATAAATTTTTCCTGAATCTCTTCCCCACTTTTTTTTTTTAGATAGTGTTTTGCTCTTGTTGTCCAGGCTGGCATGCAGTGGTGCAATCTCAGCTCACCACAACCTTCGCCTCCCAGGTTCAAGCAATTCTCCTGCCTCAGCTTCCCAAGTAGCTGGGATTACAGGCATGCACCACCACGCCTGGCTAATTTTTTATTTTTAGTAGAGACGGGGTTTCTCCATATCAGTCAGGTTGGTCTCAAACTCCCGACCTCAGGTGATCAGCTCGCCTCAGCCATCCAAAGTGCTTTATTACAGGTGTGAGTCACTGCGCCTAGCCCCGACTTTCTTACTTTTTTTTTTTTTTGAGACGATGTCTTGCACTGTTACCCAGGCTGTAGTGCAGTGGCATGATCTCGGCTCACTGCAATCTCCACCTCCTGGGTTCAAGCAATTCTCCTGCCTCAGCCTCCCAAGTAGCTGGGACTACAGGCATGCGCCACCACACTCAGATAATTTTTTTGTATTTTTAGTGGAGATGAGGTCTCACCATGTTGGCCAGGATGGTCTTGATCCGCTGATCTCGTGATCCACCCACCTCAGCCTCTCAAAGTGCTGGAATTACAGCCATGAGTCGCCGAGCCTGGCTGACTTTCTTACTTTTAAGATTTATTAGTAGGGTGGGCACGGTCTCACGCCTGAGGTCAAGAGTTTGAGACCAGCCTGACCACCATGGTGAAACCCTGTCTTTACTAAAAATACAAAAATTAGTCAGGCGTGGTGGCACATGTCTGTAATTCCAGCTACTTAGGAGGCTGAGACAGAAGAATCGCTTGAACCTGGAGGCAGAGGTTGCGGTGAGCTAAGATCGCGCCATTGCACTCCAGCCTGGGCAACAAGAGCGAAATTCTGTCCCAAAAAAATAAATAAAGGCCGGGCGCGGTGGCTCACGCATGTAATCCTAGCACTTTGTGAGGCCGAGGTGGACGGATCACCTAAGGTCAGGAGTTCAAGACCAGCCTGGCCATAATGGTGAAACCCCATCTTAAAATAAATAAATAAATAAAAATAGAAACTTTAAAAATCATAAAATTCAAGCAATGTTTAACATAAATTAAAAATAAACTGTGAACATCACCTTAAATGGGAAAAAGTCAATATATCAATATAAATTGAAAACTCCACTCTTGGTAATAGTTGAACAGCACTGTGAATGCAATGAATGCCACTGAGTTGTACACTCACAATGGTTAAAACGATCAATTTTTGGCTGAGTGCTGTGGCTCACACTTGTAATCCCAGCACTTACGGAGAACAAGGCAGATGGATCACCTGAGGTCAGGAGTTCGAGATCAGCCTGACCAATGTGGTGAAACTCCATCTGTATTAAAAATACAAAATTAGCCAGGCATGGTGGCACATGCCTGTAATCCCAGCCACTTGGGAGGCTGAGGCAGGAGAATCACTTGAACCTGAGAAGTGGAGATTGCAGTGAGCTAAGATCATGCCATTGCACTCCAGCCTGGGCAACAAGATTGAAAGAAAAAAAAAAAACAAAGGAAATGCATTTATTTTTTATTTTGTAGAGACAGAGTCGCCTAGGCTGGAGTGCAGTAGTACATTGCAGCTGACTGCAGCCTCCACCTCTCAAGCGATCCTCCCACCTCAGCCTCTGGAGTAGCTGGGACCACAGGCATGAGCCACTATGCCTGGCTTATTTATTTATTTATTTATCTATTTATTTAAAGATGGGGTTTCACCATCATGGCCAGGCTGGTCTTGAACTCCTGACCTCAGGTGATCCACCCACCTCGGCCTCCCAAAGTGCTAGGATTACAGGCGTGAGCCACCTTGCCCGGCCTGCCTGGCTTATTTAAAAAAAAAAAAATTGTAGAAACAGAGTCTCCTTCAATTTTTTTTCTAATGTAGCATTTTCTAGAATTTTTTTCTTATGCTACTCGTTGCAGAAAAAAATTTCAATTACAGAAAATCTTAAGAATATTAAAATCTGCCGAGCGCAGTGGCTCACGCCTGTAATCCCAGCACTTTGGGAGGCCAAGGCGGGTGGATCACGTGAGGTCAGGAGTTCAAGACCAGCCTGACCAGCATGGAGAAAACCCGTCTCTACTTAAAATACAAAATTAGCGGGGTGTGGTGGTGCATGCGTGTGATCCCATCTACCAGGGAGGCTGAGGCAGGAGAATTGCTTGAACCTGGGAGGCAGAGGTTGCAGTGAGCCAAGATCTCACCCAATGCACTCCAGACTGGGAAACAAGAGTGAAACTCCGTCTCAAAAAAAAAATAATAATAATATTAAAATCTGCTGGGTACAGTGGATAATGCCTGTAATCCCTTGCTACTTGGGAGACTGAGATGGCAGAATCGCTTGAGCACACAGTTTGAGAGCAGCGTGGACAACTATAGTCACAGAAAAAAAGAAAAGCCGGGCATGGTGGCTCACACCTGTAATCCCAGCACTTTGGGAGTCCGAGGTGGGTGGATCACCAGGTCAGGAGATCGAGACCATCCTGGCCAGCATGGTGAAACCCTGTCTCTACTAAAATAACCAAAAAAGTAGCTGGGCATCGTGGCATGTACCTGTAGTCCCAGCTACTCGGGAGGCTGAGGCAGGAGAATCGCTTGAATCCAGGAGGCTGAAGTTGCAGTGAGCCAAGATCACGACACTGCACTCCAGCCTGGCCACAGAGTGAGACTCTGCGGGGAGGGGGAACGGAGGGGAGGGCCAGGCACGGTGGCTCATGCCTCTGTAATCCCAACACTTTGGGAGGCTGAGGCAGGTGGATTGCCTGAGGTCAGGAGTTTGAGACCAGCCTCACCAACATAGTGAAACCATGTCTCTACTAAAAATACAAAAAAAAAAAAAAAAATTAGCCGGGCATTGTGGTGGGAGCCTGTAATCCCAGCTACTCGGGTAGCTGAGGCAGGAGATTCCCTTGAACCTGGGAGGCAGAGGTTGCAGTGAGCCAAGATCGTGCCATTGCACTCCAGCCTGGGCAACAAGAGCAAAACACCGTCTCAAAAAAAAAAAAAAAAAAAGAATATTAAATCACCTGGGATCTCATGCAGAGGGACTTTCCCAACATGATCATGTGTGTATGTTCTTTTTTTCTAAACCTTCACTTTCTGTAATATTTTGACATGCACAGGAATTAGCTATCAGGTAGTTCCCAAGGGATTTGAGTCCTGCCCATGTCATTTACAATATGAACCTGGCAAGTCATTTCCATTTTGGGGATCTTAGTAGTCTCAACTGAGAAAGAGGTGACTGGACTAGAGAATGCTTCCCCAGGCTGTGTGCAGTGGCTCATACATGTAATCCCAGCACTTTGGGAGGCCAAGGCGGAAAGATCACCTGAGGTGAGGAGTTCAAGACTAGCCAGGCCAACATGTAAAAACCCGTCTCTACTAAAAATACAAAAATTAGCTGGGCATGGTGGCGCACACCTGTAGTCTCAGCTACACTGGGAGGCTGACACAAGAGAATCACTTGAACCCAGGAGGCACAGGTTACAGTGAGCTGAGATCAAGCCACTGCACTCCAGCCTAGGTAACAGGGCAAGACTCTGTCTTTAAAAAAAAAAAAAAAAAAAAAGAATGGTTCTCCATCTTGACTGTGTAGTTGTGTAGTGACAGGCCACAGAAGTTTGCTACGTGTACCTATTCCTAGTCCTAGCCCTAAAGATCAGTTTCAGTAGGTCTGGAGTAGGGTCCATATGTACCTTTTTACTAGTCTCTCTTTTTTTTTTTTTTGGAGGCACGGGTCTTGCTCTGTCACCCAAGATGGAGTGCAATGACACAATCTCAGCTCACTGCAATCTCTACCTCCCAGGTTCAAGTGATTCTCATGCCTCAGCCTCCTAGGTAGCTGGGACTACAGGCATGCACCACCATGCCCAGCTAATTTTTGTGTCTTTAGTAGAGACAGGGTTTCACCTGGTTGACCAGACTGGTCTCAAACTCCTGACCTCAAGTGATCTGCCCATCTCGGCCTCCAAAAGTGTTGGGATAACAAGCGTGAGCCACCGTGTCTGGCCCTTTTTGTAAGTCTCTTCACGAGCACATTCTCACAAGCCAATCCACAGACTGACATTTGGAAATCATTAGATTAATACTGATCTCTCTTGTTCCTAAGCTCTCAGAGCTTCTGTACCCAAAGCCTTAGTAGCCAGAGACCACAGAGATCTAAAGCATAAATTGAAATGCCAGAGAAGTCCACTGCTTTCTAGAAGCTATTGCTAATCAAAGAATGTGTACCTTCTGCTCAAATTAAGCCTTACTATATATTTTGTCGTGGGAGATGTGAGAGATAAAGTGATCAAGGAGTTTCCTGACCTAAAAGAACTTTCAGCATTTAGCAGGAAGGAAGCTGACATATCCAGAAGGGGGAACTGTGACCTGGTTAGTGGCCACCAACACGGAATCACAGGGCAGTTTAGGGTAGGGAAAACCCCCAGCGCTGGCAGCAGTCTGGGAAAATGTCTTCAAGAAACTGGGACCCCAAGGGGTCCTACGACAGAAAGGACTATGAAGGCTGACTAAATGCCTGAGGTATGAACATGAAGGTGAAGAGGAGGAGGACACAGCCCAGTGCTCCAGGTGAGGAAGGGCTGGAGCTGGAATGCACTGGGGCTGGACCATTCTGAAGAAGCAGAATGAAGAGGCTCATGGATCTGATCTTAGTCCTGCAGGCAGCACAAAGTACCCAAGGATTTGAAGGAAGGGAATTATAAGATGCTATTAACAAAAATACATGAAAGCAAGGAGTGGGGCCAAATCTGAGATGAGGATGGTTTCCAGTTGCAGAAACTAATGATGAGGTGATCTCGGGGTATCACAGATCTCTCTATTAATATTAATGCTATTATTAGATATTAGAGGTTGTGGCTGGGTGTGGTGGCTCATGCCTGTAATCCCAGCACTTTGGGAGGCCGAGGTGGGGGTATCACCTGAGGTCAGGAGTTTGAAAGCAGCCTGGCCAACATGGCAAAACCCCGTCTCTACTAAAAATGCAAAAATTAGCCAGGTGTGGTGGCGGATGCCTGTAATCCCAGCTACCTGGGAGGCTGAGGCAGGAGAATTGCTGAAACCAGGGGGAAGAGGCTGCAGTGAGCTGAGATTGTACCACTGCACTCCAGCCAGGGCAACAGAGCAAGACTCTGTCTCAAAAAAAAAAAAAAAGGGGGGACACTGAGGCAGGAGAATCACTTGAACCTGGGAGGCAGAGGTTGCAGTGAGCCGAGATTGCGCCACTGCACTCCAGCCTGGGTGACAGAGCCAGGCTTCATTTAAATAAATAAATAAATAAATAAATAAATAAATAAATAAATAAATAAAATTAGAGATAGAAGGCCAGGACTGAGGAAAAATGTGAAGTCATGAGACTGGGGATTATTATTATTGTTTCAGTGAAAACAGCACTGGACACAGCTATTTGTGTATCTGCCTCGAGCTCCTCCTTTAAGGCAAGTATTATGTTGTCATTAGCTTTGTGTCCCTACCATTGTGCCTTATATACAGAAGTTGTTTAAAATGTTTCTTTGGTGAGGCCGGGTGCGGTGGCTCATGCCTGTAATCTCAGTACTTTGGGAGGCCGAGGTGGGCAGATCACCTGAGGTCAGGAGGTCGAGACCAGCCTCCAACATGGCGCAACCCCATCTCTACTAAAAATACAAAATCTGCCAGGCATGGTGGAGCACGCCTGTAATCTCAGCTACTTTGGAGGCTGAGGCAGGAGAACTGCTTGAATGTGGGAGGCAGAGGTTGTAGTGAGCCAAGATCGTGCCACTGCACTCCAGCCTGGGCAACGGAGCGAGACTCCGTCTCAAAACAAACAAACAAACAAACAAACAAAAACAAATAGAACAGATCAGCAACCCCCACACACAACATTTTTCTTTTAAAGAGACAGGGTCTCACTATGTTGCCAAGGCTGAAGGGTAGTGGCTATTCACAGGTGTGATCATAGGACATTGTGGCCTCAAACTCCTGGGCTCAAGTTATCCTCCCACCTCAGCCTCCCATGTAGCTGAGATTATAGGCCACTGTGCCTGCCCATCCCCTGAAATATTGAGGTTTAGGACTCCACAGGGTCAAAAGAAAACAGATGAGCCATTGGCAACTGATAATGGGCATAGTACAGTGAGGAAGAATGTAAATATACATACGTCACCCAGAAACATGAGACAGGTCCACAAAGGCAGCCAACAAGTAGATCTATGTAAAGAAACACAGATTTGGGGTCCAAAGCTGTAGCACTTACACACTAGCTATTAGACAGGGTTAGCTGTTTAAACTAACTAAGGTTAGTTGTTTAACTTCTTCTAAACCTTAGTTTCTTCATTTGCAAAATAAGACTAATACGGTCTTAACTTCTTTACAGATTTTCGAGGATCAAAAAAGACAGCCGTGAAAATAATTTATAAAGCACCATGCAAATTCTCATTTGAAGACAGTGGTGTAAGGCCAGTCGTGGTGGTGCATGCCTGTAATCCCAGCTTTTTGGAAGGCTGAGGTGGGTGGATCACTTGAGGTCAGGAGTTCAAGACCAGCCTTGCCAACATGGCAAAACTTTGTCTATATAAAAAAAAATACAAGCTGGGCATGGTGGCTCATGCCGGTAATCCCAGCACTTTGGGAGGTTGAGGCGGGTGGATCACCTGAGGTCAGGAGGTAGAGACCAACCTGGCCAACATGGTAAAAACCCATCTCTATTAAAAATAAAAAAATGAGCTGGACATGGTGGCACACACCTTAATCCCAGCTACTCGGGAGGCTGAGGCAGGGAAGCTTTTGAACCTGGGAGGCAGAGGTTGCAGTGAGCTGAGATGGCACCGTTGTACTCCAGCCTGGGCAAGAGCAAAACTGTCTCAAAAAAAAAAAAAAAAAGACTGTGGAGAAATTAGAACGCTCACACATTGTTGGCAGGAATGAAAAGTGGTACAGCCACTTTGGAAAACAGTTTGGCAGTTCCTCAAAACGTTACAACAGTTACCATACGACCCAGCAATTCTACTACTAGGTGTACACCCCAAAGAATCTGAAAACATATCTTCACACAAAAACCTGTAAACAAATGTTCCACAGCAGCATTATTCCCAATAGCCAAAATGTGGAAATGACTTCAGTGTCCATCAAGCCATGAATCAATAAACAAAATGTGGTCTATCCATGCAATACAACAGCAATCCTCAGACTTTTTGGCACCAGGGACTGGTTTCCTGGAAGACAATTTTTTCCATGGACAGCGGGTGGCGGAGATGGTTTCAGGATGAAACTGTTCCATCTCAGATCATTAGGCATTAATTAGATTCTCATATGCAGCACGTAACAGAGATCCCTTGCACGCACAGTTCACAAGAGGGTTCACACTATGAGAATCTAATGCTGATCTGACTGAAGGCAGAGCTCCAGCAGTAATGCTTGCTTGCCGCATACCTACTACTGTGAGGCCCGGTTCCTAACAGGCCACGGATTGGTACTGGTATTGGTACACGGCCCAGGGGGTTGGGAACCCCTGAAATAAAACACTGGCCAGCCATTAAAAGAAATGAGGTACTGATAAATGCTATAACACAGATGAAACTTGAAAACATTATGCTAAGTCAAATAAACCAGCCACAAAAAGCCACATAGAACTCCATCTATATGAAATGTCCAGGACAGGCAAACCCATAGACAGAAATCCTGTCTCTATGGAGTAGTAGCATGGGTTAGCGGTTGCCAGGGGCTAGGGAAACGGAGTAATGCGGAGTGACTGTTCATGGGTATAGAGGTTTCTTGGTGGGATCGGGGGTGGTAATAAAAAGGTTCTGGAATTAGTAGTGAGGATTGCACACTGTTTTTTGAGACAGATTCTCTGTTATCCAGGCTGGAGTGCAGTGGTGCAATCTCAGTTCACTGCAGCCTCCGCCTCCCAGGTTCAAGCAATTCTTCTGCCTTAGCCTCCTGAGTAGCTGGGACTACAGGCGCGCGTCACCATACCTGGCTAATTTTTGTATATTTTTAGTAGATTTGAGGTTTCACCATGTTGGCCAGACTGGTCTCAAACTCTTGAACTCAGGTGATCTGCCTGCCTCAGCCTCCCAAAGTGCTGGGAATCACAGGCATGAGCCACTGCACCCAGCCAACATTGTATTTTTATTATTTATTTATTTGAGACAGAGTTTTGCACTTGTTGCCTAGGCTGGAGTGCAATGGTGCGATCTCAAGTCACCACAACCTCCGCCTCCCAGGTTCAAGCAATTCTCTTGCCTCAGCCTCCTGAGTAGCTGGGATTACAGGCATGTGCCACCACGCCTGAGTAATTTTGTATTTTTAGTAGAGACAGGGTTTCTCCATGTTGGTCAGGCTGGTCTCGAACTCCCGACCTCAGGTGATCTGCCTGCCTCAGCCTCCCAAAGTGCTGGGATTCCAGGCATGAGCCACCGTGCCCAGCCACAACATTGTATTTTTTTAAAACACTAAAACAATTTTAAAATTGCACCCTTTAGGCCAGGCGTGGTGGCTCACACCTGTAATCCTAGCACTGTGGGAGGCTGAGGTGAGTGGATCACCTGAGGTCAGGAGTTCAAGATCTGCCTGGCCATCATGGTGAAACCCCATCTTTTAAAAAAAAAAAAAAAAAAGTAATATAAAAAAAATTGTACCCTTTGAAGGGTGAATTTGGCCGGGCACGGTGGCTCACGCCTATAATCCCAGCACTTTGGGAGGCTGAGGTGGGTGGATAACAAGGTCAGGAGTCTGACACCAGCCTGGCCAATATGGTGAAACTCTGTCTCTATTAAAAAAACAAAACATTAGCTGGGCATGGTGGTGTGTGCCTGTAGTCCCAGTTACTCCCGAGGCTAAAGCAGGGGAACTGCTTGAACCCAGGAGGCAGGGTTGCAGTGAGCTCAGATCACGCCACTGCACTTCAGCCTGGGCAATAGAGCAAGACTTCCGAAACAAACAAACAAAAAAATTAATTAGCTGAGCATGGTGGCATGTGGCTGTGGTCCTAGCTACTCAGGAGGCTGAGGCAGCAGGATCCCTTGAGCCCAGGAGGTCGAGGCCTCAGCAAGGCACAATGGTGCCACTACACTCCTGCCTGGGTGACAGTAACCCAGTCTCAAAAAATAAAAATGTCTTGTGCCTATTCCAGACTTACTGAATCAGAATCTGCATTTTAACAAGAACCTCCCCCCATTCATTTGCATATTAAAGACTGAGAAGCCCTGCTCTAGAGACTGGTTCCAACTGCAGGTCATGATCAGTTGAGTGTGTTACAGTTTATGAAAGCACTAAATTGTAGGAAGAATTCTTTTTGAGACAGAGTCTCACTCTGTTGCCCAGGCTGGAGTACAGTGGTGCGATTCAGCTCATTGCAACCTCTGCCTCCCAGGTTCATCAAGCGATTCTCCTGCCTCAGCCTCCCGAGTAGGTGAGACTACAGGTGCATGCCACCATGCCCGGCTAATTTTTCTGTTTTTAGTAGAGATGGGGTTTCATCATGTTGGCCAGGCTGGTTTTGAACTCCTGACCTCGCGATCTGCCTGCCTTGGCCTCCCAAAGTGCTGGGATTACAAGATGTGAGCCACTGCACTGGGCCGGAAGACTGTTTTTGATATTTTAAGGCAATCCAGCACTATTCCTAAAAATGTTACTGACATTGTTATGTTACTGACTTGCATGTACATACTTTTCTGAAAGTAAAAGTTATACCTAACGCAGGAAATTGGACGTGTCCCGCAGGCCATCCAGTGTCACCAATGGTAATGTCCAGGAAGAGCTGTTGAATGTCTGCCTTCGCCTGCCTCAGGGCTTTGACACAGGATGTCTTCTGTCTGCAGGGCACCTTTACTCCCATTCGGATCTCATTTCAGGGACTAGCCCAGGCCCCTATCGAAATCTGTCATTCATTTCACACCTTTATAGCAGTCATCAGTTTTATGAAGGATCACAACTGCCATATGAGGATATTTCATGCTAGGCTACTGGTAAAACGAAACAAAAACCTCCCAAATCTCAATTTATCTCTTGTTTATGCAAACTGATATTGGGGTTGGGAGCTCTCCCTCTATCCATGACACAGAGATCCAGGATCTCCCCCGTCTTGTGACTGCCACTTTAACACATGGCTTCCAACACGTCCATGAAACAGAGGGACAAGGAAGGCACACGGCACTTGATGTGAGTTAGCCACACAGCACCAACTGAACTGCAAACAGCCTGGGAAGTGAGGGGAGTGCGTGGGCTAGTTTGATGAGCACTGTTTCTGCCACCTTGGCTCTGCTCACAGCATCTCCAGCACTAGTACAGTGCCCACACGCACAAAACGCAAATATCTGTAAAATACGTGGGTACCTTCATTTTACTAAAAATGTCATCTATTAACAGTTTTAGGCCGGGCAAATAGCTCATGCCTGTAATCTCAGCACTCTGGGAGGCAAATCACCTGAGGTTAGGAGTTCCAGACCAGCCTGGCCTACATGGCAAATTCCCGCCTCTACTAAAAATACAAGAATTAGCCAGGCATGGTGGTGGGCACCTGTAATCTGAGCTAGTTGGGAAGCTGAGGCAGGAGAATAGTTTGAACCCAGGAGGCAGAGAATAGTTTAAATCCAGGAGAAGGTTGCAGTGTGCAGAGATCACACCATTACAGTCCAGTCTGGGCGATAGAGCAAGGCTGTCTCAAAAAAAAAAAAAAAAAAAAAAAAGGCACATCTCTAGAACCTAAAAATGCTTTTATTTGCTCAGGTACCATGTGGTGTTATTTCTTCTATGCACTGATGAGGGGGCTGAGATAAAGACTTAGTGAACTAAACAAAGAGCCCAGGCTAGTTTTGGTAAACTAAGATCTGAGGCATATTCTGTTATCAGCAATGGATCTCTTCCTGTCATTCAGTACAAAGAAATAAGCTCTGTCTTGTGAAGACAATTTACGACAGAGCACTTCCTTATCAACAATGCAAAGTCGTTTAAAAGGTTTGTGAAGTCCTGGACACTGAAAATAAAACATAGCCACTGCTCGAGAGTGAGTTTGTATTAACCACTTCAGATGAACAAGTATGTCAGTAACTGGGCTGTTTTTAAAAATTTCTGGCCGGGCGCGGTGGCTCACGCCTGTAATCTCAGCACTCTGGCAGGCTGAGGCGGGAGATCCGAGGTCAAGAGATGGAGACCATCCTGGCCGACATGGTGAAACCCTGTCTCTACTAAAAATACAAAAATTAGCTGGGCGTGGTGGCATGCGCCTGTAGTCCCAGCTACTCAGGAGCCTGGGGCAGGAGAATTGCTTGAACCCGGGAAGCAGAGGTTGCAGTGAGCAGCCACTGCACTCCAGCCTGGTGCCTGGTGACAGAGCAAGACTCTGTCTCAAAAAAAAAAAAAAAATTTCTCAGCTGGGTAAGGTGGCTCACACCTGTAATCCCAGCCGAGGTGCGTGGATCACAAGGTCAGGAAATCGAGACTATCCTGGTCAACATGGTGAAACCCCATCTCTACTAAAAATACAAAAAAATTAGTTGGGCGTTGAGGCGCATGCCTGTAGTCCTTGCTACTCAGGAGGCTAAGGCAGGAGAATCGCTTAAACCCAGAGGCAGAGGTTGCACTGAGCCAAAATCCCGCCACTGCACTCCAGAGTGGCAACAGAGCGGGACTCCGTCTCAAAGAAAACAAAAGTATTTTGCTTAAACAAGATTTCAATACAGGGCAGGCCGTTTGGCTCAGTGGCTTCTCACCCCAAAGGTTTATCAGTTGCTCACATTCCATGTCCCTCATAGGTCAGCTGAGTATTCCAGCTGGGTGGCCTGGCATGGTGACCCAGGCTGGTACAACAGCCACCTTCTCAAAATTTACTAATTGCCATGGAAAAGAGGATCACCTGTGGGCTCTTAAAACGTGAGTAGAAATGACACTTCTACTCACATTTCTGCCTAAAAGTCAGATGGGCCTTGCAATTGAACCGTGAACGCTTGCAGAGTTGGAAATCTGTTGACAGTATTTTGACTACAAATATTTTTATTGACAAGCCTTTTCCCTCCCCCACATCACTGGCAGTATTCACTGTCACATCGTGGACATTTAGGGAATCACTTATTGTGTATGGTGACAGGAAAGAGGTTGTAGTTTTGTGCAAATAAGAAAGTAAGATGTTCCACCCATCAATATTGACACCTCAGCTTCTTTTGCAACAGGCAATTGCACTTGGAGAAGAAGAGAACTCACTCTCAATGTAGCCAGTGAGGGTAGCAATCCACATTACAGATCACTCAAGACTAGGACAGACACTTCCACTGCCTTTTCCAAGATACAAGAGTTGCTCCAAAATAGACTTCTCTCCACTCCTGAAGTGACCAATTGCCACTCCCTGGACCTTGCTATACCCCTCTCCCTGTTGCAAATTCAGATATGCAAACAGGGTGCTGCCTCTTACTTTCCACAAATGCTCAAGGCTCTCTCTGCCTCCTAGCTCCAGCACTCCCAACACATCTCTCAGGCTCTTTGGCATCCCTCTGGGGGTCAGCAGCTGAGGGTGGACTGAACTCCCCCAGGGAGGGAGCTGCTGGTCTATGCGCTTACAGAAACAGACTACTAGTGGATCTCCAGTTGTTACAAAGCACACTCAGAAATGATTCCTAGCTGTGGAAACATTTTTCAATAGCATACATTCTTTTTTTTTTTTTGAGGCGGAGTCTCTCACTCTATTGCCCAGGCTGGAGTGCAATGGTGCAATCTCAGCTCATTGCAACCTCCACCTCCCAGATTGAAGTCATTCTCCTGCCTCAGCCTCCTGAGTAGCTGGGATTACAGGTACACACCACCATGCTCAGCTAATTTTTGTATTTTTTAGTAGAGACAGGGTTTTGCCATCTTGGCCAGGCTGGTCTTGAACTCCTGACCTCATGATCCGCCCGCCTCGGCCTCCCAAAGGGCTGAGATTACAGGCGTGAGCCACTGTGCCCAGCCATAAATTCTTAATACAAATATTATAACCGAGGAGCAGTTATTTTTACAAATAAATGAGGGAAAAGGTCACCTGAAGGTCTTTCATGGGAGTGGCAGAATGGTTCTTATTCACAAAAAATTCACAGTAATGAAAATTTCTTAAAAGTTCACAAAATAATTATGCCAAACAATAAGCTTTCAAAATACAATTATGTTATGACCTGCCGTTATCTGAGGGCATGAAGCAACTTCAACCGCAAATGCACGGTAGCAGAAAACTGCTGGTGCCTTTTGCTCATCAGGAGGCCCAGCATGAGTCTTCAACATTTTCAAGTATAGAACTATTCGATGATCCCGGCTGGTTAAGGTTTCCTTTCTCTCTCACACAAATTTCTCAAAGTACCTATCCCCACAAACATCTGACAGAGGGACTGATCGAAGAGCGAGTGAAAGAAAAGCATTATTCTTCAACATTGGCACATTTCAAAACAGCTCATTACACGGAACAGCCAACTTGTTTTTTTAAATTGTTTTATTTGGGAAAAGTGCTTCTTACAAAAGGGCAGCTGCAAAATACAGAGACCTCCGCAATAATTATTTGTTTTTTCTTAAAGTGAAAGAATGGGTGGGATCCAAGGAATCAAAGCGGTAGATGGACAAACCAGGAGCATCCCCGAGTCATTTTCAGTAAACAGAACAACAAAAGACACAGGTAAAATTTCCAATCAAGGAATTCTTCCAACAACCTAACTTCAGCTAGTCTCAGGGATTCCCAAGCCTTCCTCCCCTTTGGTGGAAAAGTATGATTTATTACTGCAAACCCATTACTCCATTACAATAAACACCTTAGAACAGAGTTTTGAATCACGTCTGTCTACCTGAAAGCTCAGGGATGGAATGAGGCAAATATCCACAAAAACAAACACAAAAACCCGACAACAAAACGCCCCAAATGAGGACAAAGGTTTCTTAGAAAGTGCCTGTACTGGAAAGGCTAGATCGTAAAACACTAAATACAACTGTGCATCCAAGACCCAGTTTGTGTTAATATATGGGATAACCAGGTAGTTTTAACCCTCTATGGCTAACCCCATTTCTCTATTTATAAAGACAGAGCGAGCACTGCTATATTGACAACTACCAATATACTGCTTTGTCCTTTAAGATCTATCTGCCACACAAGGCTTAAACCACGAAACCAAGTTTTTCTAAGGCTAAGAATACTGCATCTATGCAGGGATGAGAAGCTTATCACACATCCACACTCTTACACCATGTCAGCCCTTGGGAGTCCACTTCCAACTCTGCATTGATGTTACGCCTCTGTATCTTTTATTCTTTCACAACTTTCCTATCATGCAAAACAGTAGAAATCTCAACACATTCGCACCTGGTTCTGGTTACCCAGTAGTATTATTACTTGTGTGCAATTAAACAAGACACCAAAACCACAGAACGAGTGCACGTGGTAGGGACTACAGAGTAGGAAACAGATATAAAAACACAGATGTTGGCCGGGCGTGGTGGCTCACGCCTGTAATCCAAGCACTTTGGAGGCCAAGGCGGGCGGATCACCTGAGGTCGGGAGTTCAAGACCAGCCTGACCAACATGGTGAAACCCTGTCTTTAAAAACAAAACAAAACAAAACAAAAAAACACAAGATGTGCAGATTTCACCAGAAACCTCAAGGATCCATATCCCATGTCTGCAGCAGAACACTGTCGCCAGCTTAGGTCCCTTCACCCATCACTCCTATTCTTGGACCCCAAAGCGGGGCCACCGGTTTTACTTTTGAACCTGGGGTACTCAAAATGAAGTGTGTGAAAAGTCCATAAACGCAATCTGGTTAAAACAGATGACGCAACACACCTACACTAACTGTCTGACAGTTAAATTCGTGTTACAAAAAACTAACTTTAAGATTTATTTTTGTAACTTTTTTCAACAGGGAAAAAACACACTCCTCGGGGGAAAGGTGAGGGGCTGAGAAGATAGGCCCTGGGTAAAAATTCTTACGACAGCACCTGGAGTTGAAAGGCCTGCCTAGGAGAGAACATAGGCACTGTCACACCACCACAGGGGACAGCTGCTGTGTGGGGTCAGCAGACCAGTTCACACGCCACGCAAGGTTGCTATAGATCCAAGTCATAAAAATCTTCCAGCTCGTCATGAAACAAGTCCCACTCATCTTCAGAGTCTGTCAGCTCGTCGTCCCCACCTGCAGCCAAAAGCATAAGCAACATCTCGCCCAGCTCAAAGGTGACAACCTCTTCTTCATCGTTGTCAAAGGGGTTGCTGTTCTCTCTTTCCTCAATGAGTTCCCAGAAGTGGTTCCTTCGTTGGGCCTGTAAAAAACAAGGCCGTGATAGGGATGGCACTGTCGAGCAGTATCTTCTATCCTGTTGTTTATAAGGCAAAACGTCCAGCACACCAGAGGGCATGACGAACCAGACTTCTTAGTTAAGGTTTCCATTTTACCTCTTCCTCCCCTATGGTTACTTGACGGAAATAAGTTTAGGCTAGAGCTTTAACGCACATTTTTTCCTTTCTTAGCCCTCCCAGTTTTCTGAGGTTTGTTTCCTCTTTTAATACTCTACAATTTCACTCCCAGACCTGAGTGTTCACCTTCTCCTTCCCCTGCCCCAGTATGTGCAGGACTCAACTGGCATCTTGGTATTTCCCCTCTTTAAAAAAACAGTGAGAGTTACCCGGTATCTGCTTGATGTTCCCACTTTCTGTCTCTGTGGCTCCTCTCTACGGCCATCAGGGTACGCATGCTTGTAAAAACAGTTCCCTCCAAATGGGCAGCTCCCACGTCCTTCATCAAAATACCTGCACGCCTTGTTGCTGGAAAGGAAAATATCGCAACCCTTATTCACAGTGGATTTCAGGTCTGTATTTGACTATCATCTGGGGTTTCTTTAAACAGGTAGGGATAGAACCAGTATGTCAGCTTATAGCCCTCCCCAAGGTGTGTTCTTATAAACGTGTGTGCCAATGCATGAGACACTAGAAACCGGTAACCCTGTTCAAGTCTATGCTGGTTAATAGCTCTAGCACAAGCAGGTGCCATAGAGAGAAAATCTAGAAAGTCAACACACAAGAATATAGGACAGCTATGACATGGATTCAGCTATGACATAAGGTAGAACCCCACTCATGGGGCCTTACTTGTCAGCAGTAGAGACTTCTTTATAACACAGTCCCTTGGCATGTACCCCAAGGACTGTGTTATAGCAAAATACATACTGGGTAAGTGCTATCAGGGTGACTAAACTGTCTTGGGAAGTAAAAGAAGGGTAGGAAGGAGGTAGGAGTGTATAATGCAGCACCAATCCTTTCAAAGTGAACCCAAGCTCTGTTGGGCTCTTCGCTTGAGAAAAGGCTGCAGTGCTCATACCTCATTGCCTCCTTGTATTTCAGAATGAGTTTCTGCTTCTCTTCTTCTCCTCCACCCAGTACTCACTTGGAATGACAAAGTTAGATGTGATCCGGCATTCTGGGCAGGACCTGGGAAACAATGAACAGGCTGCAATGCAAATTCCCCTTTACAGGCCCACTCTTCAAGGGCACACCCTGGTGTGTCGCCTCCAGATTAAAGACTTAACTGAAAGGCACATGGGCATTTCCTGAAAGGGTTCCACATATTGTCACACAACTGACCATTTCTTTCAAGCAAGACAACCTCCTTTATAAATCCAACTCAAGGGCTAGCCAGTTCATTTTTCTTTTTTTTAAATAACTTAGGTAAAAAACAAAAACAAAAGAAGACATTTCACACAGACTCCTTTTTCTTTCATTTAAATAAATTTATTTCTTGTAGCTTTGCTCTGTTTAGATTATGTAGTTTTTGTTCAGTTATGAGAACAATCTTTAAAGGATGGTGGATTATTGGCTAGCTTAATGGATGGAATAGGAAAGTGGAAAATGTAAAACGTCAGGAAACATACATTCAGAGCTAGATCAGTTTGTTCACTGAGCCTAAACTGGCTAATAATCCATTAAACACATCTCCTCAGAAAAAGCACGAAGATTCTACTAACTGATACACAGGGTTTCCTCATTCAAATAAAAGTAGATAGACCAACTAACCTAGAAGCTAGCTGAAATACAAAGAAGAAAGCCCCATTAGAATATCCCAGTTTCAAGATAAAATGCATGCATTTAAATGCGGTCCATCTGGTTGAAAGTTGGCACAAATTACTAAATTCTTCCCCAAAGAGAAAGCACAAATGAAGACTGGGGAGGAGCCTCACTTTATGATCTTGCTCTCAAATTGCTTAGCACTCCTCCACTTGCGAATGCACTTGAGACAGTAGGTGTGGTTGCAGTTGGAGAGGATCCCGAAGCGGCGCTCGCTGGGGTTGGCTCTCTCCATAGACCACCTCCATGCAGATCCCACACACCATGTCCTTGCTGCGCTGCACAGCAAATGAGAGCTCCATGTCCTTCTCATGGGCCTCAATGCACGACTAGAGAAGGTGAAAGAGAAAGTGGAACTGAGTCACTGAATCCTGAAAAACTTGAGCAACAGTTATGATTCACGTTCAGAGGATCAAATAGTCAACTGAAACAACAATGTTCCCAAGCTGACATGTAAATTAGCTTTGCTTACAAGTGAACAAGGTGCAGTGGGGTTTTTTGTTTTTGGCGGTTCTAGTACTTTACAATACTAGAAAATCAAACTATGAGGACTCAACTGCGGGAACTGAAAAATTACCCAATTTTCTCTGCCCTAAACTTGGGAGCTCAACTACATTAAAGACAGTTTCCATACTGTTTGCTCTTGTTGTTATTTCTGGCTTCTATATTAAGTTAAAGCCCCAGTTAAAACCTGTCAGAAAATAAGGGCAACAGGCACGCAACTCTCTTATGCCTTTATGGAAAAAAAGCTTCATTGAGATTATTTTCTTCTTTTTTTTTTTGTCCTATTTTTTCATTGAGATTTTTCAACTACTCAGCTTGACAGATTGATGTTCATTTGGGTTAGGTTAGAGCCCACTTGGGGCTATTATAAATAATGCTAAGAACATTTATGTACCAATTTTTGTGTGGACGTGATATTTTAACATGATTATAGGAAATATAAAAATGCAGAAAACTCCTAGCACTTTGGAAGTCCGAGGTTGGGTGGATCGCATGTCTCCTGGAGTTCCAGACCAGCCTGGCCAACATGACGAAACCCCCTCTCTACTAAAAATACAAAAATTAGTCGGGCATGGTGGTATACGTTTATAGTACCAGCTACTCAGGAGACTGAGGCAGGAGAATCACCTGAACCAAGGAGATGGAGGCTGCAGTAAGCTGAGATTGTACCACTACGCTCCAGCCTGGGTGACAGAGCAAGACTCCGTCTCAAAAAAAAAAATTGCAAAAAAGCAATGTCATCCGTAATCTCACATAATCACTAAACATGTCTTTTCCTAAATCTTTAAAAGAAAAAATATATACATTCAGAGGTAGATTCTAATCTCTCAATATATAGATAATATAACATACAGTTTAACCTGCCTAAATTCACAGAAGTATGCTGAAGTTAGGGATCAAACTATGTCTACCTTATACCATGCCTCGCCCCCTACAACCAAATTTAAAGATATATACCCAAGAGAACTGAAAACATATCTTCACAAAAAAAATCTATATACAAACGTTCAGAGCAGCCTTATTCTTAATAGCAGCCAAAAACTGGAAGTGACCCAAGTGTCCATCAACTCATGTGGCTTAGCCATACCACAACAATTCAGCCATCAAAACGAAGAACTGCTACACACAACATGGAAAACCTTGAAAGCCGTATGCTAAGTGAAAGAAGCCAGTCACAAAGAACCACATTACAGGATTCCACTTATATGAAATGTCCAGAATAGACCAATCCAGAGACAAACCAGATTTGTTATTGTCAGGAACTAGAGGAAGGATAGAATCAAGAGTGACTCAAGGGTAGAATCGAGGGTGTGGGATGAACAAAGTGTCCCGGTCGGGCACAGTGGCTCACGCCTGTAATCCCAGCACTTTGGGAGGGCGAGGTGGGTGGATCACGAGGTCAGGAGTTCAAGACCAGCCTGGCCAAGATGGTGAAACCCCGTCTCTAAAAAATAGAAATAAAAAATAATTTTTAAGTGTCTTAAAATTAGTAAAATGATAACGGCTGCACAACTCTGTAAATATACTAAAAAGCAATGAAATGTGTGTTTCCAAGTGTTAAGTATATTGAATGTTAATCTCAGAAACGTTATCTTTTAAAAGAGGAAAAAAAATGTTAAGTCCATAGTCTGAGGTTCTGGAAGTATGACTTTTTTTTTCTTTTGCCTCAACCTCCTGGGCTCAAGCGATCCTCCCACCTCAGGCCCCCAAGTAGCTGGGACTACATGCACGTACCTTCATGCCCAGTTAATTTTGTTCACTGGAAATGACTTCTTGATAAAGCAACCAAGAAGCCCAAGGAAGAAGCACTTCCCTACTCACTGATAACTATTCAATTCATCCAATATTTCTGTGAAATAAACCCACAATGCTGTGAAAGGGCAAATATTGATTCTCACACCTAATAACACGTGCATCTCCCTGAAGACTTACTTTTATATGCTCTGATCTCTGGGCAGCATCCATCGGATGCAGGACCTGCAGCCCACACATGTCACATGAATCTCCGTGGAGATACACACAGTTCTCCCCGTATCGGCACTCTCCCACTGCAGCATAGGGGCACAGCTGCTTCTTTGTTTCCACGGCGGTCTGCTCTTTCTCTGATTCTTCCTTGGTCACTGAGCCCTGCAGGGGTGCTTCAGTGCAGGAAGGCGCAGCTGAAAATGTGTAAGAGGGTGGTAAAAGTCCAAACGGGTAAGGCAGATACATGAACTATAAGGGAACTGAGAACCTAACAGCAAAAAAATAAAAATAAAATACCAAAACAGTCTACTGAACTAATTTATTCATGTGAAAGAAAGGAATTCTTTCTAATGTTGGCATTTCCAAGATTAGGCTTATAAAAAAACACTGCTTCTTTATATATGTTCGGGGTCATTGAAATTTAATTTCAAAAAGTACTAATTAAAGAGAGTATTCAGTCTTTCAAAACATTCTGAATTCATTTTACTGGGATTCAAAGTTTCCTTCACCCCATCTGTAAATCTCAGGTAATCCAATCTTACTAAGATTAAACTAAAAAAGGAATGGAAGCAGAAAGGGGAAGTTGTCAAAGCTGAGCAAATGGATGAACTGCTATCTAGTCCTCTAACTCTTATTTTCTTCTTCAGAATACTTACTACGGCCACAGTAGGGTTGCCCAGGAACAAACTCAATAGCATTCACCCAGTCCTCTGAACCCGCTCCGACAGTTACAAAGTTTGAATTTCTTGACTCAGCTTCGCTTGTATTCATTTCAACAAGTGGTCCAACTATTGATGAGAGACTTGAGGAAGTGGCAAGGGACGACTTTGTAGTTAGCTCTGTAGCAGCTGCTTCTTCCTGTTTCAATGGCTTGCTATGTTCATACCTAAGAAAAAAATGTAAAGTAAGCAGCCAGCCAGGTGTGGTGGCTCAAGCACTTTGGAAGGGCGAAGCAGGCGGATCACCTGAGGTCAGCAGTTCGAGACCAGCCTGCAAAGATTAGCTGGGTGTGGTGGTGGGTGCCTGTAATCCCAGCTACTCGGGAAGCTAAGGTAGAAGAACCGCTAGAACCCAGGAGACGGAGGTTGCCATGAGCCGGAGATCAAGCCACTGCACTCCAGCCTGGGCAACAGAGTGAGACTCTGTCTCAAAAAGAAAAAAAAAAAGAGTAAGCAATCACTGCCTAACTTCCTATATTCTTTTTTTTTGGAGATGGAGTCTTGCTCTGTTGCCCAGGCTGAAGTGCAGTGGCATGATCTCCGCTCACCACAACCTCCACCTCCTGGGTTCAAGTGATTTTCCTGCCTCAGCCTCCCAAGTAGCTGGGATTACAGGTGCCTGCCACCACAGCTGGCTAATTTTTATATTTTTAGTAGAGATGGCATTTGGCCAGGTTGGTCTGAACTCCTGACCTCAGGTGATCACTTGCCTGCCTCGGCCTCCCAAAGTGCTGGGGCTACAGATGTGAGCCACCGTGTCTGGCTATATATTCCTAATACATTCCTTGGATTCTCTTTGATAAGTCAATGCGCCTATATTTTTGAGTGCAGAGAGAAGCCTATGATTCTGCATGTCTAGTAACACCAAGCGTGATGCCAAGACTGATGGTTCAGAGACCATACTCCTGAGTAGCAAGGCAATAGACCAGGGGATCTGCAAACTTTAAAGCATCAAATACATAAACATATTAGGCTTTGTAGATTGTACAGTCAACGTCACAACTATTCACCTCTGCAACTGCAGTCCAAAAACAGGCATAAGCATTATTTAAATGAGTATGTGTAACTGTTCCAATAAAACTTGATTTATGACAACAGCCTTTTGGCCAGATTTGCCCTGTAGGCCACATATTCCTGCTATATACCACTTATTACTTCAAATTCCACTCTAATCAGGAGTTTCACACAGTCTGACAATCTATAGTTCCCATGCTAACTCTGCCAGAAACCCTGCAGGCAAAATGGACTGATTTCAAAGCAAGGTTAACACAAAGTCAACAAGCAGACATGTAGAACATTTTACCAACACATCGGTTAAAATGCTGTCAATATTAAAAGGCACAGACAATATTTACAAAACACACAATATGGGCCGGGCACAGTGGCTCATGCCTGTAATCCCAGCACTTTGGGAGGCCGAGGTGGGCGGATAATGAGGTCAAGAGATCAAGACCATCCTGGCCAACATGGTGAAACCTGTCTCTACTAAAAATACAAAAATTAGCCGGGCGTGGTGGCACGCGCCTGTGGTCCCAGCTACTCGGGAGGCTGAGGCGGGAAGAATCGCTTGAACCCAGGAAGCGGAGGTTGCAGTGAGCCGAGATTGCACCACTGCACTCCAGCCTGGCGACAGAGCAAGACTTGGTCTCAAAAAAAAAAAAAAAAAAAAAAAAACCAAACCAAACCAAAACAAAACACACATAATATGTACGTTCTTTTCTAAATCCATCTATTCACTATTTCCCCTTCCAAATTTCCCCCCCTACACATTCATTCCTTTTCATCAGTAAACATTAAACCGTCACCATCTCCAAATACATGGGGAAGAAACATCTATTTCCTTCAAGAACCAGCTTTCTAGCCAGGCACGGTGGCTCATGCCTGTAATCCTAGCACTTTGGGAGGCCAAGGTGGGCAGGTCACAGGGTCAGGAGATCCAGACCAGCCTGACTAACACGGTGAAACCCTGTCTCTACTAAAAAATACAAAAAACAAAATTAAAAAAAAATTAACCGTGCATGGTGGCATGTGCCTGTAGTCCCAGCTACTTGGGAGGCTGAGGCAGGAGAATCGCTTGAACCCAGGAGACGGAGATTGCAGTGAGCCAAGATCACACCACTGCACTCCAGCCTAGATGACAGAGTGAGACTCTGTCTCAAAAACAAAAAACAAAAACAAAAACAAAACAAAACTCTCTTGCCTAGCACAGTGGCTCAAACCTGTCATCCCAATACCTTGGGAGTACAAGGAGACCAGATCATTTAAGGCCAGGAGTTCAAGACCAGCCTGGTGAAATCCCATCTCTACGAAAAATACAAAAATTAGCTGGGCATGGTGCCATATACCTGTGGATCCTAGCTACTCAGCAGAGATGGAGACATGAGAATTGTTTGAACCTGGGAAGCAGAGGTTGCAGTGAGCCAAGATAAGGACACCGCACTCCAGCCTGGGCAACAGAGCAAAACTCTGTCTCAAAAAAACAAAAACGCAGCATCTTTCTGCCTGAGAAAATTCTCACAATTCTTTCAGCATTTTACACTAAGAAACTGACTGATTAGCAGGGTCTCACTCTATCTCCTAGGCAGGAGTGCAGTAATGTGACCTCAGCTCACTGCGGCCTCAACCTCTTGGGTTCAAGCAATCCTCTTGCCTTAGTCTCCTGAGTAGCTGTGTGCCACCATGCTTGGCTAACGTTTTTTTATTTTTTGTAGAGACCAGGTTTCCCTATGTTGTCCAGAGTGGTCTCCAACTCCTGGGCTCAAGCAATCCTCCTCCCTTAGCCTCCCAAAGTGCTAGGCATGAGCCACCATGCCCAGCATACTTAGAATTTTATTCAGACTTAATGTATTAATTATGTATGTAGTAAATTTAACCATGCCATAATAAATAGTTTGTATCAAGTGGTTCTTATGAAACAGTACTAACCATGGGTAACCTGTGTTATAGGTGCCTATTGTTTACATCTAAAAATAAAGTAAAATCTAAAGGCTCTACACTCCAGCTGATGGCAAACATTTTACTGAGCTGGCCTTTAATCATTGCAATATTCCCTCAAACATTCATATTCTAGCACTTTGGGGGGCCAAGGTAGATGGATTGCCTGAGCTCAGGAATTTGAGACAAGCCTGGGCAACATGGCAAAACTCCAACTCTACTAAAAATTTAAAAATTCGCCAGGGGTGGTGGTGGGTGCCTGTAATCCCACCTACTCAGGAGGCTGAGGCACAAGAATTACTTGAACCCATGAGGCAGAAGTTGCAGTGAGCCGAGAACATGCCACTGCACTCTAGCCTGGGCAACAGAGTTAGACTCCATCTCAAAAACAAAAAAGGCCAGGCGCAGTGCGTCTCATGCCTGTAATCCCAGCACTTTGGGAGGCCAAGGCGGGCTGATCACTTGAGGTCAGGAGTCCGAGACCAGCCTGCCCAACATGGTGAAACCCCGTCTCCAAAGACATTCATATTCCTCTTCATAAGCCTTAGGTAAACCACCAGGCCTTGCAGCAAAAGTAAGTTGAGTATCCTGCTATCATCTACAAAAGCCCAATGCATTGTTCTATGGAATGGAATCCTGTAAGCTGAAGGATAAGGAGAAGAAACTATCGTGAATATGCTCTTTCACTTGTATCATCTCACTTCACTCAAAAACTGTGGGGAAGTATTCTACCATGAGAGATGATGACCTCACAGTCCACTTAAGCAATGGTTCTAGGTCTAATGGGACTCTAAAGCTGCTCTATACAGTACAGCAATCACTGGCCACATCTAGCTCTTTAGACTTAAATGAAATTTAAAACTCAGTTCCTCAGTCCCTCCTCAGCTGTATCTGCAAGTGTTCAAAAGCTACGTGGAGCTAGAAGGCTACCATTAGAAAGCAACATAAAGAACATTTCTAGTATTGCACAAAGTTCTACTGGATGGCAGTATTCTGAAATGTTAGAGCAGCAAATATCCTTAGAAATCTCACTTTTCATTTTTTGTTTTTTTTTTTTTGAGACAGAGTCTTGCTCTGTCACCCGAATGGAGTGCAGTGGCATGATCTCAGCTCACTGCAACCTCCGCCTCCTGGCTTCAAGCTATTCTCTGGCCTCAGCCTCCCAGGTAGCTGGGATTACAGGCGGGCCATCACCATACCCAGCTAATTTTTTGTATTTTTAGTAGAGACCAGGTTTCACCTTGTTGGCCAGGCTGGTCTGGATTTCCTGACCTCATGATCCACCCACCTCCCAAATGAAGTGCTGGGATTACAGGCATGAGACACCACACCTGGCCTCCTAGGTACAATTTTTACAGGAAAACAAGCAGTCATAGAGCAAGCCTCTCTTTAAGATTCCTTCTTTAGCTAGCCCATAATCAAGATTATAATAATCACCTATATCAGCCTGTCCTCAGTAATTATCACCAAACTTTCAAGTAGACTACCACAGTTCCCCTAATTCCTTTCACTTTGTGCTAAGAGTTCTAAACCCAGCTCAATTCTGGTTCATTCTCTAAAGAAAAGAGGCAGCTACATCCTTATTAAAAAGAAAACTAAGAGGCCAGGAGTTTGAGAACAACCTGGGTGTCATAGGGAGACCTTGTCTCTACAAATAAAATCAGAAAATTAGCTGGATGTGGCGGCTACAGTGGGATTACAGGCATGAGCCACCGTGCCCAACCCTTTTTTAAATTTTAATTAATTAATTAATTAATTAATTTAGAGATAGTCTCACTCTGTCACCAAGCTGGAGTGCAATGGCGCGATCTTACTCACTGCAACTTCTGACTCCCTGGTTCAAGCCATTTTCCTGCCTTAGCCTCCCAAGTAGCTGGGTTTACAGGCACACACCACCACAACCAGCTATTTTTTGTATTTTTAGTAGAGACGGGGTTTCACCATGTTGGTCAGGCCAGGCTGGTCTTGACTCCTGACCTCGTGATCCGCCCACTTCAGCCTCCCAAAGAGCTAGGATTACAGGCGTGAGCCACTGCTCCCAGCCTTATTTTTTTATTATTATTTTTTTGCTCTGTTGCCCAGGCTGGAGGGCAGTGGCACGATCTCAGCTCACTGCAAACTCCCCCTCCCAGGTTCAAGCAATTCTCTCACCTCAGGCTTCCAAGTAGCTGAGATTACTGGCACACGCCACCACACAAGGCTAATTTTTGTTTTTTCAGTAGAGACAAATTTGGGTTGGGCTGGGCGAGGTGGCTCACACCTGTAATCCCAGCACTTTGAGAGACCGAGGCAGACCGATCACCTAAGGTTCAGAGACTAGCCTGACCAATATGGTGAAACCCCACCTCAAAAAAAAAAAAAAAAAAAAAAAGAGAGACAGATGGGGTTTCACCATGTTGGCCAGGCTGGTCTTGAACTCCTGACCTTAAGTAATCTGCCTGCCTCAGCCACCCAAAGTGCTGAGATTACAGGGGTGAGTCACTATGCCCAGTCCCTTTCAACTTTGAAGTTGAGGCGTTTGCATCTGCCTCAATGTCAGAGGCTCACCAAAATAGAGAACCTACCTAATTCTTTCTGGTCTCAAACTATTTGGGGCTGACAAATTGCTTGAAAAATAAGCTGGTTAATATGCAGAGCCTAGGGCTTAGCACAGATTTCTTCAATTTAACCTTCAATTTTTCCATTCACTCCATCTACACAGTCCATTCAGAAAAGCACTTCTGAAATAAGGACCAACTGCAAATTAACTGTTACTTTCCGATTCTATCTCAAAGTCTATTCTCATCCCTCTGACTGAGAGCTTGGATTCCTCATTCTCATCAATATTCAACTCCTCCTGCCCTAGTCACAGTTGGCAGTAACTCTCAAAAGACTGGAACCCAGTTCAAGGACACAGCTCCCCTACAAATTAGCCTCAACACCTGCAGACTGTACCACTACAAAGAATCGCCCATTCATCATTGTAGGAGAAGTTCTCACAACTTTTTCTGCCTTTTATATTGGGACTGCAAAAGACATGTCTGGCAGAGAGTTTTCTTGAGAAGAATGTCATCATGTCATTTTTTTTTTCCTTTTCAGCAATACTGCAATGAAAAACTAGCAGAAGGCAAATGAGTAACTACTAAAAGTTTTCATGGGATCAACTTCTGAGCTCCTATAGAGTCATTTAAAAAAGATCTTCTCTTCCCCTCCATCCTTACTGGATTCTCTAATAAACAGATGCGGAATGACTTAACATTAATATCCCACCCCACAAATAATTTCAGGTTCTTCTGAACTCTATAATCACTTGAACCCAGTGGCTCACACATTTTCTGATAATGACAATAAAATTGACTATGACACTGTCAAAACTCTTACCGAGGGTAGTGGTTTAAAGTACATACAAAACTCTCTGACATGCCTCCCTTCAAAAGGTGGAGCCCAATTCTTCTTCCTTTACATGAGGGCTGGACTTAGTAACTTAGTCGAGAATCAGTGGAGATGACAGTACATGACTTCCGACACTGGGTCATAAAGGCACTGTGGCTTCTCCTTGCCTTCTCTGTTGAACTGCTTGCTCTGGGAAAACCTAGCTGCCAAGCTCTAAGGACACTTAGGCATCACTATGAAAAGGCCCACGTGGGCCAGGTGTAGTGGATCACACCTGTAATCCCTGATTACAGATTGCCTGAGCTCAGGAGTTTGAGACCAGCCTGGCCAACATGGTGAAATCCCATCTTTACAAAAAGTACAAAAATTAGCCGGGTATGGTGGTGCTCACTTGTAATCTCAGCTACTCAGGAGGCTGAGGCAGGAGAATCACTTGAACTCAGGAGGCGGAAGTGGCGATGAGCCATGATCGTGCCATTATACTCCAGTCTGAGCAGCAAGAGCAAAACTCCATTTCAAAAAAAAAAAAGGCCCACATGGTGAGAAACTAAGGTCTCCTGCCAACAGCCATAAGAGTGAGCACACTTAACAATCCTGGTGGTAGGGCGTGGTGGCTCACACCTGTAATCCCAGCACTTTGGGAGGCCGAGGCAGGCAGATCATTTGGGGTTAGGAGTTCGAGACCAGCATGGCCAACATGATGAAACCCTCTCTTCACCAAAAATATAAAAGATTAGCCAGGCGTGGTACCACACACCTGTAACCCCAGCTACTCAGGAGGTTAAGGCAGGAGAATTGCATGAACGTGGGAGGTGGAGGTTGTGGTGAGCCGAGATTGCGCTACTGCACTCCAGCGTGGAGTGCAGGCTGCACCTGGAAGCTACTGCGCTTCCATCTTTTTTTTTTTTTTTTTTTTTTGAGATGGAGTCTCGCTCTTCACTCAGGCTGGAGTGCAGTGGCGCCATCTCGGCTCACTGCAACCTCCATCTCCTGGGTTCATGCAATTCTCCTGCCTCAGCCTTCCGAGTAGCTGGGACTACAAACACATACCACCATGCCCAGCTGAGATTTTTCTATATTTTGTAGACACGCGGTCTCACTATGTTACCCAGGCTGGTTTTGAACTCCCAGGCTCAAGCAATGCTCCTACCTCAACCTTCCAAAGTGCTGGGATTATAGGCATGAGCTACTGCACCCAGCCAAGAGTTGTTTTCAAAGCATTATTTTTAATCAATCACATATAAAGCGATTAGAATTATGTCTTTTACTTTCACATTCTTCCTCCAACCCACCCCTGAACAAATTTATAAGCAAATTCTTACCTGCAGCGGTCTCCATAAATACAGTACCCTCGCTGAAAATACTTGCACACTACACTGTACGGGCTGTCAGAGAGGTCATGAGAGTAGCGACAGTTATCTCCTTCCTTACAAACCCCATGCATAAAATACCTGTGAAACAAAGGACCACAAAACTGGATTAAAACCAATCCTTAAAAAGATGAAAACTAATTAGTATTCATGACTAATATACTCAACCAGCAAATACATAAACATATGAAATAAACACAAAGAAAGGGCCGGGCGCAGTAGCTCATGCCTATAATCCTGGCACTTTGTGGGGGCTGAGGTGGGCAGATCACCTGAGGTCAGAAGTTGGGAGACCAGCCTGGCCAACATGGGGAGACCCCATCACTACTAAATATACAAAAATTAGCCTGAAGTGGTATCGAGCATCTATAATCCTAGCTACTCTGGAGACTAAAGCTGGAGAATCGCATGAACCCGGGAGGCGGAGGCTATGGTAAATCGAGATTGCACCACTGCACTCAAGCCAGGGCGACCGAGCAAGACTCCATCTTGAAAACAAAAAAATAAATAAAAATAAAAATAAAAATAAACACCAAAAAAGTGGAACTAGACTGTGATCATAGAATAATCCATTTGGGTACTACAGGAAGGCTGCTCATAGATCCAGGCATCAATTTAAATTCCAAACATTCATCTTGTTACTGCAGATTAAGTCTGATCACTGAGGTCATTTTACAGTCCTAGGGAGGTGGCTTCTTGTTTTCCACTAACTTTAGCCACAATGGCAGCTCTATCTGTCAAAAACAATCAAAGACAAAGAGTCAAGAAACAATGTGTGCTGGAAAGGGTCAAGTTACTGTGTATGTTTCACTTCCTCAAGAAAGCCTTTTTGGCCAGGGGCAGTGGGCAGTGGCTCACGCCTGTAATCCTAGCACTTTGGGAGGCCAAGGCAGGCGGATCACAAGGTCAGGAGAGCCAGCCATCCTGGCCAACATGGTGAAACCCCATCTCTACTAAAAATCAAAAATTAGCTAAATTTGGTGGTTAAGTGCCTGTAATCCCAGCTACTTGGAAGGCTGAGGCAAGAGAACTGCTTGAACCCAGGAGGCAGAGGTTGCAGTGAGCAGAGATCGCGCCACTGCACTCCAGCCTGGGCAACAGAGCGAGAAAGCATTTTTAAGGCAGAGAACTACGGCTCACACCTATGGGGGGCCAAGGTGGGAGGATCACTAGAGGCCAGGAGTTAGCAACCACCCTGGGCAACATAGTGAGAGCCTCTCTACCAAAAAAAGGTTAATTTTTTTTCTTTCTTCTTTTTTAGAGTATTGCTCTGTCACCCAGGCTGGAATGCAGTGGCACGATCTCAGCTCACTGCAACCTCCGCCTCCCGGGTTCAAGCGATTCTCCTGCTTCAGCCTCCTGAACAGCTGGGACTACAGGCTTGTGCTACCACACCCGGCTAATTTTTTGTGTTTTTAAGTAGACAGGGTTTCACCTTGTTAGCCAGGATGGTCTCAATCTCCTGACCTCGTGATCTGCCTGCCCGCCTAGGCCTCCCCAAGTGCTGGGATTACAGGTGTGAGCCACTGTGGTTGGCCTAATTTTTAAAATATTAGATGGGAAATGGCTCCTCTTGCCTATAATCCCAGCACTTGGGAGGCCAAGGAAGGACATTACTGCAGCATTTACATAATACGGTGAAAGTCTCTACAAAATACCAAAGAGAATTAGCCAGGCATGGTGACACACACCTGTAGTCCCAGCTACTTGGGAGGCGGAGATGGGAGGATCCCTTGAGCCCAGGGGATGTCAAGGCTACAGTGAGCCATAACTGCGCCACTACTCTCCAGCCTGGGTGACAGAACCAGACTCTGCCTCAGAACAAAGCCAAACCAGCCGGCTCATGCCTGTAATCCCAGCACTTTAGGAGGTGGGCAGATCACCTAGAGTCGGGAATTCAAGACCAGCCTGATCAATATGGAGAAACCCTATCTCTACTAAAAATACAAAAAAACTAGCCAGGCACGGTGGCACATGCCTGTAATCCCAGATACTCGGGAGGCTGAGGCAGGAGAATCACTTGAACCCAGGAGCTGAGATCGAGCCATTGCACCCCAGCCTGAGCGACAGGAGTGACTCTCCATCTCAAAAAAAAAGTAAAAGAAAAAAACTTGTAGGAAGTCAAATTATAGGTATAATTAGCCTAACTTTCAACTGTTACTAGGGTTAACTTAACGCAACTCAGGTCTGAACTTTTGCTCAACTGCAGAGCTATTAATACTTTCTGTAAGCTTTGGCCCGGCACCATGGCTCACACCTGTAATCCCAGCATTTTATAAGGACGAGGTGGGCAGATCACCTGAAGTCAGGCATTCAAGCCCTGCCTGGGCAACATGGCGAAATCCCGTCTCTACAAAAATACAAAAATTAACTAGGCATGATGGCAGGTGCCTGTAATCCCAGCCATTCAGGAGACTGAGGTGGGAGAACTGCTTGAACCTGCAAGGTGGGAGGAGGTTGCAGTGAGCCTAGATGGCACCATTGCACTACAGCCTGGATGACAGAGCGAGACTCCATCTCAATAAATAAATAAATAAACAAATTATTTTCTGTGAGCTTTAAAGCTGGTTGAGTTTCATATCAATTTTTTTGACTGTTTATGAAGATTATCCTTAACAAGCTAGTCAGTTTGGCTTGGAAAGAGTTTGTACGGGCCGGGTGGGGTGGCTCAAGCCTGTAACCCCAATACTTTGGGAGGCTGAGGCAGGTGGATCACCTGAGGTCAGGAGATCGAGACCAGCCTGACTAACACGGTGAAACCCTGTGTCTACTAAAAATACAAAAATTAGCCAGGTGTGGTGGGCGCCTGTAATCCCAGCTACTCAGGAGGCTGAGACAGGAGAATCATTTGAACCCAGGAGGCAGAGGTTGCAGTGAGATTGTGCCATTGCACTCCAGCCTGGACGACGGAGCGGGACTTGGTCTCAAAAAAAAAAAAAAAGATAGTCTGCAACCTATGAATGTAAATATGTATTTTTGTTTCTACATGCTACCACCAAAAAAAAAAAAAAACAAAAAAAAACCCATCGTCCAAATTCACCTTAATGCATGCCCAAGTTCAGCTTGCCTTAAGGAGAAGCCCCTGGGCCACATTTCATTTCTAAAGTTCCCTCCATGTGCAGTCTGACTCCATGAATAAAGTTTACTAGAAGCCCCCTACGGCTGTGCCTCTGAGAAACCTAATAGTGTCACCAAGATAGAGAACAGGAAACTGCAAGTTAGCCTGTAAGGGTACAAGAGAACCAAACAGTTCCCTCAGAGTATCTCTAGGCATCTTAATAACCTCTTTAGGAATTCCTAGAAATTATAAAATAGATACGGCATTTAATCAAATGTCATCTGCTGTGACATTTCCTACTTTCATATTTAACTTTTAATGAGTACACTGTTTCTTAAACTAGATGGTAAATTCCTGATGGGTAAAGATTGTTTTATTACCCTTTTTATCTGTGTACATAATATGTACTTGTTTAGAAAAGGTAGAAGGCTAGGCGTGGTGGTTCATGCCTCTAACCCCCAGCACTCTGGAAGGCTAAGGCCAAGGTTCAAGACCAGCCTGACCAACACGGCGAAACCGCGTCTCTAATAAAAATACCAAATTAGCCAAGCTACTCCAGAGGCTGAAGCAGGGAGGCGGAGGTTGCAGTGAGCCAAGAACACGCTACTGCACTCTAGGCTGGGCAACAGAGCAAGACTCTATCTCAAAAAATGGTTTTTGTGTATTATTTCAACTACCAGAACACTCATCTACCATTATAGAAGCACTCTGATAAAGCAGGCTCTAAATTCAAATTACAACTTCTCTTTAAATATTAACTGTTCTGCCGGGTGTGGTGGCTCACATCTGTAATCCAAGCACTTTGGAGGCCAAGGCCGGCGGATCACCTGAGGTCAGGAGTTCAAGACCAGCCTGACCAACATGGTGAAACCTCATCTTTAAAATATATATATATATTAAAAATAAAAAATAAATAAATATTAACTGTTCTAACCTCACTCAAGGGAACTAGTAACTGATGCAATGAGCATTTCCATTTCTTAGTATTCCTCTAACAAAAAATATGAAAAACAGCCTGATGGTGGCAGCATAACAGTTTCTTAGAAAAGGTATTCTTAGGTTTTACTTAAGCTGCAGAAATAACATAATGAAAACCTCAGGAGAAACATTAGGAAAAATGTAACTTGGTAACAAAATACAAGTGATTCTGAGTTTTAAAAACATTCTTATCAAAACTTCTAACTTAAGAGGAATACCCGCTAAGTGAAGAAAACAGCCTTAGTCAAATTCCTAGATACACGAGTGATGTGCTATAGGAGAAATCACCAAACACTAAAACACACATGGACCTGATTCTCTTTAAAGGATGTTTACTAGCAAACATTGAAAATGTTTGTTTATAATACAGTAAGTATATACATCTGCACTCTCTCATGCACACCTAATATTGTTTCTCCCATTGCAGGCATCATGTTTACTTACTGAATGACTGAATAAGGTAGTTATGGCTGGTGTACATGTGGTCCGGTGTAATCCCAGCTGCTAGGGAAGCTGAGACAGGAGAATCACTTGAACCCGGGAGGCGGAGGTTGCAGTAAGCAGAGATCGAGCCACTGCACTCCAGCCTGGGCAACAGAGTGAGACTTCATCTCAAAAAAAAAAAAAAAAAAAAAAGGAAAGAAGGAAAAATATACATGTGCTCTGCCAAGTACTTCGTCCTTGACTTTGCAAGTGTGTGTGTTCTTTTAATAAAAGCAGAGGAATCTTACAAAGTTCCCATTAAAGTGGGTAATTCTAGGTATGACTTTATCAACATCATTCGAGCATTTACTGAGTATCTGCTCTATGCCAGGAACTGAGGAAAGCCCTGCAGATAAAATAGGGCCCTACTCTTCTCGGAGAGCTCAAAGTGTACAATTTAGACCATAGTTAGGTCGGGCACCATGGCTCACACATGTAATCCCAACACTTTGGGAGGCTGAGACGGGTGAATCACCTGAGGTCAGGAGTTGAGACTAGCCTGACCAACATTGAGCAACCCCATCTCTACTAAAAATACAAAATTAGCCGGGCCTGGTGGCGCATGCCTGTAATCCCAGGTACTTGGGGAGGCTGAGGCAGGAGAGTCGCTTGAACCTGGGAGGCAGAGGTTGCAGTAAGCAGAGACGGCACCACTGCACTCCAGCCTGGGCAACGAGAGCGAAACTCCGTCTCAAAAAAAAAAAAAAAAAAAAAAATTATACCTGACATTCCTTTATCTAAAGGAGAAAACTATTTTAAGAGATCATGTTGATACCTGGAACAACCGAAAACAATGTCCAACACTAAAACTCAAAACCTGTCAAGGCAGAACAACAAAAACTGCCTCAAGCAAAAAACCAAAAACTAGTAAATCTAAGCCTCTTCCTCTTTGTTTTCTTCTTCTTTTTTTTTTTGACGGAGTTCTACTCTTTCTCCCAGGCTGGAGTGAAGTGGCCAGACTGAAACCTCTGCCTCCAGGGTTTAAGTGATTTTTCTGCCTCAGCCTCCCAAGTAGCTGGGATTACAGGTGCCCACCATCGCGCCCAGCTAATTTATGTATTTTTAGTAGAGACAGGGTTTCACCACGTTGGCCAGGATGCTCTCAAACTCCTGACCTCAGGCGGTCCGCCCGCCTCAGTCTCCCAAAATGCTGGAATTACAGGCATGAGCCACCGCGCCGGCCTAGCCACCCCAACCGGTCACTTTTAATTTTTAAAAGGTCTAACTAGCACATATAGATCAACTGTAACATTGTAAAAGGGAAACAGATATTCAAATAACTTGCTCAATGAGTAAAAACTTTGAAATCATCATTCCTTGTGATATTCCACTTTTACGATCCACCGATGAATAAAATAAGTGACCTGAAATTGCGTTTGTGCCTTATCCCATTATATAAAATAATTAAGCTTATCCTTCACACCTTAAATGTATCGTATCGAAAACTGAGAGAGCTTCATCGTTGCCAGGAGAAATGTATCACAAAGACTGGGAAGGTTTCAAATTTTATCCTTAATACTACAAGTTCTTATTAGGAATTATTTTTATATATTTGCATATCAATACCATCCAGATGAAAATCGGCATTTCAGTTGATTTCTTTAATCGACAGAAAAAGATAAGCTTACAGTTGCTACTGATCACTACTTAGAAATCGGAATATAAAAAACATACAATTAAATGCCCTCTTCTGCGTACAGCTAGGTAGTTTTTTACAAGGGTACACATCCGTACAACCGCCATCCCTTAATTTTTCTAATATTTTCGTCTCCCATACCAAACCAAAACCAAACCTCTCTTCCGGGAGCAAAGAGCCCTTGCACTCCCTTCAGAAGATGTGTAAATTTCAAAAGAGGAACATAGCGTTGGGGGGAGGGTAATAATCGCCGCTCAAAAAACCGCGGGTGGATTAGACGACCCCGGCTCCCTTTTGCCTGTTTCTAAGACAAAGCTCAGCACCGCCAACCTCGACAAACATACAAAGAAGATATACAAAAGCTTCTTCTCACGGTTGGGCGGAGGACCGGGGGGCGGAGGGACGTGAAAAAGACGTTACAAACGGGTGACACGGAAGGAGCAGAGGGCCAGGAGCCAGGCCAGCTCCCTGGGGCCCTCGGCGGGGTGTCTAGGCCCGGACAGGATGGCTGGGAGACCGGCTGGAAGCGACCATCTCCTGAGCCCCCGGGAGGCGGAGGCAGCGGCGGGGGCATCCTTCCAGCGGCAGGGGAGGAGCCAGCCCACCTCTCCCCGAAGCGCTCGCAGCCAGTGCAGGCAGCGGTCAGAGGAGGATAGGCGGAGGTCCAGCCCCACGGTCCCGCAGCGACCGCGCACCGCCAGGCCTCCGCGGACAGCGCTGAGGTATCCCTGGCCCAGCGGGGGTTGACGCAGTGACTGAGGGGACGCGGTGGCGGCGGCAACAGCGAGGGCTGCGGGGGTCGAGACAACGCCGGTCCCCGCCTTCCCGCGCCGCTCGCCGCCGGCCGGCAGCCCTCCTCCCTCCCGCGCCGCGGGCTGGGCCCGCCGCCCCCTCCCCGCGCCTGGCGCTCCGCCGCGCAACGTCCTACCTGCAGGTGACCTGTTTAGTCCAGCCGCCGCCGCTGCCGTCGCTGCCGCCGCCCCCTCCGCCCGCCCCCGGGGGACGGGGCGGTGACTGTGGGGGATCGGGGTGGGGGGAGGCCGCTGCCGCCGCCGCCGCTGCCGCTCCTGCTCCTGATGTTGTGGCTGTTGTTCCGGGAGCTGCAGCCTCCGCCATTACTGTTTATCCCACACAGCAAAGGCCCCGGAACTTCCGGGATCACATAGTTCCGGTCCGGCTGCGGGTAAAGGACGGCGAGGCCAGGCGAGGGGAGGGGAAGGACACTGAGGTACCCGCTTGGTACCGGCCTGCTCCGCGTCGCGTCTCCGAGCGCGCTCGGCACTTGAACTGCGGGCCCCGAGCGTGCACGCCCTCGGCACGCCCACGGCGCCGCTGATTGGTGGAGGGGACGTCTCCTCCGGGAAAGGGGCGGGGCTAGCAGGGGTCTGTACAGGTGTGTCCCGTGGAGACCTCGGCGACGAAAGTCCACAGTCATTCAGAGGCTTTCTTCCTAGCACAGGTTGATATAGGGGAGCGGGAGCTGGGGACTAGGGACCTGCAGACGGAAGACCTGGTTTGAATCTGCACTTTCCCATTTTTTAGTAAGATCTTGAGCTAGGTACCTGTTCTCTCAGCCTGAGTTTCATCCTCTCTCAAATACGGATGGCAGCAGACCCCGTCGCACTGGGTTGCTATGAGGATTACATGATATCCTTAGAAATCACTGAGCTTAGTGGTACTTGGTAAACACTTAATAAAGGTTATCTCGGCTGGACTCGGTGGCTCACGCCTGTAATCCCAGCACTTTGGGAGGCCGAGGAGGGTGGATCATGAGGTCAGGAAATCGAGACCATCCTGGCCAACATGGTGAAACCCCGTCTCTACTAAAATACAAAAAAACTAGCCGGGCTTGGTGGTGTGCGCCTGTAGTCCCAGCTACTGGGAGGCTGAGGCAGGAGAATCGCTTGAACCCGGGAGGTGGAGGTTGTGGTAAGCCGAGATCGCACCACTGCACTCCAGCCTGGTAACAGAGCAGGACTCCGTCTCAAAAAAAAAAAAAGGGGGGGGGGGGGAGGAGGAGGTTATCTCTTATTCCTGGAATCAGAGATGTAATCTTGGCCAAGTATTTTGACTAGAGGGCTGGTCCCTTTATCTCTCACCTTCCCTTTCTAAACTACATGTGTCTTCCAGCAAATTATTTTACCTCTTGGTGCTCCTGCTTTCTCCTCTGTAAAAATAATAATAATAATAATCAGAATAATAATAATCATGATCAGGCCAGGCGCAGTGGCTTATGCCTGTAATCCCAGCATTTTGGGAGGCCGAGGAGGGTGCATTATCTGAGGTCACGAATTCGAGACCAGCCTGGCCAATGTGAAACCCTATCTTTACTAAAAATACAAAAATTAGCCGGGTGTGGTGGCAGGCACCTGTAATCCCCGCCGCTCCAGAGTCTGAGGCAGGAGAATCCCTCGAACCCAGTAGGCAGAGGCTGCAGTGAGCCAAGGCCACTGCACTCCAGCTTGGGCAACAGAGTGAGACTCTGTCTCAAAATAATAATAATAATTGGACGAGGAGGAGGAGGATAAAAAATAATAATAATAATAGATAATATTACCTACTCCAGAGATGGCTGTGAAAATTAATTGAGAGTCCATTTAAAACCCTTTGCATTGTGCTTCACACTGCAGTGAATATATAATGAATAACAAAAGATGTCTGGAATACCCTAGCTTTTTAAAAAATGTGTCTTTACAATTGCATATATTTAAGGTGTAAATATTGTTTTAATATACATATGCATAGTAAGGTGATTACCACAGTCAAGCAGATTTAGCATATCACCTCACAGGAATAATTTATGTACATGTTTGTGGTAAAAACCCAAGCTCTACTCTTAGCAATTTTCTAGTATACAATATTATCTATTAATTATCACATCATTAATCATAGTCTTCATGTGGTAAGTTACATCTCTAGACTTACTCATCCCATGCAGCTGCAACTTTGTCCCCTTTGACCTATCCCCATTCCCCATCCCACTCCTGGTAAACCACTGTTCTACTCTGTTTCTATGCATTCAACTTTTTCACATCTTCCTGTGTAGTGAGATAACGTAGTATTGTTCTTTGTGTCTGGCTTATTTCATGTAGCATCATGTCCTGTAGGTTTATCCATGTTGTGGCAAATAAAGGCTACCATGCAGGTAGTAACCTTCAGAAACATAATACATGGTAAATGTTTATTTCAGACTTTTAAAGTTGTCACACTCGGTTAATCTCTCCTAGATCTGGGGAAGGGAGGGCCCCAAAGAAGGCTCTTTTTTTTTTTTTTTTTTTGAGACCCCTGGCTGGAGTTCAGTAGCACGATCTTAGCTCACTGCAATCTCCGCCTCCTGAGTTCAACCCATTCTCCTGCCTCAGCCTCCCGAGTAGCTGGGATTACAGGCGTGAGCCACCAAGCCCAGCCAGAAGTCTCTTTTAAATAGAGCCTTCTATTTTAAGGCTGAGAATTAAGGAATATCCTAGCTTCTTAGGATTACTTTTAAAACTATGAAAAATAAACTGTACTTAATTTTGTATTTTGTTTAGAGATGGGGTCTCACTATATTGCCCAGGCTGGTCTCCAATACCTGGGCTCAAGTGATGCTCCTGCCTTGGCCTTCCAAAGTGCTGGGATTATAGGCATGAGCTACCACGCTGGGCCTTAGAGTATATTTAATTATATTTCCCCATTAAGGCCTACTGTCCACTCAGACGCAGCATATTAAACCCTGAGCTTCCATAGGCAGTTTTCCATAAGCCCTTAAGTTCGACTTTTCTGTAGTCTCTACTTTGAGAAAGTGAAAATCGGCCTATTGATCACGATGTACCCAACACATGCAAACAAGGACAGTGGCAAAAACAAGAGAAAAAAATGCATCTCCCAAGGCTACACCACAGCAAGAAAACTATGATATTTCACTTCACCTCAAAATATACACTTCTGGCTAGGCATACGTGGCTCATGCCTATAATCCCAGCACTTTGGGAGGCAGAGGTGGGTGGATCACGTGAGGTAATCTGGGTGAGATAGCAAAACCCCTGTGTCTACTAAAAATACAAAATTTGGGTAAGATACCCAGCCTGGGGTAAGATAGCAAAACCCCTGTGTCTACTAAAAATACAAAATTTGGGTAAGATACCCAGCCTGGGTAAGATAGCAAAACCCCTGTGTCTACTAAAAATACAAAAATTGGCCGGGCGTGGTGGCTCACACCTGTAATCTCAGCACTTTGGGAAGCCGAGGTGGGCAGATCACCTGAGGTGGGCAGATCACCTGAGGTCAGGAGTTTGAGACCAGCCTGACAAACATGGAGAAACCCATCTCTACTAAAAATACAGAATTAGCTGGGGGTGGTGGGGGCCTCCCAGCTACTTGGGAGGCCAAGGCAGGTGAATCACTTGAACCAGCGGGGTGGAGGTTGTAGTGAGCCAAGATTCCACCATTGTACTCCAGCCTGGGCAACAAGAGCAAAAGTCCGTCTCCAAAAAAAAAATATATATATATAGTATATATATATATACACACACACACACACACACACACATATACATATACACACACACACACACACACACACACATATATATATATATATATATATATATATATATATATATATACAAAAATTACCTCGGTGTGGTGGCGTGTGCCTGTAATCCCACCTACTCTGGAGGCTGAGGCAGGCGAATCACCTGAACCCGGGAGGCAGAGGTTGCAGTGAGCCAAGATCGCGCCACTGCACTCCAGCCTGGGCAGCAGAGTGAGACTCTGTCTCAAAAATAAATTGACTAATTAAACAAACTTCTTTGACATATTTTAAAATACCTCTCCATAATAAAAAAGAAAAAGAAAAAAAACAAGTAAGATACCTCTTCAGAAGGGTTGGAAGTACAAGAATAGAAGGAAAGCTGTCTTTAGTGGGAAGGATTTGCATCTGTAGAGAAAAGCTGCACGGATGCAGCCAGGCTTTCTTTGGAGCCCTTCCTTCCCCAGATCTAGGAAAGATTAGCTGAGTCTGACGACTTTAAAAGCCTGAAAGAAACATTTACCGCCTATTGTGTTTCTGAAGACTGCTATCTGTATGGTTTCAACTACCTAACAAGACCACTGTCACTAGCCAAGGCCTCCGCTTCTCTCCATCCCGTAACCTGTCTTGCCACCGTATGATTTACCCATATATCCTGTTTTGGGGAATGTTCCCCATTCTTTCAGTAACCTCAAGAAGGAATATAAGCTTCCCTACCCCATTGAGGGGTTGGGGTCATCACTCTGTTGTTCCCCCTATGCACATTAATAAATGTGTAAGCCGGCCGGGTGCGGTGGCTCACGCCTGTAATCCCAGCACTTTGGGAGGCCGAGGTGGGCAGATCACCTTAGGTCAGGAGTTCGAGACCAGCCTGGCCAACATGGAGAGACCACCCCCCATCTCTAAAAAAAAAATAAAAATAAATAAAAATAAATGTGTAAGCCTTTTCACCAGTTAATCTGCCAGGGTTTTTGTTTGTTTGTTTGTTTTGAGACAGGGTCTCCCTCTGTTGTACGGGCTGGAGTGCAGCGGTGCCATCTCGGCTCACTGCAATCACCACCTCCAGGGCTCAAGTGATCCTCCTGCCTCAGTCTCCCATGTAGCTGAGACCACAGGCACACACTCCTACATCCAGCTAATTTTTGTATTTTTGGTAGAGACAGGGTTTTGCCATGATGCCCTGGCTGGTTTCGAACTCCTGGGCTCAAGCAATTCTCTCGCCTTGGCCTCCTATAGTACTAGGATTACAGGCCTTGGAGGACTGGGATCTTTGCAGGGATGTATCCCAAGTCCCCAGAATAGTGTCTGGTATATAGTAGGTGCTCAATCTCTGATGTTATCAAAATTACCCAGCAATACTATGCCTTGACTCACCATCCATACCAAACAAAAATAACAATGTGTTGTATTAAAAGGAACCAAAATAAAAGCCATCTCTCTAGTGTGCTGGGGAAAACATGCAGCAAAGGGGCAATTCATGCATTTCTTTATTGCCAAACTATTTATTAGGGACCCTACTGTGCCAGCACTACGTAGCCAGGTGTTTTTTGTTGCTGTTGTGTGTGTGTGTATGTGTTTGTGTGTGTTTGTGGAATGGAATCTCTCTCTTGTCGCCCAAGCTGGAGTGCAGTAATGCTATCTCAACTCACTGCAACCTTCACCTCCCAGATTCAAGAGGTTCTCCTACCTCAGCCTCCCAAGTAGTTGGGATTACAGGTGCCCACCACCGTGCCCAGCTAATTTTTGTATTTTTAGTAGAGAAGGGGTTTCACCATGTTGCTCAAGATGGTGTCAAACTCCTGACCTCAAGTGATTGATCTGCCTCAGCCTCCCAAAGTACTGGGATTACAGGCTTGAGCCACAGCGCCTGGCCCGTGTTTTTTTTTTTCTTTTTTTTTTTAAATAAAGATCAGGCTGGTCTTATCCCCCATTTTCCTCTCCAAGCCTTGGCCTCCCAAAGTGCTGGAATTATAGCCTTGAGCCACCGTGCCCGGACCAGGTTCTTAGTTGTAGGTGGAGTAAAGGCTTGGTGTGAAGTGAGGGTACCCAAAATTTTCTCCAATTACTAATGCCTTGCCTCATCCGTCTTCATTGACTGGGGTTAAGGCCACTGCCAGTGAAGAAACACAGGGAACTTCACTCCAAAATATGACTTCCTGGTATATGAGTGTTTTGAATTAAGTGTCCTATAGATCAGCTACAGGGTTATAAGACACTTCCTCAATCTACATAAAGATCCCAAGACCCTCCAAGAACAATTGTTTTTTGTCCCCCGGCCTATTATCTTAGGATAACCACACCAGAACAGATTCTTTTATAAGACAATGTCTGTCTTTCAGGCTCATTCAATTTACAAAGAGAACCATTTACAAGTTAGTCTCTGTTCCTCATCCATTCATTCTGCATGGTAATCATTTATTACCCTTAACAGAATTAGCACGTTTCTAATCTCTCCCGCCCAACTATCTGGCCCCACTGGGATATTGGGTAATTACTGTGTGATTCACCCCACCCATACCCTGTGCATGCTAATGAATGTGTTTGCCTTTTCTCCATTCATCTGCATGTGTCCGTTGATTTTTCAGCGGGACACTTGGTAGAGAAAGGAGGATTAACAGAGGTGGTAGTGGGTATCTCCTTCACAACTTTGCATGAAACTGGTCATTTTCTGAATGTGGTGATCATATTTATTAGAAAGAAATGTTACATGGCTTGGCAAGCAGTGTGCAGTGGAACTCGTCAGGATAACAGAAAACTTAAAATCATGACTGTGCAGAAAATCTGAGCTATGTAGGAGTCACATGGGCACTTTTGTTTTGCACATAGTGGCCGTGTGACATTGGGCAAGTTACCACCTCAGTTTCCTTGTTGATGAAATAAACCCAAAAACAGGCCAGGCGTGATGGCTCACGCCTGTAATCCCAGCACTTTGGGAGGCTGAGCCAGTCGTGTAACCACCCAAGTAATTCACCTTGCCCATTACCTAGGCAGAGCGGCTTCACCAAGACGGGAATTGCAATAGAGAAAAAGTAATTCATGCAGAGCTGGCTGTGCGGGAGACTTGGAGTTTTATTATTTCCTAAATCAGTCTCCCAGAGCATTAAGGGAGCAGAGTTTTTAAGGATAACTTGGTGGATTGGGGGGAAACCAGTGAGCCAGGAGTGCTGATTGGTCAGAGATGAAATCATGTAGAGTCGGAACTGTCTTCTTGTGCTGAGTCAGTTCCTGGGTGGGGGCCGCAAGATCAGATGAGCCAGTTTATTGATCTGGGTGGTGCCAGCTGATCCATCAAGTGCAGGGCCTGCAAAATATCTCAAGCACTGATTTTTATTTTATTTTATTTTATTTATTTATTTTTAAGACGGGATTTCACCATGTTGGTCAGGCTGGTCTTGAACTCCCAACCTCAGATGATCCGCCCACCTTGGCCTCCAAAGTGCTTGGGATTACAGGCATGAGCCACCACGCCTGGCCGTCTTTTCTTTTTTGAGACTGAGTCTTCCTCTATCGCCCAGGCTGGAGTGCAATGGTGTGATCTCGCTTAACTGCAACCTCCGCCCTCCCCCCTATCCCTGGGTTCAAGCAATTCTCGGGCTCAGCCTCCTGAGTAGCTGGGATTACAGATGCCCACCACCACACCTGACTAACTTTTGTATTTTCAGTAGAGACAGGGTTTTGCCATGTTGGCCATGTTGTTCTTGAACTCCTGACCTCAAGTAATCCGCCCACTCTCAAAGTGCTGGGCACTGATCTTAGGAGCAGTTTAGGGAGGGTCAGAATCTAGTAGCCTCCAGCTGCTGGACTCCTAAACCATAATTTTTTTTTTTGTTTGTTTATAACTAAGATCAAGAAATGAGGATACAGTCCATATAAACCATAATTTCTAATCTTGTGGCTAATTTGTTAGTCCTATAAAGGCAATCTAGTCCCCAAACAAGAAGGAGGTCTGCTTTGGGAAAGGGCTGCTATGGTCTTTAATGTTTAAACTCTATAAACTTGGCCGGGCATGGTGGCTCACACCTGTAATCCAAGCACTTTGGGAGGCCAAGGTGGACGGATCACCTGAGGTCGGGAGTTCAAGACCAGCCTGGCCAACTTGGAGAAACCCTGCTTCTACTAAAAATACAAAAATTAACCAGGCGTGGTGGCGCATGCCTATAATCCCAGCTACTCGGTAGGCTGAGGTAGGAGAATTGCTAGAACCTGGAAGGCAGAGGTTGCGGTGAGCCAAGATCATGCCATTACACTCCAGCTTGGGCAACAAGAGCAAAACTCCATCTCAAAAAAAAAAACAAAAAACAGCAACAAAAAAAGACCATACTTGATGATTTTCAAAGGCCTTTCACCTACATTATCTAGTTTGAGTCCCACAATGGCCTTTAGACGTAGGACAAATACAGAGTACTTTGCAACTTTAAAGCCCAGAAAACGAGGTTGTAGAGTCATGCACAAATGTTGCCGGTAATCACATAGCCCATAAGTGAGCTTGGAGCTTGAGGAATTTAAGCTTCTGCTCTATTGCTTCCCTGGCTGGTGCTGGAAGTTAAGCCTTGCCCTAAAGGAGCTTTTCCTTTGAAAGGGAAGACTACAAACAAGACACATCACATTAAGTGCTGCAGAGTTAAAGGATAAGAGATTTGTCTGGCATCCTCCAAACCACTGTATAAATTTTTTTTTTTTTGAGACAGAATTTTGCTCTTGTCACCAGGCTGGAGTGCAGTGGTGCAATCTTGGCTCACTGCAGCCTCCACCTCTTGGGTTCAAGCGATTCTCCTGCCTCAGCCTCTTGAGTAGCTAGGATTACAGGCATACACCACCATGCCTGGCTAATTTTTGTATTTTTAGTAGGGACGGGGTTTCACCATGTTGGCCAGGCTGGTCTCAAACTCCTGACCTCAGGTGATTCACCCACCTTGGCCTCCCAAAGTGCTGGAATTACAGGTGTGAGCCACCACGCCTAGCCAGAAAATTAACTGAAGCCAGGAGCAGTAGCTCATGCTTGTAATCCTAGCACTTTGGGAGGCCAAGGTGGGATGATTGCTTCAGGCCACGAGTTCAAGACCAGCCTGGGAAACACGGCAAACCCCGTTTCATTCCTGTAATCCCAGCACTTTGGGAGGTTGAAGCGGGTGGGTCACTTGAGGTCAGGAGTTCAAGACCAGCCTGGCCAACATAGTGAAACCCCATCTCTACCAAAAATACAAAAATGAGTTCTTGGGCTTAGCGCCATCTTCTTGGAAACCTCTGTGCCACGAAAGCCAAGTGGAGGAAGCAGCAAATGAGGAAACTGAAGAACAAAAGAAAGATGAGGCAGAGGTCCAAGTAAACCGCTAGCTTGTTGCACCCGTGGAGGCCACAGAAGCAGAAATATGGAATGCCAGAGGCTGGGGATGCTGGTACAAGCTGTTGGACTGCATGCTGCTATCTAGAGCTTTCTCAGTGGATCTAGAACTTTATCGCCATCTGATGGCCAAGACCACCTCTAAGACCTACCTTGCTCATAACCAAAACTGTCCATGTTGGTTTTTTGCCCTGGACCTGTGACATTCTGGACTATTTCTGTGTCCACTTGTGGCCGAGTGTAGCAACCATACAATAAATCACCTCTTCCACTGTCTTAGCTAAAGAATTTAAAAATACAGCCTGGCGCGGTAGCTCACCCCTGTAATCCCAGCACTTTGGGAGGCCAAGGTGGGCGGATCACCTGAGGTCAGGAGTTCAAGACCAGCCTGGCCAACAGGTTGGTCTAAAAATACAAAAATTTGCTTTTTTTTTTTTTGAGATAGAGTTTCATTCTTGTTGCCCAGGCTGAAGTGCCATGGCGCAATCTTGGCTCACCGAAACCTCTACCTCCTGTGTTCAAGCGATTCTCTTGCCTCAGCCTCCCGAGTAGCTGGGATTACAGGCATGTGACACCACACCCGGCTAATTTTGTATTTTCAGTAGAGACAAAGTTTTGCCATGTTGACCAGGCTGGTCTGAAACTCTTGACATTGTGATCCACCCGTCTCGGCCTCCCAAAGTACTGGGATTACAAGCATGAGCCATTGCACCCAGCCTAGACCTAAGGTTAAACTATAAACTAAATTTCTCCCAAAGCTAGTTAGGCCTACTCCCAGGAATGACCAAGGATAGTTTGGAGATTAGAAGCAAGATAGAGGCAACAATGTCAGATTTCTCTTAGTGTCATAATATATATATTTTTTTTTAATTTTTTTTTTTTTTTTAAAGACAGGGTTTCACCATGTTGGTCAGGCTGGTCTTGAACTCCCGACCTCAGGTGATCCGCCCGTCTTGGCCTCCAAAGTGCTTGGATTACAGGCGTGAGCCACCACGCCCAGCCAATTTTTTTTTTTTTTTGAAGGTAGGGTTTCATCATGATGGCCAGGCTGGTCTTGAACTCCTGACCTCAGGTGATCCACCCACCTCGGCCTCCCAAAGTGCTAGGAATACAGGCGTGAGCCACCACGCCCGGCATATATATATATTTTTGAGATGGAGTCTTGCTCTATTGCCCACGCTGGAGTGCAGTGGCATGATCTCAGCTCACTGCAACCTCCGCCTCCTGGGTTCAGGCAGTTCTCCTGCCTCAGTCTCCCAAGCAGCTGGGACTACAGGTGCTCACCACCACGCCCAGCTAATTTTTGTATTTTTAATAGAGATGGGATTTCACTTTATTAGCCAGGCTGGTCTCGAACTCCTGACCTTGTGATCTGCCCACCTCGGCCTCCCAAACTGCTGGGATTACAGGCAAGTGTCATAATTTTTTCAAAGGCACAGAGACACAGTGAGAGCTAGTGTTCCTACTGAGCAGATTCCTCCCCCAGTTCACAGCGTGCTTTAGGGTATCTTTGGGTGTTTCTCTACTAGCCATGCAGAAGTTATCAGACCCAGTGCAGCAGACTCCCAGGGCGGGGGTGGGAGTGTCCTAAGTGGTGGCAGAGAGGGAGAATATTTTCCACACTTGGATAATCCCAGGTGCGCAGTGTCTCTCTGGCTTCATGGCTGCTGCTGGTCCTGGCCTCATATTTGTCTGGGGGCTCCAGTCTGAGGGACTGCAGCAGTACATTCTGGATTTGGTAATTAGCTAACATAGAGCTCAGTGTCGTGTGCCTACTGTCCAAAACATAAAATTGCACGTGTAATTGATGGCCGAAACGTGTTATAAAAAGAGCCAAACTCTAGGGGTTGGGCTTAGTTGCTGAGGACTGTAATCCCAGCACTTGGGGAGACTGAGGAGGGAGGAGGATTACTTGAGCCCAGGAGTTCAAGACCAGCCTGGGCAACATTGTAAAATTAAAAAAAAATTAGCTGGGTGTGGTGGCGCATGCCCATAGTGCTAGTTCTTGCTCTTTGTTTATTCATTAAAAAAAAAAAATTCTTGACTGGGCGTGGTGGCTCACGCTTGCAATCCCAGCACTTTGGGAGGCAGAAATGGGCGGATCATGAAGTCAGAAGATGAAGACCATCCTGGCTAACACAGTGAAACCCGTCTACTAAAATACAAAAAATTAGCCAAGTGGGTGGCACGCACCTGTAGTCCCAGCTACTCGGGAGGCTGAGGCACGAGAATCACTTGAACCTGGGAGGTGGAGGTTACAGTGAGCTGAGATTGTGCCATTGCACTCTAGCCTGGGTGACAAGAGTGAAACTCCGTCTTTAAATAAATAAATAAATAGGCCAGGTACGGAGGCTCATGCCTGTAATGCTAGCACTTTGGGAGGCTGAGATGGGTGGATTGCCTGAGTTCAGGAGTTTGACAACAGCCTGGGCAACAAGGTGAAACCCCATCTCTACTAAAAAAAAAAAAAAAAAAAATTAGCCGGGCATTGTGGCAGGTGCCTGTAGTCCCAGCTACTTGGGAGGCTGAGGGAGGAGAATTGCTTGAATTCAGGAGGCAGAAGTTGCAGTGAGCCGAGATTATGCCACTGCACTCCAGCCTGGGCAACAGAGTGAGATTCTGTCTCCAAAAAAAAAAAAAAAAAAAAAGATAAAAATAAACAAACAAACAAATAAATAAAATGGTCTCTCTCTGCTGCCCAGGCTGAAGTGCAGTGTGGCAAAATCACAGCTCAGTGCAAACTTGACTTCCTAGATTCAAGCAATCTTCCTGTCTCAGCCTCCCAAGCAGCTGGGACTATGCCACGAACCACCATGCCTGGCTAATTTTTTGTTTTGTTTTGTAGAGACAGGATCTCTTTATGTTGGCAAGGTTGGTCTCAAACTCCTGGGTTCTAGTGATCCTCCTGCCTGAGCCTCCCAAAGTGTTGTGATAACAGGTGTGAGCCACCATGCCCAGCCTCTGATTAATTTTAAAGTTAAAATTAAAATCCTTAGCATGATCTACAGAGCATTATAAAATTTGACCCTGTTATGGGCTAAATTGTATCCGTCACCCCCAAATTCGTGTGTCAGAGTCCTAATAACCCCCAGAACCTCAGAATGGGACTGTATTTGAAGACAGAGTCGTTAAAGAGGTAATTACATTAAAATGAGCTCATTGGGATGGACCCTAATCCAACATGACTCCTTAGAAGAAGAGATTAAGACATAGACACCCATAAAGGGAAGGCCATGTCGGGACACAGAAGACTCCTCTGTGGGCCAAGGAAAGAGGTGTTAGGGGACACTAGCCCTGCCAATAAAACTACCTTAGCCAAAATTATAACTGACACAATTATTACAGTGAGAGAGATCTGACTTAACTGACTCTCTGTGTGTGTGTGTGTGTGTGTGTGTGTGTGTGTGTGTGTGTGATGGAATCTCGCACTGTCACCCAGGCTGGAGTGCAGTGGTGCGATCTCAGCTTGCTGCAATCTCCGCCTCCTGGGTTCAAGTAATTCTCCTGCCTCAGTCTCCCGAGTAGCTGGGACCACAGACAGGCACCACCATGCCCAGCTCATTTTTCTGTATTTTTAGTAGAGTCAGAGTTTCACCATGTTGGATGGTCTCTATCTCCTGATCTCATGATTCGACCACCTTGGCCTCCGAAAGTGCTGAGATTACAGGCGTGAGCCATGGTGCCCAGTCTTTTTTTTTTCAGACCGAGTCTTGCTCTGTCACCCAGGCTGGCCTACAGTGGTCTGATCTCAGTTCACTGCAACCTCTGCCTCCCAGGTTCAAGAGATTCTCCTGCCTCAGCCTCCTGAGTAGCTGGGATTACAGGTGCCCAACAGCATGCCCAGCTAATTTTTGTATTTTTAGTAGAGACAGGGTTTCACCATGTTGGCCAGGTTGGTCTCAAACTCCTGACGTCAGGTGATCCGCCTACCTCGGCCTCCCAAAGTGCTTAGATTACAGGAGTGAGCCACCGCGCCCAGCCCGAGCTGTGCATTTATTGTTGGAGCATAAAAGCCAAGGCAGTCAGGGCAACTTGCATCCAACTGGTGGCTGGACTCAGTCCTGCAGGCCACGGGGGAGCCCCTGGATGGTTTCGGGAGAGGACTGGCGTGGTCAGATTACATTCTAGCTGTGGAAGAAAGGTAGCTCTGAGCCCTGCAGCTGCCAGCTCTGCTGGCGTTATCTACCCTTCTAACTGGGATATTTCCAAGTTCTACTCAAGGTTTCTACACACAAGCTGTTCTGAAAAACAAATCAACCCTGTTAACCGAGTCAGGTAAACAAGTCCTGACCATTTATCTGGGAGACCTTGGCGCCAGCCTTGCAGTTTCTCTATGCCAAGCCCTATCAAAATGCTGGGGCATCTTTGAAGTCCACATGTGGGCTGGGTGTGGTGGCTCATGCCTGTAATTCCAGCGTTTTATGAGGCTGAGGTGGGAAGATCACTGAGCCCAGCAGTTCAAGACCAGCCAGGGCAATACAGTGAGACTTCATCTCTACAAAAAAAAAACACAAAAAATTAGCCAGGCCTGGTGGCACAGCAGTCCCTGCTACTCTGGAGGCTGAAGTGGGAGGGTCACCTAAGCCCAGGAGGTGGATACTGCAGGAAGGTATGACCTCACCACTGCACTCCATGCAGTATGGGTGACAGAGCAAGACCCTGTCTCAAAATAAAATAAGAAAAAATATAGTCAAATTAATAGAGACAAAAAGTAGAATGGTGGTTGCCGAGGTTGGGGAAAAGGCAAATGGGGAGTTGTTCAATGGGTATAGAATTTGGGAAGATTAAAAAGTTCTGGAGATGGATAGTGATTTTTTTTTCTTTTTCTTTTTTTTTTTTTAAAGACGGGTATCACCATGTTGGTCAAGCTGGTCTTGAACTCTGACCTCAGGTGATCCGCCCGCCTTGGCCTCCAAAGTGCTTGGATTACAGGCGTGAGCCACCACGCCCGGCCTGGATAGTGATTGTTGTATTAGGTTGGTGCAAAAGTTACTGCAGTTGTTGCCATACTTTCTTTTTTCTCTTTCTTTTTTTTTTTTTGAGACAGAGTCTTGCTCTGTCTCCCAGGCTGGAGTGCAGTGGCTCAATCTTGGTTCACTGGAACCTCTGCCTCCAGAGTTCAAGCAATTCTGCCTCAGCCTTTGGAGTAGCTGGGACTACAGGTGCATGACCACGCCTAGCTAATTTTTTTTATTTTTTAGTGGAGATGGGGTATCACCATGGTGGCCAGGCTGGTCTTGAACTCGTGACCTCAGGCGGGATTATAGGCATGGGATTACAGGCATGGGCCACCACATCAGCCCAATTTTTGTATTTTTAGTAGAGACGGGGTTTCTCCATGTTGGTCAGGCTGGTCTTGAACTGTGGACCTCAGGTGATCCGCCCGCCTCAGTCTCCCTAAGTACTGGGATTACAGGCATGAACCAGTGCACCTGGCTGACCAACAGAGAGAGAAGAGAGAGAGAGGAGAGAAGGAGAGAGAGAGAATCGGGCCAGGAGCGGTGGCTCATGCCTGTAATCCCAGCACTTTGGGAAGCTGAGGCGTTGCAGATCACTTGAGGCCAGGAATTCAAGAGCAGCCTGACCAACATGGTGAAACCCTGTCTTTAATAAAAATAAAAAATTAGCCAGGTGTGGTGGCGCATGCCTGTAATCCCAGCTACTCGGGAGGTTGAGGTAGGAGAATCCCTTGAACCTGCGAAGCAGAGGTTGCAGTGAGCTGAGCTCACACCACTGCACTCCAGCCTAGGCCACAGAGCAAGACTCTGTCTCAAAAAAAAAAAAAAAAAAAAAAGAAAGAAAGAAAAAGAAAAAAAAAGTATCAAAGAACTGAAACTCACCAGATCACTATGTCCAGACAATGAGGTGCCTGATCCCTCATTCATCAAGATTGCTTCCTTGCCCCTCCCTAGTTCCTGTTTTTTCACACATTGTTACATTTCTTCCCTGCTATATACACCCCTGGTTTTAGTCCATCAGAGAGATGGATTTGACACTGAGCTCCCACCTCCTGGGCCGCAGCGCCCCCTCCTACCCCCTACGCGTACCCCAACCCTGACTAAAACTTTCTTCTTGGCAATACTTGTAGCCTCAGTCATTGTCTTTCTGTGCAGCGAACAGCAGAACCTAGACCAAGTGTGTCCAACCCAAGGCCCAGCCTGGCCTACATGGCAAACTCCATCTCTACTAATAATACAAAAATTAGCCAGGTGTGGTGGCATATGCCTGTAATCCCAGCTACTTGGGAGGCTGAGGCAGGAGAATCACTTGAACCCAGGAAGCAGAGGTTGCAGTGAGCTGAGATGGTGCCATTGCACTCTAGCTTGGGCAACAAGAGTGAAACTCTGTCTCAAAAAAAAAAAAAAAAAAAAAAAAATCTTCCCCATTAGGTGGGCTGTCTCCCGAGGAGAAGGAATGGCTCATTTATCTTGTGCCCCTGCTTGCTGGAGTCCCCAGCCCATAGAAGATACTAAAGGAATGTGTGTTGAGTGGAATCTAAATGAATAATTCTTTTAGGGGTGGTTGTGAGTTGGGGGGGCAGAAGGACTCAGGCCTGTGGAGCACTGTGTCTTGGTTCATGGTTTATGCTAAATGTGTCTGTTAAATGCTGCCTCACTGGCTGCAGCCTCTACTGGGGGAGATCCTCATGGCTAAAATGAGGCCTGGGAAGCTTGGTTTAAGGTGGGGCCCTGTGAGGTGGGCAAGTTGGAAGGCTGCCAGAGCTGGGAGAGGGTGGCGGTGACAATGGCTCCTTGAGAAACCAGCAGGAGCCTCTAGGAAGAGGTGTCTGTCCAGATGTCCCGGGAATCCTGCTGAGTCTGTGCTGTGGATAGAGGAGGGTGAGCCTCAAAAGCCAAGCCAACGCTTTGACATTTGAACCTCTCTTTGCCCCAAAAGTCAAATTTGAAAAGGAATCCAGCTCAGGATATTCTTGGTAAAATAGAGAACAGAGGAGGGGGAGGCATAAGTGTCTGCTAGGACTGCCATTACAAGGTTCCACAAACTGTGTGGCTTAACTAAGAGAAACCCGTCTTCCCCCAGTTCTGGAAGCTGGAAGTCTGCGATCAAGGTATTGAATGGCAGGGTGGGTTTCTTCTGAGGCCTCTCTCCTTGGCTTGTAGATGGCCGCCTTCCCATATTCTCACACAGTTTTCTAAGTGTGTCTGTGTCCAAATTTCTTTCTTTTTTTGAGATGGAGTTTCACACTCATTGCCCAGGCTGGAGTGCAATGGCTTGATCTTGGCTCACGGCAACATCCACCTCTTGAGTTCCAGCGATTTTCCTGCCTCAGCCTCTCAAGTAGCTGGGATTACAGGCATGCACCACCATGTGTGGCTAATTGTGTATTTTTAGTAGAGTTGAGGTTTCTCCATGTTAGTCAGGCTGGTCTTGAACTCCCGATATCAGGTGATCGGGCCACCTCAGCCTCCCAAAGTGATGGGATTACAGGCGTGAGCCACCGCACCCACCCCAGTTTTCTTTCTTATAAGGACACTAGTCATGTTGGATTAGAGGCCATCCATAAGCCCTCATTTTAACTTAATTACCTCCTCCAGCCCCATCTTCAAATGCAGTTACATTTTGAAGTACTGGAAGTTGAAACTTCAACGTATGAATTTTGGGATGGACACAGTTGAGCCTATAACACGTGGGAGAAGAGAGATGGATACCCATTGTGCCCCCAAATGCGTCACAGGGTGGAAAGGGTGGTCCTTTAAAAGTTCTGGAGGCTAGCAGGTGTCTTGAATTGGTGAGGGTAGATAGGCTAGAGTGATCACCTCCAAACCCTGGCCAGTCACAGAGGGCGCCCTAAATCCTATTATCATTGTCTTCTTTTTTTTTTTTTTTTTTTTGAGATGGAGTTTCACTTTCGTTGCCCAGTCTGGAGTGCAATGGCACAATCTCGGCTCACTGAAACCTCTGCCTCCCAGGTTCAAGCGATTCTCCTGCCTCAGCCTCCTGAGTAGCTGGGATTACAGGTTTGTGCCACCACGCCCAGCTAATTTTGTATTTTTAGTAGAGATGGGGTTTCTCCATATTGGTCAGGCTGGTCTTGAACTCTCGACCTCAGGTGACCCACCTGCTTCGGCTTCCCAAAGTGCTGGGATTACAGGCATGAGCCACCACGCCCAGCCTATTTTTTTTAAAGTATAGATGGGGGTCTTGCTATGTTGCCCAGGCTGGTGTCAAACTCCTGGCCTCTCAAATGATCCTCTGGCCTCGACTTCCCAAAGTGCTGGGATTATGTTATGTGTATTTTAATACAATTAAACATGTAACGGATATGGAAATGGCTTGAAAGGGCATTAGGAATAGGTAAGGCTCACACAGCTGCGAGCCTGTTCTGTGTAAAGCCCGCAGGAGACAGAGCTGCATCAGGAGCCCGGCTGCTTGTCGGGAAGGCAGGCATCCCTGTGGAGAAAGGCCCACAGCCTGCAGTGCAGTCAGCTACCAAATAAGGAGGCACCGGAGCTATAAATAGCTGTTAAGACAGGCTGAGGCATGCCCTGACTTTAAGGTCAGCTCAGCTGTTAGCTGCCTGGCAGACAAGGGGGCAACAGCTAACTCCCGTCTCCTCCCTCCTCAAGCACCCCCTTGTTTTTCGCAGGGTGCCAGTTCCTCCCTGTCTCCTGAATCTGACAATGTCACCATCGCTAAAGGCCCTCGACCAGGATTCCAGGTCACCCATCTTGGGTATGGCCACATGTGTGCCAGGCGTCAGACAAGGCTGGGGACAGGAGGGACCTATTCTGTTGTACAGATGGGACAGTGGGAGGCCGGGAGGAGAGGAGTCATGTACCAGAAAGAGGAAAGCAGCTCTTATCACCAGAGACAGACAGCTGGCAGCAGGATGAGTCTGCATAAACAAGCCTGACGAAAATAACCCTTGTCTGCTATTAGTTTCTCCTGTATTCCTAGTCTCTTTCCCCAAGTAATCAATCAACCCTTGAAGCCCAAACCCACTTTCTTTTGTTAAAATGGTATATAAGCCTCTGAGTCTAAGTGACCTTCTTTGAGTTTCAATTTTCTGTGAATTCCTGTGAACATAAATATTAATTAAAAATTTATGCTGGCCAGGCACCGTGGCTCAACGCCTGTAATCCCAGCACTTTGGGAGGCTGAGGCAGGTGGATTGCCTGAGGTGGAGAGTTTGAGACCAGCCTGGCCAGCATGGTGAAACGCTGTCTCTACAAAAAATACAAAATTTAGCCTGGCGTTTGGCACACGCCTGTAGTCCCAGCTACTCAGGAGGCTGAGGCGGAACAATCTCTTGAACCCGGGAGGCAGAGATTGCAGTGAGCCGAGATTGTGCCACTGCACTCCAGCCTGGCAACAGAGTGAGACTTCGTCTCAAAAAAAAAAAAATTTTTTTTGTGGCCGGGCACAGTGGCTCATACCTGTAATCCCAGCACTTTGGGAGGCTGAAGCAGGTGAATCGTTTGAGGTCAGGAGTTCAAGACCAGCCTGGCCAACATGGTGAAACCTTGTCTCTACTAAAAATACAAAAATTAGCTGGGTGTGGTGGTGCACATCTATAATCCCAGCTACCTGGGAGGCTGAGGCAGGAGAATCACTTGGACCCTGGAAGCAGGAGTTGCAGTGAGCTGAGATTGTGCCACTGCACTCCAGCCTGGGCGACACAGTGAGACTCTATCTCAATGAAATAAAATAATTTAAATTTAAACTTTTTTCTTCTTTTTTTTTATTTTGAGGCAGAGTCTTGCTCTGTCACCCAGGCTGGAGTGCAGTGGTGCAATCTCAGCTCACTGCAGCCTTCACCTCCTGCTCAATCTCCTGAGTAGCTGGGACTACAGGTGTTTGCCATCACACACAGCTAATTTTTTTTGTGTGTGTGTATATATATATATATATATTTTTTTTTTTTTTTTTGAGACAGAGTTTTGCTCTTGTTGCCCAGGCTGGAGTGCAATGGTGCAATCTCAGCTCACTGCATCCTTCAACTCCTGAATTCAAGCAGTTCTCCTGCCTCAGCCTCCCAAATAGCTGGGATTACAGGCATGTGCCACCACGCCCAGCTAATTTTTTTCTTTTTAGTAGAGCCGGGGTTTCTCCATGTTTGGTCAGGCTGGTCTCGAACTCCCGATCTTAGGTGATCCACCCGCCTCGGCCACCCAATGTGATGGGATTACAGGCGTGAGCCACCATACCCAGCCTAGTTTTTGTATTTTCATTAGAGATGGGGTTTCACCATGTTGGCCAGGCTGGTCTTGCACTCCTGACCTCAAGTCACCGCTCCCGGCCTTTTTTTTTTTTTAAGACTTGGTGTTGTTATTTTGCCCATGCTGGTCTGGAACTTGTGGCCTCAAATGATTCACCAGCTGGGCCTCTCAAAATGGTAGGATTACATGCCTGAGCCACTGAGCTCAGCTCTGGTTTTTGCTTTTGATTTGGTAAGGCCAGGAAGTGCAGACGGTGATGCCTCTGCTTGGTGTGGCAGACCCTCATCTGACCTTCTTCCTCAGAGGGCAAATGGCCCCCATCTCCAGATATGGGGCATCTGTGGCTTCACCCTTCGCTCTCCTAGCCCCATCTAATTCTTTTTTTTTTTCTTTTTTTTTTGAGACAGAGGCTGTTGCCCAGGCTGGAGTGCGGTGGTGCAATCAGGGCTCACTACAGCCTCAACCTGCAGGGAGTCCTCTTCTCTCACCCACAGCGCCATTGGATAGCTGTTTCACACATGCGCTTGGGGCTGGTGAGAGAAGGGCAGGTCCACGAATCTGAAGTTCTCTGACAGAGAAACACCCGGTCCACATTCCCCCAGGGCGAGGGTGGGGGATGGTGGCAGGGTGAGGGGTACTGGAATTAGCTCTATAGCAGAGAGAGAAAACCTGTTGTGAGGTTCCAGTATTGGACCTTAACTTCGTAGTCTTTTAGGATTATCCTGGGCCGGGAAGCAGTGATGGGCAGAAGACAAGGAGAGCAAGAGGGACCGGTAAGGAGCTCAGGGCTGATCAAAGGTCAGATGGTTTGCTCTCTGGCCTGCTGCCAGCATCTATTAACGCCAGAAAGCAGTCAGAGGTCGGGCTGCTCAACTCCAACTAGGTGCTGGGTGAGGGCCGGGTGTGGTCGCTGTATGAGCATGGACTGAAGCTAATTGGCCTTAATAGGTGCCAGCAGGAACATGGCCTGCTCACTTGCCTTTTCCTTTGTTGTTGTTTTTTTTTAAATTTTGATTTTAGGTTCGGGATACATGTGCAGGTTTGTTATATAAGTGAACTCATGGCTGGGCGAGGTGGCTCGTGCCTGAAATCCCAGCACTTTGGGAGGCCAAGGTGGGCAGATCACCTGAGGTCAGGAGTTTGAGACCAGCCTGGCCAACATGGTGAAACCTCATCCCTACTAAAAATACACAACTTAGCCGGTGTGTGATGGCAGGCTCCTGTGGTCCCAGCTACTGGGGAGGCTGAGGCAGGAGAATCTTTTGAACCCAGGAGGTGGAGGTTGCAGTGAGCCGCGGTTACTCCACTGCACTCCAGCCTGGGCAACAGAGTGAGACTCTGCCTCAAAAAAAAAAAAAAGTAAACTCGTGTCACAGGGATTCATTGTACAGATCATTTCATCATCCAGGTACTAAGCTTAGTACCCAATAGTGATTTTTTTCCGATCTTCTATCTCCTTCCATCCCTCTAGTCTCAGGTAGGCACCAGTGTGTGGTGTTCCCCCTCTTTGTGTCCACGTGTTCTCATCATTTAGCTCCCACTGATAAGCAGAAACGTCGTATTTGGTTTCCTTTTTTTTTTTTTTTTTTTGAGGTGGAGTCTTGCTCTGTGGCCCAGGCTGGAGTGCAATGGTGCAATCTTGGCTCGCTGCAACCTCCACCTCCTGGGTTTGAGCAATTCTCCTGTCTCAGCCTCCCGAGTAGCTGGGATTACAGGCATCTGCCACCATGCCCAGCTAATTTTTGTATTTTCAGTAGAGATGGCCAGGCTGTTCTTGAACTCCTGACCTCAGGGGATCCGCCCTCCTTGGCCTTACAGGCGTGATGTTTTTATTCTTCGAAGCACTTTAGAAACTCTTAGGTAATGCTGAATTTAGGACATGGGGGACTGAAGAGTTGTTTCCAAAACTTAGCTCTGAGATCACTCTCTGTCAGTGAAACTTCAGGGAGAATTTGCCTATAAGAGAGGCTAGGCTATCAGTCACCTGAGGAAATGAGCTACCTAAGACGTACTGTAAATGCAGGCATTTGGGGGAACTGTTGCCCCACTGCACTCCGGTCTAGGTGACACAGTGTGACACTGTCTCAAAAATAAAACAAAAGGTTAATTTTAATTTTTGAGACGGAGTTTTGCTCTTGTTGCCCAGGCTGGAGTGCAATGGTGCAATCTCAGCTCACTGCAACCTCCACCTCCCAGGTTCAAGCAGTTCTCCTGCCTAGGCCTCCCGAGTAGCTGGGATTATAGGCATGCACCACCATGTCCGGCTGATTTTTGTAATTTTTAGCAGAGATGGGGTTTCACCATGTCGGCAAGGCTGGTCTCGAACTTCTGACCTCAGGTGATCTTCCCACCTTTGCCTCCCAAAATGCTGGGATTACAGGCGTGAGCCACTAGGCCTGGCTTATTATTTTTATTTGAGATTCAGAGGGTATGTGTGCAGATTTGTAATATAGGTCTACTGCATCTGTTTCTTCTGTTTTTTTGTTTTGTTTCGTTTTGAGACAAAGTCTGACTTTGTCACCCAGGCTGAAGTACAGTGGTGCAGCTTGGAGTGATCCTCTTGCCTCAGCCTCCTGAGTGGCTGAGACTACAGGAGTGTGCCACCTTGTCAGGCTAATTTTATTTATTTAATTAATTATTTTTAGATGGAGTCTTGCTGTGTCCCCCAGGCTGGAGTGCAGTGGCACGATCTCTGCTTACTGCAACCTCCGCCCCCTGGGTTCAAGTGATTCTCCTGCCTCAGCCTCCCGAGTAGCTGGGATTACAGGCGCCTGCCACTACGCCTGGCTAATTTTGGTATTTTTAGGAGAGATGGGGTTTTGCCATTTTGGCCAGGCCAGTCTTGAACTCCTGACCTCAGGTGATCCACCTGCCTTGGTGTCCCAAAGTGTTAGGCTAAAATTAGCCAGGCTAATTTTAAATTTTTTTGTAGAGATGGGGTGGACCCACTATGTTACCCAGGCTGGTCTCAAGGGATCCTCCCACCTTAGCCTCCCAAAGTGTTAGGATTATAAGCAGGAACCACTGTGCCCACCTTCTTTTTCCTAAGAGAAAACCATGTTTGTTTGAGAATAGCCATTGCAATGGGAATACACGGAACATAGTAAACTATGTGTTGCGTATTCAGGGAGGTAAACGAAGACAGGGTTTTTTGTTTTTTTTTTCATTATTATTTTTTATTTTTTTAAATTTATTTTTATTTTTATTTTTTAGAGACGGGGTTTCACCACGTTGGCCAGGATGGTCTCGATCTCTTGGCTTTGTGATCTGCCTGCCTCAGCCTCCCTAAGTGCTAGGATTACAGGTGTGAGCCACTGCGCCCGGCCAAGACAGGTTTTTTGTTTTTTTTTTTTTAAGATGGGGTTTCACCATGATGGCCAGGGTGGTCTTGAACTCCTGACCTCAGGTGATCCACCCACCTCGGCCTCCCAAAGTGCTAGGATTGCAGGGTTTTTAAAGGAAAAGTAGGTAGGATTATATAATTGTTCTGAGATCATTATCCTTGGCTATAAGGATCCATAACAAGGCTGGTGCCAGTCGGAGGCTGGACAGGCCATTGCTGGGCAGATGTTCTCACACAAGTATTTTTTGTGTGTGTGTGTCTCCATTTTGATTCTGGCCATTTATGAATGTTTGTTAGGCTGTACTATGTGTGTCTTTTTAAAATAAAAAAAAAACATTTTTGAGACAGAGTCTTGGTCTGTCGCCAGGCTGGAGTGCAGTGGCGGGATCTCGGCTCACTGCAACCTCTGCCTTCCGGGTTCAAGCAATTCTCCTGCCTCAGCCTCCCGAGTAGCTGGGACTACGGGCGAGTGCCACCATGCCCAGCTAATTTTTGTATTTTTAGTAGAGACGGGGTTTCACCATGTTGGCCAGGATGGGCTCGATCTCTTGACCTTGTGATCCACCCGCCTCGGCCTCCCAAAGTGCTGGGATTACAGGCGTGAACCACCGTGATCTCCTGGCCAGCCAAGTTAATTTTTATGCACAGCCTGGTTTCTACCATTCTGGGGGCATCTTTGGAATTTGATGTAAACTGTGGATCCTCACCCCCGAAAACCCAATGGACACACCAAAGCCTGGGTAGAACTTGGAGGGGAGGAGTGGTCATAACTCCAGCTAAGAGGAAGGATGAGAGGTCACCTCCCCTCATTTCCTCTTGTTTCTATTTATCCTATGAAGGCCCCTTCCTCCCACTCCCTAAAGGTTGAGACCCCCTGCCAGGCGGAGCGCCCCCACCCCCGTCATTGCTGAGGTCGGCGCCCCTCCCTTTTGTGTTTCTGTGCTGATCACTGGTGAGGGCTGCGGGCAGTAGTCGGCAGGGTGGTGGCCCTGACGCCTGCTCTGAGAACCTGCCTGTGCTGCATGCAGGGCTCTTACTGCCCCGCACCGTCCCCACTGGGGGGACAGCTTTTGGGTCGCCCTGAGGTTTCGGCCTTCTCCGCACTCTCCCCGTTTCTGGTCCAGAGGACGCAAGCTGCCCCTCTGGCTGCACAAGGCTAATGATGCTGCCCCAGCGTTCTCACCCTCCGTCTTGTTACCATCAGTCGCAAAAGTCCCCCCACGTGTGCACGCAGTGCAGCTCCACTGTTGGGTGAACGCTGCCCTGGGCCCTGGAATGAGACGGGAATGGGGTCGGAGTCGTGGCGATGTGTGGAAGGTGGGCTGTAGGCAGTATCATAAACTTGAGGACCCCAAGGACAGTTGACTAACAGACTTCCTTTTTTTTTTTAGATGGAGTCTTGCTCTGTCGCCCAGGCTGGAGTGTGGTAGCCCAATCTTGGTTCATTGAAACCTCCATCTCCTGGGTTCAAGCAATTCTTCCGCCTCAGCCTCCCGAGCAGCTGGGACTACAGGCACCCAAGCCCGGCTAATTTTTGTATTTTTAGTAGAGATGGGGTTTCACCATGTTGGCCAAGCTGATCTCGAACTCCTGACCCCGTGATCCACCCACGTTGGCCTCACAAAGTGTGGGATTACACAAAGTGTGGGATTACGCCAGGCCCAGACTTCCTCTTTTTGTGTGTGCCTCTAAAAGCCAGGGACTACTCAGGCAGTGGACAGTTCCATAGCTTCTAAGAGAAAAAGGCAGTTAGGAAGTCAGGTCCATTTGGGAAGAGAGATGGCCATGGCCTCGGCCACCAGGTGGCATCACTGACCCTTCTGGAGGAGTGGTGTGTCTCGGAAGTCATATCCGTTTACAGCTCCCATCCCCCACCATTCCTCCCCAGCTTCCACTCCAGGACCAGGGCCCAGCCTTTCACCAGGAGGCCTGGCGCCCTGAACCCGAGGCACCAGCCCCGCCTGCTCCCCTCTTAGTCCTCCTGTGTCCTCAGTCCTGCCCGGAGAAGCACCTCATTTCTTTTTTTTTTTTTCTGAGACAGAGTTTCGCTCTTGTTGTCTAGGCCGGAATGCAATGGCACAATCTCAGCTCACCACAACCTCCACCTCCAGGGTTCAAGTGATTCTCCTGCCTCAGCCTCCCGAGTAGGGACTGCAGGCATGTGCCACCACGCCTGGCTGATTTTGTATTTTTAGTAGAGATGGGGTTTTGCCATGTTGGCCAGGCTGGTCTCAAACTCCTGACCTCAGGTGATCCACCTGCCTTGGCCTCCCAAAGTGCTGGGATTACAGGCGTGAGCCACTGCACCTAGTCGGAACACCTCATTTCTGTTGCCCATCACCGCTCCTCTTGGCTTTTATGCGCAGCGGCCGATGGGACGAAGGAGGGGGAACACACAGCAGGACAGGCTCCTCCTGGCCTTGGCATAATAAACAGAAAATCCACATGTTTTTCTTACTTTTAATATCTAAGATAAAAAAACCCAACCACCAAAACAATCTATTTGCATGTCGGCGACATGCCTGGTCTCAGGCTCCCTTTCCAGGGTTGTCTTCCCGGCGGCTCCCAGGCCCTCGTCCCGGGGAGAGCCCATCCTCGGCCAGAAGCCACCGTGGCCTCCAGTTCAGCACCGAGACAACCCGGGACCCAGCCTTGCAGAAAGGCCACCAGGAACTGTTTTTAAAGCATATGGCCACACGAGGAGGAAGTTTTCCCTTGAGGCTGAGCTGAGAGTTACTTCTTGTGGAGAAATTTCATTTTATTGCCTAAAAGAAAGAAAATGAGAACGTTTCACAAAGCAAAGGACGGTGACATCAGTCTTGCCCTTTTCACCCAGAAGTGGTGTGGGTGACGGGGCCCCACACCGCCCCGGGGGAGCCTCATCCCTTGCTCTGGAGAAGCTGAAGGGGGGTTGTTCTTTCCAGAGATTCCCCTGGGGTCTTTCTCAGACTTGGGGGGTTTGAAAGGAAGACCATCAGAGCTGTTTAGGAGGGCTGGCTTCTGCTGTGGTAGTAAAGGAAGCACCGAATCAACACGTCCCTCAGGAGCCAAGGGAAGAGAAAGTGCACAGCAATGTGTGTATATTTAAAACACTCCTCTTCCAGGCAGCCCTCCATCCTGCAGGAGGCATAGACATGGCACCCCTCACAGGCCCTGTGGAAGGGCCTCACTGCCGCAGACCTACTGGGGCCTCCGTCCTGTTTTCCTGTTGTCTTCTTCATCCTCCCTGTCCCTGCCAGGGCCTCTTTACTGATTAAACTGCAGTCCTTGTAAGTCTCACATTTCTACTTTCCAGGGGAATTTTGGACCCCAGTACGAGTCTTTCTTGCCAGACATCCTTGTCGGGTTCCTGCCATGCTCCCTTGGCTCAGTTCCACTGAGGTTTTAGAGTATAGATCATGGAGCAAGAAGATAGCAAGAAAGCCCAGGGGCCCAGAAAAGGGTGCTGCGGGCACTGCTTCCTTTGTTTCCTCTTTGGTGACAGAGGAGAACAGGGGAGTTAAAATGCCCGTAGCATCTGCCCAGGGCAGGCCGTAGGGCTCTGCGTTATTCAGGGCGCTGGCTCCGGTGGAGGGAACTGGCTGGGACTCCGTGAAGACAGCTCAGAGGCACGCAAGCTGGGGACCCGGAGCCCGGGGGCCTTACCTAGTCCCTTCAGGAACTTATTGACGCCGCTGTGCTCTCCACTGGGGAGTGTTTCCAGATACTCCTGGGCTCGGACCTCAAACAGACCTGTTAACCAGAGAAATCCCAGCCATTTTAGGTCTCAGTGTTTGCATGTCTAAATGTGTCCATTTCCTCCCTACCACAGAAAACAGAAACCTTCTTCCTGAGAGTAAGCTGCTCCCATAAACATGCTCTGAATCAGGAGATTTATAAGGGTTTTACTGCCCTTATCGTTGCCCCACCTGTGCAGTAATTGTCTTTGGAAGGCTGTAAAGCCACCTCATAGATGAAATCCTATTTTTATTCAACAAACGCCTTCCAAGTGTCTACACTGTGCCAGGCAGGCGGTTTGAAAGATGAACCGGACTGATCTGGCTCAGGAGGGGCGCCTGTGCGCTCCCATTTCCCTGCATTCTCCCGAAAGAGGGCCCTGGCCAGGTGGCTTAGTTTTCCCGGAGTCCCTCTGTGGAGGGAGGACGGCGGGGGCAGGCCATCCCCTAGGCGGCTTCTCAGACCCCCAGGGTTTGAGGTTCGGGCACTCTGTCTTCACTGCTGACTGATCTTTCATGGACAGAGGGTTCTTTCCAGGATTTTTTTTTGAGTCTTGCTCTTGTCACCCAGGATGGAGTGCAATGTTGCAATCTCCGCTCACTGCAACCTCCATCTCCTGGGTTCAAGCGATTCTCCTGCCTCAGCCTCCCCAATAGCTGGGGATTACAGTTACCTGTCACAACGCCCAGCTAACTTTGTTTGTATTTTCAGTAGAGACAGGGTTTCACCATGTTGGTCAGGCTGTTCTTAATCTCCTGACTTCAGGTGATCCACCCACCTCAGTCTCCCAAAGTGTTGGGATTACAGGCGTGAGCCACTGCGCCAACCTTGTTTTTTGAGACAGAATTTCGCTGTGTCGCCCAGGCTGGAGTGCAATGGCTGGACTGCGACTCTCTGCAAGCTCTGCCTCCCAGGTTCAAGCGATTCTCCTGCCTCAGCCTCCCGAGTAGCTGGGATTACAAGCATCTGCCACTAGGCCTGGCATTTTTGTATTTTTAGTAGAGACAGGGTTTTACCAAGTTGGCCAGGTTGGTCTCGAACTCCTGACCTGAGATGATCTACCTGCCTAGGCCTCCCAAAGTGCTGGGATTACAGGCGCACGCCACCGCACCTGGCCTTTTCCAGGTAGTTTTTTTTTTTTTTCCTGAGATGGAGTTTCACTCTTGTCGTCCAGGCTGGAATGCAGTGGCACAATCTCGGCTCACTGCAACCTCTGCCTCCTGGGTTCAAGTGATTCTCCTGCCTCAACCTCCTGAGTAGCTAGAATTATAGGCGTGTGCCACCACGTCCGGCTAATTTTTGTATTTTTAGTAGAGACGGGGTTTTACCATGTTGGTCAGGCTGGTCTTGAACTTCTAACCTTGTGACCTGCCCACCTTGGCCCTTCTAAAGTGCTAGGATTACAGGTGTGAGCCACCATGCCCGGCCTCCAGGTAGTTTTTAAGCTTGTGTGTCTCCCACCTTTCTTACCAAGTGATTGGTAAAGAAATATTTAAATGTATCTGGGAGATCTATTAATGTTTAAAACACTCCTTTGGCAGGTGCCTCCTGTAACTCATACTCTCCAATCGGTTTTTCTTTTTTTTTGAGATGCAGTCTCACTCTCCCAACCAGGCTGGAGTGCAGTGACATGATCTCGGCTTATTGTAACCTTCACCTCCCAGGCTCAAGTGATCCTCCCGCCTTAGCCTCCGAGTAGCTGGGACCACAGGCGCACACCACCATGCCAGTCTAATTTTTTAAAATTAGATAGATAAGGGGTTTTGTAGATAAAGGGTTGTGCCATGTTGTCCAAGCTGGTCTCAAACTCCTGACCTCAGTGATCCACATGCCTCGGCCTCCCAAAGTGCTGAGATTACAGGCGTGAGTCACCCACTTCGCCTAGCCTAAGAGTTTCACCAATTTGGAAAGAATCTGATAGAAGGAGACCTTGCCACAGACACTGGAGTGTGGTTCTGGGAGAGGCCAGCAGAGGGGAACAGAGAAGGCAGGGGGAGGGGGCCTTCCCACTAGCTCAGTCAGGGCATGCCTGCAAGCTCTCCGGGGGATGGGGACACTGTCCTGTCTGTGCCCTTGCCCTGTGATCTTCTCCCTGCTCATCAGCCACCTGGAATATGGGCACCTCTAGCTGACTCGGCACCAACAGAGAAGATGCCCCTAACCTTTGGCATCCTGCCGGCGCAGCTCCCGCTCCTGGATGAAGCCTCGGAACATCTGAGTCTCCATGAAGACCTCCAGGAAGCGGCGGAGACTCTTGGAGGAGACAGCTTTGCGGAAGGCCTCCCGCTGCAGGGTTCTCTCCTCACGCTCGCCCGACGTCAGGAACAAGGAGTAGTGTCCCACAATCTCCACAAAGAAGCGGACAAAGGCTTCAGACACCACCTCATTCAAGGGGCTGGACTCTGGGCCTGAGTAAGGGGAGGAAGGGCCAGGAACGGTGAGGGCAGACAGGCCGGGCCACAGCCCTTAAGCCAATTAGTAAACAAAATACAGTGACTGCTAGTTCCCTCGATGGAAACTGTGATTATCCAGGAGGAAGGTTACCTTAGGTTATTAAGACATTTCTTTCCCCCACTTAATTTTTTAGAGACGGGGTTTCTTCATGTTGGCCAGGCTGGTCTTGAACTCCTGACCGCAGGTGATCCGCCTGCCTCGGCCTCCCAAAGTGCCGGGATTACAGGCATGAGCCACCGTGCCCAGCCTCTGATAAATTTTTTTAATTAAAAAAAAATTTTTTTTTGAGATGGAGTCTCGCACTGTCGCCCAGGCTGCAGTACAGTGGTGTGATCTCGGCTCACGGCAATCTCTGCCTCCTGGGTTCAAGCAATTCTGCCTCAGCCTCCCGAGTAGCTGGGACTACAGGCGTGCACCACCATGCCCAGCTAATTTTTTTGTATTTTTAGTAGAGATGGGGTTTCACCATGTTGGCCAGGATGGTCTTGATCTCCTGACCTTGCGATCTGCCCACCCCAGCCTCCCAAAGTGCTAGGATTACAGGCATGAGCCATCTCGCCCAGCCTAATTTTAAATTTTTAAAAAAGTTATTTATTTATTTATTTATTTTTGAGATGGAGTCTCACTCTGTCGCCCAGGCTGAGACAATCCTGGCTCACTGCAACCTCTGCCTCCTGGGTCAAGCAATTCTTCTGCCTCAGCCTCCCAAATAGCTGTGATTATGGGTGTGCACCACCACACCCAGCTAATTTTTGTCTTTTTGTTTTTTTCCTTTTTGTGGAGAACAGGGGTCTCACTATATTGCCCACGTAGGGCTCAAACTCCTGGGCTCAAGCTATCCTCCTGCCTTTACCTCTCCAAGAGTTGGGATTACAGGCGTGAGCCACAGGGCCCAGCACACCTAGCTAATTTTTGTATTTTTAGTAGAGATGGCATTTCACCAAGTTGGCCAGGCTGGTCTCGAACTCTTGACCTCAAGTGATCCTCGACCTCCCAAAGTGCTGGGATTACAGGCATGAGTCACCATGCCTGGACTTTTTTTTTTTTTTTTTTGAGATGGAGTCTTGCTCTGTCACGCAGGCTGGAGTGCAGTGGTATGATCTCAACCCACTGCAACCTCTTCCTCCTGGGATCAAGGGATTCTCCTGCCTCAGCCTCCCAAGTAGCTAGGATTACAGGCGCTTGTCACTACTTCCAACTAATTTTTATATTTTCAGTAGAGACGTGTTTCACCATGTTGGCCAGGCTGATCTTGAACTCCTGACTTCAGGTGATCCACTTGCCTTGGCCCCCCAAAGTGCTGGGATTATAGGCGTGAGCCACCACGCCTAGCCACAGTTTTTAATTTTTGATTTTTTGAGATGGGGTCTCACGCTGCTGCCCAGGCTAGAGTGCAGTGGTGTGGCTCACTGCAGCCTCAACCTCCTGGGCTCAAGGGATCCTACTGCCTCAGCCTCCCGAGTAGCTGGGACCACAGGCATGTGCCACCATGCCCAGATAACTTCCACACACCCCTTTTAAACAGGTACTTTAGGGCCACAATGGGGGAGGTGGGAAAATCTTTCCCATAATTCATAGTGAGAATGAAATCCAGACAGAGAAAATGAGGCCAGGGTTTCTCTCCTTCTGTCTCCCTTGCCCATGCTCTTACTTGGCCCAGGACCAAGAGGAAGGGAGGGCACTGCCCATTTGTTCCCTGACCCTGAGAGTGGAAGGGAGTGACACATGGGAGGTGGCAACGCTTACCATGTCTGCCGTCCAGGGGCCCTTCGTCCTGCTCACAGCCCAGCTCATTCCTCTGTTCCAGAATGCGTTCCAGGGCCACCTGAAGCTTCCGGGGGCAGGATGGAGTCCTCATCATCCATCTGGAAAGCAGAAGCAGCAGGTGGGCTTGTGGATGGTGGCTGCGTCCAGGCCGCAGGTCACACTGGCAGGGCAGGCCTGGCTGAGTCCCCCAGTTTCATGGGAGGAACACAACTGAGAGCCAGAGGTCTGAGGTTTCAATCTTGAGCCTACTTTTGTTTTTTTTTGAGACAGAGTTTCACTCTTGTAGCCTGGGCTGGAGTGCAATGGCGTGATCTTGGTTCACTGCAACCTCCAGCTCCAGGTTCAAACGATTCTCCTGCCTTAACCTCCCGAGTAGCTGAACTACAGGTGCATACCACCACACCGGGCTAATTTTTTTTTTTTTTTAGTAGAGACGGGGTTTCACCATGTTGGCCAGGCTGGTCTCAAACTCCTAACCTCAGGTGATCCACCCACCTTGGCCTCCCAAAGTGCTGGGATTACAGGTGTGAGCCATCGTGCCTGGCCTACTTTTTTTTTTTTTTGGAGACAGAGTTTCACTCTTGTTGTCTAGGCTGGAGTGCAACGGCGCAATCTTAGCTCACTGCAACCTCCGTCTCCCAGGTTTAAGCAATTCTCCTGCCTCAAGCCCTTGAGGAGCTGCAAATACAGGCACGTGCCATCACGCCTGGCTAATTTTCTTGTATTTTTAGTAGAGACAGGGTTTCACCATGTTAGCCAGGCTAGTCTCAAACTCCTGACCTCAAGTGATCCGCCCACCTCGGCCTCCCAAAGTGCTGGGATTACAGGCGTGAGTCACCTCGCCAGGCTGAGCCTACTTTTTACAAGCAACAGGGAGGCTCATTTTCCCCACTTGTAAAATCGACAACCAATCAATCTGTACCTTGTTGTGAAGCTAAAATGCAGTACAATTACCCTGTGAAAGGGCTTGGCACTGAGAGGATATTCAATACATAATTTCCACTTCCCCATCCTGTAGGGTAGGCAGTGCTAACCAGGGGATTCCAGCCAGGGCAGACGGCCTGCGTGACCCAAGGCTGCTTTGGGATCAAACCCCGTCTCTACTAAAAATACAAACATACAAAAAAAAAAAAAAAAAAAATAGCTGGGCGTGGTGGCGCATGCTTGTAATCCCAGCTACTTGGGAGGCTGAGGCAGGAGAATCACTTGAATCTGAGAGGTGGAGGTTGAAGTGAGCTGAGGTTGCAGTGAGCCGAGATTGCGCCATTGCACGGCAGCTTGGGCAACAAGAGCAGAACTCCGTCTCAAAAAACAAACAAACAAAACACAAACCAGCATTAATGCTACTAAACTTTTCAGCAATGTGGCAACATTTAGAAGTAATCCATCAGAATGCCCAGAGAAACTTTCTGTAATTCATTACTTCTTGCAAGATCTGATAGAAGTTAGGCCTCTTGGGCCACGTGCGGTGACTCACGCCTGGAATCCCAGCAGTTTGGGAGGCCGAGGCGGGCGGATCAACTGAGGTCAGGAGTTCAAGACCAACCTGACCAACATGGTGCAACCCTGTCTCTACTAAAAATACAAATTTAGCTGGGTGTGGTGGTGCATGCCTGTAATCCCAGCTACTTAGGAGGCTTGAACCCGGGAGGCGGAGGTTGCAGTGAGCCCAGATTGTGCCACTGCACTCCAGCCTGGGCAACAGGGCGAGACTCCGTCTCAAATAAATAAATAAATAAGAAGTTAGGCCTCTCTAGCAAATGATAAAAGAAAATACATGTGTGTGGGCCAGGCGCGGTGGCTCATGCCTGTAATCCCAGCACTTCGGGAGGCTGATGTGGGCAGATCACGAGGTTAGGAGTTCAAGACCAGCCTGGCCAACATGGTGAAATGCTATCTCTACTAAAGATATAAAAAATTAGCTGGTCATGGTGGCGCACACCTGTAGTCCCAGGCTGGGCAGGAGAATAGCTTGAACCTGGGAGGCGGAGGTTGCAGTGAGCTGAGATTGTGCCACCGCACTCCAGCCTGGGCGACAGGGCAAGATTGTCTCAGGAAAAAAAAAAAGAAAATACATGTGTGTTACTTCCTCTGCTAGTGGAACTAACTGATGATGATTATAAAAATATATGAATGTACTAAAACAATTTAAAATCACTCATAATCTGTCTCCTTTCAGTCTCTGTCCCCAAGACAAACATTAATGTTTTAGCGAGTTTTTCCTTTCAGTCCTTATAAGATATGTGCACACACACACACACACACACACATGCACACACACACATATATATATATTTTTCCCTGTCTCTTTTTCTCTCATTTTTTTTTCTTCAGGAAAGGATTTCACTCTATCACTCTGGCTGAAATACAGTGGCATGATCTCAGCTCACTGCAGCCTTGACCTCCCAGGCTTAAGCAATCCTCCTCCCCGAGCCTCCTGAGTAGCTGCTGGGACTGCAGGTGCACACCAGCAGGTCTGGGTAATTATTTTATGTATGTATGTGTTTTTTTGAGATGGAATTTTGCTCTTGTCCAGGGTGGAGTGCAATGGTGTGATCTCGGCTCACTGCAACCTCTGCCTCCTGGGTTCAAGCGATTTTCCTGCCTCAGCCTCCTGAGTAGCTAGGATTACAGGCATGTGCCACCACGCCTGGCTAATTTTGTATTTTTAGTAGAGACAGGGTTTCTCCATGTTGATCAGGCTGGTCTTGAACTACCAACCTCTGGTGATCCGCCCGCCTCGGCCTCCCAAAGTGCTGAGATTACAGGTGTGAGCCACCGTGCCTGGCTATTTTTAAATTTTTTAAAAATTTTATTTATTTATATATTTTTTAGATGGAGTTCCACTTTGTCTCCCAGGCTGGAGGGCAATGGCGCGATCTTGGCTCACTGCAACCTCCACCTCCCAGGTTTAAGCGATTCTCCTGCCTCAGTCCCTGGAGTAACTGGGACTATAGGTGCGTGCCACCATGCCCAGCTTTTTCGTATTTTTAGTGGAGACGGGATTTTGTCATGTTGACCAGGCTGGTCTCGAACTCCTGACCTCAGGTTATCCACTGGCCTCAGCCTCCCAAAGTGCTGGGATTACAGGCATGAGCCATCACGCCTAGCCAATTTTACAATTTTTTTGTAGAGACAAGGGTCTCACCATATTGTTCCAGGCTGGTCTTTAACTCCTGGGCTCAAGTGATCCTCCTGCCTCAGCCTCTGGAGGTGCCGGGATTATAGGTATGAGACACCAGGCTGGGCCAAATATTATTTAAATGCATGTTGAAGCTGGGCATGGTCGTGCACGCCTCTAGCTACTCAGGAGGCTGAGGTGGGAAGATCACTTGAGGCCAGGAGTTTGAGACCAGCCTGGGCAACATAGTGAGATCCCATCTCTCTCTTTTTTTTTTGAGATGGAGTCTCACTCTGTCACCCAGGCTGCAGTGCATGGCGCGATCTCAGCTCACTGCAATTTCTGGCTCCTGGGTCAAGTGATTCCCCTAAGCCTCCCGAGTAGCTGGGACTACAGACCCCGCCACCATGCCTGGCTAACTGTTGTATTTTTAGCAGAGACAGGGTTTCACCATATTGATCAGGCTGGTCTCGAACTCCTGACCTCAGGTGATCCACCCATCTCAGCCTCCCAAAGTGATGGGATTACAGGCGTTAGCCACTGCCCAGCTTTTTTAAAAAATAAAAAAGCATGTTGAAAAATCGAGGTGCCTATTGTTGTAAGATTACAGATTCTTTTTCTTTTTATATTTTATTTATTTATTTATTTTAAGATGGGGTTTCACCATGTTGGTCAGGCTGGTCTTGAACTCCCGACCTCAGGTGATCCGCCTGCCTTGGCCTCCAGAGTGCTTGGATTACAGGTGTGAGCCACCACGCCCGGCCTGAAGATTCTTTTTCTAATTGCTAGGAAATCATTTTGTGTCAGAACATGTGGACATCAATCCTTTGCCCAAACCCTTCCTCTTTGCCCCTTGCCTTCTGGCTTGTCCTCAGCCCAGTTCGGTCCTGGGGTCACACAGCTCTGCCACCCTGCTCTGCAATCCCATGGAGCCTTTCCAAGGCTGGAGAGCTGAGCCCAACAACAAATAGGTAAAGACAAAGGGAGCAGGAGGCCACCACTGGCCTTTTCACTCACCTGTCTGAGGAACCGGCTATTTACGAGGTCAACCACAAGGACCTGTGAGATGAGACGAAAGGGGCTGTTAACTGTCTCCAGGGCCTCTGGGATAGGGATGGACTCTTAGCCATCTTCTTTCTTGGTACCCAGAGAGGCAGCTGGGGCGGGGCTGGGGGTGAGCCATTTGTGGTTTCCTGACATTGCCACCGTAGCCACAGATGGTGAAGAGGGATTGGGATTGGGGAGGGTCTTTTCTGAACTGCATGGTTTTTTTTTTTTTTTTTTTTGAGATAGGGTCTTGCTCTGCCACCCAGGCTGGAGTGCAGTGGTGCGACCTCAGCTCACTGCAACCTCTGCCTCCTGGGTTCAAGCTATTCTCCTGCCTCAGCCTCCTGAGTAGCTGGGACTACAGGCACGTGCCACCACACCCGGCTAATTTTTGTGTTATTAGTAGAGACAGGGTTTCACCATATTGGCCAGGCTGGTCTTGAACTCCTGACCTCGTGATCCAGCATGAGCCACCGTGCCCGGCCACTGAATGCTTTCAACACTGACACCACAGGCTGGGACGCATGTGTGCTGTGGGTGGGACTCCCTGGCTGGCTCTCACCCTGGCTGAGGCAGAGCTTCTCAGGCTGCTTTTTGGGTGTGGGCTACTGAGGTGGGCAAAAGACACTGCAGGCCTCGGTGGTTCCCACCAGAGGGCCTCTGCCTCGTCCTTCCCCCAGCTCCCCCACGTAGCCGTGTCATTTCTCTCCAGGGGAGAGGAGGAGAGAAACTCACCTGGAGACTGGGTTAGGCTTTGGGTTTTCATTGCTGAAGGCTTTTGGGATAAAGCACTCCCCCACCCCCCTCCCCACCCCCCCTCCCCCACACTCCTGAGAGTGAGAATGAGACCTGGGGCCAGGACCAGGGTGGGGCAAGTGACGTGCCTGGGGAGCAAAGGTCACACAGGTGCTGCTCCTGAGACCGAGACCCTCACTCAGACCCCAGCCAAGGCCACTGGCCATAATGGGGGAGGAGCCAGGGGCCTGGATGGTCACCATAACAACAGCTGGAAACACGTGGGTTCTCCCATATCCCAGAGACCTGCCCAGGAGAGGAGGGCCGCCTCTCCTGCCTTGCCACTCATACTCTTGAGGGTTGAACGAGCCACCTGCACAGGGCACCAGACGCACCTGGAGGCCTTCAAAGCCGCACTGAAAGCCTAAGGCTGGTGGGCGATGTTTAATGGGGCGTTAGGACTATCTGGGCAATGAGAGGAGCAGCTTCGAGGGACCCAGGCAGAACTGCAGGACAGAGGGACAGGCGTTCCTCCTAGCACTTCAGGACTGAGTAGCATTATTTAAGCTTCCCCTCTCTGAGGGCTGGAAGCCTCCAGTCCTCGGTTGGAAACCATTTAGAGGAAGGGGCTGGGCTAAATACCTCCAGAAGTGCCAAGCAGGACTTTCCCCACTTCGATGCCAAACTGGGCAGCCAGAACTTGGGAATTAAAAACATTTTTAATGGATATGACAAAGGACGGGATCTTGCTAGCTCCCCAGTGTGGAGGAGTGGGCGGGGGAGGTCGGGAGGGGGAGAGGGCTATGAATGACTTGAGAGTTTTGACATCTGGCTAAATTGCTCTTTGCTGCTCTTCTCAAGGGGTGCTCATACCAGGCATTTCACTTGGAAGGGGAAAACTATAGTCACTGAGGGTCTGAGTGAGTTCGCCTCTGGGCAGGACTCATGGCACACAAGCCCTGGTGGCCCCCACGCCCTGCTCCCCCGACACTACGGGCCCTGAGAACCACACTCAGCGACGCCTGCAGGGCCGGCACCATGCTGTGTCCTCCGCACCCTGCAGGGAGGGGGGATCAGCCTGAGCCGGAGCTCACCTCTTCTAGTGGCAGCTCCCTGAGCAGCGGCAGCGAGCTGGAGAGCAGCCCGATGAGGAAGGGTGTCGGCGAGCACACGATGTCCACCATGGCGGGCGGCAGCACCGGGATATAGGTGTGCTGCCAGGCGAAGGGGTAGATCAGCGCCACCATCGCGTGGCAGCACTTGGACAGGGTGCTGCAGCCAGGGAGAGAACAGGGAGAGAGGCTGGCTCAGCGAGGGCCCAGGGGAGCCCCCAGGGGAGAAGGCTCTTCCCAGAGGCAGGATGATTCGGAAGGGGCACACGTGGATCAGGTAGAGCACATGACAGTCTCAGCACAGGCCAGGCCAGGCACTTAGAGCTATGCGAGAGGCTTGGAGGCACAGCTACAGGGACGACGAGTTTAATGTAGTTTAATGTCCTGGATAATTTTTACAAGTGTGCTTTCACAAGTGAGCTATACTCCCCGAAACTCCCCCCCCAGCCCACCTTTCTGTGAGCTATAACTCTTGTAAGGTTTTTATTTATTATTTATTTATTTATTTATTTTTGAGACGAAGTCTCGCTCTGTTGCCCAGGCTGGAGAGCAATCATGAGGTCAAGAGATCAAGACCATCCTGGCCAACATGGTGAAAACCTGTCTCTACTAAAACTACAAAAAAAAAAAAAAAAAAAAAAATTAGCTGGGCGTGGTGGCACATGACTATAATCCCAGCTACTGAGGAGGCTGAGGCAGGAGAATTGCTTGAACCCGGGAGGTGGAGGTTGCAGTGAGCTGAGACTGCGTCACTGCACTCCAGCCTGGCGACAGAGTGAGACCTGAGACTCTGTCTCAAAAAAAAAAGAGAAAAGTTTATGAACAACGAAGATGAATCTAAGCAGATATCCCCTGACATCAGGTGCCTATAATCTCATTGTCATAAAAGTCTCCTGACCCCTAAAAAAAAATCAATTAGCTCTGGCTTACTTGAGGAGAAAATATGTGAATTAAAAGATATTGGCAGGTCAGGAGTTCAAGACCAGCCTGTCCAACATGATAGAACCCCATCTCTACTAAAAATACAAAAATTAGCTGGGTGTGGTGGTGGGTAACTGTAGTCCCAGCTATTCGGGAGGCTGAGGCAGGAGAATCGCTTGAGCCTGGGAGGTGGAGGTGCCTGTGGTCCCAGCTACTCAGGAAGCTGAAGTGGGAAGATCACTTGAACCTGGGAGATTGAGGCTGCAGTGAGCTGTGATCATGTCACTGCACTCCAGCATGGTGACAGAGGGAGACCCTGTCTCAACAACAACAAAATCATTGTACATGATAGATACATGCAGTTTTTTTTGGAGACAGAGTCTCACTCTATCACCCAGGCTGCAGTGCAGTGGTGTGATCTCAGCTCACTGCAACCCCGCCTCTCGGGTTCAAGCAATTCTCCTGACTCAGCCTCCTGAGTAGCTGGGACTATAGGCGCGCATATTTGTAAATTTGTAAATTCTGTATTTTTACAAATACAAATATTAGCACCACGCCCAGCTAATTTTTGTATTTTTAGTAGAGATGGGTTTTCACCATGTTGGCCAGGATGGTCTCAATTTCCTAACCTTGTGATCCACCCGCCTTGGCCTCTTGAAGTACTATGATTACAAGCATGAGCCACCATGCCCAGCAAATACATGCAATTTTTATATGACAATTAAAAATAATTAAAAATTAAAAATATATGTACACATAGCCTTCTTTTTCATTCCCCAATATGGAGGCCCCTGGACCAGTAACGGTAGTATTGAATCTTGTTCATTTATCACCTAAGTCTCTGAACCTTCCTATTCCCTGTCTTTGCAAATAATCATTCTCCTGATATACACTGGAGTAATGAAATACCTCTTAACAGCATGGCATCCATGTATTGCACTGACATTTGGTCTTCGTCTTTTTTTTTTTTTTTTTTTTTTTAAGATGGGGTTTCACCATGTTGGTCAGGCTGGTCTTGAACTCCCGACCTCAGGTGATCCGCCCGCCTTGGCCTCCAAAGTGCTTGGATTACAGGCGTGAGCCACCGTGCCCGGCCTGGTCCTTGTCTTTTCTTTCAAATGATCACCCCCAAATGAGAAAAACGCTGCCCCAAGATTTCATTCTTATCACTATACTGTCTTCTTTATTAGTTGGGTAAGAGTAAGACATTGCATTTAGAAGATACCAAGAAGGCCGGGCATGCTGGCTCACGCCTGTAATCCCAAGCACTTTGGAGGCCAAGGTGGGCGGATCACCTGAAGTCGGGAGTTCAAGACCAGGCTGACCAACATGGTGAAACCCCGTTTAAAAAAAAAAAAGAAAAAAAGATACCAAGAAAAAAAAAGTGAGAGAATAATGAAGTTAGGACTTACATTAAGGAGAGTAATATCAATAATTCAGCCAGAGCTTAGGGTGAAGCGACTCCTATGTCTTTCTTTTGTTTTCTTTTTTTTTTTTTTTTTGAGACAGCGTCTCACTCTGTGGCTCAGGCTAGGTGCATTGGCATGATCTCAACTCACTGCAACGTCCACCTTCCGTATTCAAGCGATTTTCCTGCCTCAGCCTCCTGTGTAGCTGGGATTACAGGCACGCGCCACCACACCCAGTTAATTTTTGTATTTTTAGTAGAGACGGGGTTTCACCATGTTGGCCAGGCTGGTCTCAAACTCCTGACTTCAGGTGATCTGCCTGCCTCGGCCTCCCAAAGTGCTGGGATGACAGGCGTGAGCCACTGTGCCTGGCCTTTTTCGGATTTTAAAGGTAGGAAAAGTGAGGCTAAATGAGGCTAAAGCAACCTCTGAATGTAGGGTGGGGCAGAGTAGGAAGAGAAGGGTCCTGTAGACTGGAGGAGGCAGGGTCGCTGCCCAGAGGAATGCAGGCGTTAGGAGACACCCTACGAACCAGGCACAGTGGCATGTACCTGTAGTCCCAGCTAAGTCCCAGAGGGTGAGGTGGGAGGGTCTCTTGAGCCCTAAGTTCAAGTCCAGCCTGAGCAATAGAGTTAGATCACCATCTCTGAAACAAAAATTACATGTATATAAAAAGCAGGCACGGTGAGGATAGCCTACGTGGGTTTTGCTTTTTGCAATCATTGCAATAGAAAAACAAACACACGTTTAACTTTTTTTCCCAACTCAAAGAAAAGGCTGCTTGCCTTTTGATCTTCTTGTGGTCTCATTCCTAGAAGGAGGAGTACAAGGGGCTGCTCCCTTCTCCTTGCTGCACTGCCCTAGGGACTCCTAGTTAAAGCCCTGTGTTGCCTGCAGTGGTGGGAGGCCGTGGTTCAGCTGCAGTGAGTGTGAACCATCTGGAGGAGGTCGTGGGAGCAAGGTCAGGAAAGATGACCAGCCATGCCAGTGCTAGATGCAGAGGGTAGTGGAGAAATGTGACAGAAAGCAAGCCAGAGTCCACTCAGTGAACTGGATGCATGGCGCTCCAGGACAGCAGTGTTCAAACCTGATGGAGCAAATGATGACGACTCGGCTGGGGAACCAGCTGGCCATGTGGGAGGGGCTGCCACTGTTGGTTGACTGTCTCATATAGCAAGTGCTGTTTTGAGTAGTCTGAGCCCACTGTTGTAGCGGCAGTGAAGGTTTCCACACCTGCGTCTCATGAACACCTCGTTAGCCGGAGCCCATGGAGCGCAGGTACTGGAGACAATATGGCAACAAGCAGGCAGTTCCTTGAAGGGGTCTCATTCCTCTTGCTCTCTAGCCCACATTAACGTTTTTGTTGTTGTTGTTGTTTTTGAGACAGAGTCTCACTCTGTCGCCCAGACTGGAATCCAGTGGCATGATCTCCGCTCACTGAGACCTCCACCTCCCAGGTTCAAGCGATTCTCCTGCCTCAGCCTCCCGAGTAGCTGGGATTACAGGCATGTGCTACCAATGCCTGGCTAATTTTTTTTTTTTTTCAAGACAAGAGTCTTGCTCTGTCACCCAGGCTGGAGTGCAATGGCACTATCTCGGCTCATTGGAACCTCTGCCTCCCGGGTTCAAGCGATTCTATTGCCTCAGCCTCCCGATTAGCTGGGATTACAGGTGCATGCCACCATGCCTGGCTAATTTTTGTATTCTTAGTACAGATGGGGTTTCACCATGTTGGCCAGGCTGGTCTGGAACCTCTGACCTCGTGATCTGCCCACCCTGGCCTCCCAAAGTGCTGGGATTACAGGTGTGAGCCACCGCACCCGGCCCACACCAATGTTCTGAAAACAATTATGATCCTAAACACTAAAAGGAAAGGTCAAATTCTGCAAATAATTCCATGAGTGGCAGCTCTTCCCTCAAAATAAATGATAGAGGATGAAAGGATTATTTTAAATGGAGCTTGTTTTTTCAGTCCCTGATGCAAGTGGTAATGAGATTTTATTCCCTCACTTGTGAAGGCCAGAGGAGCCCTCGTGGAGGGGGAGGGGAAGTGGGCACTGCTGGGACTGGTGGTCTCTTAGGAACATGCCGATAGGCAGTGGTTCTGGGGATGCTAAGGATGACTGGTCAAGAGGGCTTGCTGCAGAGCGTGGAGGTGGAGGGGCTGGAGGAGAAGCAGTGTTTCTGAAGGCAGCCGGAGAGGAGAGTCCTCGCTCGCAGCTGGCTTGCATTACAGCGGTGTGGAGGAGAGGCACGCCAGCACTCACAGCTGTGATCAATTGTCCAAAAGTGGGGCAGGGAAGAGAAGGCCCCAGTGGGAGGTTGGCTGGGCTGCAGGGTTAAAAGTTTGGGCATGGGTGAGAAGGGTTAGGTCCAAGGATGTTTCGCTGTTGGGTGGTGGTTCCCGAGGGTTGGAGCTGTATTCCAGAATATCAGGACACACTTGTAAGGAATGCCAAAGTTTTCCTGGAGCCGACTCTTCAGTTCTGGTTGCTACCAAGCCTCTGCTCCATACTTGATGTTCCTATGCTCAGCAGGCTTCCAGCTCTCTATGAACCAGTAAGGATCTAGCACAGAGCTTCCTCTAAGATGCTACCAGAAAAGTAAATGAAGAGTTTCCCGAATTAGAGGAACACCCCAGGAACTGGAAGGCTGATTCAATGAATATCCTTCAGCATCCCAAGCAAAGTAGCTCTCCTATTGGTGTGTCACTTCCCGGAACATGAGTGAAAGGTACTCAGGTGTGGTCTGGTGCCTGGTGACCCACCAGCAGGTGGGAGTCACCATGCAGTGGCTGCCTGGTTTCCATCCCTGTTCTTACAAACCCTGAGGCTGTGCACCACAGAGCTGAAAATGAACACAGGCTGGGCTTTAAGACAACTAGTTCTGTTACTCCCTGTGTGATCTCAGGTAAAGCCCTTAACTGCTCCAGGCCTTAGATCCTTCACTTGTAAAATAACTAACATAGACTGGATCATCACTAGATCATCGCGGATGTCCATCCAGCTTTTCTTTTTTTTTTAAGATGGAGTTTTGCTCCTGTTGCCCAGGCTGGAGTGCAATGGTGTGGTCTCAGCTCACTGCAACCTCCACCTCCTGGGTTCAAGCGATTCTCCTGTCTCAGCCTCCCAAGTACATTACAGCAGGCATTATAGGCATGTGCACCATGTGCAGCTAATTTTTGTATTTTTAGTAGACATGGGGTTTCACCATGTTGGTCAGGCTGGTCTCGAACTCCTGACTTCAGGTGATCCACCGCCTTGGCATCCCAAAGTGTTGGGATTATGGGCGTGAGCCACTGCACTCCAGCCTGGCCACAGCCTCATCTCCCTAGAGAGGGTGTGGTGAGAAGCCCAACCTCCTGAAATGGCAGATGTTGCTGGGTGCAACCGATTCTAGAGAGGACATGGGATTCTCATTTCAGCTTGTGTAAACTGATAAAAAAATGAACCAAAACCAACAAATAAGGGGGACGCCAAAGCACAGCTACATATGAACTTATTTGTGTAGTTATCTATATGTCAACGATAAGGTTCAAACTCCTATATGTATCAAGATTTGCCCACCTAATCCTACTTATCATTAGCCAGTAGTCTATCATTTAGCTTATGGTTTAATGCACTACAAAGATATAAGTAAATTTCTTGTTTTATTTTTTAATTTACTTTTTTTTTTTTTTAAGATGGGGTTTCACCATGTTGGTCAGGCTGGTCTTGAACTCCCGACCTCAGATGATCCGCCCGCCTTGGCCTCCAAAGTGCTTGGATTACAGGTGTAAGCCACTGCGCCCGGCCCTTAATTTACTTTTTAAGACAGGGTCCACCCTGGCTGGACAGCAGTCATAGCTCACTGCAGCCTCAAACTCCTGGGCTCACATGATCCTTCCTCCTCAGCTGGGACTATAGGCCTGTACCTCTATGCCCAGCTCATAAATTTCTTGATTAAAAACTTTGTCCTCCATGAAGTTTTTTGTTGGTTTGTTTGTTTTGAGATGGGGTCTTGCTATGTTGCCCAAGCTGGTCTCAAACTCCTGGGCTCAAGCAATCCTCCTGCTTTGGCTTCCCAAAGTGCAAGGATTATGGGCGTGAGTCACCATGCCCGGCTTCCCTCTAAAACTTTTGGACAAATTTGTTTATGTGTAAGCTTTATCATTCAGCATGGTCTGTAGGTTTTGCCAAAACTATGGGGAACTGACATTAATAAACTAAAAAACAAAATGTTTATCATCAGAAAAATGAAGACGAGGGTGTAGAGAAATATTTATCTGTGTTGTTATGACCACAGAACAAGCCATGACAACAGCATCCCCATCTGTCACACTCCGGCTTGACAGGGCCATTGGAACACTCAGTGTCCACCCTACAGATGAAACAGAGCAAAAATGTTATTCTAAATTTGATAGATTTTTGGCTCAACTTGAAACCATTTTATAACTCATACAATATTTGCCATAACTCCCTGAAGCTTCCTCTTGCAGTGGGGAGGCTCGCAGCGATGATGAGAGAATAAATGGTGTTTGTGGGGGGAGGGTGCTGCAGGAGTGGCTGCTGATCTAGAGTGGGCGAAGGTCCCCTCTGGGATGTCACAGGGCCACGCACTGAGCCTGTGACATGTCCTGTTCTCATGCCCTGTTCTGTGCCCTCACTAAGTTAGCAGCTACAGCCAGAAATCAGGAGAATAAGTAGGCTTTCTTCCACGTTAGTGGAGCAGGGCTCATCTGTGCGTGTGCGGCCCCCCCAGGAGTATGGGGGATGAGGGTACTGGCTGTAACTTAACCTGAAGACTTTCTTTTTTTTTTTGAGGCAGAGTCTCGCTGTTGCCCAGGCTGGAGTGCAGTGGTTTGATCTCAGCTCACTGCAACCCCCGCCTCCCAGGTTCAAGCAATTCTCCTGCCTCAGCCTCTTAAGTAGGTGGGATTACAGGCACCCGCCACCACAGCTGGCTAATTTTTGTATTTTTAGTAGAGACGGGGTTTCACCATGTTGGCCAGGCTGGTCTTGAACTCCTGACCTCAGGTGATTCACCTGCCTCAGCCTCCCAAAGTGCTGGGATTATTATAGGCATGAGCAACCGTGCCCGGCATCTTTTCTTTTGAGATGGAGTCTCACTTTGTTACCCAGGTTGGAGTGCAGTGGCATGATCTCAGCTCACTGCAACCTCTGCCTCCCGAGTTCAAGTGAGTCTCCTGCCTCAGCCTCCTGAGTAGCTGGGATTACACGCACCTGCCACCATGCCAGGCTAATTTTTGTCTTTTTAGTAGAGACGGGGTTTCACCATGTTGGCCAGGCTAGTCTGGAACTCCTGGCCTTGGGCAATCCACCCACCTTGGCCTCCCAAAGTGAGCAACTTTGCCCGGCCTGAAGACTTTCCAGAATTTTCCAGGTCAGGCAACTTGCAGCCAACCATTGGTCCCAAAGCGTTGTCAGGCTTGGCCAAGGAACGCTTTAGTTCCTTATGGCTACTTTCCCGTAAACCAGACAGATGGAGGTGGATACGGATTCCTCCACCTGGCCCATGGAGTCAGAGAGTTTCAAAGCTAGGGAAGGTCACTGAATCACACCTCTCTCACTGGAACCCTGCTGGAAGGCCAAAGGCCGTAAGGGAGGCGCGGAGACCCTGAGGAGAACAGCACAGACTTCCCCATGACCGTGTTTGCCTGACTGCGCAGCACAAAGCGGGGCCAGAGGGCCTGTGTTAGGGAGACTTTCCTTACACATTTCTGTAGTCGGACAGGGCCCCAGACACTGCCCTTCACCCACCCATGGACCCTGCGGCCAGGCTGGTTTCCCTCCGTCCTCTCCAAAGCCCAGCAGTTCTCCCACTCCCTGCTTCCTTGAGCAGAATGACGATCCTCTGCGATCCTGTTAGTTACCCATGTGACAGGCTGTGGGGGGGGCGTGAAATGACACAGGTCAGACCCTCAGAAGGTGTGGGCATGGAGGCCGCTCCGCGTCCTGTCGCTGTGTCATTCTCATCAGCTTCGCTCACGCTTTATTTTCCCTTCTTCCTGCCTCAGAGCTCTTCGGGCCTTTATTCATGCATATTTCCATCTCTTCAGGTCTGCATGGAACCCGTGTAGGATGGAAGGATGATTTATGGGGCAAGGGGAGAGCATGTGGAGCCGTTTGTAACAGAAAGAGCGAGGGCTGCTTTCAGAGAAAACAAGACAGCGGAGTCCTGGAAAGTCAGAGCCCTGCGGGGCTGCGTCTCATGAACGAGGAGACCCAGGGCCACCAGCTAAGGATGCTCAGGTGTCCCCCCTACTCTGGGAAGCCTCCCTGAGTGATGGGGGGAGGGATGTGTACCTCTGAAAGCTATAAAGGGTCTAAAGACCCATGACGGTCTCTCTCACACACGCACACCGTGACTGTACCATTGCCTGGCTCCAGCTCCGAGGGCACCAAAATTATCCACGTTCCTGTTGCCTTCTCTTCTCCCACAGAAATCCCATTTTCACAGCGCCTGACATCTGGCAGCAGAAGAAAACCCCTGATGGGCACGACGTGCCTGTGGGGGAGACCTGCTTGTGGCGTCCACAGCTGGCGTCTGACCGCTCATGGCATGTGTCGTTTGAAAAGACTAAATCTCCAAGGGCAGAATGCCAGGCACTGTGGAAGGCTGGGTGGGGAGAGAAAGGCCAATGCCTCTCCTGATGCCTCTCCTGTGGACCACACTGGCGACTGTCTCCTCCGTCAGGGGTGGGGCCCAAGAGCAGGGCAGGGAGGGTGGCCAGGGATCCAGGTGGGGTCCACTCTCGGCCAGTAGGCTTTGTTCATTTCTGTCTGCCTCTCATGACAGCAGCTCTGTGGGAAGGGCTGGCTCAGCGTCCAACCTGTCCCTCAAGAAATCTGTCCAGTGAAAAGGCGGAGGCGTCCAGTCCTCTCCCAGGCATCCCCCGGGACAGGCATTTCCAGGGTTCTTTGTGCCCTGAGCCTTCTGACATGTCCTGCACTGCCTTCGGGGATATGTTTTTCTCTCACTCAAGGCCCCTTCCCTTTTCTGTTCCCACCTTTTCTCTCCCTGCACTTTGTTTTTCTTTTTCTTAATTTTTAGAGACAGAGTCTTGCTCTGTCACCAGGACTGGAGTGCAGTGGTGTCTCACTGTACTTTGACCAGAAAAATCAGTGATGCTTGGTTTTCTTCTTCCTGGAGGGAGTCTCGGAGAGGCTGGGGCGTGTGAGGCGGGCCGAGGCTCCTCTCCGGCTGTGCCCTTCCCCGACATCTTCTCAGGCTGGGTCCTCCCCAAGTTTAGCATCTCCACCACGCAGGCACACTCCCTGGGGACTCTGCTCCCCCCGCCACCACTCCTGGGGGGCGCTGTGTTTCCTTGGCTGGCTTTCCACTTGTAGCCCAGGCCTTTCTGAAATCCATCATTTCCCCTCCCCCAAATCCAAGCCTGAGAATTCCACCTCTAGGGGATGGAGGGGCGGGGGGGGCGGGACGAGGAGGATAAAGGCAGTTACTATGGTGCTGATGAAATCTGATCCTGGCCACTGAAGGGTTATTATTCATCCTGGCTTCCAGGGCCCCAACCTTGAGAACTCCCTTGGCTGAATTCCCCAGTGCCCCCAGTGCCCGGGAGCCTGGAGAGCTCCCCAGCACCCAGCACCAGCTGCAGGCTTACAGACAGGGCCTGCTTCCAGGGCTGACAAAAGTGCACCGGGAGCGCAATCACCCTGACATTTACAAGTGAATAACGAGCTGAAACACAGGGTGGGAGCAGGCTGGGGACAGCCAGATGGCTGCTGTCCAAAGAGGTGCATCAGAAAGGTGACCAGATGCGCTGCATAAGGGGAGAGGCGGGGCCGTTTCCCGCCCCGCCTCCTGAGGAATCCCACGATGGTGACCAAGTTTGTCCCTTCCATTCTTCTATGGCTTTTTTCCTCCTCCCTTTTGTTTTCCATAGTTCAGAGTCAGATTTCCTCTCCAAACCACAGTGCTTCAGTTTTTTTGGTTTTGGCAATAATGCTTCTTTCCAGATGGACTTCTCAGGTGGCCTCATCTGCACCACCCAGTTGGCCGGTCCCGGATCTCAGCCTTCCTGGAGCTGCAGCCACCTCTCCACGCTTCTGTGCCCCCAGTTCCAAAGCAAAGAGGGCTCTGATTCAGTGTTTCAAAAATGATTAAAATGTAAGGAATTCTCTTTTAGAAGCTCAGAACGACACAAATCCCTGTCTGCATTTCCTTCCAGATCGTCTTTGATTTGTGACGTGGCCTTTGCAAATCATTGAACGTGCCTGGGACAAGGGTGGCATCCTATGGGGCACTGAGTTTGTGTGTGTGATGGGAGGGGATTTACTTTAATGGTGAGGAAGGGATGCCTTCAGGATGTGTCTGTCCTCTGGAGCATGGCCCTGCAGCTTCTCCGAGCTGGCCTCTGTCCACCACTACTGGCTCACCTCTCCCTCCCCCACCTTCCTCTCTCTGTGCCAGTTCTAGTGAACTACTTTGCAGTTCTTTTTTTCTTTTTCTTTTCTTTTTTTTTTAGTTTCGCTCTTGTTGCCCAGGTTGGAGTGCAGTGGCACAATCATGGCTCACTGCAACCTCTGCCTCCCGGGTTCAAGGGATTCTCCTGCCTTAGCCTCCTGAGTAGCTGCGATTATAGGTGTGCACCACCACACCCAGCTAATTTTTTTTGTATTTTTAGTAGAGACAGAGTTTCACCATGTTGGTCAGGCTGGTCTCAAACTTCTGACCTCAAGTGATCCACCCGCCTTGGCCTCCCAAAGTGCTGAGATTACAGTCATGAGCCACCGTGCCCGGCCTACTTTGCAGTTCTGAAGGTGACGGCTAGGCCTCCCATCCCTGTATCTCTGCAGGACAGCTCCTTTTGCCTGCAATGTGCTGACTATTGGCTCTGAGTGTTGGTGCTCAGAACTCGCCTCTCTGGGAGTGAGTGCCCTCCCTCGGTCTCCAAGAACTCACTGCCTCCACCTGCCTCTCATGTGGTCCTGGATAGTCTGCTTATGTCTCTGTTACCCCACTGCACTAAAACAAGTCTGTGTCTTTTTTTTTTTTTTTGAGATGAGGTCTTGTTCTGTTGCCCAGGCTGGAGTGCAGTAGTAGCATGATCATAGCTCACTAGAACCTTGAACTCCTGGCCTCAAGTGATCTGCCCATCTCAGCCTCTCAAACTGTTGGGGTAACAGGCATGAGCCACCGCACCTGGCCTGATTCCATCCTTAGAAGGGCTTACTCTCCAATGCTACGCAGTCACTTGCTCTACAGATTAGGCTGCAAGACCGACTTGTCATTCAAACGCTTTAGCAGAAGTAGCCAAGGGGGTACCTGAGCTTGTCTGCGATGAAGATGACCCTCCTCTCCAGAAGCAGGGAGGCAAAAACACAGACCAGGTGGCGGACGTGAGAGAGGAGAAGAGAGACTCAAAGTCCACATGCTCGAGCCGGGAGTCCAGCGGGCGGCACAGTTCAATCACCTGCCAGGGAACAGGAGCAGCCATGAAGAAGAGGCCCAGCTACGCAGCCAGGCCTCTCACGAGTGCCACAGTCCTGGGGCTCTGAGGTCCTCAGCAGGGGTGACCCACTGGCGGGGGAAAAGGGAAAGAAAAAAAGCAAAGCAAAAGGATTGGGGGAAAAGAAAGATGCCAGAAGATGGGGGAGGAGGTAGGGAAGCAAGTGTCTGACACTCAGCTAAGAGACTGAGGACAGTGTGGATGCAGGGGAGGGAGAGGATGGCAAAATCAGTGGTTTTTGGCCCCAAATGGTTGGGGGGCTGTCCCTGGCAACAGCATGTCTATACTCTCCATGGAGAGTTTGTAGGACTTTTGAAAACTGTTCTGTCCCTGAGAGTCCCAGCAGAGAGCATCTCTGTCTCTTGAGGGACTGTTACCATGTTGGCCAGGCTGGTCTTTAACCCTGACCTCAGGTGATCAGGAAATCCCAGGCTAGTGTGGAATGCCCAGCAGGCCTGAGCAGCACTTCGGAGACTCGATGCCACCTCAAGAAGGTATTTGTTTGTTTTTTGAGACGGAGTCTCGATCTCGCTCTCGCTCTGTTGCCAGGCTAGAGCGCAGTGGCACAATCTTGGCTCACTGCAGCCTCCGCCTCCCTGGTTCAAGTGATTCTCCACCTCAGCCACCTGAGTAGCTGGGACTACAGGCGCACACCACCATGCCTGGCTAATTTTTGTATTTTTGGTAGAGATGGGGTTTCACCATGTTGGCCAGGATGGTCTCAACCTCTTGACCTCATGATCCGCCCGCCTTGGCCTCCCAGAGTGCTGGGATTACAGGCATGGAAAGGACAAGCTTCAAAGTCTAAGATGAATAATAAGCAGTGCCGGAGCTTGTCTTCCCTGGGAATCTGCCTTACATTATAAAATTATGGAGGCAATATGCCAGGTGCGGTGGCTCACACCTGTAATCCTAGCACTTTGGGAGGCCGAGGCGGGTGGATCACTTGAGGTCGGAGTTTCCAGACTAGTCTGGCCAACATGGTGAAACCCCGTCTCTACTAAAAATACAAAAATTAGCCGGGTGTGGTGGCAGGCACCTGTAGTCCCAGCTACTTGGGAGGTTGAGGCAGGAGAATAGCTTGAACCTGAGAGGCGGAGGTTGCAGTAAGCCAAGATGGCACCACTGCACTCCAGCCTGGGCGACAGTGCAAGACTCCATCTCAAAAACAAAAACAAAAAATAAAGACATAGAGGTGATACAGACTTGAAATGTAAACAGATTTCAATAAAATGTATGAATGAAAATGGGCTATTAAAAGAAACTAGCATGTTCAGTGCAGGTCCCTAACCTGAGGCCAACGTCATGCAAAGGAACGGCCCAGCTGCCATGGCACAGTTTTGGGCTTGCCGTCTTGGGAAGAGTCCCAGGCTTGATGGATTAAGGGTGGAACTCATGATGAGTGATCTGGGCTAGCCTGAGGGGTGGGGGAGAGGACAACCCGGAATTAGACTGCTCCCTGAAAGGTAGCCCCTTTGAGCACAGGGACTTGGCTACCTCAATTACTACCTCCGCAGGGAGAAGGAAGGAGTCTGACAACTTACCTCAGTTCCTGAACCTGGCAGGAAGTTCTTGACAAGGATGGTTTTGCCCAGGGCTGGGAAAGGGGCTTCCATGACACTTCTCATGAGTGGCTGAACCAGGGCAGGAGAGATTCCTCGTCTCTTCTCCACCTCATCCAAGATCTGCAAGGGTCAGAAAGGCAGCTTAGCTATTCTGAAGCCAGGGCACCAAGGTGTAGCTCAGTTCTAGAAGAAGTGGGCCCGCCATGGTGACTCAAGAAGCTCTGCTTTCCCCAGGAGGTCAAAACTTACACGACAGGCCCTCTGATCCTATGCATGATTGTCCCTAGTTCTTCTCCCTGCTGTGTCCACACCCTCTGCCATGCAGCGTTGCAGCTCCTTCTACTCAAGGAGTGAAGTCTCGTCCCTTGCCCCTTTCACTTAGGCTTTGGTCATGTGACTGGCTGTGCTAATACATCCATTCCCAATGGGGGTAATATCATCCCAAGAGGGTAAGAACTGGCTTTTGGGAGGAATGAAAAAACTTAAGATATTATAATGGTTTGTAGCCCTCTAAGGGGTCACAGTGCATAAACAGATACACAGTTTATTTATGGAATTAAAATGTCATGGGAGGGGACAGCCATCAGGAAAATACAAATCAAAAGCACCATGAGATACCGCTTCACACCCATTAGGATGACTCTAATAAAAAGACAGATACTAACAAGTGTTGGCAAGGACGTAGAGAAATTAGAACTCTCATACACTGCTGTTGGGAATGTAAAATAGTGAAGCCACTCTGGAGAACAGTCTGGTAGTTCCTCAAAAGGTTAAACATAGAGTTACCATATGACCTAGCACATAGCACTCCTAGGTATCTACCCAAAAGAAATGAAAACAAATAATAAACAAACAAGCCCATTCAAAAGTGGGCGAAGGATACGAACAGACACTTTACAAAAGAAGACATACATGAAGCCAACAAACATATGAAAAAATGCTCATCATCACTGGTCATTAGAGAAATGCAAGTCAAAACTACATTGAGATACCATCTCACGCCAGTTAGAATGGCGATCATTAAAAAATCTGGAGACAACAGATGCTGGAGAGGATGTGGAGAAAATAGGAACACTTTTACACTGTTGGTGGGAGTGTAAATTAGTTCAACCATTGTGGAAGACAGTGTGGCGATTCCTCAAGGACCTAGAAATAGAAATTCCATTTGACCCAGCAATCCCATTACTGGGTATATATCCAAAGGATTATAAATCGTTCTACTATAAGGACACATGCACACGAATGTTCATTGCAGCACAGTTTACAATAGCAAAGACCTGGAACCAACCCAAATGCCCATCGATGACAGACTGGACAGGGAAAATGTGGCACATATACACCATGGAATATTATGCAGCCAACAAAAACGATGAGTTCGTGTCCTTTGTAGGGACATGGATGAACCTGGAAACCATCATTCTCAGCAAACTGACACAAGAACAGAAAATCAAACACGGCATGTTCTCACTCATAGGCAGGTGTTGAACAATGAGAACACATGGACACAGGGAGGGGGAGCATCACACACTGGGGTCTGTCGGGGGAAAAGGGGAGGGACAGTGGGGGGGTGGGGAGCTGGGGAGAGATAGCATGGGGAGAAATGCCAGATATAGGTGATGGGGAGGAAGGCAGCAAATCACACTGCCATGTGTGTACCTATGCAACAGTCTTGCATGTTCTTCACATGTACCCCAAAACCTAAAATGCAATAAAAAATAAAAATAAAAAATAAAAAAAGAAACGAAAACAAATATTTTCACATAAAAATTTGTACATGATTATTTGTAGTGGCATTATACATCATAGCCAAAACACAGAAAAAACTTAAATGTCCATTAACTGATGAAGTGATAAACAAAATGTACTATATCCATATAATGGAATATTATTTAGCCATCAAAGTGCTGATACGTGCTATAATTTGGATGACTCTTGAGAACATTGTGCTAAGTGAAAGAAGCCAGTCGTAAAAGGCCATCTGGTGTATAAGATTCCATTTAGATGAAATGTCCAAAATAGAAAAATCCGAGAGAAACAGAAAGTGAACTGGGGAGTGACTGCTAGTAGGTATAGGGTTTTTTGTTGGAGTGATGAAAATGTTCTAAAATTGGAGTGATTGGCTGGGTGCGGTGACCTCATGATCCACCCGCCTCAGGCTCCCAAAGTAATCCCAGCACTTTAGGAGGCTGAGGTGGGTGAATCATGAGGTCAGGAGTTCGAGACCAGCCTGACCAACATGGTGAAACCCCATCTCTATTAAAAATACAAAAATTAGCTGGGTGTGGTGGCACATGCCTGTAATCCCAGCTACTCAGGAGGCTGAGGCAGAAGAATCGCTTGAACCTGGGAGGCGGAGGTTGCAGTGAGCTGAGATTGTGCCACTCCACTCCAGCCTGGGTGACAGAGCAAGACTCTGTCTCAAATTTAAAAAAAAGTAAAACTGTAGTGATGGTTGTATAACTCTGTGAATATGCTAATAGCCATTGGACTATATATATTTTTTATTTTTATTCTTTTAGACATGGGGGTCTTGCTAGGTTGCCCAGGCTTGCCTTCAACTTCTGGGCTCAAGTGTCCTCCTACATCAGTCTCCTGAGTAGCTGAGACTACAGGCACTTGCCACTGTGCTCAGCAAATTGTGAACTTTAAATGAGTGAATGGTATGGTATGTGAATTATATCTCAATAAAGCTACTACTAAACAACTAAAAAATCTAAACTCTCCACAATCTAATTGTAAAACCAAGAGTTGAAATTCAAATGCCATTTATGAAGCTGGGTGAGGTGGCACACACTTGTAATCCCAGCTACTCGGGAGGCTGAGGCAGGAGAATTGCTTGAGCCCAGGAATTTGAAGCTGCAGTGAGCTATGATCATGCCACTGCATTCCAGCCTGGGCAACAACAACAGAAAAGAACAAAAGCTTGTGGGACACTGGGCAGTGGAGAAGTGTTGAGCAGGGGGTTCTCCGTCCAGGCCTTAGGAGGCCTGCCTTTGTGTTTTGCGTGACCTCTCGTGCCTCTGCCATTGCCACAAGAAGAGCACATGTGGGCCATCCCACTGTCTAAGGAGCACGGGACACATGTGGACCAGGCCTGTGCTCAGACTGCAGCCTCTAGGGCAGGTAGATCGGCCAACCCAGCCTCTTCACAATACGTGCTGAGCCCAAACCCCAGCTGACCTCACAGCTGGGAGAACACATGGTTGAATCTGGAAGCCTCTGTGGTTCATTAGACAGCATTACTATAGCAGTAGGTAACTGGTATTCTTTTCTTCAGAAATTCTGAGTGCTGCTCTTCTCCATGACTCCTTTCTGTTCTAGAGGACAATATGCCATTGTGGCTACCCTTGCCTCACACCTAGAAATAGCTGGAGTTCCTGGGATGAGTTAGCCAAAGCTCTGGTTCTGGTTCTGTCCTGAATATCTGCTGTGTGGTCTTCGGCAAGTCATCCCACTGCACTCCTAAAATATCCCTGGTCAGAAAACAGACATGAAGACAAAGGACTGTGCATCACAGAAGGATGTTAGCACGTTTGCCTGCTCCACGTCCCTGTCCGTGACATAGCAATGAAGCTTATGTGAACTTCAAAGCCTCCCCTTGGAAGCTGGCTGAACTCCCATGAGCTGTTTTACTTCTAGTGTTCATAAGCATTCTGACAACAATAAAGGCTACGACCTATAACCTTATTTCACATTTAAACAAATTACATGAAAGACTGGCCTGAGCAGCAACGCCTAGCCTGCTAGACCTCGCCAGTGGCCAACCCTCAGCACAAAATGATGACTACTTCTGCTGGAGGGGAGGGGAGACCATGGCTCTGATTACACTGATAGCATTCATTTTCTTTATTTTTCTCTCTTTTCCTTTCTTTCCTTTCCCTCCTCCTCTGCCTCCCTCCCTCCCTCTCCTCTCCTCCCTCCCTCCCTTTCCCTCCTCCCGCCCTCTCTCTCTCCTTCTCCTTTTGTTTCTTTCCTTCCCTCCCTCCCTCCTTTCCTCTCTCCCTCTTTCCTCCTTTTTTTTTTCTTTCTTAGACAGGGTCTCATTGTTGCCAAGGCTGGAGTGCAGTGGTATGAACATGGCTCACTGCAGCCTCAGACTCCTGGGCTCAAGCACTCCTCCCAGCTCAGTCTCCCAAGTAGCTGGAACTACAGGTGCACACTACCATGCCTGGCTAATTTTTTTGCATTTTTTGTAGAGATAGGGTTTTACCATGTTGCCTAGTCTGGTCTTGAACTCATGGGCTCAAGTGATCCGCCCGCCTAGGCCTCCCAAAGTACTAGGATTACAGGTGTGAGCTACTGCGCCTGGCCTTCTTTTGTTTTTTATTTTTTGAGACAGTCTCACTCTGTTGCCCAGGCTGGAGTACAGTGGCGTGATCTTGGCTCATTGCAACCTCCACCTCCCAGGTTCAAGTGATTCTCCTGCCTCAGCCTCCCAAGTAGTTGGGACTACAGGTGTGTGCCACTGCACCCGGCTAATTTTCGTATTTTTAGTAGAGACGGGGTTTCAGCATGTTGACCAGGCTAGTTTTGAAATCCTGACCTCAGGTGATCCCGTCTGCCTCAGCCTCCCAAAATGCTGGGATTATAGGCGTGAGTCACCACGCCCGGCCTGTTTTCAATCTTTCTTGAGTATATAGGTCCATCTGAGCTTTCTTTGGGGAATTGGAGTTCCTGCACCTGAGGTCCACGGATGTTAAAGCGGTACTCCCTAAAAGCATTTCTAAGCAAAAGTCTTCCTCCTGCCCGCCCTCCGCCTGAACTCAGAGGAAGCCTGAATTATACAGATACAGTGTGATCCCTTTCCATGTTAGAACTTGTACTTCTCTGCAAGTCTGTTTGAAAGAACTAATGCCTGCTCAGGAGGCTGAGGCTGGTGGATCACTTGAGCCCAAGAGTTTGAGGCTGTGGTGAGCTGTGATCGCGCCACTGCACTCCAGCCTGGGAAAACTAGTGAGACCCTGTCTCTAACTAAAAAATAAAAAACAAGGGCCGGCCGTGGTGGCTCACACCTATAATCCCAGCACTTTGGGAGGCCGAGGTGGGTGGATCACAAGGTCAGGAGATCGAGACCATCCTGGCTAACGTGGTGAAATCCCGTCTCTACTAAAAATACAACAAACTAGCCGGGCGTAATGACACACATCTGTAGTCCCAGCTACTCGGCAGGCTGAGGCAGAAGAATTGCTTGAACCCGGGAGGTGCAGGTTGCAGTGAGCCGAGATCGTGCCCCTCCATTCCTCAACTTCAATTATCTTGCCCTCCCTGTACCACACACACTTTCTGAACTTGGCCTTTCATCAACTGTTTTTTTTTTTTGAGACGGAGGAGTATCTGTTACCAGGGTAGAGTGCAATGGCACAAACTCGGCTCACTGCAACCTCTGCCTCCCGGGTTCAAGTGATTCTCCTGCCTCAGCCTCCCAAGTAGCTGGGACTATAGGCGCATGCCAC